>JAHFWJ010000483.1:2400000-3600000 GCA_028555115.1 Himalopsyche japonica
AAAAATGAATGGTGCAGTATGTTATAAAGGTTTCTTTCAATTAAAATGTAAATGCACATTTGTTTATTAAAAAATAAAGTACATATTTATATGAACTATCTTCGATTTTTTCTTTTTCTTGAAACACAAACCTTAATTTTGTATGAACGTCAAACCTTGTATAACACGGATTTGTATTACACGAGGTTTTTTGTGGAACTATATAACCATGTTATACGAGGCCCATGTATACTCAAAAAACGTTTCATGAAGTTGACATTTCTTATAAATAAGTACATACCTGAAATTAAATGTTACGTATTACATTTCTGCCAATCGCTTACAGACTGAAAATAAGGCTTACAAAATAACACTTAGAGCTGTTTGTACGAAATAAATACTCAGGGGCTTATATTATAACAGATTTTTTGTTAGGCACTCTACCTTTTTTACGATTTTGATGATGGTTTATAGAAAATGACAAATGAATTTTAGCGAATGAAGTAAAAAATTAAACTATATTGTGAAATTTTTGGGCATATTTATGATATCGACTGAAAGTGCTTAATGAAATTTCAATATAAAAAAAACGATTCCACATATTTTGTCATAATCGACGTGGATTTTTCAATTTTACATCTTCAGCAATTCTATCAAGTAGATGCAATAAAATAAAACTGACAGTTAAGTACCTAGTCCTTAGTGAAAAAACATGTGAAATCGTACAATGTTTCAACGATTTAAATTTAAAAGACGTATAGCTTTATGCAGTAAATTAAACAACAAAACAATGAGATTACCAATATAAAATGGAAGGATTTCACAATAAATAAGTGAAATTCTGAATTCATGCAATTTTTTTGTCTGAATTAAATATTTTTACTTTTTTAATATATTTAAATAACACACAGGTTTATGAGGCTTAAAAAAATGTATTGAATGTATAATTAAGTGCTTACAATTGAAATATATGAAGATCGTTACAATTGACTGAATATTTTAGTAAATATAATAAAAAAGTGGTTGTCACAAAGTATTTATAATAACATTTTATATACATAACACTAATATATATTTTTCTTGCTAGCTACGAGTGTCTTATCGAAGCGATTTTATTTCCCCGTTAGAAAAATATACAAAGAATAATATAGTGGAACAATGAAATCAACACTTGACTTGTTTCCACAATAAAACATTTAATTGTGAAAATAGTAGCAAAAAATTTTTTTTTATGAAACAAAAATTCTTTCCACCAAAAGTGACACCTCAACATTTTAAAAGTGAAATCAAGACATATATTCAATAATTGCAAATGTTTTTAAATTATGCGTTCAAAGTTTTATTAAAACAATCAAAGAAGTGTTTTTAATTTATATTAACAAACATATTTATCGAAAGTTCGACTTTCTTTATATCCAAGATTCTGCAAGCAACAATAAATCATAAACTATATTCTATAATGTAATTGTGATTCAATAAAGAAAGTAATGAGTTAATTTTTTTTAAATATAAAATCTATGAAAATAATCTAGAATTAAATACATCTTGTGAATATAAGTCAAGTGTAATCATGAAGTTGATCAGATCGAAACATTCTTTGCACACGTCCATTTTTAAAAATTGAATAGCAAAAAATAAGTTCTGAAATATAGTATAATATAAATCCATTATAGTTTTTTGGTGTTGTAATGGAATTAATTTATTTGCCTTTTTAACCTTCTTAAACTCATTATAAATTAACAACTAAACTCTTAACTTAACACTGCTTAATTTGTATATAAAATTGTTTTTTCGTCTTGTAATAATAATTTTTTTCACTGTAGAATAATAAATATGAAAAAAATATTTTTTTGGTTTTTTAAATATGTTATTGAATATTATATTAAGAAAAAATTTAAACTACGTGCTTCTTACTAAATTTTTTTTTGTCACTAAATTTAGGGAAAAATATATTTTTTTAGTTTCGAAAGCTTCAAAACATTTTAATGTTTTATTATTAGTGTAATATGTATACAGTTTGGTTGTCCCACCTCCACCCGTTATGGGTATGCAGCTGCTGTTACACGGCCGCCTTCCATGACGCAATACTGATAAAAAGAATCGATTTTACTCCTCATATTCTTGGCCCAATACAACGTTGCACGGACTTATTATTAAACTACGCACTACTGTGCTTAATAGAAAAGAGAAAAAAAGAAAAAGAAAATGTGACTTCCGGCAAGTGCAATCCGGTCTTTCAACTATATGTATATATATATATATATATTATTTTATAAGTATCTTTTAAAAAATATGCTCAAAAAAATATTAGTCCAGTAACCTCATATTTTATAAGGGTTTGCCAAACAACTCATAATTTTTCATAAATGAATTAAATAAATATGTGTGAAAAAACTGCTATTTAACTAATAATAAACTTTTATTTTTGACTTATGATTCAAACCATTCTCACTAATTCAATTATATTTCAAAATTTTACAATGGAGATCAATGGAGGAAAAAATCAGTTATCAGAAGTGGTTAAGATTTGTGTAATTCAATCAATATTCATTTCATCTTTACAGCATTATCCATTTTTGAAATATTGACATGATGCTAGAATAGTTATAAAATAATGTTGTTTAGAAATCAATATACATTTTTTCTTTCTGAACTTTCTGAAGTTACATACGATAAATTAAAAATAGTAAATAAATATATGTTAGCAAAAAGCTATAATTTTTTTACTATAAACGATGTTGTAATAAATTATGATATAACTACCAAGTAAGATACATTAAATTCAATAAAACATTGTTATTTTAATAGCTAAAGAAATTGCATCATTGAGGTAAAGTTAATATTATCTTTATTTTCGTTCTCACGCAAAACGATATTGTGATATTAACCTTTTGAGTAGTGAGTTATTTTTTAACGAAATAAGTTTTTTGGTTTATTTAAATATTTTTTTTACACTTCATATAAAATTATGCGGTTTTTTTGAGGTTCAATCTAGAAAGAATATTTTTTATTATATTACGTAGTAAATAAAGTTGTACAATTGAGAAATGCATAGTAACAATTGTAAATAAATTTATTCATTATGAATTTTCTAGAAACAATTACTTTAGTTTAAGCCTAAAAAATAATTGCAATCTGAGTAAACATAGTTCGACAGTGACATTGATTCCTAGAAAGAAAGCGGTTGAACAGGCAGTAAATTTTATTATACATGATTAAAAGTGTAATTTCTTTGAATTTTTTTTTCGTAAATTTCTTTTATTAATTTGAAACAAATAAAAAATGCAAGCCCGACTGCTTAAAAGAAGATATTTGAAGAAATTTTAATTTTTCAACGGAACTTGCAAATAAAAGACATCACAATATTTGGACGTACATGTGCAGCCATACTCCTCAAAGGGTTAATAATTTTATAGACAACAGGACTAACTAGCTAAAAAATAAATAAAAGTTAGTGTTGAAATTGATAACGACTAAATTGTGTATTAAAATTAGATTTTTTTCTTCCTAATATACCCTTAGGATATCAAATATTACATTTTATCACAGTAATATGGTTCTCGCTTTAAATTATAATTTAAAAAGTTAAACTATTTTACTTTATTTTGTTGACATTATTTATTAATAAATAGTTTTATATTAATACGAAATAAATTACTTTTTCTTTTACTTTTTATTTCAATTGCACGAGCACCATGAAGTAGGTTACAACTGCTCCCAAAACCTGAAAACAGAAAATTATTTTTAAAACCAGTGGCTTAATTAGTTAAGGGTTTTTAACAAAATATGTGTCCGTAGTAGCACTAGATTTTATATTATTTCATATAAACATTTTTTAATCATGTTTCTCAAATTTGCGAGGCATCGGCGCCAGCTGCCTCACTATTTATTGCTATTTTAACTGTAAAATAAAAGATAAATATTAAAAATATTCGTATTTTCACACGCTTCTATCATCTGCGGTTCGCTTTGTCATGAAATATTCACAAATAGGTAAATATTTTTTCGTTGTTTTTTTCCGCCTATGAAACAATCATAAATAACAAATAATCTCATCTGTAGAGGGCAAAAAGCTGATTTTTTAAATGTCAAAACTCTAATTGTTTGCAAACGAGATTTAACTTTAAAGGACACTAGTTCGTAGCGTAATAATACATGTAACATAATAACGTGAACATAGCAGAGCAGCTGTCAAACTGATAAATAACATTTATGATATCGACTGAAAGTGCTTGATGGAATTTCAATATCAAATTTGAATTGTTACAGCTTTGTACAATTCCACATATTCTGTCACCAACGACCCGGGTTTCGCCTTTCGGCATCTTCAGGCATTTTACCAAAAAAAAAAAATATTACTTGATTGATATTTGTTGAAAACCCCTTACAAGAATGACTCATTAGCAAGATCATTAATGAAAATTATCACAGGCAATTGTGTTGATAAGTGTATTCCTGTAATTAATAACTTTAATATATATACGATGATAACTGTTTTATAATATCTTATCTATTTTATTCAGTTATATTTACGTCAGTCCTGTTGCACCCGTATGATAGATTGCCTGAAGATGCCGAATGGCGAAACCTGGGTCGTTAGTGACAAAACATATGGAATCGTACAAAGTTGTAAGAATTCAAACTTTATATTGAAATTCCATCAAGCACCTTCCTGTCGATATCATAAACTAAATACTTGTTTTCCTTTATTTTCATTTTTCTTTTTATTTCCAAAGTCATCTTTTATACAATTTGTGTTTTTCTCCTGGGTAGATTCTTACTCTTCAACGTGAAAAGTTGAAACTTGACAACATCACAGTGGACCACACTACAGGCAATATCTAAAAATGCTCGACATCAAACAATAATCTCTAAGTTAAAATTTGCCGAATTGATCAACAATAAGCTCCTATATAAATTACTTTAGCGCTCAAATGCTTAAGAAAGCGATGAAGTTAGTCACATTTTATTATATCTTACTTTATAAATTGAATTCGACATCCATACATCGCCGCTTCGCAAATAATTGAATTCAATTTGTCTGCAAAGCCTGCATTACATAGGTGGATACGATTCCGCATCGCGAGATTTTATTATGCTGGCAACGACGTCGACTATTTCAGCGTTCATTGCTGATTGATTTGTGACGTGAATGCCGAACAAGTCGCCATCAATTCTTTTCAATAAATTGCCTAACATCCAGGGCTACCACACGAAAAAATACCAGAAAAAACACGATAACAGCGGACAGTATAAAAAAGATAAAAAAAGACATTATTTGATTTATTTACGACGTCGACTTAAATCAAATAAATTGTTAAAATTTCTAGGTGTTTTATCACTCACGGTACAGGTTATGCTATTTGGCGTCTTAATGCAATCTATTACTCGTATTTAAAGCAACTGACACACAATAAATAGTTTGCAACTGTTATTCCTCTTGTAACATATTATATACAACTGATGAAAAAAAAAACGTTAAATCACCTATTATAATTTGATATGTCAATGGTTATGAATTAAAACCGAAAACTTTACGAAACAGCTCATTACATGATGTTTTACAATAAGGCAAAACACGAGTCACTTAATGTCACGATATTAATTGAATTTTTTTATTAAAAAAATAATTTTCACACGTTTTGAAATAAAAAAATGAAATTAAGACACATAAATATTCACATGTGTACAAATAGAAAGAAATATCCTTTGTGATGCCTATTTAATGTATATTTTTTATGGTTAAATAAATACTAATTAAAACTAATACGGACTTCGTTTTGATGTTCACATAGTTCGGTATAATGTTGAGACGAAGACATTCTCTATTATACCAAATATGTTGAGATGCTATAGATTGTTTTAATTTATATTTCTTAAATAAGACATCAGTTGACAATGCTCGCGATGAGCGAAACCGGTCCTGAACAAAATAATATTGTGGAAATAAGTACTAAAAATGTGTTTTTATTATTGAAAATATCATGCCTTTCCATCAAGAAGCGACAATTAACACCATAAAGGTAAAACTAATTAGTTTAATTTTGTAACATTCATACGCATTTGAAACATTGTAAATGAATTTAATTTTGAATAAAAAACATAATCAACTTAATAATGAAAACAAAAATAAATCGTATTCCGTTATGGCAACACCGGACGGTGCATGACTTGTCTATGCCGCACGAGCGTAACAACACATTTTTCAACAGTACGGTACCGCTATGGCGAACTGTTATAACTGCTGTTTTTTCACCCCTTTCTGTTATTTATTCTATTACATAATATGTTCAAAATTTTACATTCTTTGATGTGGCAAAATATTAAAGTTGCAACTTAATTCGTCACAAAATATCACTCGTTAGACTGATTTTAAAAAATTGTTTTTTTACATGGAAGGCAGTATTACAATTTGTCGACACTGCACCGTGTACTTTGACTGACCAAATTCTAATACTTGAAAAAAAGACTGCACTCTAATCGATCGGAGAAAAATATTTTGATTTCGAATCGGATGGGATATTTTTTTGACTTCCAATTGGTAACCCTACTCAATATCAGCTTTTAATATTTTTACGTTTCGAGTAGAGCGCAACTCACACGCGTTGGCTTTATGGCCCATTTTCTGATCCGCTTCTTTTCATTAGAATCTTATACGGTGACAGAACTGGTCCAGAATTTCACTTGTAAATTTCTTAGGCCTCGTTAATCGACTCAAGCGTGGGTGAATAACTCTTTTTCAAATATTGTATATAGACAAGATAATGCGTAAACATTTTTAACAGTATTTACACGACTTTTTTAACAGTATAGAAACCACTAATTAAGGACTACTGTGCTAGAAAAGAAAAAAATGTCAAGCATTCAGGGTATTGCAAATAAGACGCATTTAATTTTACGTTACGAAACTATATTGAATTGAAATATAGAACTTTACCGAAGCAAACAAATCCAGTGACACTGTGAAAAACTTTGCTCCTGAGATGCTCATCGCCTTTTGACACTGCTGGCAGACAATCTGGACGAAGGTCTTCGCTTCTTCAGAACCATCATACCAATGGCAAGAGTAAGCCGCTTCCATTACCGACGAGCTCTGTAAAAATATGCAATTGATCCAACAAATTAATAAACTTGAATTTGATCTGTAATATAAAATTCGGAAGTTGTGTTAAGCAATTTTTTTTTTAATGCAATAACTTTACACCAAGAAATAATAGTCATAACTTTAAGAGTTTTATAAAAAATATGAAGTTAAATAAGATGAATCTTCATTTTACCTCTTCGATAAGTCTGTTTCCAAAGATGCAGAACAAGAATACTTGTGATAAAGTGTAGAAGAGATAACCCAAGACAGTCAGAGCATAAACGTTGACACCCTCAATCTGAAAAGGAAGTATAAAAGCTTAGTCTATGCTAAAAAAGTATTTTACATTTTACATTTATTATACAAATAACTTAAATAATTTTAATTTTCCTAATATGGACATTTTTAAAGAAACAAAATATTATCCAGCATAGACAATCCACTCAAAAAAAGATTTTTTTGATCTTTATTTTAAATGAATCGATAAAACTAGTTAAGTTAGCTTGTATATAATAACCTCACCTGTAAAATGCAGCAATATATATATAAAATTTTATGATTGTCTTTAAATATTCCAGCTTCTTTACTTGCATATTCATAAAAGTCAAAATCTAACAAAAGAAATACCGTGAAGCAGAAATAACTGTCGTATTCCATATAACGTTACTGTCATTGAAGTCGAATGGTCAACGCTCGTCACTTTGGACTCGTCTATTGCTTGTTTTTATTTAAAACGAATGATGATCGTGGAATTCTATAATATTTACCTTCCATTTGAATACCAAAAACGAAATGTATAGAGAGCTGTTGCCAAAATGAAATTAGAGCCATTGCTTTCGATAAAATCCTAATATTAAAAAATCTCCACAAAAACAAGGTCTCTATTATACGGGTCACCTTAATGCATCCCAGTTTATTAACGCGTTCCATAATCCCTATCTCACAAGGTCACCCATAGATACTTGACGTGTTAACGCGTCACACATTAATATTCAATATCTAGTAAATGCTAACTTTTTTGTATACACGCTGACATATTTTGGGATCATTATCAAATACTCAGATGAGACAAATTGTTTAATAATATTGAGTTCGTATTTATTTTTAAAAGAGATTCGTTATAAAATTTTGAATATTACAAGAAATTCCACCTACTGAAAAGGGAGAAAATAAAGTGACTGTGCGGTGATAATGGCAATAATTGCAACTTTTGCCACGCTAAACATAGAACAAAACTACCCTAATAGTAAATTTGTCATATTTACTATGACAGCTGTCAAAAAAGCTTCCCACCTTTGTTGCCTGATAAGCCAATAAGGTAAGGGTGATAGTTGATATCAGCATGTGAAAGAGAAGGGCTGTTCCGTAGGTGTCACCGATGCCTGACACTAGTCTGAAAATTACAAAATATATTTAATATTGCTACGTTTTATGACACTCAGACACCAACATGTCTAGACTTCATGTTCCACGTCAAAAATCTGTCATATTAAGTTTTGACTTACAAAATCTAAATCTTTTAAATAGCTGTCAAACCAGCGCTTTTAAGATGGTCTATAATTTTAAGTCGTATAACTAAATATGAAACGCATGGTGAAAAAAGTAGCAATGTATTATATTTCTACAAGCTGGAACTCAACTATCATAAAGGATACTTAACGAACAAACTAAGATATGTCGATCACCATTACTTTACCCTCTGCGGGGTGCTTCTTTGTTTCTGCAATATACCATTTCCGTGCCATATGTAAACTTATTGATATAGCCGACATTTAAGTTTCATTTACAATTTTCAGTTTTATTGCGAGCAAGAAACAAGCTAGGTCGTTAAAACAGGAGAGAAGATGTATTGTGTACCTTTTCTACACAGCTCTATATAGATAAGCAAATATTCGTTTAGGCATAGTTCTGACGATGGCGTGAGCCGAAATAGCTATCAACTATATTTTAAAAATAATTTTCTACAACTACAATAAAATACATTGCTATTTTTTTCACCGTGTTGTAAAGGAGTTCTACCAAGTGAATGCCAATTCAATCAATAAACATGAAACACTTATTTTACGTACTTGTACAAAATGATACAAAGAACATAAACTATGTAACTTTTTTACTTTTATTCTAGATAAAATATAACGAAACATTGTTTACATGACGCTATTGTATTGAAAAACTCCTAACAAATACTGATTGTAGGTAGTCAAGTATTTTTTTTATCAGAAATATATTTTTGAGTGTTATTTGAAAAAAAAATACTTTTAATTGTTCACTACCTGATTAGTTTCCAAAACGAACTTAGCTTATTAGTTCCAATAATCTTTATAACAATATTTTTTTGGTAGTTATAAAAAAATAAGAGATGTAATATTTATTCCAGAAATCTTCTCTCTATATAAATCATTTTCCATTATAATACAAATATTAATTGTAATTCAAAAAATAAATCACGTAATAACTAAGGGTGGCCCCCAAGAGATGTCGTGATACAACCTTAATTACTTAATTAATATTTCTCAATGCGCTCGTGAGGTGGAACATTTATTTATCCGAAGAAATATTTTCATCTCATCTTTCAACCCTAACACAACAAAATGTTTATCCAACTCGATCAGAAGCAACTTATTTTGATTTATAAGTTAATAATTTTAATTTGATAAATATAAAATAACTAGACTAAGTTTTTTCAATTCTTTTAAACAAATCAACACTTAAATTATTATTTATGATAGCTTCTTATTTAAATTTTCTATTTGAATATTTCAACATTTTTAGTCATTGATTATCATCATTTTGTTGGACATACTTCACTTGTCTTAATAAATAAACATAGAAAAAACGAATATTAATGGAAGTAATAGACTATAAAAATGATAAATATAACATTTTAAAACCCTTCAGATGAGACACTCTAATTGATATGTGTTTTGCTTCGTAGGAAAGTTGTAAGATTGAGAGAAATGTATATTTTTTTAGTTGATTTAAAATTTATCCATAGCTTTTTCTCTCAAACGTATTTTTATTTAATTATAGTTTGTCAGTTATTTTTGACTCTGATTGGAAGTCGATCGGCATGAAAATTCAAATTAAAAGTAACTCCCAATCTTGAAAGCTTGCCTACCCTTAAAAATAGCCTCATTTATAATAATAATCCCAACATTTTAGATTTAAACTATTCAGCAATAATTAGTAAAATATTTACGATTTGAATAAACTATACGTGGTATATCATTGACCGGCTTTAGTGACGTATAATTTATTAACAATAATATTTCGAAAACAAGAATGATATTGACTTTGCCAGGGTTTCCCAAACTTTTTCAGCAACACTTTTTAAAGTTATATAATTTATTGATTTAATTGGCATTCACTTGGTAGAACTCCATTATAACACGGTGAAAAAAATAGCAATGTATTTAAGTTCTACAAAATTATTTTTTTAAATATAGTTGAAAGCTATTTCGGCTCACGCCACCGTCAGAACTATGGTTATAATAACGTTTAATATGTAATAGTATATAATAATGATAGTTCTGACGATGGCGTGAGCCAAAATAGCTAACAACTATATTTTAAAAAATAATTTTGTAGAACTAAAACACATCGTTATTTTTTTCACCGTGTTATATAATTTACAATGTAAAAATCGCATATTCAGCGTACTGCTTTTTTGCAGAACACGTATTCAGTCTTCGTGAAACAAATTTACTATAATTCAATCAGAAACGGCATAATTTTATTAAAATTACTAATTTCAATTAAATTTCCCAATGTGCCTTGTTTCTTCACTGTCAAGGCAATCACATTAGCGATTTTCCTGAACTTGGGAACTAATGTTACACGAATGGTTGTTGGACATACTTGAAAATATCATGAGATTGGTTTCCCAAGAGTTTTTCCGGGTGAGTCGTAAAGTTTAATTAACAAAAATCCCAAAATAAAAACGTGAATTTATTCATTCAGCTCGGTTTACTAACTGTACACAAAAAAAAATCTAAAAGTAAATATAATGTTGATTTACATTGTACTATATCATATTTAGATGTAATAAAAGTCCAGAATAAAATAAAAACATTGCAGAAATAATCATAAGTATTTTAACATTATATTAAAAAATAGCAATGTATTTTAGTTCTACAAAATTATTTTTACAAAATATAGTTGATAGCTATTTCGGCTCACGCCAACGTCAGAGCTATGCTTAAAATAACATTTGCTTATCTATATATAGCTGTGTAGAAAAGGTACACAATACATCTTCTCTCCTGTTTTTACGGCCTAGCTTGTTGCGGCTATGACAATAAGTTTACATGTGGCATGGAAATGGTCTATTACGGAAACAAATCAGTGGAGCGGTTTAATCAGTGGACTTAACAATATATTACATCGTTTTTTCACCGTGTTATAATGGAGTTCTACCAAGTGAATGCCAATTCAATTTTCAAAACTTTTTGGCTAAAATCGTTATTCTAAATATTGTAATAAAAACACATTTTTAGTTAAACGGTGAAAAAATAGCAATGTATTTTAGTTCTACATTTTTTTTTGTGAGATATAGTAACTATAATATATTGCTATTTTTTCATCGTGTTATAATGGAGTTTTACCAAGTAAATGCCATTTTAATCAATACATTTTTTAGTACTTAACTGATCAGTTTATTATGCTCGCAATGAGCGAAACCGGTCTTGATAATAAATATGTTTTTATTATTATTTAAAATATCGTACTTTACCATCAAGAAGTGATGAGAATGGTAAATACCTTAAAAGTGACTAAAGTCGTTGGTTGGTATGGAACCGGTTTCGTTCATCGCAAGCGTTATCAACCGATAATTCATCAATCACCTTTTATGTGTCACTTCTTGGTGGAATGACACTGTATTTTAAACTATAAAAACAAAAGCTTAATACTTTTTTCGCAATACATATTATGAAAGTTGTACTAAAATATGTTTTTATTATTTAAAATGTATTTTTTTTATCAAAATATAATAACTTTCCACCCTGAGAGTATAAATTGAAAAAAATTAAATTTCAATTTTTTTTTTTGATAAGTATTTTGGCTACAACGTTATCGTCAAAAATTCATATTATTAACACGTTATATTATATATGTTTATATAGGTTTATACATCCGTTTCAATTTTTGAAATGTTTAAGTTAAATAACAAAAAAATCATCAAATATAAATTAGAAAAATTTTAATTAATTTATTTAATTATTTTATTTAATAATTTTATTTAATTTAAAAAGCTTTACAAAGCTTGTTTGCAAATAGGATAAAAATACGTTTTTGCTCTAAGGATTTGAGTTTCGCCGTTAGGTATCATCAAAAATTCAAGAACATGGATGAAATCATATTAAAGTTGATATAAAAAACTATTACTAACAAATTGAACAGTGATGATGTAAAAATTAATACAATTATTGATTTGGTATATTTTTTTATCATTTATTTTTCATCATAAATAAACCTTTAACTAACTCTCAATTCGAGTTTATTAATGTCATTGAACTATTAAAGATACTGAAAAAAGGAACATAGGTGCAAAGAAAAATAAAATTTAACGACTACAAAACGAAACCTATATTAAAATTGAAAAATATTGTCTGTAGTAAAGTATACTTATCAGCGTTTTTTGGTTATTATTGTATTATTATATTATATTAAGGAATTTTTTTAAATTTTGTTCAGCTTTTTGATGGTGAGGTAAAAGTAAAAGTGATTTTTAGTTTTGTCAATCAATTTCCGTTCACACTTAAATGCCGTCTTTGTTAATATTAACTTATGTTATATATAAGTTTGATTTACTGATCGATCAAATATAATATATTGATTACATATTCAATTTGTTTATGAGAATGCGTAACTGAAATAATTGTCTCATATCTTTCTGTGGATATTTTTGTTCTTGCCAAATTGAATGAAATTCGATTTTGAAAACAAGAATTAAGGAAAATTTTTGCTATACGCTCAAACAGTTTTAAGCTTTTTTTAAAATACAAAATAAGTAGTATGTATTAATACGTCTATACTTTTGCTATAGTACCAAGAGAATTAAGTTTACGCTGTAATTAAATCACGAACCTATCGAAAAAAGCCAATCAGAAAATTGTATTTTCTTTGACGGAGAGCCTTAGGTAGCTGTATATAAATATTTCTAGAGAAAATAGCTCGAAAATCCAATACAGAAAACTTCTAAATAATAAATTAAAATCACCTACCTAAAGAACAGGACTGAAACAACTGTTCGCACACAATTACTTCGGTGTTATTATGTTAATAAAATTTGTTTCAGAAGATTTATTGAAACCATAACAATATTGTCGTGACAAGATCTTAACATATCGTAACAAATACATAATAAACAGCCTAGCTTTTAAATGATTTTTATATTATGCTTTTAATAAACCTTATTATAATTTATTGATTGAATTGGTATTTAATAAGTAGAATTCCATTATAATCCGATAAAAAATAGCAATATATTATATTTCTACAAAATTTATAAGATGTATATAGTTGATAGCCATTTCGGCTTACACCCTAATCAGAACTATGTTTAAACATACGTTTACTTATTCTATAGCTGTGTAGAAAAAATACACAATAAATTTTCTATTCTATTTTAACTCCCGAGTTTCATGTAGTGGCCACATTTTATTTATATAGCAATGAATTTTGAAAAACTAAAATAAAAAATTAATGTAATTGTTACACTATCAATTTGGTGTTACACCCACTGAAATATTTTCAATACATCCAATTACTAATTTCAACAAAACTTTTTTTAATGGAAGATTGAAACACTTTCAAAGCTTTTATGTAATGGAATACACTGTAAAAAAAGAACTTAAAGCTCTTTTAGGTTGTATTTAACTCAATTTTAACTATCAAAGCGGCTGCAATTGTGCAAGTATATCATCTAAATGCTATATACCGTTCTATGCAAATGAAAACAAAGGGGACACTTGTTATTATTTTTCCTCGTTGGTCACGTACGATACTCGTTGTTTTATTTTCAAATGAGGCAAACTGTTGAATATTTGATACAGAAACAAAAGTTATCGCAAAAGCGGGAAACAAATGAAATTGATAAGCATATTGAGTGGGAAATTCAGCTGTTATAGTGTTCTGAAATTAAAATACAGGTAAAGCATGGACATTTTTTTATCTAGATTCATTTTAAAATTTTAATTTATTTTTAGATATTGCATCGAAACTAAAAATAGCGAAATTCTTTAAATTGCATTTTTTCACTTTTAATGTGTTAACTGTCACTTCTTGATGGATAAGCATGATATTTTAAGCAATAAAAACACATTTTTTAGTTGATAATGCTTGCAATGAGAGAAACCGGTCCTGACCAAAAAATATGTTGTGGAAATACGTACTAAAAAATGTTTTATTATCTTTAAAAAATGCGTTTTTCATTGATACTACCAGTATTAACTTTCAAAGATGATCCTTTCCGTCTATCACGAGAAACGTTAGAGAAAATTAAAGAAATATAACATATTTTTGAAATAGACACAAATACAACAAATCAACTGATATAATTTAAAAAAAATCAAAATAACCACTTAGTTCATAATTTAAAGGCTTAAATATTATTATAGTTAAATTTGTTTGCAAACAAATTAAAATCAAAAATTAAACGACAATACAGAGAACTTAATTTAATCCCAAAGCAATTGATTTTTTTTTTAAATATTAAAATTAGCTTTGTAACATTTTGTCCCAAATAAATAGTACGTAAAAAAAATGCTTTTCGATAAAAAATCAGTTATTACACTTTTAGTATTCATGTGCCATAAAACGATAAAAATATAAATATTTTAGTAAAACGTTGTTACAATAAATAACAAGAATTCGTTAGATTTATCCATCCAATTCGCAGACAAGATTTGTCTATCTTTTTCTAGCTACAACTAGTTTTTAGCGAAAACTTCTCAGACTGAATAATTTACGAACTTTCCACGTCTAATATTTTGTATTAAAATAATTTAATTTTATCAAAATAAATCAAGATATTATACAATAATATTATTCACAAAATGCGAGGCGTAATTTCAGATTCCCTAAAACGAAAGCACTGCGTACATAATTTTTTAAATTTAAAATATAAATAATCAAAAACAAATGTGAATAAATTAAGTTTTCACATTTGATAACGACATAACTGGTGGTTGATTATTTAGTTAGATTATAAAAAGCAATATTTTAATTGTATTAGTGATGCATTGATTAACGTCATTGTTTTTTTGTTATAGATCTCACGGACTAAAGTACTAACAGCTTTTTGAAAGTTTTATGAATTTCTGTTCGGAAAATTAAGCAATCTGTTGTCTCTAAATTCTCTATTACATATCCGATAATAATTACCGTTGCGCAGTGGTAACGATTAATCAATCACTATCTGATTTCTACTTTTATCTTTTTTTGTATTCATTTTTTTTTTAAATTGAAAGTAAAAAAACGGATTTACTAGAAATTCTTGTTGTAAGACTTTTGTCGGTAAAATTTCATTTTCAGACCATATGATCTATATCAGAAGCAAAAAAACAAAATCTCTCTATAACGAGTAAAAATTCTATGATTTATGATACCGACTAAAGGTGCTTGATGAAATTTCAATATCAAATTTGATTTTTTTATAATTTGTACGGTTCTACACGTTTTGTCACTAACGACGCCGGTTTCGTTTGGCATCTTCGGGCATTCTATCACACAGATGCTACTGAACTGACACAAAATATACAATTAGCATTTGTTTCATAAACTTTTTCTATTACATCCGTAATCTTAAGACATCAAGTTATAACTCGATTGCTTCTAAGCAATTGTTATAGAAAAACTTCTGTTAGTAAATCACTATTAAGAAGCTGTAGATTTTTCATTGGCAGTAGACACGCATTGAAAAAAAAATAGTCATATTCTTTTATATGGTTGACGGACATAATTTTTCATTTCTTATCGGAAAATGCTTAGAAACGGGATACTTTTGTTCCAGAACTTTGTAGAAATAGCGATAGTTATAAAAACTATTTAGAATTAAAAAAAATGTATAAAATAAGTAAAACATAAAAACAAATGATTTCATAGCCAAATACAAAAGTTATTTTAAATAATAAAAACACATTTTTTAGTACTTATTTCCACAATATATTTTTTGATCAGGACCGGTTTCACTCATCGCGAGCATTATCAACTGATAAAATACATTTTACAAACAAGTCTATTTATACAAAACAAAAAAATAATTTGAGTTAAAGATAGCAGGTGTACAAAACCATGGGTTCTAGAACTAGGAAACAATTTACATAAAATCATTTACATATCTTCCTTATATCATCGATTCATCTTTAATCGACTATCATTAAAATTCTCATGTATTAATTTATTTTGTTCCATTAAGTAGTGAGTGTGGGTTATTTTCGTCATTAAAAATTTCCCACTCCTTACTTCCTTATTGATTGTTCAGAGCTCCTAATGGATTATTGATTTACCATAATTGTAATTGTAATTCTTAATAAGTGATTGTGAACATTTAATTTTTATACTAATTTACTTTATTTGTATCAATATTGTATGATTTTATGTAAATTGTTTCCTAGTTCTTGAACCCATGGTTTTGTACACCTGCTACCTTTAACTCAAACTAATTTTTTGTTTTGTAAATCAAAAAAAAAATTATATTGTGGAAATAAGTACTATAAAAATGTGTTTTTATTATTTAAAATATCATGCCTTTCCATCAAGAAGTGACAGTTAACACCTTAAAGTGACAAAAATTATTGAGAAATTGTGAATCACAAAGCATGACCCAAGATTAAGCTTGAAAGAAAAAGATACGACGACCGTAAATGTCTGAAATCTGAAAGATAAAAAAAACTTTATTTGTGTATTCATCAGTAATTTTATAGAAAGTCTGATATAATTAAATTCAAATAAATATTATTTCCGCTTCCCTGCTTACGTAACTAATGAAAACAGACAAAAAAAAACAATCATTCACAACTATTTCAATATTTTATTTATACATTTGTTTGGGTTGACACTTTCATCAATGACATTCGAGCAATAATATTTTATTAATTTTGACTCACAGAATTACAATTTCAATCATCTACTACGCCGTAGGCACTTCGTAGCTATTAACGTAGCATTCGTAGATGAGACAACAGCTGTAGTGTTGTTATGGTTAAACAATAATAATTGTGTTTCTCGCAAACAATATTGCCTCGCAAACAGACCTGGGGCACTTATCATTGCAAACGCTTGCGTGGTAGTGAAACAAATTCAAATATATAAAAATACATAGTAATTATTTCAATGATAAGTTGTTTGAAACAAATATCAACAGAAACCTGAAGAAAATACGAAAAAATGGCGTAGAATTTTTGTATAATTGTTCTTTTCAATATAATTTTCATCTTTTTAGTTTAAATTATATTTTGATATCAAAAAAGATAATGCAAAGCTCTAAACCACTTCAAAATCGATTGTGAATTAAAAAAAGATACATTTTTTTGACTAGAACTTTATTACTAATGAGACTGAAAAGCATTTTTTTTTTGAT
The DNA here is from genome assembly GCA_028555115.1 of Himalopsyche japonica. NCBI lineage: Eukaryota > Metazoa > Arthropoda > Insecta > Trichoptera > Rhyacophilidae > Himalopsyche > Himalopsyche japonica. The sequence goes on from JAHFWJ010000483.1 coordinate 2,417,646, forward strand.
TGTGTGGACAATTAGTAAACAATAGAGCTAGAATTTTTTTATATTGCATTAATTGTTTCTTTAATGGCTCGATTATTTGTTTCGGGCTTAGGAAAGTTAAAAACTTGTATGCGGAAAACATCGCTGTTATTAAAATTACATCATCGATTGGCCTTTAAGAAATTCAACCCCTCCACTAATAAGCCTAATTAATATATTGATTGAACTCGCACTCACTTGGTAGAACTCCATTAACAGAACTTATGCTTAAACGAATTTACAATTTTTAGTTTTATTGCGAGCAAGAAACAAGCCGAAACAGGAAAGAAGATGTATTGTGTACCTTTTCTACACAGTTGTATATAGATAAGCAAATGTTTGTTTAAGCATTGTTGTGACGATGACGTGAGCCGAAATAGCTATCAACTATAATATATAAAATAATTTTGTAGAACTAAAATACATTGCTATTTTTTTCATCGTGTCAAATTAATTTAACTCTTCGTTAACCGATTAGCAAAAAGTTTTAAGTTTTATTTCAATGGCTTAAAATAATATTAATTTCATGAAATAACTCTCGAACTTAAATCAAACTATACAGAACCTAACTATCTGATACAAAACGAAATTATGTATACTAAAAGCGTTTTATACCTCACAACGTGCTTATGTCTCTCCACCCAGTATTTGATTGCACTTCTGACCAGCATTTCCTGTTTCTTTGTCAGTCCGTTAGGATTGGCACCGTTGATTCCGTTAGATCCGAAGGTCTGCAGAGTGGATCCAGTGCGGAAGTTCATGCCGAAGTCTTGGCGATTATTGTAAATTCCTCTCAGATCGACGTCCAATGATTCAGTACTTTTCATATCATCTGAAACATTCAATATATCTTCATGAAACCTGTGTGTATTTAAACGTTTTTTTAGCTGAAGATTATAAAACAAAACATCACACTATGAAAATCTTTTCCCATGCTTAAATCGAAAATTCACAAATCATTTTAAATACGATTTTTTCTATTAAACTATGACTCAATTCGTGGAAAAAAATGTTTTTGTGAATAGCTTTTAGTCATATTTTTTACTACATACGTTGATAATTTATACGATTGTTGGTGTTAAGTCTTGGCAAAATTATCACGGAAGTCATTCAGGGAATTTTAAATAACAAATAATTTTTTTATAAAAAATATATACATACGACGTTTGCGTGGAATTTTATGACAGAGAGGCAAACAGACATAAAATTCAAATATTTAAAGAAAAAACGTTGATTTAAGCTCTACGATGATTTGTTACAAAGTTTCGAATAAACATTTATTTTGTAATTCGATGGAAAAGTTGAATTTTCGTCTATTTATTGAATCGGCATTCACTTGGTAGAACTCCATTATAACACGGTGAAAAAAATAGCAATGTATTTAAGTTCTACAAAAATACATTGCTATTTTTTTCACCGTGTTGAATTTTCGTTTTTTTATTTTTTTCAGAAAATGTCTTTATTTTCAGGCGTTTATATAATGATATGATAAAACGCAAAACGTGACCAAGTGCACGATGGCCGATTTAGACATTGGCACGCACATGCAGAATTTAAGGCTATTTTTATATTTAAACAAATGCTGCAAAAGCCTATTTTTGTGATCACCCATAATATCTCATAAATTTTACTGGCTTATAAACATATTTGCTTTTAATGTAGAGTGTTTCAAGTATAGAGAATAAGCCTCTAGAAATACATTGTATTCAATTTTTGTCTTTCGATTGCAGTGACGATATGATCTGTATTGAATTTAGCACTCACTGATTATTCAATCATTGCATAAATTTTTATTCAAAAACATCAAATATAATTCAGTCCTATATAGACGTGTAGCAAGAATCAATCAAAAACTATGAGTTTTTCCTAGCTTTATTTTTCCGTAAGAAGTAATGAAAAAAAAACATATTTATTACACCATAAGTTAAGTTTCTCCATGTGAATACAAAATATTCCACATTTTTCTACAAAATATCACGCAAACAAGTGTTTTATTTTCATAAAAAATGAGTATGTCACTATTTCTCATACAGTGTTTGTGGGTGTTTAAAATTAATTCAAGTCATTCAAGTGTAACTTAAAATTTACGAAAACATATTTTAACATGTCACACTAACAATGGTATACACACTTCTTGTAAATTTCTGGAGAATAAAAATGAAAAAGTTTTATAAACAATGATGTTTTCGGTATAAAAAAATTCACGCCAAATTTTTAAAAACAACTATTGTAAAAAGATCATATTTGTAAAGAATCGAAAAAAATTTTTTTTTGTTACTTATATAATTTATGATAGTCAAAGTGCTGAAGAAATGAAAGAAATACAATAGATGACTTTGTTCTTTATTGATTCTTACGTAAAGTAAAAACTTAAATATTTTTTGAATATGTTATATGTAGCATACTATGAATTATAAATTACAGCATTTAGCAACAAAGGGTTCTGATGATAATAAAGATATATAACATATAATTTAATGAGACAGTTAGGTGACCAAAAATATAATTTGACTAGATTTAAATATGCCCTCAAAGTGGAAAAGGTTCAGAATAATTTTCTGAGACTTTCTTTTATGTATGCTTACTTTCAATAATTTATAATAATGAAATAAATATCAAAACATGCTTCATTCGACTTATACGAGGTCAAAATGAGAATTATTTGTACTGATTATATATATATATATTTTAAATAATAAAAACACATTTTTTTAGTACTTATTTCCACAATATATTTTTTGATCTGGACCGGTTTCGCTCATCGCGAGCATTATCAACTGATAGAATACAATTTACAAACAAGTCTATTTATACAAATTAAAATTAAAAACATTAATACATGAGAAGTCGATTAAAGATGATTTTAATTTATTTTGTTCCATTAAGTAGTGATTGTGGGTTATTTTCGTCATTAAAAATTTCCCACTCCTCACTTCCTAATTGATTGTTTAGAGCTCCTAATGGTTTATTGATTTACCGTAATTGTAATTGTAATTCTTAATAAGTGATTGTGAACATTTAATTTTTATACTAATTTACTTTATTTGTATCAATATTGTATGATTTTATGTAAACCGTTTCCTAGTTCTTGTACCCATGGTTTTGTACACTTGCTACCATTAACTCAAATTATTTTTTTTTGTTTTGTATAAATAGACTTGTTTGTAAATTGTATTCTATCAGTTGATAATGCTCGCGATGAGCGAAACCGGTCCAGATCAAAAAATATATTGTGGAAATAAGTACTAAAAAAATGTGTTTTTATTATTTAAAATATAATGCCTTTCCATCAAGAAGTGACAGTTAACAGCTTAAAAGTGATATATATATATTTAAATATTGTTTTGGATATTTTTTTGAGAAATCGTGGACGTGAATTTTTTTGTCCTTCCAAAGTGTAGAATCAGTCTGCCAATGGGGATTCCAATGGTAAAAAGACTAACAATGCTTTACATTATTGCTTCGGATCTCGACATATTTCATATGGACGAAAGTAAGTTCAAAATACTCTATTTTTTAATGTGTTAAAGTAGATTTTTCATGAGCTTGCTTGGTTGACTTTCTTGACATTTTTAATTTTTATTGTGTGGTAAATTTTCTTTTATTTTCAAGATTAAATGCTTAAATATTTTGCCGTTTAAAAGTATTTTTTTGTAACGTGTATTGTTTTGTAACGGAAGTTGTTTTGATTTGAACACATAAGCTCGTCAATCAAAACAAACAAAATTGATCACAAGACCGTAAATTTGAGTACAATGATCAACATTGTTGTTGAAAGTTTAATCAATTAAATGTTGTTTTGACACAGTTAGGCGTTTTTGTAATTCAGTTGTCGGTGCGCTTTTCTTTAGAACATTTTAAGCACATTAACCTTTTTACCGTTGAACCACGTAAAGGATATTCCAAAATACATTGCAAAAAATAATCATTAGATATGGGATGACTGATACAAAAACATATAGATTATTACGACAGACAAAGTTTAATTTTAATAAAACACAATGAGCTTTTATACGAATGCTTTAACACTGTCTCTCTATTATGTTTTTGACTGTCGAGTATTAATTCTTTGCAATATTTTGTCAATCAGTGGCTAAAAAATTTATATAACTAATAATGGAAATTAAATATTTATTGGTTGAATTGAAATTTATTTGGTAGAGCTCCATTATAATACGGTGAAAAAATAGCAATATATTTTAGTCTTGGAAAATTTATAAGACAATTTCTAATTTAAATATATGCCTATTTTAGTTTTAAGTAATAAAAACACATTTTTAGTACTTGTTTCAACAAAATTTATGATTAGGACCGGTTTCACTAATCGCAAGCATTATCAACTGATATGAACGACAATCGGGTTACGGTCCTGAAGCACTAAAAAAATGTGTGATAGAATGCCTGAAGATGCCGAAAGGCGAAACCCGTATGTTAGTGACAAAACGTGTGAAATTGTACAAAGTTGTAACTAATAAAATTTAAAAAACTGTGTTTTCATCGCTTAAAATATCATGCCTTTCCATCAAAAAGTGAGAGTTAACATCCTTAAAATCATAAACTTTGGAATTTATATTTAGGTAATAATAAGGCTTCATAAATTTTGTAGAACTAAAACACGTTGCTATTTTTTTGCTATGCTAAAAATAAAATAATCAAATAAATAGAGAGAGTAACAGAATTTTTTGAAAGGTCCAATAATATTTACTTTCTTTTGAATTAGCAAGTAAAATATTTGTATTCAGCTTGTTATGTCAATATAAAATAAGCATTCCCTTCATCCATCACGTAGAAAAACATCATATTTAGACATCGAAAATCTTCGAAAGCTCCCTCATTACGAGAGCTTTCGCCCGCTTGGTCCCATGGCTTATTGCGTACCTTTTTTCTGCAGGCTTTCAAAGGCGGCGGAGGCTCGGAAAGTTTTCAGCCCGAAAGCCTCCACTTCAGTATCTTTTGTGCCGAACTTCTCAAGTAACTGCAAACGAGCACGGTGAGTAATTTTGAACACTTTGTGTTATGACGAAACGATGGCGCTCTATCATTCCGCCATTTTATCTCGAAGATTTGAGAGTCTCAAGTTAACTCAAGTCGCCTAACGAACCATTCAAAATTGCAAGAGAAACTTCAAACAAATTTTTAGGCTTAGTATGGTATTTGATTTATGTTTAAGAGAGGTCACTCGAAGTGAAAATATTTTACCGAGCGGAAAAAATAAAATCAAATATTGTGCTATAAAAACGTTACGACACAAATCTTAATCTTGGTATTAGCTACCAAGTCAATTGTTTCTTTTTTGCCATGTGCTATTTTCAATATTTACATGAATCGATTTCGAATCAATTTTTAAGCTTTGAAGTTTTCCGTGATCCTTGAATTAAAGCTTACTTTTAATCTGAATACGGGGCGTTAAAAGGGTTAGAGCAATTAGCCGTCCATAACTCCTGTCATTATTAAGCTCAATAAACTTTTAAATAGGGTAAATTAGTTTAATCGAAGGCTGAAATATCTGTCAGCAACAATATTTTTACCATGTTTTGATATATTTCTCCGATGCTACAATAAATTTTGATAAATTCACCATTCATCCTTACACTCTATAAAAAAATATGTTAAGAGACTGAATTCACACAATACTTGTCAAAAAACCTCAATTATGGAACTACAATAACAACAAAAACAAAAGAATGTTTAATTAACTATTTTTATATTACTTTTCTTTCAAACGAATCTTTAAATAAACTAAGCTACTGATGATCTAAAGTAAAAACTTTTTTATGATATCGACTGAAGGTGCTCGAAGGAATATCAATATCAAATTTGAATTGTTGCAGCTTAGTACGATTCCACATGTTTTGTCACTAACGACGCGGGATTCGCCTTTCGACATCTTCAGGCATTCTATCACACGGATGCAACAGAACTGTCAGTTATGTTCTGCTCTATTCTGACGACGCCAACTGTTTATTTTATGTCAGTTCTGTTGCATCCGTGTTATAGAATGCCTGAAGATGCCGAAAGGCGAATCCCGGATCTTTAGTGACAAAACATATGGAATCATACCAAGTTGTAACAATTCAAATTTAAAGCAAAAACATGGCGTTTCCCAACAGTTGATACATAAAATTTACTTATAAAATTGTTATAAAAATAGCAAAACTATTGCAATGATAAACAAAATGACAACTTAAAACAATCTGAATTTAAATATATACTATCGTTAGTCGAAGTGAAAAAAATATCGTTTGCACAAAGTGGATTGTTGAAATAAACTCATGTAAAGTTCGGTGAACGTGAAAATTAAAAGCGTTTATTGATTGAATTAGTACTTACTTGGTAGAATTCCATTAAAGCACGGTGAGAAAAAAGCAAGTATTTTGATTCTACAATTTTTCTATAAGATATAATTGATGGCTAATAGCTCTGACGAAGGCGTGAGCCGAAAAAGCTATCAACTATATCGTATAACAAAAAAAAATTTGTAGAACTAAAATACATTGCTATTTTTTCACCGTGTTAAAAGCGTTACGAATATTTTAAATTCTTAGAAAAGTTTAATATTTAAGACGCCTCATTAAGCACACGTTTATTAACAATAGAACCAAAGATATTTTTGCTTTTAAAATGCAGACTTTTTCAAGTTACCCGACATTATGATGCTCCTGATAATTTTAATTGAGGTCAAAAATGTTACCACTCGGTCATGGCGGTTGTTTTCGAAGAAATAATTAATCATACTCCATCCAGGATTGACTCAAATTATTCAAATTTACGCTATGATTCGTGTGAACACAATGCAGCGAATACAAACTCAGTAACGTTAAACCTTTTGAGATTTGAGACCGTTAATTTATACAGTCGCTCATTAATTTATTTCGAATAATTTAATGTTTTGAGACACCTTAACTTTATTTATTATAAAAAGTTATTACCAATACTAGAGGTATTTTATCATTTTTAATTAAAATACAATACTAGTATTTTGAGTTATCTACATTACTCAACTATTGATGAAAGTATAGTTTAATTTAAACAATACAATATTTTTTGTTCAATTTTTATTTTGCCCGCTAAATTTTAATCGAAATTAGAAAGAAGAAAACTAAGCTACGGTTTTCGTCAAAAACAAGGCTGTTGACTAAGTGTTTGCATCTTTGGAGTAAGGGTCGCAGGATGACGGCTTTGAAACAGCTGGAAATCAATAGACATCAACTATCACAAAGGGTTCTTAACGAACAAACTAATATATTTTATAGCCCATTAATTAAACCGCTCCACGGGGGGAAGGGATCTGATTTTCTTCCGTAATAGACCATTTCCGTGCCACATGTAAACTTATTGTCATAGCAGCATTTTATAGTTTCATTTACAATTTTTAAAAAATTTAGTTTTATTGCGAGAAAGAAACAAGCTAGGCCGTTAAAACAGGAGAGAAGATGTATTGTGTACCTTTTCTACACAGCTATATATAGATAAGCAAATTTTTGTTCAAGCATAGTTCTGACGATGGCGTGAGCCGAAATAGCTATCAACTATATATTTTTTTTTAATAATTTTGTAGAACTAAAATACATTGCTATTTTTTTCACCGTGTTAAAGAAACACATCTCCGATATTGACACGAATGCGACTGAAAAAAGTTTATTTTTGTCTGGCTTTTTCCTACGTCTCTTAGTAATGACCATTGAATTAAAGATTGACCAACCAATCCGACTATTGCTTATTAAGATATAGAAAAAAACGCTATGGGTTGCTCATTTTATACGACTCCGAATCCGGCTAAAACACCACGCGACTTGACAACTTCAACTCCATAGTCCTGGTCAAAAATCGTTCTATGCTTTTCATTCTAACTCCATAACAACAAAGTCGTTTCAACTCAACATGTTAAGTCTTGTAAAGCGAAAGATACAATCAAACTGTAAGTAGTTTTGAAGAAAATCAGGAATCTCAGTTTAACTTCTTGGCGACGTCAATAATATTTTTATAATTTAGATAATGGATCACGGAACTTCGTGCTTTTTTTGACATTTCAATTCAATATGTCACTAAGCTTTTTTATGAATTTCAAAATATTTGGTGCATTGCCAATAATTGTAAGCTGCAAATGAAAATACTATAAATCGTGCCTGTGATCAATAAACAATACTCCGATACCTCGCTATACGGCCGCTCTTTATATGGCATTTCACTATAATGGCCCTCTTCAATTAATGCACGTTTTCGATTTATGGCCTAAAGTGTTTCGCTATAACGGCAAAAAAACTTTTTTTTCGATGTCGATATATCTACATGTTGCCAATAGCGCCGATGACGCCGCATCTGAGGAATATCTCAACATTTTGTTTTTGGATTATTGTTGGTTTTTGGATTCTATTATTATTTTATGTACTTGCTATATATATGTATTTTTGATTTAAATGAAATAAAAAGATAAAATGCATTATGAACGATAAACCATATTACATATTTTAAAGGTTTGGAACCGATCTCGTTGATTTTGTATGAATTTGTATTAGAATAATTGATTCATTATACGGCTGTTCGCTTTGCCGCCAAGTTTCGTGGAACGTATCTAGGCCGTAAAGCGAGGTATGAGTGTACTTAGTTAGTTTACAATAAAAATCAGTTACTTTAAACTATAGTTGATATATATTACAATCGAAAAATGAATTTTTATTTACTATTTAAAAAAATACGCTGTAATAATTTTCATGTAACTGATATTAAAATTTGAAGCAGTAAACATTGAACGCAATTTTACACAGTAATGCGAAATAACTTTAAAACCTTTAGCCATATGTTTCTTATAAGAATACACATTGAAACAAACATTTTTATCTCATAATTTCACTCTCTTTTATTCAATACCCAAAACTACAAATTTTGATTCACATGCAGCCGTTTGGTCACCGCTGCAATCATCGTTGATTCGAATACAAACCGAAATAATAATCATTTGCGCTAATTGCTGCCACACAGATTAATGTTTCTAACTAACGAATTAATTAACTAACATGCATTACGAGCTCGTAAATAATAAAGATTGTTTAATTTGTAAACTAAAACGCACTACGACGGTTTCGAACACTCTTTAAAAACCACTTTTGAGTACTTATTTCCACAATATATTTTTTGATCAAGACTGGTTTCGCTCATCACGATAATGATCAACTGATCGCGATAAGCGAAACCAGTCCTGATCAAAAAGTTTATACTGTGGAAATAAGTCCTAAAAATGAGTTTTCATTATTTAAAAAAAGTATTTAACATGTAGTTAGTAATATTATTACGTTGTGAATTAAGAATGCCAAGTTTAGTTATATTTAAATCAATTATTAGATTACTGTCACTTTTTGAAGGAATGGCATTATATTTACAATAATAAAAACGTATTTTTTTGTATTACTGAGAAAATGGTATAGAAAATGTTTTTAATTATATAAAAAAAAAAGTCAGTGCATTGGCACATTGGCGCTGCATTATTTTAACATTGAACTGACTAACCATTTCTCTGATCTTTTTATACTACCGTTTTTAATACATTATGTTCCACAAAGTAATTTAGTGCAGGCTATTTTATTTATAAAAAATCTCACTCATTCTTCTTCATAATGAGTCTTTTATGATTATTCTGTGCTTTTAATGAATTATTGATATATTTAAATGTTGTTTGCAAATTATTAATAAGAAATTTTATCATTTCAATTTTAAATTAATTTACTTTATTTTTGTATATATTGTATGACTTCCTGTAAACTGTTTTGTTATTTATTTTTTTAATGTAAAGTGAAATTATTAGCTTTGTGAAGAAACGTTATCGTTAAAATATTACAAAAAATGTAAACGCAAGATGTGTTTTTGGGAATGTTAAATATAATGCTTATATTACATTATGTTTCGTTAAATAGACACGTTAAATTATAGTTGCCCGTTGCTAATTTACCTCTGAGAGAAAATTTTAACAGTTACAGCCGTTTCCACCACGTAAAAACTACCGTTGAATTCAAACCAATTATTTCTAGTTACGATCCTTGAAACGATGTTTTCTCGGTCATTAAAACGCAACACTATTTCATACGGAGAAATTTCTTTGTCAGGAAAGTACTCCCGAAGGAAAACTTCCGCGAAGACATTTTGCAAAATGCAAATAAAAATATGATAAAATTCTCGCCCATGAGTAGAGAGAGACGAGGGGAGTTTTCGAAATATTAAATTCTAGCGAGACGATAAATCTTTGTAATTTTTGAAAGTGCTGAATTATTTTCGTTCCTCGGAGCAATTTCCTCTACAATGGATGTAATTACGAAACCACATTTTTTTATCATTCAATAATAAAACTTTTGCTTTTTCCGAGCTGTCAAAGTTTCGTTTCGGACATTTATTACAAGATGGCGTTACTCTCCCGTTAATATTATATTATCATAAATTCGTCATTTTTTAGAAGATGTCTTATTTCTCGTCGGTTACAAACATTGTTTCTGATATTTTTTGCTCACTCAAAAAATATAACTCACAGAAAATTTTATTATTACTGCCAGTTTTCACATTTTCAAGAAACTGCATTACATATGAATTAATTGCCGAACTTTTTGGAATAACTAAACGAACGATAGGTTAATCATTTTTTTATTGATTGAATTGGCATTCACTTGGTAGAACTCCATTATAACGCGGTGAAAAAATAGTAATGTATTTTAGTTCTACAAAATTATTTAAAAAAAAATATAGTTGATAGCTATTTCGGCTCACGCCATCGTCAGAACTATGCTTAAGCTGAAATTTGCTTATCTATATATAGCTGTGTAGAAAAGGTACACAATACATCTTCTCTCCTGTTTTAACGGCCTAGCTTGTTACTTTCTCACAATAAAACTAAATTTTCAAAAATTGTAAATGAAACAAAAGGCGGCTATGGCGGCAATAAATTTAAGCTTCTATTTTCATCAAAAAAATTCTATTTATCATTAAACTTGCATTCGAAACATAAAAAACAACAAAATAAAAAAAATTAACACATAATTATAAAATATGATTTTTTTCACGCAATACGGTACGTTGAGAAGCTTTCAAAGCTCGACAAAAGTAAACTTTAAAATGATTAAAGAAAAATCTGAATAAATTAAAAGCAACAACGTCAAGTAATCGACGATGTGTTCAATTTTATTTCAACCAGGAACTTTCTTGCTAGTTAAAATATATATTACAATAACTTTCTAATTATAAATACACTAGGTCATGGGTTCATGAACATAATCTTTTCAAGGACTATGTTAATAATTCGTTAACCGGTCATCGAATTACGATATATAATATTTTAACATGGAAATGACATCACGGATCGGTGTCAAAAGCTACCGTTTTCAAAATTACGTCGATTAAAAAACGTCGGACCGTGTCAAAAGCTAGCCGTTTTCAAAATTACGTCGATTTCAAAACGTCGATTAGTCTTATAAATATAGAATAAGTGAATTAATAATTAAGATTCTTTCAACAATTATATAATACAATACAGTGGGTGATTAGTTAATGACTTCTCTTTCAAGACTATATGAGCTATCGGAATATTTAGAATATTAATATAAATTAGAATATACACCCAGTCCATTTTTTACGCGAATTCGATTATACGCGATTTTTTTTTTGACGGCACCGCTACACTTTTTTACTCGCATCACTCGTTTTTACGCAACTTTTTCCCCAAAATTGTTTTAAACAAGACATTTATATACGATGCTAGACATGTACGTTTCATTATTTTTTTAAATAAAAAATATTTGTATTTTTAAAACTTGATTTTGTAAAGCATTCCATTTTTTTAAATACACATACAATCGCCAAATGTTAACAAGTGTATCGGATATTATGTATATAGTGTAGCGATTTTTTTTACGCGCCTTTTTCTGGAACCAATGTATCGCGTAAAAAGAGAACTGGGTTTAATGTATTTATATTAATATTCTATGATTTCCTGTAAATTGTTTCTTAGTTCTTGAACCCGTGGTTTTGTATACCTGCTTCGCTTAACTCAAATATTTTGCGTAAAGATACTTGTTTGAAAACTGTATTTTATCATTTGATAATGCTCGCGATGAGCGAAATCTGTCCTTTTCAAAAAGACTGTTGTGGATATAATTAATATAAAATGTCAAATTTGAATTGTTAAAACTTTGTACGATTCCACATGTTTTATCGCTAACGACCCGGGTTTTGCCTTTCGGCATCTTCAGGCATTCTATCACACAGATGCAACAACACTGACGCACAATAAACAGTTAGCATCGTCTATATACCAAAGAAGATTATTAGATCTATATTATTGAAATTTTAAATAATGGCATTTAGTTCTTGCTTTGGGGTCTGTGTTTTTCTTCAATTAAATCCTTTGGTAAATAAACTATGTTAACTATTTATTGTACGTCAGTTCTGTTGCATCCGTGTGATAGAATGCCTGAAGATGCCGAAAGCTGAAACCCGACTCGTTAGTGACAAAGTATGTGGAGTCGTACAAAGTTGTAACAATTCAAATTTGATATTGAAATTCCATCAAGCACCTTCAGTCGATGTCATAAATCACACTTAAGAAAATGTTTTATTGTTTAATATATCATGCCTCAAGAAGTGACAGTTGAAGCGACACCTTAAAAGTAGATTTTTATGTTGCATCATTTCAATTCATTATCCGAAGATGTACTCGTTATCCGAACACAAACATCTTTCGTGATAGTTTGCGTTGTTCGCTTTGTTCGCAGTCCAAATTGTTCTTTAGCCTGTCACCCACTGTAAAATACGATTAAAAAAATACATCGCAAACCATCGTAAATTTATACGCGATATAAATATCGTCTTTACTACCAAAATCGCTTAGTGAATGTTCCAGAGCTTAGATTTAACCGCCTCGCAAGGAAAACAACTGTAGTAATTATCTAAATGGTCTCCGTTGAAAATTTTCCAAACACATAAAATACACGATTTTCAATAATACATAACATCTTTAAATTTATGATTGTTATATTACTGGAATTTCAAGCATCGCGGAACCCATTGGTCCGCAAAATATTGCATGAATATCAATAATCGATAAACGGAGATATTTTATGACGTCTTTGACGACTGTGCAAGAAATAATGGACAATTTAACGATGTATTTATATTTTACACAGACCTCAACAGCGCACAGAGCACGTTAATGCAATCAGTAATTCGTCACACATTTTTGTAACACTAACGTTCATTGCCAATTAAAAGATCATGTCATAAATGCTGACTGAGCGATTTCATATTTTGCGACAGTCTTAAAAACTGCACTTACGTAGAGCAGAAAGTTTTAGGAGTCGTTTTTTTTCCAATTATGTCAATTAAAACTGTAAAAAATATAATCAACAATGAAAGCATCTCAAAAGAAACTATCTCATAATTTATGATATCGACCGAATGTGCTTGATGGAATTACAATATCAAATTTGATTTTCACAACTTTGTACAATTCCAAATGTTTTTTCACTAACGATCCGGGTTTCACCCTTCAGTATCTTCAGACATTCAATCACATATATGCAATAGGACTGACTGACTTATCTAATGATAATTGCTCGCTATTCAGTCGCATAGCTTATATTTTAAGGCGGGGGTTAGAATAAAAAGAAAATGACTTAACCGTTTAAAGAAGTAGTTATCTGTAACTATATTGCAATGGTGGTTGATTATTGTTAAGCCTTTCATTACAAAGTCACTAGGATTTATTTTTTTGATGTAATCATAAAAAAATCAGTAGTTATTGAAATTATCTCAGATTTAATTTGGGATCTTACTTTCGGGTCAAAATTTTCGGCGATTTGTTTTGTATATAAGCAAATAAAACTGTTTACTAACTATTAGTTCTATTGGATCCGTAAAATAAAATGTGTAAACATTTTAAGCAATAAAAAACAATATTTTTTAGACAATACCGGTTTCTCTGATCGCTAGCATTGTCAACGAATGCAGAACAAAAGAAAACAGTGTTTTATTATTTAAAAATTAGACGTGACAGTCAATAATGTGGAAAACAGTTGTAATAAATAAAATAAAATAAAATAAAATAACTTAAAACTGAAAAATACCTGAAGATCCGAAAAACAAAACCCGGAAAAAAAACTTTACTGAAAGTTTACATGATTTGAAAGTTTTTAATTCTACATTTAAATTAATCATTCACCCTCATTCGTATATCCCTCGCATATTTATATAATAGATGTGCCTTTTAAAGAAAAATAGACTACGAATGACTTAACACATTGATTACGGGTATTTTTGTTCTACAGTCCGCGTGGATTATTCAACAATTTTAAGTCAAGTTCTAAGTCATTGAACAATCAATAATATTTTTGTATTTTAGTGGCACCGCTCCCCTGCTACGAGGCAAAGAAGACATGAATAATAATTATGAAGATAAACACGTTTTTTTTAAATATAAAGTTTAACGTACTGAATCTGAAACGCAGAAATTTGTCTATTTTTCACAAATTTGTGAACAACGTAAACAACGTGTTAATACGAGGTTTTATTAAAATTGTATTTGTCACAAAGCTCTATTTATAATCCGATCTAAAACCAAAAGCTCGTTCAGTATATTATATTGGGTCCGCCAAATAACTTTTTTTTTTTGAAAATGCTATAAAAAAGAAACTACTAATATTTTCTCAAATTTCTTTTTTTATTTGAAAGTACAATCCTTCCGGTTAATAATGAAAAATAACTTCATTCAAATGGCTGCCTCGGCTGGCCATGCAGTAGCCTACACGATCGGTCCAATTTTTAAGCACATTACCGATTGTGTGCAGCTGTATTTCACCAATGGCTTCACGAATATCGTCCTTTAAAGCGTCAATTGTCTCTGGCTTGTCGGCGTAACACTCATCTTTGAGGGCACCCCACAAATAATAGTCCAACAGTGTCAAATCGCAGCTCCGAGGTGGCCAAACGACATCAGCTCTGCGGCTGATAATGCGATCTTCAAAAACAGGGCGCAAAACATCGAGTGTAGCTTCGGCTGTGTGGCACGTAGCGCCGTCCTGTTGAAACCAAATGTTGCCAATATCCTCCTCTTCAATTTTTGTGAACAAAAATTCGTTCAGCATGGTCCGATAACGATCGCCATTGACTGTAACGGCCACTCCTTGCTCATTTTCTAAGAAAAATGGCCCAATTATGCCTCTGGACCAATATCCGCACCAAACAGTGACTCGTTTTGGGTGTACCGGCTTTTCAATGTATGCGTGCGGGTTTTCTGTGCCCCAAATGCGACAATTTTGCTTGTTTACATACCCGCCAAGATCAAAATGAGCTTCATCCGAAAAGATGATTTTTTTGGCAAAATCGGCATCTTCTGTAAGTCGATCGCAGGCCCACTCAGCGAAGCGAAAACGCATTGGATGGTCAGTTGGCTTCAACTCTTGAACCATTTGGACTTTGTATGGCGTCATACCAAGGTCTTTATGCAAAATTCGTCTCAATGATGTCTCCGAAATGTTCAATTGTTGAGAACGACGGTCAATTGATGTTGATGGCGCTTCACGCACACTTTCTGCCACAGCATCAATATTCTCGGGTGTACGCTCTGTTTTTGGCTTTTCACGCTTTGGTTTATCGATGAGGATGCCAGTTTTTTCACAAGATAACGAACATACGGAGCTGACGGTGCTTCTCTTCTTCCAAAATCCGTACGCAATTTTCGCACACATTCTGCAACATTACCATGATTTTCAAAGTAATGTCGCAATATTTCCCAGTGTTGTTCAAGCGTATACACAACTATATTCGTTTAGCGGAAGAATAAAACTAATTATCTGTCGAATCAGACATGAGCTAAATGTTACCATTCACGAAATAAGCACTAGTTGAAAAAAAAAACTTTAGATGGCGGACCCTATATATGCAACAAGAGCGGTTGCATACGGCTAAGTATAAATTTTTCATTCACTAATTTTTGTAATCATCATTTAAAAATTATTGTATAACGGAAGGTGAATGTTTTATTTTCTTAAATAAATCAATTAATTACAACACTTATTCACTATGCACGTTTTTTCCGAAAAAACCGAGGTATACAAAATCAATGTGCCACATTTAAGAATTCATTACCACAATATGAATGAAACTAGGTGTTATAATCGAAGAGAAGTTATAACTGAAGAAGTTGTAACTCTTCTACACAACTTTATATAGATAAATAAATTTACATTTAAACATAGTTCTGATGAGGGTGTAAGCTGAAATAGCTATCAACTAAATATTTTATAAATTATGTAGAACTAAAATACATCGCTATTATTTCAACGTGTTTCAAAGGAGTTCTACCAAGCAAATACTAATTCAATCAACGCGATCATTCTCCTTACAATAATCTGTGTAAGTTGTGTAAAATTGTAGTGTATTTTGAAATGGCAATATCAAATCAAACACATTTTCTTTTAAATTCCAAATAATGTCTCAATGCCATAACGTCAATAAAATAAATATGAAAATGTATTCGTCATCAGCAAAAATTATATTTTTAGCTTAAAGCTTATCATAAGCTTAAATTCTAAAGCTAAATCTTGAGAGCTTGGGAATATATAGCTTCAATAACGTTTTCCATTATATTAGTTATTTGGTAGCATTAGAGTGAAAGAAAATTCTTTTCTAAAGAAGAAGAAAAGAAAAATTAGTTCAGATAAACTAATTGTTTGTCAGCTGTTAAGCTTTATAAAATTTTCAAATATCGAATGAAAAATGAGGTGGAATACGTTAACAACTGGCCCTTTTATTTTCAATTGAATTAATATTATATAATATCTGAGCTGTGAGGCTTATTAATTTTCGAATTCCGACTGCGGTAAAATCGATACATTGATGCACATCAGGCGACTAATCTTTTATATAACATACATATAATAAGCCTATATAACAGTGGTTCTCACGTGAAATTTTATGTGGCCGCATTATAAACATCAGCTATCGTATGGAAAGTTTTCGTGGCCGTAAAAAATGTGATAATAATGGTTTCGATATTTTTTTTATATATACTGCATTACACTGAATGATCTTTCACAATAGACAGTTGTAGGTAAAATCGGTAAAATTAATAAAGCAATTTTTGTGAATTATTTATATTGACTTGATTCATGGTTAACGTATAACTTCGACCAAAACTTTTAAACAGTTTTATTATTAAATCAGTCCTTTACTAAAACTTGACTTAATGCTGGATAAGTCAGGTTTATTCAATCAATTTTAAAATAATAATAATTTTACAAAATCATTTGTAAAAAGTTTTTTTTAGTATCAATATTTACTATAAAACTGTTGGTGGCTGCAGCGAAATCCTCTGGTGGCCGCACATGAGAACCACTGCTATAGGAAGATATCATTGGACAGAAAAATTGTCCAGAACATAAAAATTCATTTATAAATAAACAGCTACAATATTTTTACGTTACCGATATAAACTAAGTGTCCGGTCCGTAGTACAATAGTCAACATTGCATGCTTCTGTTACAGATCCTTAATGTTCGAATCCCAGCATGAATAGCTATATATTTTCAACCATTCAAATCCTTTCACCTATATGATTCTTCAAAATGAGAATTATGAAGTGATATCAACTACCCGCTAGCCCTGTTCTATTTTTATTATTACCATCTTCGAAAAAAAGA
This sequence comes from Himalopsyche japonica, assembly GCA_028555115.1. Taxonomy (NCBI): domain Eukaryota; kingdom Metazoa; phylum Arthropoda; class Insecta; order Trichoptera; family Rhyacophilidae; genus Himalopsyche; species Himalopsyche japonica. Next base: position 2,435,336 of record JAHFWJ010000483.1, read on the forward strand.
GGTTCTGCATTACCGAATAACAAACTGTTTCAGTAAAAAAAACAAAAAAATTGTAACACATATTTGAATTGTTGACACTTTATACGATTCTACATGTTTTGCCACTAACGAGCCGGATTTCGCTATTCTGTAGCTTCAGGCATCCGTGTGATAGAATGCCTAAAAATAACGAAAGACGAAACCCGGATCGTTGTGGTCGAAAAATGTAGAATCGTACAAAGTTTCAACAATTCAAATATGATATTTAAATTACATAAAACACCGTCAGTTGATATCACAAATAATATTCTTAACTTGAAGGATGAACGTAAATATTTTATTTTATTCAAAATCAAGACCGGTTTCGATCGCCTCGTGACGTCAATACAAAATATTGAAGACTTCAGCATGGTTTTTAAATCCCGATTGAACTTTTACGAAATAAGTGAAATGATATGATAGTTAACGGTTATGTACCCTACGTTTATCGTATACGTACAATATAATATATACATTCGACAGGTGATATTGTTCAAGCGATGGCCTAGAATAGCAAATGTTAATCTTTAATGGGGTTTAACATTGATCGGCGTGCGATGTATGACAGATGTTCGCCGTGGCGTAGTAGATATCAGTCATAAATTATTCAAACGACGATTAGTCCACTTGTAATGTATAGTCTGGGAGGTTACGGCCAGTCTCTTCGCCATTTTGACTTTCAATATTAACAACGAAACAAAAACCACTAAAACCAATAAAAAAATAGCATAACAATTGGCAGATTTATAGGGTCTTTCAATAGGAACGCTTGAAATTCGTTAGGTTATAGCAGACATATTGTTAAAGTGACATATACCACATTTGCTTCCGATTCTTCAATAGAGTGTGGCAAATCACAAAGGTTAAAGCGTTGAAGAACATGTGTATATCATCAATTTTTAATGAACAACCTGCAACGGCACACTTAACAATTTTAGCGCATGAAACTTTCCATCAAAATTGCACAATTTAGCAATCGCGGCTATTTTAAGTCACAAATCTTCGTGAATAAGCCATTAACAATTGAGACCTTCAAAGTCAACATAACAAACGCTATTTTACAAATTCAGCCAGATTCGTGCGGCAATTATTGAAAATTGACCGCGGTGGACATTTGCATGAAATTGTATTTTATACTCAACATCATAAAATATTATATAATTTTAAATGGAAAAAAAGTTGAATGGATGCCTCACACAATTTTTTTTTATTAACATTTTAACGAATTTCAAACACCCCTATTGAAAGACCGTATACATAAGAAAAAAGAATTATTAATTACTTGTAATGTATTAACTGTCATTTCTTGACGATAAGGTATAATATTTTATATAATAAAAACATTTTTTTAATACTATATCAGTTGATAATGTTCGTGATAAGAGGAAACCCATCCTGAACATAAACTATATTGCGAAATGTATTTACTTAGCCCGGTGAAATAATCATCAGAACTAACCAGAACAAGACGTAAACCGAAATAGCTATTAACTATATACCTTACGAACTTTGCAGAACTAAAATACATTGCTATTTTTTCACCGTATTGTAATGAAGTTCTACCATGTAAATTACAATTCAATCAATATGCTAATTTAGCATTGTAAAATAATTTGTCTACCAATAAACGTCACCATTGAAAAACCAGTAGTCATCAAAGTTTATTCAAGCATCAATTAAGCTCCAAAACTTATTTGTGGACTGTATTTTTTGTATTTGACTTTTTTATACGCTATGTTAAATGTTGAATGATTGTTATAATATATCTTTTACGTGAGATTATTTCAATGTATCGACTACTCCATTGATTAACTTTATTACGTTTATATGATGTTTAATTCGTACCGCTACCTTCCAATTTGAAATAAGTAGATATTTCTTAATCTTAAATAATATATAAAATACCCAATTGCATTTTAAATTCGTTGGTAAATATTTTTTGTAGAATCCTTTCATGAAACACTCACTAACAGTATTTAGCGTTAATAAAACTTATCACAAGCAATTGAGTGTTGTTATTATTAAATCCATATTATTGATCAGTTGTTTATTTGGATTCTAACCTTAGGATTTGTGCTTTCCTTTGTAATAAACTCATTTAGTTAATTACTGATAATGCTCTGTGTCAATTATAGCATCCGTGTGATAGAATGCATAAATATACCAAAAGGTGCAATCCGACTCGTGAATGACAAAACATATGGAATCGTACAATGTTTCAATAATAAAAATGTTACACGGTGAAAAAAATAGCAATGTATTTTAGTTCTACAAAATTATTTTTTTTAAATAAAGTTGATAGTTATTTCGGCTCACGCCATCGTCAGAACTATGTTTAAACTAAGATTTACTTATCTATATAAAGATGTGTAGAAAACGTACACAATACATCTTCTCTCCTGTTTTAACGACCTAGCTTGTTTCTTACTCGCAATAAAACTAACAATTGTAAATGAAACTAAAATTGCGGCTATATCAATTTTATGCAATAATTTAATCAAAGTTTACATGTGGCAAATAAAACAGCCCCCTGTTAGTGGATTTAGCAATGGCGATCGACATATATTAGTTTGTTCGTTAAGAGTCCTAGTACTTATTTCTACAATATATTTTATAATCAGGACTGGTTTCACTCACCGCTATTTCTATGATTATAGATGAGTTGATAATGATATCACATAATCATTCGTCAGTTGATAATGCTCGCGATCAGCGAAACCGGTCTTAACTACTACTACTAACTCACGTACTAAGAGAAGCACCCCGCAGAGAGTTAATATGTCTATCACCATTGCTTAACCCTCTGCGGGGTGCTTCTTTGTTTCTGTAATAGACCATTTCCGTGCCATATGTAAACTTATTGATATAGACGCCTTTTAAGTTTCAATAACAATTTTTAATTTTATTGCGAGAAAGTAACAAGCTTGGTCGTTAAAACAGGAGACAAGGTGTATTGTGAACCTTTTCTACACAGCTATATATATATAGATAAGCAAATGTTAGTTTAATCATAGTTCTGACGATGCCGTGAGCCGAAAAAGCTATCAACTATATTTAAAAAATAATTTTGTAGAACTAAAATACATTTTTTTTTCACCGTGTTATAATGGAGTTCTACCAAATGAATGCCAATTCAATTAATAATATAAATGTTATTGTTAAGTTATTCGCGTACTAGAATACCTGAAAATGCAGAAAGGTGTAACTTTTATCATGAGTGAAATTATATATAAAAAGCTTTACCGTTTCAAATACGTAAAGTTAATTTATTCAATTGGTTTTGATATAAATGATAAAAAAATGAGATTCAACGTTATTACATTTTTTCCATTTCAAGTTTCACTCGTAAGTGGCACTCGTATAGACAGCCTGCTTCGGTCCGACTAAGTTCATGGTTTATTCATGCACCAATTATTTGCCATCGATATTCTCCGACTTTAGTTGATATACATTCCTTAAAAAAAGATAATGGTGCTTTTCCCAGCGGGGGAGATTATGACAAGTCAATTTAATAAGGCCTACGTAATTGTCTGCGCTAGGGAAGAAGAATCAATACTCTATAAATATAATATATTCCCCTATATTATTAAAAATGAATTTCGATATTGTGTTATCAATTCCGTTTTAATATTTTATATTTGACTGTCAATATATACAAGTATATATCTTTTAACATTTTAGTAGCACATTTAACATATTAATAGAAAAGCATTTTTCACTGCAACTCGCAGTTTGACTTATGTACGACATAAAGCATCGTATAACATACGTTAAACTGAATTGAAGCACCAAGAAACGTCAATCAATAAGTTAAAGTTTTGGCAAATTAAAAATTATTTCACATCATAATACTTAATGGTAAACAAAATTACACTAAAAAATAACCACAATACGTAAGCTTATTGTATATGTTATTATGTGTGTGCTTATATATAGCCGCCTTTTTGGTTTCATTTACAATTTTATTTTTATTTTAGATTTATTGCTAGCAGGAAATAAGCTAGATCGTTAAAACAGATGAGAAGATGTATTGTTTACCTTTTCTACACAGCTATATATAGATAAGAAATGTTCGTTTAAACATAGTTCTGACGATGGCGTGAGTCGAAATAGCTATCGACTGTATCTCATATAAAAAAATTAGAAATAATATATATTGCTATTTTTTCACCGTGAAATTGATCCTGATCTAAATTATGTAAAATTGTGGAAACAGTAATAAAAATTGTATTTTATTAAAATATTACAATCGAAATATTATCTGCCTCGATAAAAAATAGTATCGTTCATCTCGCATGTATTTTTAGTTGCGTTTATATGCTTTTATTGCAGGAAGAAGGTAATTGCTGCAGAGCTGAGCAATCCAAAGTAACTCTGGTTCATGCGCAATAGGCGCATATTATTATTTATTTATATTAACCATACAAACTCACATACACAAACAAAGAAAGTCATATTTAGGATATGGGAGTCAAGCTTTTTTCCGAATTATTTAAATTAATACCATCAAATCTATAAAGGGTCATTGAGCAAAATTGCTTTTGGTCTGATACGCGTTCTAAGTATTGTCTCATGGTAATTGTGTAAAAATATATTTCAATTAAATGCGTATCGTTCGAAATTATAAAAGATTTCTAATATAAAAAGGGTGTGACCACTGCTTTTAGCTTTTCGTAAATTGAAAACATGATTCAGAAGGTAGGCAACATGAAGATTTTCGACTTGGTTGACGCGCCAGGGAAATAAGGTTATCGCTGTGAATTAACCAATTTTTAAATACCTGGACTGATCAACTGCGTCTGAGATCCAGCACTTCCACGGAAAAGTTCTCCTGTATTTGGTCTGTACGTATCCAAGCTGGCTGACAGTTCCATCAGAGGCTTCATGATACTCTTCAGGTGCTGCAACTGCTCGCAGGCGAAGATCAGCCAAGAGCAGAACATCATGTCCAATAAGTTGGCGTGCATCAACGCGAAGAAAAGCCAGTAAATCTGTAATGGTTAAAATAAAAATAAAATTTTATTGCGGCTTAGCATACTGCAATCCTTTGTAGCAAAATATGGGTTCAGATGATTCCCTCTATTCGCCTACCATACAGTCAGACTCAATCACGCGTTATTGGGTGGAGTGTATGTTTCAAAACGAGAAATCGTTATGTCGCGAAAACGATCCACACACTCATCTTGTCTAATGCCCGCTGTTGGGACGTTAGTGCCAAACGCTGATTTTTTCGACTTTGTAGGCAAGGTTATGCAAAAAAAGATAATTGTAAAACGGTGAAAAATTAGCAATGCATTTAAGTTCTGAAAAATTTGAAAATTTAAAGTTGATACCTATTTCGGCTCGCACCATCGTCAGAACTATGCTATAATGGAGTTCTTCCAAGTTAATGCAAATTTAATCAATAAAAAGGATAATTGTGTTTTTCAAATTTAAAGGAGAATGAATTGCCCCCCATAACTTTTTTATTTTATATGTTTAAACGGAAAATAAATTTGTTTCTATAAGCGTGATATGAAGTGATTTCATAATATATATTTTTTTTGTCATTATTCATATTTGCAGCAGTTTTTTGACACGACTATTCGGTTATAAAAATTAAGTTCGCCGTTAGGTACACTTGGCTTGAAATGTATTCCATATTGAATATATACGTAAATATTGGTCACTTCAATAAGTCATCAACTCCACTGAGTCCATCGCTTTCCTACGTGACATTTTCTAGTCCTGTTACACTTCGACAATCCAGGAAAGTCACGGTCTTTCAACAGTTCAAATTTCATACTCCTGAAGGAAGACAAAAGGTGTTTAATTTAAGCAAATCTGACAAAATCCGACTCACTGTAGAGATTATGCAAATGGTTGTGCTAACGTTACCAAATAATATCGTCGAAATCCAAAATAAATAAATACTGTACAATAAAGCTTTGCTAGAAAATAACAAAAAACGAGAAACTATTACCATTTACAATCCCATAGAAAGACAATACAAATTAAATCTGAGAGATGATTTAATAAAAGATATTTTTTTTAATATTGATTATATATCATCGTCATCATCAGTCGGGGTCGATCCACTGCTGGATGAAGGCCTCCCCCTGATTTCTCTTTCAGGGGGGTTGTTTGGACATAGCACACAACGCAGCCCAGGCGGGTTGGTGTGCGTGATTATATATATATTAAAAAGCAAATAACATTTTAGGGACTATTTTTTCTTTAATATTAGGCTAATGTACCCTTTCTAGGACTAGTGAAAAAATAGCAATGTATTTTAATTCTACTAGCTATTTCGGCTCACGCCATCGTCGGACCTATCTGTGGCGTGAGTCGAAATAGCTATCAACCATATCTTATAAAAAAAATTTTAGAACTAAAATACATTGCTTTTTTTAACGCCGTGCAATAATGGAGTTCTACCAAGTAATTGCCAATTCAATCAATAAATTGAGTAATATATTGTATATTAAAACGTTAAGGGCTTTTGTACGACGATCGTTGTTCCATTTAATATCGTAATGACGTTTTTGATTGTTTGATTTTGATTATAAATGAAACTTTTTATTATAATATCAGTCAATATATTGAACATTAATAATTAAAAAAAAACAATTTTTTTGGAAAAATGCCGCTTATAAACGTCTTATGAAATAAAGCTGTTTCCATAACTATTAAATAATTAAAACGAATGAAAATCGATTCTGAAATTCAAATATAAAAATATGTTCGAACATGTTCGTATGAACATGTATGCAATTAGAATAACTTTCTTATATTAAAGTGTTTTTTTTTATTTTGTTTCAAACGGTTTTAATATTTTTTGTCAGACTCTATACAATTACGAGTGCTTTATCACGATTCAATGTGTACGCGAAAGTACTTCATAATATACAGACAAAAAATTATTATATGTTACTAATGTACGAAGAAAATTTTCTTTTTTCTAGCCACATAAAGATTACGCGAATGGAAGGAAAGGGCTGACGAAACGAAAATTTAAAAAAAAATCTTTCTTCCTTCAGCAAAGTGATTCGCTGAAGTGGTCCTCGAAAAAAATGGGAGACGTGAAAAACAAAATGAAATCCTCGGAATAAATTGAGCCTGCGAACAATTTCGCGCTCAAATAATGACAAATGACAAAGTTTGATGTAATCTTTTCGCATTGTATCCGTCGAAAGGGATTTTTATTGTCGAAATGATATCCACTAAGTGAAACCGAATGTCCAAGCGTATAGCGTTCCATAATATTTGATTGAGCGAGGTTGGTACAAATGGAAAATTTATTTTGTCCCTCAGGAAAAATCTACTCCGATAGATTTTATAATATTTTATATTAAAAGGAATTTTATGAGGCTTGTTTTTCATTCAACTCATCGAAAGCCATTCGACAATAAAAAAATTAAATAATAAAAAAAACATTTATTAGTTGATTGAATTGAAACTCCATTATTTTAGTTCTACAAAATTTTATTTTTTAAGATATAGTTGATAGCTATTTCGGCTTACGCATCGAACAAACTTAAACGAACATTTGCTTATCTATATATAGCTGTGCAGAAAAGGTACACAATATATCTTCTCTCTTGTATTAACGACCAAGCTTATTTCTTGCTCGCAATTGAACTAAAAATCGTAAATGAAACAAAAATTGCTGCTATATCAATAAGTTTACATGTGGCACGGAAATGGTCTATTACGGAAACAGAACAGCCCCCTGTAGTGGGTTGAGCAATGGCAATCGGCACATATTAGTGTTTTCATTAAGAATCCTAGTACTTATTTCTACAACATATTTTATAATCAGAAGTGGTTTCACTCACCGCTATTTCTATGATTATAGATGAGTTGATAATGATATCACATAATCATTCATCAGTTGATAATGCTCGCGATCAGCGAAACCAATCTTTGTCATGAAATATTTTGTGGAAATAAGAACTCAAAAATGTTTTTATTATTTAAAATATGCCTTTCAATCAAGAAGTGATTAGTTATAAGAAGTAACATTTTTAAAGCGACAAATAAATATTCTAAATATTTATTAAATACTAGCATGTACCCGGCATGCGTTGCAATGCCACTCAAAAAAAAGAAACCGCGACTTTATGGAAGCGCCACGTCGGGAGCCTCTCGCCTTCCGATTGGATAAGTTGGACTTGAGGCAAGGTCAGAGCCAATTAGAAGCGATAAGCTTAGGTTATGTTTTTCTTACCTAAATTTGACAGTGGTGGCCGTATGTGTTTTTGTTTATTGGAGTGCTTTTGGATATACAATGTTTTTTGTTTTTCTATTTGGTGCGTACACAAATAAATCAGAAGGTTTACCAACGCGTGGGCAGGCCACATACAGTTGTCCATGTGAGAAGCATGGATTTTCTAAATTTAGTCCACACACTTGTAACGACTGTCCTTGTGCCTTATTGATGGTCATTGCAAAGGCGACTCGCACTACAAACTACAGACGTTTAAATTCAAATGGCATATATGTCGGAATCATTGGGATGCGTGGCAACAGTACATCTTCTCCTTTGAATTTCCCGTTTAAAATCGTAGCTTCAATAATATTGTTCATCATTTTTCTTACTGAAAGCCTAGTACCGTTACAAAGTTGTGATGGATTTATGTTTCGGAGAAGAATGATAGACACGCCAATTTGCAATGTAAAAACATGCGGCGGCATGCCTGGCAAATCAAGTGAATTCAAAAATTCTGTTGGATAATTGACGACTTCGTATACGTTGTCGCTTCTCCTGGTATTTCATTAAGTATGGTGAAATTGATTGTATCGACATCCTTGTTTTTAGCTGCTAACACAGCACGTGCACTAAGCCATTGATGATTTATATGATTGTGTGCAATATTTGGAAAAAAAATTGTGAATCAATTCGTCTATGGTTGCGGTTATTTTACAGAAATTTGCTGGCAATTCCCATTTCCCATATCCAACAATTGCTTTGCAAAACGGTCAGCGGATGTATCATGTTGTAGTTGTACACGCATATTGGTCTTAATAACATAAGTGAATGTATGTACGTATCGCCATAAAACAGATGATTTGAGACATGCATTAAGTTCATCGGCTACTGTTGAACGTGATATAACGGGTAGAGTTTGTCGAAAATCACCAGACAATAAAAGGAGTGCGCCACCGAAAAGTTGTTCATTTCCTCTCAAATCTTTTAATGTGCGATAAAGTGCTTCCGATGATTTTTTGTGTGCCATAGTACATTCATCGCATACAATGATTTTACATGATGTGAGTAGTTTGCGCGTTTAAGAATTTTTGTTGATATTGCATGTTGGTGTCTCAATTATTTGCATATTCAATGGCAGTATCAGTATTTCAGTTCTGAATGCGCTGTTCGGCCACCATTCAAAAGAGTTGCTGCAAGTCCAGATGATGCGATTGCTAGTGCAATGTTCTTTCGTGATCGTGTGGATCATTTGTGTTCAAAATAAGTGAAATGAGGAAGGTTTTACCTGTGCCTCCGGGTGCATCGAGAAAATAAAATCTACCACTTTGAGTTGTAATTGCATCCATAATTGTGTCATAAACTATACGTTGATCTGGAACCAATTTCGGAAGATTCTTTTGAACAAATTTACCCAATTGATCGACATCAAAGTGTGGAAATCACGATCAAGTAAGTCGTTTTCAGATTGATTCAGCGCAGCCATTCCCAATTGTAGCAGTGATTTGTTATCGATTACTAAACATATGTCCTCAATCCATAGCAATGCCTCATTATACACGTTTGGTGTGAATTGAACGTGTTGATTTTGAATTGTTTCACGCAAATTATGTAACATATCTTCACTCATGTAGCATTTGTATTTTTTCCAAAGATCTTTTGGATTGAATGGAAAGCAAATTGTTAATATTACTGCAAATAACGCATGTATTTGTTGTGGGTCAGCAGTGTTCGATGAATCAGCGAGTGAAGTGTCCCAATGTGCATCGTTTCTAGAAGATTTAATTTGAGGCAAGCTTTACGATAAATGAAACATATTCGACCGTTTACTGTTCTCAATTCTTGGAAGGATGTCGGTCCACGTATGTTGATTAACAGTAATCGCAAGTAAACGCATTCTGCATTATTTGGTTGAACAGTGTACAGACGGCCTAATGCGTCGGTTGAATATACATTGTAATGTCCTTCAACGGCTTTACCTTGTTTGCGACGTTGAATTTTTTTCTGATGCATTCCATCTGTAGAATGTTGGCACTTCAGAGTAAGGTAGCGTCTTTGCAAACATATCATCCCTACACAATAAGAAAAATGCAGTTAACGTTGTTGGCTGTGGTGACAATGCTCTTACACGTGCATTTTCTGTTGTGAAGTACACTCGCTGTCCATTTTCAAGGTGAATTGTCAAAACTGTAACTGTACTGTGTAACTGATGGATGCCGTTCATGAATTGGAAACGATAAAATGCGCCATATTGCCTCATTGCTACTAATGTAGCGTCCCAGTTGATATTGGTTGATTTCATCGATAGATGTAGTTGAATTTCCCACTCCAAAAACTGCCATATCACTTCCTTTGTTGACATATTTACAAATTTATTTGATGGATTTCACTGAATTACAATACTCGACGTTGATGTGTACTTTGTACGTTTTCGAGAGAAGCTGTGAATACGGTACAATCCAACGATTATCAACTTCAACTTCATTGTTTCGCCCTTTTCTTTCGTGCTTGAGTTGTACTCTGACCTATTCCTTTTCGTTTGGGTGGCATAATTGATTTCACAGTGAATGTTACGTTTTGAAATTCACTTTTAAAAGATAAAAAAAAAAAAATTGATATATTGAATAAATTCTTTCTATATCACACACGATTTATACGTAATATTTATTTCAATTCGTTCTGTCATGCGACATAAAACCAAAACAAAAAGTCGGTAAAAAATAGAACATTGAAATATTTTTTTCGAAAATCGAACTTTGTTTCAAAATATTCAGTACCTTACGTAAGTACCTACCCGGTGTCGTTCTTGTTTTCGGCGTTGCTATGGATACAATGTGTCATAAATGGCAATTCTGTATTGTAATAGTCTTGTATGAAAACATGTTTTTCGTAAATAATCAATTAATTTTTGTAATCAAATCTAATTCTGAGTATCCTATTATCTATCTTTTGCCCGGTAGTCTAAGCAATAATTCGACAAAGTTTTATCGCAATTGGATTAATGGTGTAGGAGTTTATAAAGGACAGACAGACAGACAGACATTCATTTTTATACATACAGAAGATAATCAACTGTATCAACTAAAGGTGCCTGATGTAATTCCAATATTGAATTTGAATGGCTACAACTTTGTCAGATTCTAAATGTTTTGTCGCTAACGAACAGGGTTTCGCCTTTAGGCATCTTCAGGTATTTTTTCAAGGCATTTTTTTTATTTGTCTTTTAAATATTTTAATTATTAAATTTAATAAAACCAATTATTAAAAAACACTTGAAATTAAAAAAAACAAAAACAATCTAATGTATTATACAATATATACGTTATTTTATTGAAAAAGTTTATTTAAAATTTGTTTTGAATATTACAAACCTGATAAGCAAAAGCTGCAATGTATGCTGTGCCGGCCATGGCATCGAAGGGGTACCATGATTTAAGTGGAAGTCGAGGAACTACTTCCGTGATGGTCTCGTTAGTTTCACGGTCCTTAGTCAGGCGGACTGATTCGCCAAAGAAGGTGATAGTTGTCCATGCTGGAAAAATATTACTTATTAAAGTTGACTGAAAAGGTTGATCACAGCTGAATTATTTTAACAAGAACTAAAAGCAGTTCTAGTTCATCTTTTAGCACGAACTTCACAATATTTGCTTATTTAATTTTAAATTTGAATTGTAAAAACTTTGTACGATTCCACACATTTTGTGACTAATGACCCGGATTTTGCTTTTCGGCATCTTCAGGCATTCTATCACACGGATGCAACAGAACTGACAAAGTTCAGGCAAAACAATGAAAGACAAAGTCAGTTCTGTTGCAACGTGTGATAGAATGCCTGAAGATACCGAAAGGCGAAACCCGGGTCGTTAGTGACAAAAAATGTGGAATCGTACATAGTTGTAATAATTCAAATTTGATATTGAAATCCCATCAAGCACGTTCAATCCATGCTATATTTAAATTGATTAAATACACTTTTTTTAAATTCCACAATTTTAAAATATTTTTCAATTCAATTTTTTTTTTAAATAAAGCAATATTGAGTCGTCGAAATACCTCATTAGCAACTATGGCAAACTTTCTAAACCATTGTTAAATTCTGTGATAAAACTTAATTAAGGAATAATTATTAACATTGTTATTTAGGCAAAGTTCACACGAGTCGACATATTGCTTCATCATAATTTTCAGCATAAGAAACTTTCATTAGTTAAGTTATACAACAAGACATAACCTTTGCTGAAACAATCATACTAGATTAAACTATAGCCACACTGTGTTATCGTTTACAGTACAGATTTCATTTCCTCACCAATATAAACAAGTTTTGCAGCATGATCCAAGTTTTGCTATAAATACGTTTCGTGTGAAATTTATGTGAAATTGTATATTAAATACATGGAAGGTGTTCATGAAGCTTTGTTGTATTCGAACATGATCAAATACTATTTACAATAATTATCCACAGCTGTGATTCCTTCTGTGGTGTAATGTGCTTAGTGATATACTAGAAATGTTTTCCAAAGAGGTGCTGGACACAAACTTAGTACAGCTGGAAGTCAATAGATGTCAACTATCACAAAGGATTCTTAACGAACAAGCTAATATATGTCGGTCACCATTATTGAATCCTCTGGGAGGTGTTTCTTTGTTTCTGTAATGGACCATTTCCGTGTCATATGTGAACTTATTGATATAGCCGCCTTTTTAGTTTCTTTTGCAATTGTTAGTTTTATTGCGAGCAGGATTGTTTCCTGCTCGCAATAAAACTAGCTAGGTCGTTAAAACAGGAGAGAAGATATATTGTGTACATTTTCTACACAGCTATATATAGATAAGCAAACGTTAGTTTAAGCATAGTTGTGACGATGGCGTGAGCCGAAATAGCTATCAACTATATTTTTAAAAATAATTTTGTAGAACTAATTTTTTCACCGCGTTATAATGGAGTTCTACCAAGTGAATGCCAATTCAATCAATAAACTTATGCATACGTGTATATGTATGTGTGAGATTGTATGCATACATATGCATGTGTTAGAATAGTATGTGCCAAGATAAATCTAATTATAATGCGTGTGTTGTCCACGTGAATCGAATTCGATATGGGTTACTCAGCTCTGCAACGACTTAAATTTATCAACAACGACACAACAATTAAGCAAAAAATTATTCTATAGATATGACATAAATGAGACCTGACGAGCTCTGATGATGACACGTCATAGATCTTATCAATTTCAAAAAATATAATTAATATCATATAAAAGTATTAAATTGAAAATCATCGTATGCCTCTCATATATTTTGTACCAAAATGAAAAAAATAGTGTTTTACAATATGGAAATGAATTTAAAAATTTCATTACTTACACAAAATGTGAAAAAAACTCACATGAAACGTTTTCTGTAGTTAAACGCCTAAATTTCGTTATTCTTCGCTAGAGTTCTTTTACCAAAATGAAAAAGAGCCAAATATCTTACTTACTTTATAGAGAAATTCCCTTTCGCTTTGAAAGCTATCCAACGTCGCTTTTTTACGCATATGTTAGAATATAATTGGAAATTATTATTTGTATAAAAAAAACGCGTTAGGTGAGCTTTCGGCACGGAAAGAATTAAAGCTACTGCAAATAAGAGAAATAGAAGAGCTTTTTTACAATGTAAAACTCGACTAAATATGATTATAAAATAATTATAAAGTCGCGTCTAAAGTTTTCTTTTCACGTACACTTACAATCTATAACGTATAATTTGGTTTTAATGTATAATATTGGTAACAAGTATCAAACGTTTTATTAATAAATAATTAAATTATGTTTATTATTTATGGAATCTACAGTGAAAATTAATAGCAGGGATATTTTTTTCTATTGGCGATTAGGGATGGAACAGTGTTTGTTGTTTAAGTGATTTTAATAAATAGTTTAATTAAAAAATACAATTGGAGGTATATTCAGGGTTTTTCGGTATTCAATAATTTGTACGAGCGCACGAAAAAAGCTCCGCGGACGTACATACTATTAACTAATGTGTTAAATTAGATTTTTTGTGAGCTTGCTTGGTTGACACTCTTGCTAGCCTTATTTTTTGTTTTGTTATTTCTTTAATTTCCAACATTAAATGTTTAAATATTTTGGCATTGCAAAAGCAAAGAACTTTTCATTTGTAATCATTGTAATGTGTATATTAAATAAATAAATAAAAATACACCGCCAGGGTCAAAACCCTCTGAGTTATAGTACACAATAATTCATAATACACCATAATTCATATTGAAGGCATATGGATACTATCCATGGCTTTATCCAACTGACATTCTTTTAGGTATGCTCACTTTTCATAGTTTGAAAAATCGAAGAGAAATGTATCTAGTTACGTATTTCTTTCGACTAATTCGAGGCCAAAATGAGAATTCTGCCACCCTTAATAATATCAATTTGTATGTTTCGGATATTTTTTTAAGAAATCGTGGACATTATTTTTTTTTTCTTTCAAAGTGTAGAACCAATCTGCCAATGGTAAGAGCATTAAGAATGTTTAACAGTATTGCTTCGGATGTTGACATATTCCATATGGACGAAAGTGAGCTCAGGCGATTACTATTTTTTCAGTTAAAGTAGATGTTTCATGAGCTTACTTGGTTGACTTTTTTTTGCAATTCTTATTGATTATTTTGCTGTGTGTTTGTTAAATTTCCAACACTATATGTTCATATATGTTAACGTTGCAAAAGCAATGAATTTATAATTTGTAAATTTTGTACCGTATAATTATAAATAAATAAATAAAAATAAAAATGTTACATATTTGTGAATATTATATTCGGTTTTGATTAAGAGTAGGATAATCCAGTATTTTCAACGCCTTATACAAAAAAATAATAAAAGAAAACTGCACATATTTACCAATAACTGTTATGACAGATCCAATAGTAACACCATACAGAAGTCTTCTCATTTTGGTCACAGCCAGGGCGTGATACCTGGCATCAGATTCAGCGAATAGAGGATGTGTGTTCGATTGGTTCCAAATGCCAAGGGTCCTAGAAAATAAGTTGTTTGTTGTAACATAAAAAATGTTTTGATTGAATTCGCATTCACTTGGTAGAACTCCATTAAAACACGTTGAAAAAATAGCGACTTATTTCAGTTCTTCAATTTTTTTTATAAGGTACAGTTGATTCAGTACAATTCCATGATACCCGAAACATAGTTCCGACGATGATGTGAGCCGAAATAGCTATCAACTATACCTTATAAAAATAAATTATTTATATAATATGGTTTTTACAAGTATCCGAATTTGGCTGAATCATTGGGAAACTTCTTGGAATAACAAATAAACATAGAAATTCTTTCCGAATAATCAGTTAGGCAAGCAGAGATTTGGACCAAGATTTCTATATTGTATTACACGTAAATGAGACAATTGATAAATGATGCTTTTCACATTCTTAAGTTTGACCGGATATAGACAACGAAAGAGAAAATTTAAAATGACATCCTTGATTTGGTATCTAATATTACAAGGCATTTAAACAAAGCTCACGTAATCCATTTTATATATATATAGAAAGTCTCAGCGGGTTGTGGTGGGAAATAAGTTAAGTTTTTTAAGAAAAGGTTACTCTTGTTGATCTTTCGGATAAATCTGCTGTAAGTCACAACATATTGATATATAAAAGCATTCGTTTTTGGATAAGTTCCTAGAATATTTGGAATAACTAATTTGAATTTATTTTAAGTAAAATTTTTAAAGGTTTGTGTGCACACAAATCAAATGGTATGAGTAAGATTGTGTGTCTCGTTTAAAATGGTTTATAAAACTAAGCTTATTCCCGCTATAGTGTAATCTATAAACTGTCTTAGTAAAGCCTTTCCGACTATCTATAACATAGGTTCCCAACCTTTTTCGGGTGGCGACCCCTTTAACCCATAAAACCTATGTGACCTGGGGAGTCACGGGTACAATCCAAAATCACAAAAAAAAAATTTTTGTTGACCGTATAAGTTGGCGACCCCTCAAAAAGCCCTTCACGACCCACAGGTTGGGAATCTATGATCTATATTATAAGTCGTTTGGTGGTTATGTTAAAGGAAATATGTGGGGTTGGGTTGGTAAAAAATAAAACATGCTTTGTAGGTAGAATGACACCTGTAAAAACTTTTTGAAGTTATTGCGAAAAAGATAAACTTGACAACGGGATGTGCGAAGAATAGAACAGTGATTGTGTTGGCAGTAAGTTCGTTGATGTCCACAGCCTGCAGCGCCATGTTGACTACAAGTCCTCCGAACTGTATCAACAACAGGAACAGATGAACTGACGAGTAGATTTTCCGGCCGAGAATCGACATGCCTCCATTTTCTAAACAATATTAAAAATATCGGATAAGTATCATATTATAATTAAAGCTTTGCAAAATGAACATAAATATTAGATCTCGTTATGATATGTATACTGATTTTTGACGTATATCTTGTTGAATGATTTTAAGCATAAAAAATACATCGTGTTGATTTTTGTGAACTAAAGCACGACTTAACACATCGAATACCGAAGCCGTGTTCTCACGTGATACAAAAGCAAACGCATGAGTCCCGGTGCCGTGTTTAAGCGTGACAAACATCAAGCGATATATTTGACAGAAAAATTCTGGATTCTCTTATAGTCCAGACGCAATACTTCTAAAAACAGTAATTCCATTAGTGTTATCGCATATGAAAGTATTGATTTGAACGATCGAAAAACTTAATCGTTGTGCACGCAATATATGAAACCAGCATTCCCCCTTCTAAAAATGACAACATTATCATCGAGTCTACTCCGAGAAAAAAATTAGCAAGATCCACTGGTCAGTTTGTCCGGGGCTATAGTAAAACATGTTTTGGTACCTTTAATAGCAACATATAAAAATACCCTTTTTGGACTTGTAGTGTGCAAAGCAAAATAATAAGTGAGACTCGGTTCACGTATAAACTTTGTCGTGTTGCTTTTCATTAGAGGTTATATTGGTAATTTTATCTCGCTAGAGCTAAGCTATATTAAATTTTTAACCACGTCAGAAATTTTCATTTGGTTTTATTAAAAATAATTGAAATTTTAACACGTTTAATGAACATCAAAAATATGCCGGGCACAGGGCTTGCTTTGTCAAATTTTGGCCGGGGATGATAGTGTTAACATCTACTGAGATATATCATTACTATGTATAAGACTTATGTTAAATTTAAATATAAAAGGTGCTGGACCTAGCTTGCATATATATTGCGAATGCTCTAAGAGAACCGGAATCCTAAAGCCAAAAGCTAATCCATTGTATACTAAAGTTACATAAAAACATGCAGAGAGACTTTCGGTGAACATAAAATCCTGAATATAATTTATTATATCTATTGACTGTACTTTATTGAATTTTAATATCAATATTTCAATTGTTGAACTTTTGTTTTTTTTAAGCTACATGTTTTGTCAATCACGATCAAGGATTTTCCTTTCGGCATCTTCAGGTATTCTATCAACCGGATACAATAGAATCGACTCATAATAAATGGTTTACATCGGTTATATATGTTACAAGCGGAATTTTACAGGAAACATTCAAAATGATTCTCGCTATATTATGAACTATTTACAAAAAGATACTCCATCGGATCCAAAAGCTATATTTTCGTGCTTTATAGTTTATTTAACATATAAGATATAGCTTGCTTAAAGTAATAAATATTTACCTGAATAAAAGTTGAATAGAAAGAATCCAAATGCTTTCATTAGCGTGATGTTTGGCGTAAGGTCGGCCACGAGGCCGTGGACTTTGAATTTGTTCATCATCTGTAACATCAAACAAGATTATAAATTTTCTAAGCACCCTGAATATTATTACCGGCTTGATCATATTGAAACAAATAAACTAGTATCAGAATTTACAATGTGGCTTAAGAACTTCTTGATGATCTATTACTTTTTGATGTAAGCCCTTGTAAACCTTTGTAATGTTAACACCGTAGTTGTATAATTTATGATATCGACTGAAGGTGCTTGATGGAACTTCAATATTAAATTTGAATTGTTACAACTTTGTACGATTCCATATGTCTTATCACAAACGACCCGGGTTTCGCCCTTCGGCATCTTCAGGTATTCCATCGCACGGATGCAACAGAACTGACTGTCAGACAGCGAAACCCGGGTCGTTTGTGATAAGACATACGGAATCGTACAAAGTTGTAACGATTCAAATTTACCGTAGTTGTAGTTGTTCTTGGCTATCCACACCTCTGAAAAACCGATTCTTTTAAAGTATTGAATTAATATGATACACATGCTGTTTCTTGGGACTTTTCAGATGTTTTTATATTTAGAGTTTTTATTTTTGATTATCAAATACATAGAGCGTTAGCATCAGAGCTTTTCAAGTCTCCTTCATCTCTAATATATTGATAATGTTGTTGTATAATTGTCATTTCTTTGCCAACTGAAATTAGTCGCTGCAGAGCTGAGCAATCCTCAGTGAAATCGGTACACATGGATACCACACGAATTATTATGATAATTATATCTCCGCATACTATAATCACACACGCTTTCATGTTAATACAAACACACACGCAGATACACGTATTTATATACAATACGTAAAGAAATGAACTAAGGTAGTCATTTTCAGTTTCCAAGTTTGTGATTTTTGGATAATTAATATATCTAACAACAAATTTATTACGGTTCTTCGAGCAGATAAAACGATGACTAAATAGTGCCTCATCGTAATTTTAATATGTATATTATATAAAACACATTCATATTCAGAATTTGTAAAGATCAAGAATTCATTGAAAGTTTACGTAAACGTCGAAAATGTAATTGCCAAATATTTCAAAGCTAACATTAATTTGATCAAATTAATTAAAAGCGGCACTAGTGAAAGCTTGTAATGTTGGTTTATAAACCTATAAAAATCGATGAGAAATGTATATTTTTATTAACAAATGTAGAGAGATTTAAATTTTTTCGATGGACTTAACAGTTCAACGGTCAATTTGTAAAATTATTGAAATTCGGTATCTTAAAATTTAAGTGAAATAGAAAGTTTGAAGTATATCCCAATGAACAGTTTGTTGAATTGGTTGGTTAATCTTTAATTTTATGCACATAAATAGGAAAGGTAGGAAAAACTTGGCAAAAATAAACTTTTTTTAGTCGGATTCGTGCTGTTGGTAAATGTTAGAATTTGAATCGAAGTCATGTTTATTTTTAACGACTGCTTAGCTCTGATATAAATACAATATTTCTAAATCGTTAATCTTCAATTTTGAAAAAAATATGAATAAATTTAACATAAAAATGGTCATAGACAACAATTTTTATGTAAAAACTCTTTGTATATTACAACATCATAGATAGCCCATATAAATATCATACATGTCACAATTGTAGTTAAAAACACATATGTAACTATCTTACTATATATTTAAGACATAATTTATTTCTTTTTATTTGGAAACATTGCAACATTAAGCTAACTTTAAATTTAAATATTTTATAAAATTGTTCAACCTTAAGCCGTAACGTTCAATCGAAAAATTATACTGGAAAGATTTATCATACCAACTTTTTATTATCATATTGTTTAACAAAAGGCCGAAGAAAAAATCAATAAATTGTGGAAGTCAAAATTTTTTTTTTACTATATCGCGTTATTTTTTCTTTCCTTTTTTTTCTCAACAAGAAAATTTTCTTAGACAATATTTCAACTGCATAATTACCTTGAGAGATTTTCTTTATCCAAGCTTTTAAAAAATAATTAAAACTCCATTAAATATATTCAATAAATCACTTTTAGAATTTAAAGAATCCAATAATTATTGACTATAACAATACTGCATTTAATTTATTGAATGTTTTTTCAAACAAAATAATTTATATCTAAAACCCGACTGCATATTAAGAGTGTTTTCTAGAAATGGTATTACAAAAGAATGAATTCACGGTCTCACGGTATATGTACTTTCCTTACAATACTATTAGATGAATACTTTAACAAATTTATACATGTATACGTGATAGTACAAAAGTTTAAAGAGGAGCTTCTGAAAGCTCTACGTGTGACATTATCGATGTACTGGATATAGTAAGTAATGACATTGGAAAATTGTTCCAATTTCAAATATTAAAATAATAACAGCTGGGAAGTTGAACAGAACAAAGACATGCGTTTAAGTTAAACGTTCTCATGGAGAGTTTAATAAACAATTTGACGTGGACCAATAGGACAGCTTTTATGATATGGCTTTAATTTGCTGTCACATGATTGGATGACACAGTATTCAACACCTGAATGACCTGTCACGATGAATGTTGTTTGACCAGTGCTCTCCAAAGTGTTTTTAAAATAATAAATAATTTTAATTAAAAGGTTTGTCTAAGGAATACCCTTTTTTTTACAAAATCCTACATTTCAATAACAAATCACTGAAATTAGATAAACAAGAAATCCTTGAAATTAATCAATACAAATTTTTGCCTAATTCTAACCTTATAAATGAACAAACTACTTTTGCGTCGTCACCATTGTTATACTCATTAAATTACATTAACAAATATATATTTCATATAAATATATATTTTTTTTTTTAACAAATCACTGAAATTAGATAAACAAGAAATCCTTGAAATTAATCAATACAAATTTTTGCCTAATTCTAACCTTATAAATTAACAAACTACTTTTGCGTCGTCACCATTGTTATACTCATTAAATTACATTAACAAATATATATTTCATATAAATATATTTTTTTTTTTTTTTGAAAATTGATTTTGCCTCCTTTTACTTTATTTTTTTACAGAAAATATTGGAACGCCCCTGACTGACCATATCTTCCCATCTCATCAATTCATCTTTAATTGACTATCATTAAAATTCTCATATATTAATTTATTTTGTTCCATTAAGTAGTAAGTGTGGGTTATTTTCGTCATTAAAATTTCCCACTCCATACTTCCTTATTAATTGTTCAGAGACCCTAATGGATTATTGATTTACCATAATTGTAATTCTTAATAAGTGATTATGAACATTTAATTTTTATACTAATTTACTTTATTTGTATCAATATTTTATGATTTTATGTAAATTATTCCCTAGTTCTCGAACCCATGGTTTTGTAGACCTGCTACCTTTGACTCAAATATTTTTTTTATTTTGTATAAATAGACTTGTTTGTAAATTGTATTCTATCAGTTGATAATGCTCGCGATGAGCGAAACCGGTCATGATCAAAAAATATATTGTGGAAATAAGTACTAAAAAATGTGTTTTTATTATTTAAAAAAAAAAAAAACTTGGCAATACCGTTTTTTATTGAATAATAAAATACAAATTAGTTTTTTAAATATTTTTGAATCCCTGGTACAGTGCTAATAATCTTTGGCTTTCGTTACGCATCTTACGAGATCGACTCCCATTATCAACTGCTTTATTTAATCAATGTACAGTTTCCTGTTCAAAGATATATATATATAATATAAATGAGTCTTTGTGATGAATAAAAATTCTTGTCAAAGTCATATCCTCTCTTAACTTACCTTTTTCGTTGAGAAACTGAGTAACAAGCATTTTTCGTAGAAAAGCTTTGCTTGAATATTTTCAACGAGACGCCATATGCTGCAGATTAAGAGCGAACATAGATTTCAATCTGAGTAATACTTTTACTTACTTCTTTGAAATTCCCACCTATTTCTAACAATTTCCACTGCTCAATTTAGAAAATTTCGTTTTAGTTTCGACTGTTGCTTAATTGACACGTGTTTCGTTTGTCGACAAAACTAAAACTTGTCACATTGGTGGCCTGGATACTTGGTAGCTATTTTGGTGTACATCATCATTGTAGCGACATGAAGCTTTTAAAACTATATTTCAAACGTTGGCGTAACCTAAAATACCTAATAACAACCATACATATTTTTTTAAATATTATAGTTAAATATTTTACAATTTTTACCCTTTTATTATAAAACAATTGAATATGTACAATATTATTTATTTCTAGATTCAGAAGCGGGTGTTCATTTTTAAACGCAAAAAGAAACAATTCTTACTCGAAAAGTAGGAAAACCAAACCAATCGAATCATTCTTGAATATGTATTTTGTTCTTTCATATAATCATATTCAATTTAAGCTGAGGTTAATTGTCACTCATAATGCCACCCGTGTACACAGTAAAACATTGTCCTAGATTAGGACTAATTTGCGTAATGTAATATAAAACCGAAATGTAATGAATCCCCAAAACAGACTTTAGAATGGAATAATTCCCAAAACAAATATTATTTACTAGACAAAAATAAATGTTTAGAGCCTCTGTATCTTGAAGAACGCGTGTGAAAGAGCATCTGTTAAACGACCTTCAACCATCACACCCCTAATAAAATAACGGACAGTCGATTAGGGTTGCCACATATTGTTATGTCCAATAAACTTAATGCCACCCATCAAATATCATAAGCAATGAGTTAAACGTTAATAAACAATCAAACACTAAGTGAGAATTTACATATGATACTTTCTATTTGGAAATTAGATGTTTTTATTTTGAAATGATTACAAAGTCAGCCACTTTGAGTATTGCTTCATTATGCTTATCAATATTCACCTTTAAATAACTAAAACACAATGTTATTAAATATACCTAAAGACTAGGATTCTGTTCATAATACAGTGGGCGATCGGTTAGCAAACAGTTTGGATTGTGAACAAATCGGACAAAAATCACTATCACATTTTTTTATTTCATTTCACACGGTTAACGAATGATTCGAATAGCGGACAAAGTCCTGGAATAAATTTTGTTTGTTAACCGATCATTCAAGGTATTATATAATTGTTGAACGAGTCATAAATATCATGCTTAACTATTTAAATGTTATTCTTTTCCACAATTAAGTGACAGTTAACACATTAAAAGTTATTTTGTTTAACTGCAAATATACTCAATCTACAAATAGTTTTCATAACCCTTTAAATGCTGAAATTATTCATATGACGAGACCCGGAGGGCTGGCAATTTCTTTAAAAAATTACAAACTAATAAATCGTTTTTGCTCAAAAACTCTAAGCAATATTTCACGTCTTAATATTTCATCATGATGTAAAGAGATGTTACTTTGATGCATTTAAAATATTAGATTACTTAAAACAGTCAAACTTGGCTAGGGATTGAGTGTTAAAGTTCAGCGCGTATAGTATACGCGCTCTTTTCCTATGCTCTACTTGCCGTTGATAGGACTACAGAGCGTGTTAACACGCATATGGCGTGCAACCGGTTAAAAATAGTTTGAATTGCCAGGAAAATTGAATATAATGGATGGTATAACGTCGAAAACTTGTGATTATAAACAACTATTGAGTGTTTCAAAGGAAAATAGTTTGACTATAAAATGATTTGATTTTAAAAGTTTTGCTTTGTTATAAACAATAAAAAATGCAGTTTTTATTTATCTCTCCATATGACCGAGTTATGACATAACAATTAAAAAAAAGATTCGATGTGTCTTTACCGAACCACGGGTATGTTAATAACGTCATAAATGATCGTAAAATATATTGTGTCTCAACAAAATAATAAAAAGGTTTAACTTTACTTATAAAAATCAGCAAAACAGGGGGCAACAAAAAGTCACAGCAAAATGTAAATAATCATGAAAAAAATTGATTGCTTAGTAACTGAATATTACTAGATATATTTGAATTATTTTGACCATTGTTCCATAAAGCGAGCGTATAAATCTCTATGAAATTTTGTTGAATTAAAATCATCGATGCAAAGTAAAAACTCTTATTGATTTTTTTCTACTTTGTTAAATAATAAATTAAATCAGGTGATTGCACTGAAAACGAATTGAAAAAATTGAACCATCCATGAAAGAGTTTTAATACGTGAAGCGTGTCGATTCGGCTTGGTTGATAAAACAAATACGATATTTTATTAAGCTTTTCAGACAAACTTAAATATCTTCATTATAACTTTTCCGTGAAAAAATAGCGTAACAAATTATTTCTTATCACATTTTTTCACTCACTATCCAGTCAAGAGTTTAAAGTTTCTAAGAAAGTATTATTATTAATGTACATTACAATGTTTTTAAAAAAATAATTTATATTAATTAAAACATTGTCACTTTTCAATGACAACAAAATAAATTAATAAGTTCCATTAAGTAGTGAGTGTGGGTTATTTTTGTCATTAAAAATATCCCACTCCTTACTTCCTTATTGATTGTTCAGAGCTCCTAATGGATTATTGATTTATCATAATTGTAATTGTAATTCTTAATAAGTGATTGTGAACATTTGATTTTTATACTAATTTACTTTATTTCTATCAATATTGTATGATTTTATGTAAATTGTTTCCTAGTTCTTGTACCCATGGTTTTGTACACCTACTACCTTTAACTCAAATTAATTTTTTGTTTTGTATAAATAGACTTGTTTGTAAATTGTATTCTATAAGTTGATAATGCTCGCGATGAGCGAAACCGGTCCAGATCAAAAAATATATTGTGGAAATAAGTACTAAAAAAATGTGTTTTTATTATTTAAAAAAAAAATTTTAAAGGAACTTTTTCTCTAATATAAAACATTAATATATTTTTCAACAGTAACAACACGATTTTTAGTCCTACATTAAAAAAAATATATTTTATTGGTTACCTCTATCAACAACCACAGTAAAAATTTAAATTCTTAATTACCAGTTATACAAAACCGATGGCTTAAGATCTGTGAAAATAATTTACAGGTAATCATAAAAAATAGTTTTAATTTTCATTTAAGCCCAACGATTTGCTCAAATAAGAATGTTTTAACATTATTGATACTCATTATTACATACATTTATAATTTAAGTATCATATATTATATAAACACCTTGCAATTAGTACTAAGAAAAGCTCACAATGAGCGAAACTGGACATGATCATTAATATGTTGTAGAAATCATACTAAAAATGTGTTTATATTATATTAAATATCAAATCTTTACCAACAAGAAGTGACAGTTAACACCTTAAAAGTGATTCAATTTGTAGTAAAGTATTTTAAAAATAGCAACCCATCGTATATCCAACTCCGTAACATAATGCCCTCTTTAAGTTTTTTAATAATAATATACTGTCGTACGAATTTCATTTAAAGTCAAATTGATTTTACTGCTCCTTCGACAAATATTTTAACAAATTATCGCTGTGTATTTAGTTTGTAATATTGCCATCCATGTATTCCTGGCTTAACCAGGAATGGTAAACCAGTTTCATTTGGGCGTTACATTTTCGTCGTTTGAATGAATATAAATTGATCATTTCAATCAAAAGTCATTATGTAAAATATATGCAAAGGCTTCTTTTACGTCAATTTTCGGGACGGCTGATTGCGAGAAATTTGATATTTTATACTTATCAAAAGAGTATTTAATGTGTTAAGATAGATCAGATATATTTTGTATGATTACCTTCAAATTATGTTTATAGTAAAATTTGAATTGTTAAAACTTTGCACGATTCCACGTGTTTTGTCACTAGCGAACCGGGTTTCGCCTTTCGGCATCTACATGCATTCTATCAGACGGATGCAACAGAACTGACGTCACGTCATTTCTGTTGCATCCGATTTCACGTCAGTTCTGTTGCATCCGTGTGATCCCGGGTCGTTATTGATAAAACATGTGGGATCGTACAAAGTTTTAACACTTCAAATTTGATATTGAAATTCCATCAAGCACCTTCAGTCGATATCATAAATTATGTTTTTAGTTCTCATGACATTGCTTTGATTCGCATTGTGTCTGCTGACGATCGAAACCACTTATAATTTTTACAAATATATGTCTGTGTAGATTGCCTTTAGTATTGTATTTTATTATTTTAATGTATAATAGTTAATACTTGACAGTGAATATGTAACGTTATTATAATGAAATAACATAGATCGGAGGCCAACAGGAAAAATACGATATTAGGCTGGATTTTTTTTATTTTTTGTAAAACATGTAACGTAACCTAACCTTCACGGAATGATGTAACCATAGGTAATTAAAATTCAATTAACTCCTGATGACGTCAATATATACAAAAAGGGCTGTTACCATTTCATTATTCAGCACACCAATACCTCTTTCGTCATAACCAAGGGTCGTAAAAGGCCCTACCCCTGGATACTTCTTAAATTTTAAATAATAATAAGATAAATTTATATACTATCTTACAAATCTTTTTTTTCTACGAGAACTCCTTGTTACTGACTTGTTCATTTTCTCTCTTTCTGAAAAGAGCAGATATAAATAGTTTAAGCTAAGACAAGATTGACAAGCTCGGTGCCTTTACTACACACTGATATTCTCAATTCAGTTGAGCAAAATCGAATTTTGCAATATTTTTACCTAGTCCATAAATTGATTGAAAAAAATGTAGTTTTTTTCCGAGATTTGATTCCCAATAGATACATCGCGAAAACCAACGACGTTAACCACTTCACCACGTTTGACTGTTGAAGTGTTATTATGTAACTATTGTATTAACATATTGGGTTGTCTCAATACGGATAAGTTTCCGAACCCTGCCATAAACCAGTTGTATGAAAATTTTGCATCCAATTCACCTAATTAATATTCTGTTTGCAGATTCGACCCTTCTCACCTGGACCTCAAACAATGTAAATAAATAATTAAATTATTCATTGAAACAACATTAATAGATAAGTTTATACCTCTAATAAAAGTATAAGCGTACAACTAATCCATGTAGAAAATAAGCTGGCAATATCTTGATCATATCAAAAAGCGAACATGATGGATTGTTGATCCATGTGTGATGGTATCGAGAGCTTAATTTTTACTTTACTGGATAAGAGCTTTTGAATTCCTAAATGATGAAACATATCGAACATTCATGTTTTCCTGTTTAAAAAGCTTTTTTTTATTTTAAAAATGTTACAATTGTCAGCCATTGTACGTGGGTGAAACCATGTACACTTTGGATATAAGAGTATAAATATACTTACCGAATTTAGATTGAAAAATGATAAATTGCCATTATTTAACCATTAATTATCGGGAAACTACTAATATAACGCGGATGATGGTATCAAATTGTTCCATCAAAACACGGAGGACTAAAAACTATTTTAAGAAATAAACGATGCTCGATAAAATTAAATGTTTATCCTCAATGACCAACGTAGCCTTCCTGATCCTCTCTTGCTATATCGCTTTTATGAAATTATTTTACTGAGTTCACTATCTGTAAAATTTAAGTCATACAGTACGTCACCTGATATTTTATCCCACCGTAACCCTCAAATTAAACTAAAAAGAGTTACCTCTAAGTTTCAAATTACCCAATTGCATTTTAAAAGTAGTTATAACTGTTTTTTATAAAACAAATCACTAAAAACTCATTTACTGTAAATATTTGTACAAAATTAATATCCTTAATAAACAAATAACTAATTTTTCAAATGATTCCAGATATAGATATATATAGATATATATATATATATTTCCAGCCGTAGGTTTTATATTTACCTAAGCAATTCATATTGTATCAAGCCATTAACTGTGTCAGCTCTATTGTATTTGTATTATAGAATCCCTTACGATGCCGAAAGGAGAAACCCAGGTCGTAAGTTAAAAGGCATGTGGAAATCTAAAAGATTTAAAAACTCAAAATTAATAATGAAATTCCATCAAGCAACCTCAGTCTTTATCGTAAATAAATGATACAATGCTATCTCACCTGAAATTAGCTCGAGGTAACAAAAAAACAAAAACATTGCAGGATAATATAATTATTATGGATTGATAACAAACCAATTCACCATTTGAATGAGCTTTTATTGAGTATTATTGAGTGAAAGGAAAGCTTAATTCATTTAAGGGATAAAAAACACATCGGCCAACTTATAAAATTCACAGCGGATTTTGCATACTAATGCATCCAATAGATGAAGAATCAACAGTTTCCTATACATTTAATTGCCCCGTAAACATTTATTTAGTAGCATTGGACGCTACTGTAATAAAGCTCGTCGTTTTGACCCTTTCTATGTTGAAAACAAATAAGATAAACCTACTGTGAAGGTTAATAGGTACCAACGCCACAGAAGCGTTTCAAATATGCAAAGCTAGTGGTGAATTCATTAACTGGTTTAGGCATGATTTTCAATAGATACTTTCATGTTAATATAAAACTTCTTCAGAATATTCGATTGAGATTTTTCCATCAACTAATCTAAGCCATTAAGCACATGATGTGTATCCCATCGTATTTCCTTTTCATGATGGAAAGGATTTTGAAGTAAGAGTTATGGAAAAATATTTTTCGTATTTCGGAATCGTATTTATTTAAATAATCGAAAAGTGTCTTAAAGTTCTTCTTATGAATTTTAATTGTTAAAACTTTGTACGATTCCACATGTTTTGTCACTAACGATACGGGTTTCGCCTTTCGGCATCTTCAGGCATTCCATCACACGGATGCAACAGAACTGACAAAGTTCAGACAAAACAAAGTAAGTGTTAGTGACAAAACATGTGGAATCGTACAAAGTTGTAACATTTTTTTTTATTTTGAATTGCAATACAAAAAAAAAGTCACGGTAAAAAAGATATGTTATTTTACGATCCTGTTAAATTATAATCAAAAAAACTTTCGATCCTGATGTCGTTGTAATATCGAATAAATATGTTATTATTCTTAACTGTTTATTTTTATGACAGATGTCAGTATAAGGAAACCGGAAACCCCGATTTGTATTATAATATTACGAAGTTGAACGACATCTTAGATTTCATTTTAATATATGAGCAATAAATCATCCGAAAAAGACATTTGTGATAATGTGATTTGTTCCTGAGTATAATACAATAATTTTTGTAGAATTTTTATGAATAAAAATATTTCTTTCGATCACTTTTAATCGAGTATCTCAACAGTAGTAAACGTTTTTCTCTCATCTAGTTCTTCATCAAAAATAAGTTTAAATATATAATAAGATTTTCATCATTTACAAGTTGATATATTATATTTTCGTGATTAAAAAAACCGAAAATATTCTTAATTATATATATACATACATATATAACTGGAAATTTAATAGTTCTATGCAATAATTTTTATTAATAAAATCAATCTCGCTCGCCATACTCGCTATAAAAAGAGGTTTGTTACAGACAGAGATTTCTTCTTCATCTCTAATGTATTTTCCGATTATAATTATATAAGACGTCCGTCGTGGCATACAGAGCTGAGTAATCGAAATTGACAAAAGTTCACGACAACAATAGATGCATTTACGTAGATATGCCTCACTATATATACACATATGCATATTCAACAGTTCTGATATCTGATGATAAGCTGAAATAGCAATCAATTATATACCTTATAAATTTTGTAGAATTAAAATACATCGCAAAATTCTTAACGAACAAACTAATATAAGTCTGTCGGCGCTCCTCAGACCATTGTGAGGGGTTTATTCTTTTCCGTAATAAACCATCCCCATCCAATAAGCCATCTCCGTGCGATATGTTTGTTTCTGTAATGGACTATATCCGTGCCATATGTAAACTTATTGATATAGCCATCTGTTCAGTTTCATTTACAATTTTAAAATTTTTAGTTTTAATGCTAGCAGGAAATAAGCTATGTCGTTAAAACAGGAGAGAAGATGAATAGTGTACCTTTTCTACACAGCTATATATAGATAAGCAAATGTTCGTTTAAACATAGTTCTGACGATGGCGTGAGCCGAAATAGCTATCACTTATAGCTTTTAAAATTTTTTGCAAACCTAAAATACATTGCTTTTTTTTCACCGTTTTATGATGGAAGTTTTTGTTTCAAGTAAATGCACATTTATCAAATTAATTACTGTTTATTTATTGGATAAAATTAGAATCATTGAATACCTTATATTGGCTTTTGAATATTTAACATTAATTGTTCACTTATCATAAACACGTAAAGGAAGAAATTTTATAATCGTTTTTGCGTTCCGAGCGACGCGTGGTTACAATTTAATTCATCACGCGGAAGCCTAAAATCGTGTAGGTTTTGTGACCTCAAGGCAACCGATAAATGTATGATAGGAAAGTTGTTTTCGTTCAAACAGTATTATACCAGTAAATAATATGTAATTTGAGACCATATTACTTAAGTCAGTGAGAAGAAGGAACTAAGTTTTGAAACGTGATTGTGACGCAGATTAATGCTATGAGATAATATTATGAGGAAGTTTTCAGTAGATTCACGATGTTATGAATGGGCGGTACGAATAACTTCAAGTCAAGAACATATATCAAGGGATAAATTTACATATTTATGTTAAATATGTAATTAAATATAAGTTTCTTATATTCAATAACTTGATCCGAATTGTTTCTGCTTTTGAGCTTTCATATACTTAACGGCATACATTGTCTTGAATTAGATAGATTACAAACAAATTTTAAAAAAACAGCTTTTAAATTGACTGATGTAAAAGCTCTTTCAATAGAGACAGTCAAAATTTTTACTCACTGATATTCTAGTGGCTACATCTATTATTTAGTTGACGAACTTATTTAAGATATAGAGTGTAGGTTCCCAACCTGGTGGTCGCCAACTTATACGGTCAACTAACAAAATGTTTTTTTGTATGCATCTGGATTGTATGGGGGATCACGGGTCACATGGATTTTATGAAAAGGGGTCGCTACCCGAAAAGGGTTGGGAACCTATGATATAGAAAGTCTTTTAATAGGAACGCTCATAATTTGTTAATTTATAACGGTCATGATGTTGAAGTGACATCTGTCAAATTTTTTGTCAATTTTTTTCATAAAGTACGGAAAATTAATATTATTATATATAAGGAATAAATAACGTATTCAATAATACGTCGTAATCCAACGTAATACAACGTAATCAAAAATAAAAACAGATTCACAATTCGCTAATCCCGTTATTAATGAATCCCATAATATAAATTCAAACTCAGCCCCTAAATGTTTGCATCTTTGTAGTAAGGGTCGGAGAATGACGGCTTTGGAGCAGCTGGAAATCAATAGACACCAATTATCACAAAGGATTCTTAACGAACAAACTAACATATTAGTATCGCCACTTGTCCAGCCGTTGACAAAGGGGTGGTCTGATTTGCTTCCATAAGGACCACTTCCGTCCCACATATAATCTTATTGTCATAGACACCTATTGTTTCATTTAGAATTTTGAAAATTTAGTGTCATTGTGTTAAAGTAACAAGCTAGGCCGTTGGAACAGGAGAGAGGATGTGTTGTGTGCCTTATCTGCACAGCTATATATAGATAAGTGAATGTTAGTTTAAGCATAGTTCTGACGATGGCGTGAGCCGAAATAGCAAATATATTTGTTAAAAATAATTTTGTAAAACTAAAATACATTACTATTTTTTCACCGTGTAATAAATAACGTATTTAAATTATTAAATTTGTGTGAAAATTTTGCACGAACGATTTGAGAGCATCGATCTGGCCACCAAGATCGTGCAATTTAAAGCATTTAAACTTTTTTCTTTTGAGCTATCTTTAGTCGCAAGACTTTTAAAATAAACTGCAAACAATTAACGCCTTCAAATAAACATAACAAACGCCATCCAATATATTCATCCAGATTTATACGACAAAGTCATTTAAAATTGGACTTCCCGGATATGTGCCACTAAGCAAAGCCGCGGTAGACATTTGAATATATTTATACTTCAAACATAATGTCATAAAATATCCTATAATTGCGAAACAACGCATAAGTTTATATCTCACATACAGCTTGTTTTGTTTGCATTTTAACATTTTACAAAATTTTTAGCTCAACTATTGAAAGACCTTTGGATTTTTCACTATCAATAGAATAATGCTTATCATTATAACAACCAGAAAATCCACGTTTTCTTAACAAAAAAATGAGTATCGTACCATACATGATGTAAGCGATAGGTTTACTTTATTTTATAAATAAGTCTTACAAAAAATTATGCACTAATGCAGTGATTGAATTGAATATTTCTTCAAAAGACAATTAGTTTTTCGATTTAAATTTCATTATTCCCTTTAATCTATTAACTGTCACTTCACTGTAGAATATAATTAAATAAAAAAAACAGAGTGTATACTGATTTCGAGTTTTACAAGATTTTTACAAGGTTTTTCATAGATATTTCGTCACCACGTCATCATCAATGCTATGATTAAATTTATTTTCACCAAGTTGTATGAATTGTTTGAGGAGAGATAGAAAGCCCTACAATTACTAAACAACAGTCAGTTCTATTGCATCCGTGCGATAGATTGTCAGTAAATGCCGAAAGGCGAAACCCGGATTGTGATTGACAAAACTTGTGTAACTCGTCTTAAATTCAGCAACTAAAATTTTAATATTGTAATTTCGTGTTCCAAACTATTTTCATTCACGTAGTCTTAAAAAAAATACTACAGGAATTGACCTATGACATAAAACAATAGAAAAAACTTACCACATTAAAGTGATTCTAAACCTTTTTTACTGGGAACACTACATGGTAAAACCATAAGATAATACATATTATAATTGAATTGCCATTAACTTTTTAGAGTTCCATTATAACACGGTGAAACTTTTTTAATATATTTTGGTGATCTCAAAGTAAGAATTCGAGGAAACTTGTTTGTGATAACAAACAATTTAATTATAAAAAATATTTATAAGTGTTTATATTAATAATATAGATTAGATAATACAAAGATTTTTGGGACGGGGGTGTGCCAGAAACCATCGCGCGAGTGTACTTACGAAATCCGTAAATTTCCATATCGATTTTTGAGGCGTTTTGCAAGGAAAAGTGGTATTCCAAAACATTTGCAAGATAGATTTAAGAAATTTGGTAAGTTTCATATCGATCGGATGAATGGTGTAGTAATGAATAAAGGACAAACAGACACACATACATTGATTTTTATATACATATATAGATGATAGGTAATTCACCTTACGCCCTTTTGTGGTTAGTTCTGATGAAGACGTAAGCCGAAATAGCTATAATCTATACCTTACTAAAATACATCGCTATTTTTTCACCGAGCTTCAATAAATATAGTTATGAAGAAAAACTCAAAAATGAAATATGTGCATATGTTTATCATTGTTATACGTGTGTATATGTAAGTTAGAGATCATATTATTGCTACATGCAGAAAAGGTTGAGTATGACTGTACTACTGTGTGAGGCTATTTTAGTTGTATTTTTTTTTCTTTTTTTTTTATCATTCAATGAAGGTTATCTTATATTAAACGTTATTTTAAAAAAACTGGTTTTGAAATATGAATAACAAAGGTTTTTTTATTTTGATATTTAATAATTACAGTAACAAATTACGAAGAATTCTATAGAAAAAAACATTGTAAACAATCAAGTCATCGTTATTTTGAATGTTTAATTATTTCATTCAGTCTCACTTCACAAGACCTTTTTTGACTTATTATTTATTTGAATTTATTTGTTATAAGTCAAAAATATTTTTTGTATTGAGTATTACATATTTTTTTTCATTCATTTTCAATCTAGAGATGGACCTCATTAAAGACCTTTATAATGAAATCTAGCTTCTCCGAAACAAAGGCTTATAAAGACAAACTTTTTGACTCCAAACTGTGCTAATAATATAGAATATCATCAAACAACTAGTAACTAAAAATGCAACTCCGACTTTATAATTTACCAATACACTGTTTTCTTTTTTAAATCTATACTACCTTTTCATTAAATTCTCATTGAAAATATAGTCGGAGACTCTGGTCACAACTCTGAGACTGCATAACCCCGCAGAATACAGTTGATAAAGTATTTTCTTGGATCGGTTGTTTGACCACGAATTTGACCAAATAAATAAATTGTCAACGTTGATTTTGTTCATATAATTTCAAAACGTGCGGTCACCTGTTAATTAAATATATTTTAACGTTTGTATCATTGCGCTATTCTTATTTAAAAAAAATGTAACTTTATCCGCTCCAAAATGTGGAGTATATGAAATATTAATATACCACTTGGTAGAACTCCATTATAACACGGTGTAAAAAATAGCAATGTATTTTAGTTCCACAAAATTATTTTCAAAATACAATTGATAGCTATTTCGGCTCACGCCATCGTCAGAACTATGCTAAAATTAACATTTGCTTGTCTATATATAGCTGTGTAGAAAAGGTACACAAGACAATTCTCTCCGATTTTAACGACCTAGCTTGCTTCCTGTTCGCAATAAAACTAACAATTGTAAATGAAACTAAAGAGGCGGCTATATCAATAAGTTTACATATGGCACGGAAATGGTCCATTACAGAAACAAAGAGACATCAGTCAGAGGAGTCAATAATAGTGACCGACATATATTAGTTTTTTCGTTAAGAATCCTTTGTGATAGTTGATATCTATTGATCTCCGGCTGTTCCAAAGCTGTCATCCTGCGACCCTCGCTACAAACTCAGCGCCTAAGTATTTGCATCTTAATAATAATACGAAATTTGATTCTTTCAATCTTTATATATACTAAAACGTGTTTTTTTTCCATTCCCGATCGGATCTTCTTGTATTCAAATTAACGGATATACTCGAGGTGAGATGAAGTCATTAAATGAGTCATATTACTAATATATAAACAATTAACATACGATTAAAATATATAACAAAAAATGGGTTATTAATATTTTCGTAAGACGTAAAAAAATTTGTAGTATAAAATAGCTAATTTCTTACGCTAGGTGAGTTGTCTGCTATATGATTGATTGCGTCAGCAAATAGACATATGCTTGTAAATTTATTTATAAATGAAACCATAAATATCATATGATAAACGGATAGGATTCAGTTTTATTCAATCCATTGAATTAGCTGTATCAATATTCACTTATTCAATCTTTGTTGTATTTAAAAAAAAAAGAATCGATAGAACGTTTTTGCATTGAAAAAAGTATGCATAATGAGTTTTAAAAATAATGAATGCAATAAATAGATGTGTAAAATCAATTCTGCTGTCAATCTATGTTAGAAACACTGCTAAGAATTTATTTTATATGAAGAAGTTGTCGAATTAATTAGAAACACATTTAAAATGGGGCTGCGACTAAAAATATCGATTACATATTATTGAAAAATAGCAATGTATTTTAGTTCTACAATTTTTTTTTATAGATGTTTACACGTACATTTGTTTATCTTACGCTCAAACACGGTTCTGACGACGGCGTGAGCCGAAATAGCTATAAACAATATCACTTTTAAGATGTTAACTGTCACTTCTTGATGGAAAGGCATGATATCTTAAATAATAAAAACACATTGTTTAGTACTTATTTCCACAATATGAGCATTATCAACTGATAGAATACAATTTACAAACAAGTCTATTTATACAAAACAAAAAATTAGTTTGAGTTAAAGGCGGCTGGTGTACAAAGCCATGGGTTTAAGAACTAGTAAACAATTTACATAAAATCATACAATATTGATACAAATAAAGCAAATTGGTATAAAAATTTAATGTTCGCAATTACTTATTAAGAATTACAAATACAATTATGGTAAATCAATAATCCATTAGGAGCTCTGAACAATCAATAAGGAAGTGAGGAGTGGGAAATTTTAATGATTTAAAAAATATCTTACAAAAAAAAAATTTAGAACTAAATTGATTATATATCGTTTCACGTCGTTTTTTTATGTTAGGGAGTTGTTGATATCGCGTCATATTTCTATTAATTAATAATTATGCCAAAAGATGAAGCGAATGAAAACTAAATCGCAACAATATTAAGCGCTGTTGAGTAAACACTCTTTGATTCTACAATAGTAATGCAAAGGAGAAAATTTTAATGATAGAAAATATTTTGCTACATTGCAAGCTCCGAGCTGAAAGAAGCTGATTATATTTGATTCAAATAATAAAAAAAAAAAAACAAATATACAAATGAATGAATACTTTGCTATTGGATATATTGTCGTTACTTTTCTGATAGCAAAGCTTAACAAAACAGAAATCTGACTCCGCTTTTGCTTACTTTTATCTTTAGACGAAAAGAAAACTCAAGTCACGTTTGAGTGTCGAGTTTCTGGGGATAGTTGCATTTTAAATTTAGTCAGTGCTGGAATAAAGGCACTTAAAAAGTAATTCAATTGATTTTCAAATAAGAAATTGTCTTAGCAATATCCGGTAAAAGTTTGTTGCGATTGAATTCATATAGCGATATTTGTGCAGAGTTATATTAATGTATTTAGACTTTAAAACAACATTTGGCAATCAAAACTTAACCAATACAAAGTAAAGTTAAATCAGAAAGCCCTATCAAATAAACAGTTAAACTCTTATGTTTTAGTAAATATATAACAAAACACACACTAAATAATTTGAATATATTTTATATCCTTTTCCTGCATTCACCGTTTTTTCTGCATGTCTTATTTATTTTATATACAGTGAAACCTCGTATCTCGTTTTTTAAAGGACTCTTAAAACAATAAATGCGGGAAACGATGAATGCGGGAAAACTTCAAATAATAATAACTAAACAAAATCTTAAAAAAAACACAAAGTCGCCGTCCCTTTGTTTTAAAAATTGGGGTTTTATATAAATTTGGTTAATATGTAATATTATAAGGGGGTTCTACCAAGTAAACGCCAATTCAATCATTAATTATAGAAGGGTTTTGTAAAAGATATGTTAATTTTATTGTATTAATTGAAATAGACGAATTGCTCGTTTTGTAAGAATCTTTATCAAAGAAATTTTGAAGACATTTGAGTGAACTATTATAAATTATTCATCATTGATTTCTTTGGTTAATACTGTATTGTACACAAAGATTTATCAACCAAAACCGGTAAATCGGGATAATATTTGAGACGTGACCATAATATTTATTTAGACGATAGTCGATGAATCGGGAAACGATCAATGCGGAATTATTTAACATTGTTCTAATGGGTGTTTGGCGGGTCTATAAAAAATAAATGATCTATCCGGGAAAGCGTATTATGCGAGAACGGTTGATCAGGGTTCCACTGTAGTACCGGCCAAGCACACTCAAGATTACTGTTAAATAATCCCTCATTTATCGATTACCACAATCTACAGTTCGACTATTTTGGTTCCGTGATAAATTTTATCGCTTTTGAGCGATTTTGTTGAACATTTCCTGTTCCGTCATTAACAGAGGCGTTACTGGCCTTCAAAATGATAAATATTTTTTTTATTCCAAATATTTAAATGAATATGTTGATGGAATAATAAGCGAGTTTCCATACCGCTCACATTTAATAGTACTTTCTTTCGACTTATACGAGGTAAAAATGATAACTTCGCCATCCTTGATAAGATAAAATTGTATACTCCTAATATTTTTTCAGATGTGTACATAATTTTTTGTTTGTCTAAAGTGAAGAACCATCATGCCAATGACGATGCCAATGGTAAAAGCACAAACAATGATTTTCAATTTTACTTGTTATTTATGTAAATAATTTATGATATCTACTGAAGATGCCTGATGGAATTTATATATTAAATTTTAATTGTTTAAACTTCGTTTGATTCCACGTGTTTGATCAATGAAGATGCTGAAAGACGAAACTTAGGTCGTTAGTGACAAAAAATGTGGAATCGGGACTCCTGGACCCGGTCGTTAGTTCTGTTGCATCCGTGTGAAGAATGCCTGAAGATGTCGAAAGGCAAAACCCGCGTCGTTAGTGACAAAACATGTGGAATCGTACAAAATTGTAACAATTCAAATTTGACAGTTTATACATTAGAATTCAAGTGAGTTATTCTGCGTATCAACTGAAAGGTGCTTGATGGATATATTAAAAATAATAATTATATATACTTTT
Source organism: Himalopsyche japonica (assembly GCA_028555115.1). Lineage (NCBI taxonomy): Eukaryota > Metazoa > Arthropoda > Insecta > Trichoptera > Rhyacophilidae > Himalopsyche > Himalopsyche japonica. The sequence goes on from JAHFWJ010000483.1 coordinate 2,473,474, forward strand.
AAGGTGTTAACTGTCACTTCTTGATGGAAAGGCATGATATTTTAAATAATAAAAACACATTTTTTTAGTACTTATTTCCACAATATATTTTTTGATCAGGACCGGTTTCGCTCATCGCGAGCATTATCAACTGATAGAATACAATTTACAAACAAGTCTATTTATACAAAACAACAAATTAATTTGAGTTAAAGGTAGCAGGTGTACAAAACCATGGGTTCAATAACTAAGAAACCATTTACATAAAATCATACAATATTGACACAAATAAAGCAAATTCGTATAAAAATTAAATGTTCACAATCACTTATTAAGAATTACAAATACAATTATGGTAAATCAATAATCCATTAGGAGCTCTGAACAATCAATAAGAAAGTAAGGAGTGGTAAATTTTAATGACGAAAAAAAAAATATATATATACCCAAATATTTCGCCACATTTTCGAACAATTTGTTATTTTGGAAATAATATATATTGAAATTTAGATTATTGTCGAAAACGAAATAAAATGCTTTTCAATTCAGTCGTGCTTGGTTATGCTTTATGAGTTTTATCAGTTTTTATGTATTAATACATCTTTCTTTAAATCTTATATAGCACAATAAAAATATATTTTAATGAATGAACTAAATCTTAAAGTCGACTACTTAAATTATCTCAAAGAATATTGAAAATATTAAATATTTTCCAATGCAGAAATACGTTGAAAAATATATTAGTAAGGACCATTTCCAAATCAAGCACTGTATTAAAATGCTACAGTGCATATCCTGTACCTGTAGGCGTAGCAAAGGATGTTCAACACGGAAGTCTAATACAATATTATTGTTTGATAAATATTTTTTTATCAAATTTAGTTTTTCGAATACAACATGATTTGAATTGTAAAACTTCTAGATTATTATAATCAGGACCGCTTTCTGGATAATTCTTTTAATGACTGTACATATTTTGTGTCACACTATTCTAGGCGGATAATTACCAGTTATAAAAAAAAACATTTGGCTAAAGAACTATGAGAACCATGAAACTTACAATTTTAAGTAACTCTTAAAATATAAAATTCATAAAAAAACTTAAAAAAACAAAATTAAAATTCAATTAATTATTTATACTCATGAATATTTTTCTCTTCGCCATTACTGTTATGTTACAAGTATCCCATTCAGGGATGGGCAACTCTTCGGAATTGAAAATCATAAGATAGTGTAAAAAAAATGTATGCTATTTTTTTTAACGTCGTTATGTTTAATATTATCAAATATGTATATGTAGAAAGCGAGTTGCTTTTCAAATATGAAAAAATACCTGACTATACATGTATAAAATTTGTACAATTCTACATGTTTATTCACTAACGACGCTGGTTTCATCTATCGGCATCTTCAGGCATTCTATCACACGGATGCAACATAGCTGACTCGGTCGATATCATTAATTTTATTTAATTATTGCAAAAAATATTTTAGTCGCAAATGATTCTTGTTAACTCTATGGTGTAATATATAACTTTCGAATATTGGAGTGTAAATTAGTCAAAATGTCGAATATCCGAATATTCGGACATTGTCTCTGGTTAATTTATATTTTTAGCAGTATTTTATTATATATATCTGTAAAAAAGTTGTAATCATATTTTTCCTTACGTCATAATATATATGATATAGTTATCTTTTTTATCAGGTTTTCTCTGAACATCCCCAAACTAAGACCTTATAACGTAAAATCCTACGTGATTCTACTATAAAAGACGGTTGACGTATCACAGCCTCTAACTTTGTACGTAAGTCATTTACGGATTGAAAACGTTGCAAAAGATAGTCCAATAAAATGTACTGCAAAGCTGATATACTTACTTGAAACGTATACGTACGGTTAATGTTTTTACGAAGCAGTATCAACAAAACAAGATAAATTCTTTGAAAATGATTTTGTTTTCTCAAAATGGTTGTTTTCCCTTAGAACATAGACCAATTTAGAATAATTGTTATGATGCATTGTGTTTTTATTGATAGATGATCTTAAATGAGTGAAATAAAGTAATAAAAACGAAGAACTACCAATACAAGAAAATGTATAGAGAATATTTTTATCAATAAAGACACATTTTTAGCTATATTTCTTCAATGAATTTACGATCAGAACCTGTTTTTCTCGTTGAGAGTATTATCAACTGAATGTAAATTACAAACTTGGTTATATATACAAAGAGTTTTAAGAACTGAGAAAGTTAGAGAGAACTAAATAGTAATCAAACAATATATACATATATGTATATATATATACATTACCAATAATTTTGTTTATAAATTGTATTATTGTTATTGATTATGCTTACGATAACTGAAACCAGTCCTGATCATAAATAATCTTTTGGAGTATTAATATTAAAAATATTATGTTTTTCTACCAATTAAAGATACGTTACACCTTAAAGGTATAAAGAATATATGACAGTTAAATCGTTCAGCCTAAAAGATTTGAGTATTTACCACCTGGGTTCTATTAGTTTCTAGCCGCTAATAAATATAAGAAAACTACACCAGGTATAAATACTTTTGTTTCTAAAGTACCACATATTTTAAACTATAATATTATACATGCCTTTATTTTTAAATATATTTAAAAAAATTCACAAAAGAATTGTTTTTCCAAAGAATTCAGGCAATAACAGTATGAAGGATTTTTTTTTATTTATTTATCACCAACTTATAAAGTATTGTATTTTGGGTGCGTTTGAATGTATGTGTATGTGAGTTTAATATAGGAGGGAATGCATATAATAATAATTCGTGTAGAGTCTATGTGAACGGGATATACTGTGGATTGCTCAGCTCCACAGCGACTAAATTCCATAAGCAACGACAAAAAGATAACACAACGAAAAAGTCAATGCATAAGAAATGAAGAAGATTTAAAGAACACTCATAAGTCTAATATGTCATAAATCTTAACGTTCCGTCAATTTGATATAAAAAAAATGATTCTCTTACATCAATATTTTTAGTACAAAATATTTTTTTTTGCGCTTTTGGTATCAACGATTTAATGTTGCATTATTAAACAAGCACCCTCTGAATTATGAACACACCTACCCCTCGATTTACACGGTATTGTTTTAAACGTTTTCGCTTTAACACTGATTAAAAAAACCTCCTCGAAGTGTAAATGTTCTACTTCAAACATTGAAAATTGGCACAAATAATTTCGAGTGATGAAAGTGACTTTAAACCAGTCACGAAGTTGCAATTTTTTTTTATGAATTGTTTGAATTTTATTTTTTTGTTCTTCTATATATACTTCATGTGTATTTAATTAATAAAAGAATATGTATATATATCCTTTAAAATAATTTTGTTTTATTTATGTATTTAAGAAAACAACCGAAATATGCGTTTTTTATGTACTTTTCGATTTACATGGTTTTACATTAAAAAATACACAATTTCGATTTGAATGTTTTTATCAGGAACCTAACATTTTTATGAATTTACCGTGTAAATCGAGGGAAATTTAAGTGTACTTAAATAGTCAAAAACTTGCGTTTTATATTCAATAAAGAATAGTTATTTTACTTATTTTTCTCGTTAAAATATGTCACTAGTACCAAAGACTTAGTACTGCTATCACCCTTAAGTCGGCGATATTAAACTTTAAGATCTGTTTTTTTGGTTACTGGCTAAGGCAGCATAAGGTCTGCATTAGGGATTGCAATATGACATGGTTATTTGTATTTCAATAACGGTACACTAGTGAAATAATGGGATGAAAAAACATTTCTGTTACCATAGACAATATTAAATTTTTATCTATATACATGGAAAACAGTCGGGTTAAAAGATAAAACGTTATTATTTTGACATGAAAAAATATTTCGGTTTCCACATCAATTAAATTTTGGTTGAAAATTATGTTTTTCTGTCATGTTTGATACAAAATTTGTTAGTCATTAATACTTCTTTGTTTTTATCGATTATTTTTATAATGAAGAAACGTTCACATATATTTAAAAGCTGTCAACCACACAATTAAATCAGACATGTCAGTATTTGATTTTTACTGTTGATCATTTAAGATTCTGCATTTAATCAACAATTACAATGTATATTTTTGTGTAATTAGTATGTATTGTTTTAGTTCTACAATATTGTTCATATGTTTAAAATTGATTTGATGAACACTGGAGCGAAAAAACGCTACAATCAATTTATTAACATCAAAAAACCGGACAAATAAATATGTATTTCAATATCTTATAATAAATCCGATAAAACAAAAATATTTATATCGTAGTTATAAAAACCGAATTTTCACACATACAGTATTGTGTTTTTGGATTCAAACAAATAGTATATTATAAGTGAAGGAATTTAACAATGTATTTTTTTGTGTAAATTTTTTCGCCATTTTAGACTCACCGCTGGTCTTTTGGATGTTGAATGACATTATAATATTAATGCCTCATATTTATTCTAATAAACAATAAAACTTACCCATAGATATTGATAAAATATAAATAAAATAAAGCGAAGGTATGGGGAACCGAACAATAAATCCGTTGATAATATATATATATGCAATATATAAGGAAAAAGCTACATTTTGACAATTATTATCGGCCGATACGCGCTTAATCTGCCTGCACTGTGTGACAACTTAGTTATCATATGTAGAACATTGTAATTTTTGGCGTGAAGCATGAAAAATTATAACTAAATGATTGGATAGAATTATTTTTTTAAATTATATGAAAGGTCTTTCAAAAGGGACGCTCATAATATTATATATATGATAATAAAACAAGTTGTGTGTGAGGTATCCACTCAATTGTGTTTTATTTGAAAGTATATTTTTTGGTATTAAGTTTGAAATGTCTGCCACAGCTTTGCTTGGTGACACGTATTCGGGAAGTAAAATTTTTAATGACATTTTGCATACATCGGGATGAATTTGTTGGATGGCGTTTGTTATGTGGACCTCGAGGGCGTCAATTTTTTGCAGCTTTTTCGGAAAGACTTGAAATTTCAGCACGATCTCAGTGGCTAGATATATGCTCTTAAAACGCTTGTGAAAATGTCTATTTATATTTGATAATTTACATACATTTTTCGACACTATTATCCCATATGAAAATTTGACATATTACTCTAAAAAAATAACAAAAAATGACTACCGAATCCTAACAAATCTTAAGCATTTCTATCGAAAGATCTCTTATAATAAAGTTTTGAAATCTTTTTATTATGTATTCTAAAAAATATTGTTGTTTTTTTACGGTTAAGTTTTGACAGTTCGTCGTGTTTTGATTGTTGCTATATTGTTGATATATTCACACGTATTTTGTTCTATCACTGTGTATATTTAAACTTTATGTTTTTATATTAAACAGAAAAATTATAACCAAACAATTCAAATATTATAAAGATTCTTAAAACAGCAGCATGACTTAACAATAATTTTATACTTGAACGTTATAATCAAGGTTTCAACTGTCGTTGAATATTATATCTTAATGAAGAATATTTATTTATGTGAGCAATACTGTGATAGAGATTTTTTATTTTCACTGAAGATTAAAAAAAAAAAAAATACCGGGATCCCGGTACAAATAAAACTTAATTTGATGTCCCTAGTCTACACTGGCCACTCGTAAATTCCGGTCACGCAGACAAGACTTTCAGACACACTGAAACTTAGCTCTGAAATTTTTCGTATGCGTTGAAATGATGACAATCCATTATTCTTTATTAGATGAAAAGTTGCAAAGTTTTATACAAGGCTTGGGGCAATATTTCAAACGGTCCCTTTAGGAATATATATTTAAACTTAAATGCGATAAAAATGAAGAAGAACTCAAATAAAAAAACGTTAATTTCTTTAAATAATAAATCTTAATAATTTGCGTCTTTTATAAGTTGGCCGATGCGTCATATTAGCGAGCGTATAGAGAAAATGTTATTTGATTTTTTTTGCAGTGCTTTTATTATAATTAACCTAATTTGACTAAATTTGCAAGATCATACGGGAAACGAGACATTCTCGATTCGTCCACAGTACACATGCGTACACAGATACACAGGATACCTAATATCATGTAGACTAAGTGACTGAGCAAGTCACATTTTCTTTTTCTTTCTTTTTTTTCTCATCTTTTAAGCACAATAGTGCATGGTTTAACGATCGTTCCGTGCAGCTGTATCGGGCCAAGAATAAGAGGAGTAAAATCGATTCTTTTTGTTAGTATTGCGTTATGTAAGATGGCCGTGTGACAACAGCTGCATACACATAACGGGTGAAGGTGGGAAAACCAACTTATGTTAAAACTTTATACGAATCCACATGTTTTGTCACCAACGACCCGGGCTTCGCTTTTCGACATCTTCAGGTATTCTATCGCACGGATGCAACAGAAATGACTTTGTTTTTGTGAGAAAACATGTGGACAGTCGATATCATAAATTGTAATTAACCATTTCTAAATGAACTAAGAAAGAACTCTAGTTCTGATAGTGATTATCTCAACAGACGTTTTCCTACAAGAGCGAAAATATTTTATATTGAGACTACAATTTTGGACAAATAGATCAATGGAAGCCATGATAAGCATAAACCAAGTCCACGCTTAACATACGTTTATTATCACTACTTTTATTGCTAGTCATTTCACACAATATTTAATGATAAGTAAATTGCAATACCAGATAAAAACAAATACAATTTTGATGACAGGCAGAAACCGATAATTTTAATGTGCGATGGGTTCAAAAAAAAAATAATATTAATATATATTAAAATTTTTATTTAACAGGGTAACATTTTTTTATATATATAATTCTGAATAGAAAAATCTTTTTTTCACTGTATTTTTGTAAATTAAAAACCAGTATGTCGAAATAGAAAAAAACTGTCAATATAAAAAACCATTAATACGATGGAACGCGAAACTCAAAGAGTCATTCAAAAGGAATTTTAATACAAAGTTGACTTATCGTTTTTTGTTTATAAGTGTCATATTATATATGCCATATAAAAACACGGTCATAGAAATGTAATAACCACTTTATGATTCAAAATCAAGATCGCAATACAAAACACTGACAGACGAAAATTATCGAAACGATGTAATTTCTAAAGTTCATTCTTTCAACGTTTATTTGAGTATAAAATTTTTGCCATTAAATAATTTTTTGGTATCCGCGACGATATTTTTTTTAATTTATTCAAAATTAAGAAGGTTAATGAGAAACTTCATTTTATCTTTTAATGACATTAATTTATTAACAATAAAAGATTATTTCAGAAGCTTATTTTTTGAATAATCTAAAGCAATTAATTTGAAGCCGCCAATAAAATTTTATATTTTATTACTGTTGAAAAAATGTTTTATATTCAACCAAAAATATTCTTTGTATATTGATTGAATTGGCATTCACTTGGTAGAAAAAAAATTGCAGTGTATTTTAGTTTATTCAAAATATTTACAAAAGTATTTACAAAAATATTTAGTTTATACAAAATTATTCTAATTTAAGATATAGTTGATAACTATTTCGGCTCACGCCATCGTCAGAACTATGCTTAAACATTTGCTTATCTATATATATGTTAGCTGTGCAGAAAAGGTACACAATACATCTTCTCTCTTGTTTTAACGACCTAGTTTGTTTCCTGTTCGCAATAAAACTAACAATTGCAAATGAAACTAAAAAGGCGGCTATATCAATAAGTTTACATATGGCACGGAAATGGTCCATTACTGAAACAAAGATACATCAGTCAGAGGAATCAATACTGGTGACGGACATATATTAGTTTGTTTGTTAAGAATCCTTTGTGATAGTTGATATCTATTGATTTCCAGCTGTTCCAAAGCCGTCATCCTGCGACCCTTACTACAAAGATGCAAACACTTAGGCGCTGAGTTTGAATTTAGATTATGTGATTCCTTTATAACGTGACTAGCGAATTGTGAATCTGTTTTAATGTTGAATGATACTACATTTTTCACATTTTCTGTACACACTTATTGACGGTGCTTGATAGAATTTCTATATCAAATTTGAATAAAACGGCTTGAAATGGTTGTAAGATTATTTTTCTAAAAATTTAACGCCATTTAAAAATATTAAAATTAGTTTAGAAATCAATTTATTCGTATACAGTAGAGTCCCGATCAACAGTTCTGGGATGGATCGTTCATTTGTTATAGTCCCGTCAAACATCCATTAGAACAATGTTAAATTATCCCGCATTGACCGTTTCCCGATTTATCGACTTCCTCGATCTATCGTCTAAATATTATGATACCGTATCAAATATTATAACGATTGACCGGTTTGTGAGTTTGAATACATCAAATCTTATATATTAACCAAAGAAATCAATGATGAATATAGTTCACTCAAATGTCTTAAGATTTTCTTTAATAAAGAATTTCACAAAAAGAAGTTAAAAACACTCCTTATGTTAACCATCCTCTCGTTTTTACCTAATTTTTGTAAGCCCCCATTTTTGTTTTAATAAAGGACGACAATTATCTTTTCTTTTTAAGATGTAACTTTTTTATTATTATTTGAAGCTTTCTCCATTTATCGTTTTTTTAAAGGGTCCCTTCAAAATCGTGAAATCGATGTTTCACTGTATATGTATATATTCAAATAATATGCAGTGAGAGCTCGTACAGAGGTAAACAAAATTTGAATGATTCAAATGCTACAATCGTAGTGATTGCTAGTTCAATAATATTCACAGTTTTTATCATAAGTATCAATGTTTAACTGAAAGCAAAAAATAAATTTAGTTAAAAATGCGTATATAAAAAAATTGTTTAGTTTTCCGATTTAAATTATATCTCAAAAACAACTCTTTCGACAAGTATAAATTCTCTCGTTGCATTTAATCTGCTGTATCAGTCAGTGTCTATGACGATAATTTGAATATGTTTCCTGTGTATACATAGTGTTTCTTTTGTCTTTTTTGACCGAACAGTTTTTCGCGGTATTTCAGTTTTCGGATTTTCAAATATACATAAACACTGTTTAAAGTACCTGAACCGTGTATTTAAAGTTGCCAGATGTCATGAATCCCACAATTATTAAGAAAAGCCATTTGCTCACAAAACTTTGGCAATTATAAAGCAATTTTACCATTCCGTGTATTATAAACTTCAACCAAGCTTCATTAAATAATTTTCATTTAAACATAGAATAATTAATTTATTATTGACATTTATAAACTGACCAGTTGAGAGGTAGGTCACAGCCTTATTTTTAATTCATGTCAAAGATAAAAAAAAACATTAAATAAATCTGATACAGCGGTTGCCAACAGTTGACACGCGGATCACTAATTGTTCGTTGTAAAATATTGGTAATCGTCGGCGGAGTTATCTCAATAACAACTTTGGAACCAATTTTTTTAAATGTAAAATTTAAAATAATAAAAACTTTTTAATTTTTTTAAATTTAAGCAAGCGCTAGGATCCCGAATCCTGGTTAGTTAGTTAATCCCGATAGTCCATTGACAATGAGTTATAAATAAGCTAGTTTACTTCATTTAGATATATTATATTTGTTTTCTATATCGTGTAATTATTAACTAAAAAAAATGTATAAATGGCCTTGTTTAATTTTTATTGTATCTGTTGAATGATGGCGACGAAAGAAGCCGATATTGGTCTTAATTAAATAAACTTATGCAAATAATACTTAACATAATGTTGTATTTTTTAAAATAAAACGTATTTGTTTGGAGCTTTAATTTAATATTTTTTAATTATTATTGTATAGTAAACTAAGTTGTGACTCGCATGAATTATCAAATATATTACACATATCACGAGATATAAAAAGGTTGAGTATGGCTGGGATTAGCGCAGAATATAATTAACCCTTCAGTTCTCAGTGGTCGCCAATGCGCAGCTTTTGCAGTTCAGTTTTTTTACGTACTTCTTTAATTTTGCCATTAATAAGTACTCAACTAAAAATTTCGATGTATCAGCTCTTTGTTTATATTAAATATCTGAATATACAGAAAAATTTGAAGCATTTTTTTTCAATGACACGTGACACGCGACTTTTTATTTTATTAAAAAAAATTTTTTTTTGGCATTCAGTCTCAAAAAGGTTCGCCACCTATGTGATAGACTCATAATGAATTATGAGAAAATTAATGTATTCATAAAAACTCAAGAAATATGTATATAGGTAAGGCATAGGAAAACAATGGCACATCCGTAAATGATAACCAAAATATTTACATAGACCAGATATAGTGCAGCTAACTCTATCCATAGATTGATAGCATTATCATAATCTCGTAAGCAAACTGATTAAAGCGATAAGTTGATTAATAATTATTGATTATTCTAATGTACGTACACTTTCCAATTAATCATACCAACATGATGTAAAACAGTCTGACATGCAAATTTACGAGAGGTTATATCTTTTCACATGATTCATCTATAAAGTTGCAGTCAAAAGTGAAGGCTTTTAACAAAATAAATATCTTTTTCATTACAGTTTGGCACTGTTAACATCCTCATATTTTTTAATATAAACCAGCAATATCAATTCAGCTGTCTGGAATTAGACTTAGAATTACATATAACAGCTCTTCTAAAGTATATACACCCGGTCCTTTTTTTACGCGAATTCGATTATACGCAATTTTTTTGGACGGCACCGCTACATTTTTTTATGCGCTTCACTCGTTTTTACGCAATTTTTTCCCCAAATTTGTTGTAAAGAAGACTTTTATATACGATGCTAGACATGTACGTTTCATTATTTTTTTACATAAAAAAAATGTGTATTTTTAAAATTTGATTTTGTAAAGCATTCCATTTTTTTAAATACACATACAATTGCCAAATGTTGACAACTGTATCGGATATTATGCGAATTTATGTTTTAGGGTGTGTAAAGAAATATAATGCAACTTTCGTGAAATCATTTTTTTTATGCGCCTTTTTCTGGAACCAATGTATCGCGTAAAAAAATGACTGGGTGTAATATACAATATACAATAAGCATTCGTTTGAATTTTTCACACGTTCTTTATTTTCAATGTTACATTTTTTCCGGAAACGGAATATATTGTACGTTGTCATTATATTTCAAATATGCATTCATTCTTTTTAGGTTTATGCATTCACACGCGCCAAAATCAATTTAATCAAAACTTACGGCGCGTTGCGCCAAATTCACAATTAGATGGATATATTCGTATAAATTTCACTCGTGTAACAAACAAACTATCCGTTATTAATTGCACCCACTTGCATCAGAGTGCAAGGGTAAAACTACATTTAAGTGTACAAAAAATTAATTGCGATTTTGCTAGATAAATGTTTTCGCACAAATTAGTGTTTTCATATGTAAAACATGTAAACTGTTTTTTTTTTTTGAAGCACTGTGTTTACACTTTGATAAAAAAAAAGGAAGTTTATTTACTATACTAAATGAATATTAATTATTGACCCTACTCAAAACAGTCAAGTAATTACCTATAATCATTAAAGTTATATGCACGTTATTTAACAATTCGTTAATATTACAGTTTTAACATTAGCGATTAATAATTTTAATTTTAATTAGATAACATCGTTGATATTTGTGGCCTGGATGCAAAACTTGTAACCTAGTAATCGAATGAATATGGCTTAAAAGTTTTTTTTTTAAATCTAAGGTGACCTAGACAATTTAAGACAAGCTTGATCTAATAGAATTTTGAAACATCTGGCGTCTTGGCTACAATGTTTATGTCCATTTTTTGTCAAATATGCTAGAATTTGTAAGAAATTGATTATTTTATCGAATATCTACGGCACACAAAAAGTTAAAATGCACGTATTTGGAACGCACGTGTCGCAAAAGCGCCATTTTTGGTTAGTTTAAAATTCGAATTATAAAACGTCTCTCTCCGCCAACTTGACCATAAAAATACGTTCATTTACGTTCATAAAACCACACTTGAAATGCAAAACCTTGTTATTGAAATGGTCGAATGAGTTATAGGTGCCTTTGCTAAAAACAAGAACACATTTATTCGTTGCAGGAAGACATTTTTTCTTTCCGCGAAGGTCGCCTTTGTATATGAGCTGCCGCCACTGGCTATGTAGTGCTACGGTCACGTCAGTACGATGACATTCATGCAATACAATATGGACTACGTTAAGAATTGTAAACAGGATTCGATTAATGTAGAACATGTGTCTTTTTTTACAAATGGTCACTTCCAATGTTTGATATTAAGGTTTATTACTAAATCATCTCAACGCAGTTATGTTTATAAGAACTGGTTGTCGATAAGTCGTTCAACCAGTCAATTAAGGATCAATTTCTAAAATTGTCCGTACAAATGCCTGAGCTCATGAAAATTACTGCCTAGAATTTTGAAGTGAATCTGCCGTCCCGATCATTTTTACTTCCGGTAATACTTTCAAATCTTCGAATTCCAATTTTGAAACAAAGAAGCCTAGCAAGAGCGATTAGCTTTATCTTAGTGTTATCTTTGATATCCCAATTATTTTCGAAGAAAAAATATTTAGATGAGCTATTGAACAGCAATCAGTTCTCGTGGAGAAACTTCCGTTAAGATAATCTTTTAATTAATAATAATTAGGAAGCCATATTCTCAACATTGGAAGCGGATATGGATTTCAGAAAAAAATACTACGTACTTTGTGGCATATTTATGGCTTGCTATTAATATATTGCGACCCTCACAGTATAAAATAAGTCGGTATGTGACCCACAAAAATAAGTTTGATTAAGTCTGGACTAGTGCATGCCACAATATTATAATATACGTACTTAATGTACGATATAATAATATATTTTTATGTTTGTATCGAATATAAGTAATAATACATGCCACAAAATAACGTAAAATTGACAATACAGATATACAATAAAGGAAATATTTTTCCTCCCACTGATTAGAACCAAAGAAACGAAAAAAAGTTTATCTAGAGTGGTGAACTAATCATTTGTCATGTCTTATTTCGAATCATTATATCCCTATTCTATATATTTACTGACGGAAGATGTATATTATTCCACTAGTGACTTATTTACTTTGAAAGTGTTAACTGTCACATCTTGTTGGAAATTCTTGATACTTTAAATAATAAAAACACATATTTTAGTTTTTTGAATCGTCAGTTCTATTGCATCCGTGTGATAGAATGCCGAAAGGCAAAACCAGGGTCGTTAGTGACAAAACATGTGGAATCGTATAAAGTTGTAACAATTCAAATTTGGTATTGAAATTCCATCAAGCACTTTCAGTCGATATCATATACATATTTTAGTAGTTACTTCTACAACATATTTTGTGATCAGGACCGGTTTCGTTCATAAAATGTAATGTGGAAACAGCACTAAAGGTGTGTTTATTATTTAAAATGTTACTAATTTTACCACACTAAAAGTGGACATGACTGAAAGAAAATGATAATATTTTGTTTAATTGAATTTATTCAATGACATGTGTGTATGCTATTGGAATAAAAAAATATACTTCCAATTGTTTTTCTGATCTATTTCAAACAATATTAATGTATAAAACGAAGTAATGGTAATAAATCATAAAAATGTGATAACAGCAATTCATCAAAGGCTTACTTGCTGCTCGACGTTTAAACCCAACTGTTTTTACTTTTTACGTTGCACCGGTCAGTCACCAGCGAAAACCGAAATGATCGGCTGCGTTCGGTGTTGCTCTTAAATATTTTATGCAAAACAATACAAATAAAAAGTTATTTTTAAAACATATAAAAATGTGAAAGTAAATAATTCTTTATGTTTCATTTTAATACCGTTTGTCTATGAATCATTTCATCGTAATATTCGGTTTTCAAAATGATCGCGGAAGTGTAAAAAACGGCGGGAACATTTTGACATTTGGTTTGACAAAAAACGCGTAGGTGCAGAAAACTAATGTTATATGTGCATTTTTTACCACTAATTGTGTATGTGTTTATTCATGACGTTATTGTGAAATCCATTGACTCATTGTTTGTTCACATAAAATACTTTTTATCTAATAACCAATATTAAAAATACTCGACAAAAAAAAACTACAAACATGCCGCAAAAGACATCTAGCGCCACCAGCGTTAGGCTTTTTCCCGATGTAAAATACGCAGCGGAGTTATCTACCAAAGATTTGGAGAAAATCGAAAAAATCGCGCAATGGGTGACATGCGATTTGGATGTGAAAGAGACATCTGTGAATGAGAACTTTATATTTGTGGCGCGTCTTATTGAACGTATGAAAATGAATGCGGCAAAAACACAAAAGTTTTTAATTAAATATTATAAAGCCAGATCTACAGATGGATTCCCTGATATATTTCATAATATTAATGTTGAAAGTGATGAAATATTAAAAAGCTGTCAATCTACGTAAGAAAAACAACATAATAATATTATCACAATACAGTAGCACCCTGATCTGTCATTCTCGCATTTAATGTCCTTACTATACATTCATTTGAACAATTCTAAATAATCTGACATTCACAATTCCCCCCCCCCCATCTATTATTAAGTCGACAATATACTATCATTTTCTCACTCTGGCCACATATATTATATGTTTTTATTACAATATATTAAATTTATGTAAGTCAAAACAATTAAAAATATTCAAAAATAATAATTATAACGAATAAAATAAGGCTCTAAATGTATACACACATTCATTGGGAAATTAATAAGATTTTCGATATTAAGACAAACTCTCAGGCTCCAAAGCATTCCATTTTTTTAAATATACATACAATTGTCAAATGTCGACAAGTGTATCGGATATTATGTGAATTTATGTTTTAGGGTGTGTAAAGAAATATAATGCAAATGTGTAAAATCATGAGATGTGTGTCCACTCGTAAACTTGTTTAAACACAATGCATTTATTAAATTCGTTGAATAACATTTTCTCGGCAATACATTTTACCATTTTGAATTATTGTCAAATATATGACCTCCAATGACGTTCAAATACTTTAAATGTTAAAAAATAAATCCGAACGACGCGATCGAGCATTCTGCGATGACAGAAACCGGTCCTGATCAAAAAATATATTGTGGAAATAAGTATTAAAAAATGTGTTTTTATTATTTAAAATATCATGCCTTTCCATCAAGAATTGACCTTAAAAGTCTTTTATAATAATATGAATTAATTTATTATACTAGACATAAACAATCCTTAGTTTTTGAAGTATTTATTATTCATTGAGTATATTGTGACATATTTCTTTTCAGAAATAAATATTAATGGTTTTAACATATCTTATTATTGTATCCATCTTTTTCTTGTGAAGAGAGACCACTGATAAGCATTAACCGGTTTCCAAATCAAATTAATACAGACATTTGTCGCATATTGTAGACTGGACGTGTGTTATTCAATACTTCATCATTATACAGTGGCATTTATTTATGTATGGGCTTTAATTACTAAAATTGTTACAGATATCTTTTTACTGTTCCTCAACTGACAAAAGATGGACACAGATTAATAGTAATGAAAATAATTCCCGGTTTTGAAACTGAAGACTTCGACGGGATCGCATTCTTCAAGAGATTTTTCATGGTATCTGATATCAGGTATTCACCAAATTTTATAAGCCATGTTATCTCCTAGCCTTGAATGTCCCTATTAAAGATTTCAGTATCAGAAAGATATATTTTTAACATTATTTCGTTTTATTTTTAAATTTTTGATTAAATCATTATTAACCTTCTTACTGTCAAAGACTCAACTGTTGAGACAGCTGATTGCAACGTAAGATAGTTGATATTCAAAAAGCAAAATATGTTAACAAAGTCAAAACTTCCGTGTAGTTTAACTATGTTTATATTGAATATGATTTTTTTTTATTGTATCACTAAAAAATTATTTAATTTTTTATCTACTGGCAATAA
Organism: Himalopsyche japonica; assembly: GCA_028555115.1. Classification (NCBI taxonomy): domain Eukaryota; kingdom Metazoa; phylum Arthropoda; class Insecta; order Trichoptera; family Rhyacophilidae; genus Himalopsyche; species Himalopsyche japonica. The sequence goes on from JAHFWJ010000483.1 coordinate 2,489,419, forward strand.
TGTCAGTAATAATACTTGTTTAAGACTAATACAGGTTTAAGACAGGGTATTAATGGTAAATGGATTGCCCTTCTCTATTGTATATTCCATTTTTAAAAAATCTTTAAGCAATGAATATATTATATATTATAAATGATTTTAATTCATATTTTCAGATGGAGAGAAGAAACACTGTCAAAAGGTGACATCTTTGTAATTGATTTGGAAGGTTTTACAAAATCACACATTATGAAACATAATAACCATACCCTTCTCTATAAATTTATTAAATGCGTCAAGGTAAATATACATAACAAAGATCAAAAATATTTCCACATCCATTCTCATACATCAATTTCAATCATAATTCATTTAAAAATCTTAAAATGGTGTTCCCTGACATTGTGACTCCATATCTCTGTGAAGTATTGAAGAAGAAGAAAAAATGAAGAATATTTTTCCTCTCCTCTATCAGTCGGGGAACATACAACGAAACCTCAATTCCATAATAACCCTTCTGCAATATCAAAGTAAGGAAATGACTGAAGGTGCTTGATGGAATTTCAATATCAAATTTGAATTGTTACAACTTTGTACGATTCCACATGTTTTGTCACTAACGGCCCAGGATTCGCCATTCTGCATCTTCAGGCAGTTTCCATAAACCATGACGAATTGTCAGTTCTGTTGCATCCGTGTGATAGAATGCCTGAAGATGCCAAAAGGCGAAACCCGGGTCGTTAGGGACAAAGCATGTGGTATTCTTACAAAGTTATAGCAATTCAAAATTAAGAATTTAATTGTTAATAGTATCGCTTTAATTCTATTTATTTATTTGAGTGCTTGTGGAAACACAATATTTTTTGTTTTTCTATCTGGTGTGTACATGAATAAATCAAAAGATTTTCTGACGGGTGAACTGGCCACATACAGTTGTCCATGAGAGAAGCACGGATTATCCTAATCTAGTCCACACTCTTGCACCGATTGTCCTTGTGATTTGTTTATGGTCATTGCAAAAGAGATTCGCACTGAAAACTGTAAACGTTTGTATTCAAATGGCATACCTGCTAAGATCATTGGAATATGTGGCAAGAGTAAATCTTCCGCTTGAATTTATCATTTGATATTGTAGCTTTGATGTCACCGTTCGTCACATTTTTTACGGAAAGTCTTGTACTATTGCAAAATCATAGACGATTGATTTTTCGGAGAAGAGTAATAGACATGTCAATTTTCAATGTTAAAATGTGTGGTGCTCTTGCAAATCCATTGAATTCAAGAATTCCGTTGAATGGTGTAGTTATGCATAAAGGACAAACAGACACACATACATTGATGTTTTTGTATAATATATAGATTTTATACTTCATTTTATTTTTCTAGGACACATATCCTCACAGATGTAAAGCATTGCATTTTACAAACGTAAAGTCTTGGCAACGGAAGATATTATCTGTTTGTTTGAAGATGTTAAGAGTCAGCAAGAATACAATGCTCAAAATAAATATACACTCACAATTAATGGACAACCACGACGACCTGATGGGTGATTTACCAGGAAGCCTACAAGACTTAAATGGTATTTTTTTTTTCATTTTAAAGGTGTTAACTGTCACTTCTTGATGGAAAGGCATGATATTTTAAATAATAAAAACAATTTTTTTAGTATTTATTTCCACAATATATTTTATGATCAGAACTAGTTTCCTGCATCACAAGCATTATCAAATGATTCATCAAACCTCTGGATATCATTTTTTTTTTATAAAGCGTATTATTTCAATAAAGCATGTCATCATTTAACAAATTCATATGAAATTTGAATTGTTACAATTTTGTTCGATTCCGCATGTTTTGTCACTAACAACCCGGGGTTCGCCTTTGGCATCTTCAGGCACACTATCACACGGATGCAACAGAACTTTACGTCAGTTCTGTTGCATCCGTGTGATAGAATGCCTGAAGATACCGTAAGGCGAAACTCAGATTGTCAGTGACAAAACATGTGGAATCGTACAAAATTGTAACAATTCAAATTTCATATTGCAATTCCATCAAGCACCTTCAGTCGATATCATAATTACATATGATTTATGTTTTATTTTCAGATCTATGGACCAACCGACTTATTTGTAACGGACCATGGTTTCAGACACAAGAAGAAAAATATAAGACTTGCATACCTAAAAAGTTTCACATTGAAAAGTCCTACGACAATGAAGAAAAACTTTACACTTCCTCCCATTCTGAAGCGTACATTTATGTTTCTTTGGAAGGTGTTTTCAAGAAAATAGAAAATCAAGACTGAAGATAGTGTTTTATGCATTATTTTATTTGAAATATGAAAAAAAGAATTATCCTTAGAGGTTATCGAACATGGCCTATTTGGTTTTTGCTATGTTTTTAAAGCACAGCAATATTTATTATAAATAAAATAACTAAGATTGAAAATTAAGAATTATTCGTAATCACCCAAAAAAAAATTATACAATTGTTGCATTTCATCAATGGGAATCAGGAGTATGTAAGATCTTCCAGAATTGTAATGTCAAGTGTATTAAGTGGTATTGAGTCCAGTAAACCAGTGCTGAAGGTTATATGCTCAGTGCTGTGGACATCACGATCTGCAGTGAATATTTTATTATATTACATTTATATAAACTGTATTTGAAATCATTGGTATTGGAATATATCCTGCTTAGGCTATGACTGTATTATCCTTAACCTCCAAGAAGTAACAATTAACACCCCAAAAGTAATGTTTAAGTTTTCCTTTGTCATTCATTGTTTTCAGACCAGTGTGATTTGACTTACTTCCTAACCATACAATAACAGATTCTTTTTTTGAATTTGACAGAATAATTGGCGAATTCAAGGTCACCCAGACTTATGCAAAGAGTGACAGCTTAACCTCAAATTAAGTGGAATTAACTTCTAAAGAATAAATTGAAAAATAATCATAAAATATTAAAATATTTTACTGATAACACTAAAATTAAAAAATATGTGATATTTTTTTACTATGAATGTATTTGTTATACATTTAAGCAGTGGCGGCTCGTTCATATACACTGCGGAGCTGCAGCACCCCCAAGAAAATTTGATAGAAATGAATTTTATTTATTTTTATTATATCTATAATATTAACTATTTTAAAGTGTGGCATGTGTTTGCTGAGCGCGCGCCGATCGCTCTTCAGATGCATAATTGTACACGTATTGTGCCGATAGAGTGTACAGTAATATGAGGCGAGCGCTGCGTAGCGACGTTGCTCCTAGAATTTTTTGTGTCCACGGTGTCACTCACTGTATGACGAGAAGTGCGTAGAGTGGAGGGGGGTCTCGCCGTATGGTCAGTGTCACGCTGCAGCTCGGAGCAGCGTCGGAGCAGTGCTTTTTTGCAAATTTTTTATTCTGGTTAAAACTATTTCACAAGTTAATGCCGCATGTTGAAATCCTTTATAACCAAATGCAATCTAGAGAAATCGACATATTTTCAATACAAAAAAATATAAAAAGCTTTAAGAATGCCATATCGAAAATACGAAATTCATATACCGAATTGTCTTCGTCACAGTTTCAGGAAGCTAGAGATATGTGCGACGTATTAAGTTCAGACATGGAACAAAGGTACTCTTTCAATAATCAATTATTGGCTGCTAAATTGTTTGACAGAGTAAACTTTAAAAAATATCTCCAGAAAATGCCAATTGAAGAAGTCAATCAAACTATCGAATCGTATCCAATGCTTGAGAAGGAAAAGCTTCTTACAGAATTTCACGTATTTTACGAAAGAGTGGAAATGCACAACTTTGATAATTTAATATCATTATTGAAAAATATTCATGCTAATAATTTGAGCGATGTTCTTGGAGAATTGACGAAGCTCTTAAAAATTTTAATTACTACTCCAATGACAACTGCAGAACCTGAGCGATGTTTTTCTACATTAAAAAGAATTAAAACTTATCTCAGGAACACAACTAGTCAAGAAAGGCTAACGGCTTTGTCAATGCTTTCAATAGAGAAAGATATGATTACGAAAATACCAAACTTTAACGAAAAAGTCATAGAAAAATTTGTTAATAGCAAAAATAGACGAATGGAATTTATTTTAAAATAGCTTTTTTTTAATTGTTATTATTTTTGATATTTCAAATAAAATCTAAGTAATATGGTCTTTTACTGAATTTTAATTTATCCACAGCACCCCCAAATCTCACACCCACGAGCCGCCACTGCATTTAAGTGTATAATAAAAAAATGAATGTAGATAATGTTAATTTTAAAGTGCACCGTTTCTGAGAGTTGCATTGTTCGATTCTGTGGTAGATTGGCAGCATCCTGTGTCTCTGATTTGAAGGATACTCGGAGGATTAATGAGCCTGCAAGTGATACCAAAGCATTGGAATATTTCATCATCTGTACCGAGTAGGGAAAACTCAATCGTCACGGAAACCTGAAAGTATTATTGAATAGATTGTTATTTAAGTGCTGGATATTTTTTAACACAATTTTCGCTGCACATGATGAATTGACATTATTATTAATAGCAGGATTACTTAAATACTTTTAATGAAAACAATTTTTCGTCTCTATAAAGTTAAACAAATCTATTTTATTGATTGAATTGACATTTAGTTCTGATGAAGAAGTAAGCCGAAATAAATAAAATTGTATAATATAAGTAAAATAAAAAAAAACCATGTATAAAAAATACTTGATAAATAAAATGTATAAAAAAATAACACGGTGAAAAAAATAGCAATGTATTTTAGTTCTACAAAACTATTTTTTAAAATATAGTTGATAGCTATTTCCGCTCACGCCATCGTCAGAACTATTCTTAAACTAACATTTGCTTATCTATATATAGCTGTATAGAAAAGGTACACAATACATCTTCTCTCCTGTTTTAACGACCTAGCGTAGCGACTAACAAACCAATATATGTCGATCGCCATTGCTTAACCCGCTACGGGGGACCATTTTGTTTCCATAATGGACCATTTCCGTGCCGTATGTAAACTTATTAATATAGCCACCTTTTTAGTTCCATTTACAATTGTTAGTTTTATTGCGAACAGGAAACAAACTAGGTCGTTAAAACAGGAGAGAAGATGTATTGTGTACCTTTTCTACACAGCTATAATATATATAGATAAGCAAATGTTCGTTTAAGCATAGCTCTGACGATGGCGTGAGTCGAAATAGCTATCAACTACATTTTAAAAAATAATTTTCTAGAACTAAAATACATTGCTATTTTTTTCAGTGTTATAATGGAGTTCTACTAAGTGAATGCCAATTCAATCAATATACAGTGGAACCTCGATCAACCGTTCTCGCATAATACGTTTTCCCGGATGGAACTCTTATTTTTTATAGTCTCGTCAAACTCCCATAAGAATAATGTTAAATAATCCAGCATAGACCGTTTCCTGATTCTCCGATTCCCTGATTTCCTAGATAAACCGTCTAAATATTTTGGTCCCGTTACAAATATTATCCCGATTGACCGTTTTTATTGCATATTCCTCCGTATCTTGGCAAGCAAGTTTGACATAGCCTAGTGCAGTTGTTATGTCTAGATACGTTGGAATCTGCTGTACATGTTAGATGTAACACATTGGACGCATGTGCTATTTTTTGGGTTGAAATCCACCACACGCGTATAATTTTTTATGATGCAAATGTAGAGTTGCTTAAAATTCTTGGTAATAATGATTCCTGTACATACAAACTTTTAGTCACAAGTTTAGTAACAGGTGTTTGTTCCGATTTAAATGCCAAATAACAAAGAAGCAAACGAACATAAAGGACTGTTTTAAAAAATTAATTTCATATACAGTATGTACAAGTAACTAATAAATAAATATTTTTTACTTGTTTATTATTACTTGAAGCTTTCCCGCATTCACCGTTTCCCGCAATTACCGTCCCTTGTCCCTTGGATCGGATTGGTCCCTTGAAAAACGTTAAATCAAGGTTTCACTCCATATAATAAAATACTTTCGTACTGGGATTCAAGTTCATGAGATCTATCAAGGAAACCAATGATATTGACCACTGCACAACTGACCTGAACAAACAAATAATTAAAAGAGATTGAATGCTTACCCTGGAATATCCATCAATAGGCATTTTAAAGCTATAAGTAACTTTTTCCCCTCGCTTCAGTGGACAACTTCTATTCACTAAATACTTGCATCCATCTTGCATATCAGCGGGTAGATTGTACATAACTGTGATAAATCCAACAGTAGCTCTGACTTTTGGTTTCAATACTTCACTGTCACTGGCTGAAATGAAAACAATTTAATAATATAATTTATGATATTGACTGAAGGTGCTTGATGGAATTTCAATGTCAAATTTGAATTGTTACAAATTTGTACAATTCCACATGTTTTGTCACTAACAACCCAGGTTTCGTTTTTTGGCATCTTCAGGCATTCTGTCTGTTCTATGTCAGTTCTGTTGCATCCATGTGATGGAATGCCTGACGATGCCGAGAGACGAAACCCGGGTCGTTAGTGACAAAACATGTGGAATCGTACAAAGTTGTAAAAATTCAAATTTGATATTGAAATTCCACTCCAATTTTTTACTTTTAATCAGCTGTTAAGTTGTAACCCTGTTAACCAATCTAGATCAAATAAAAGATATTGGACAGAGCACAACTTTTGATCTCACTGAAACTTAAAGCTGGGATCAATTCATTTGACACAGTTAATTTAGGTCACTTGGTTCTTTGTCGTGTCAATGCATATATTCATTTAATTTGATCAGAAAAATTATAATTTTTCATATAGCAATACCTTATACCAGGAGTGGGGAACCTTTTCATTTCAAAAGGCCACATTCACTTATTTGATTCAACAAAAGGCCACAGTAAAAAAGATTTTAATTCACAATATAAATTAGTCAAAAAGCAATTTAAAAAAATCTTTTAAGAAAAATACACACTTACAAATCTAATTTATTACGTTAAAAAAATGTTATACATATGTATGTATTTAAAGGAATCATTCAAATTGGCATCAGTCAAAAGGCCACACTAGAATAAACAAAAGGCCGCAAGTTTTCCATGCTTCCCTTATACCATTTAATACTGTAATTTACTTTTACATACATCATACATAGTTAATAATGAAGCTGTATACGTACGAACTAAAAACATAATATCCATATTAGCATCAGTTCCATCGACAAGAAGACAAGGTTGCTTGTGACATCCTGTCACATTTACAAATATAGGCTCAGGACCCTGTGAGCCTAAAAAATTATGGAATTTAGGTATTATATTATAGAGCTAATACCCTTATTTTCATATCACAATTAGTAAGTAATGATATTAAGGGGTATTGTTGACAGTGACATCTATAATTAAAAAAAAAAAATATGAAATGATTTTTTTTCCCTTTTATACAGAAAACGTTTCATGTAATGTTATTATAGGTCATATATTAATCAACTGTGCGAATAAACATTGTTGTGGGTTAAGTCTTCTGAGTTTCATAAGTGCTTGTAAAATTCAATCATCAACAGTTGAATACTGGTCCTTCTCTAACCAAATCTGTCTTTCCTTAATTTCTTTTAAATGTTAAATTGCTGTCAAACATTATTGCCTAGGCTATAAGTTGGAAATTATCTATTGTATTATGAGTTATGGTCAAAATTAAAAGAATTAAGTAGTAACTAAACTATTGAAAAACGTAAAAATTCAAGCCATGATGTAAAAGTATATGTGAGCTAGATTAAATTTACAACCGCCATTTTGTATTTGTTTACGTCATGGCGTGTCCATTGAATTACAAATTAAATAAATTAAATGAATTAAATTTTAATTTGTCACAATGCAAAAAAAAAACGAGCCAGCTCATCTATATGTAATCTTTTGCTCTTGATGTCAAAAATTAAATATTTATTACAAATAAGTCTATATCAAAGATATACACAATTAAGAATAATTGATAATTTTGTTTAACTACTTACACGGCCTGACATCTGTTGCTGTTAAACTGTAGCAAAGAGACACAAAAATCATAACGACGAACTTTGAAGATGGCGGCATTTTTTTTGTTTTACACATTGAATAGATTGCACAAAATTTTATAACATAACCAAATTAAATGGAATTTGAAAGCTGAGTATATCTTTTGATTACTAATTGTGAAAAGAGGAGCAATTATAAAACTGATTTTATTTGTACCCAAACGTTTTTTAAAACTGTTTTTTTTTAATATATTGTAAAACAGTCAACTCCTTGCACGAGAAATGTTTCTGGACTGGTTAAGATTCAAAGGGAAACTAGAGTAATAAAAAGTATATGTCGATTTAACATGAAAGACAGGATGTTCATAATAATGTGCATAAAGCTTGCAATACACGGTATTATTTTGCTATTGCCGCCGTGTAATTTTAAACGAATTAATCTTGATTTACCAGTGTCCACACGGTTCCAGGATCCCGTCAGTAAGACTCGGAATCTTTACGCCGATCGGAATAAAAAAAATTCTTATCAAATAATTATATAACTCAAAATTGATGCCAACAAATATTTGGCTGTAGCGTTCATTTTTAATACATCATTAAAATTCAATGCTTTTTCATTCCAATTGGCGTGCTATTTGACACGTATATCGTTTCTTTAAAAACCATCTTCAGACTAACTGTATAGCAAGGCTGTTTATTTCTAAAGTAAACTATGAAATAAATGCAAAAGGTTGCTGATTATCATTAAACATAATATATTATTTCATAGTTGATATTTATAACAGTAAATCTATCCCTCAGTTAACAAGGTAGATAGGTTCCCGAGAAAAACGTGTAAATTGAAATTGTATATTTTTTAATGTAAAACCGTTTAAATCGAAAAGTACACAAAAAACGCATAATTTGGTTGTTTTCTTAAATACATAAATAAAACAAAAGTTTTAAAAAGTGTAAATATACGTATTCTTTCTAAAAAAGTAAAGTATATATAGAGGAACAAAAAAATGAAATTCAAAAGATTCATAAAAAAAAATTGTTTTTATCATTCATCACTATCACAAATCACTGTCGATCTCTTCTCCATGACTGGTTCATAGTCACTTTCATTACTCGAAATTATTTGTGCCAATTTGATGTTTGAAGTAGAAACATTTACACCTCGAGGAGATTTGGTAATAAAATCCGCCGTTAACATTTACTTTGAATTTCGTGTTAGATCTTTATGGACCTCATCATATTGAGCCAAGTATTGACAAGCAACTGGTTAAAATTCTTTTTCATCAAAACCATTGTCAGATTCACTAGTTTCATCAAATAAGTTTATTAGATAATCTTTACTTAGTTATTTGTATTTTTTTTAATCAGTGTAAAAGCAAAAACGCGTTAAACAAGTACCGTGTAAATTGGGGGATATGTGTAATTAAAATTCATTGGTGTCATTCGAAATAAACATCCTTGCGTTACAGAAAGACGTCAATTTGAATGACAAAGCAAGAAAATGTAATTTTTCATTAATTAAAAATGTATCGCGTCTTGCATTTTAATTTTTCGACCGTGTATAGATGCCCTTATGCGTAAACGCTCTCTTTGCTATTAAATTAGTTCATGATAAACTCGCGTTCAGAGATGTGCAAAAATAAAGTAAAGCGAGAGATAAATCCAGGGCCGCATGCGTTTAAGCACAGATTGGCCGCCCCTTATAGATTTTTTTTCTCTATGAAAATCATAATACAACGTTTGATCTTTAAAAATTATTTATATGCCAAAAATCTTTCGTTGGAAAACCAAAAAATCGAGCCTAGGGATGGCAATACCGAACAAATTATTAAATACCGGGATTAAAAAAATAACTTCGATCGATATTTATTTATAATGTATTGAAAATATAACCTTGAAATTTTGATTGTTTAAACTATTTATATACCATTCAACATGTTTTGTCACTAATGTCCCCTGGTTTCGCCTCTCGGCATCTTCAGACATTATATCTCATGGATGCAAAAAAACTGATGACACAATGAACAACTTGCAAACAATAAATTTTTATCGATTGAATTGGTATTCACTTGGTAGAACTCCATTATAACACAGTGAAAAAAAAGCAATGTATTTTAGTTCGACAAAATTATTTTTTTAAATGTAGTTGATAGCTATTTCGGCGTACGCCATTGTCAGAACTATGCTTAAACGAACATTTGCTTATCTAAATATAGCTGCGTAGAAAAGGTACACAATACACCTTCTCTCCTGTTTTAACGACCTAGCTTGTTTCTTGCTCGCAATAAAACTAATTATTTTCAATTCCCGAAATAGCTATGAACTATTTCTTAAAAAAAATTGTAGAACTAAAATATATTAACGTTAGTGAGCAATAAATTCGAAGATATGTACTAAAAATCGTAAATGAAACTAAAAAGGCGGCTATATCAACAACACTATAGTGCAACAATTTTTTGTTTGTAAAATTTATCAAATGCAAATTGAGTATCATTAGAACCAAATCAATAGCCTTAGGGTCTGTGTTTTTTCTTTGTTATTAATTCCTCTTGTATATAACCGATTCAAACTGCTTATTGAGTGTCATTTTTGTTGTATTCGTGTGATACAATCTATGAAGTTCACAAATGGCTAATACCGGGCCGTTAGTGACAAAGCATGTAGATTCTTACAAAGTTTCAACAATTCAAATTTGATATAGAAATTCCATCAAACACCTTCAGTCGATATCATAAACTGCCACGAAATGCTGATTGTTTTATTGTTTACTTGAATATACCTTATATGATGTTAAAAATGGTAGTATAAGGAAACTGTAATCTTTTCATATTCACCGAATTTAACAGGTTAAAACATATTCTGTGATGTCCTGGCACTCTTTACGTTCAAACAGCCCCGTTCAATATGACATTGAACTGACTACCACGGTGAATGACCACGCATGTATGCATAATAATTGAGCCAGTGAAAAGTGAACTCGGTCATATGATGTCCTCAACAAACTTGAATGCATCGTAAAAAAGAAGTGAATTTACTGAATTACACACATACCTCGTATAACACGGTATTATACAACACGGATGTATAAATTATGACATTTTTATTCAACACGCTTTATATAACACGGTTTAAGAGAAAAAATCAATTTAAATAAAATGTTTAATGAATTCACCACAATTAATGACACGGAAAGCAGTTGCAGTGAATTACCTACGTATTTCACATTGAAAACAATTAATGACAGCTTGGAATCGGCTAATAAATTAGATTTTTTTGTCGATAATGATCCTACAATGGAAAGGAGTTCGAAATTCAAGAGGGGAAGAGGGAAATACGTAAAGATTCATACGCTAAAAGCAGAAATCGCTTGTTAAGTCCGACGAACTCCGATGATAAAAACTCACAATGAATCTTGAAAAAAAAATACAAAATATAGATTTCTAAGTGATAGCGATGATGATTAAATGGTATATTATGCTATTTAAGTTTCTTTCAATAACTATGTAAATGTATATTTGTTTATTGAAAAAAATAAAGTATATATTTATATAAATATAAACCTTGTATAACACGTATTTGTATTACACGAGATTTTTGTGGAACCATTTAAGCGTGTTATACGAAGTCTATGTATACTACAATAAATATTAAATTTATAAATACGTTAAGTTTTTTGACACTTTATTATACAAATGAGCGTTTTTTTAAATGTAGATATATGTGTATATGTAAAAATAAGATGGTGCCAACTTTAGCTCAATGGCTTTTATTATTTGTTTGCTTCCTTGATCTGAAAGATAGTAAACATTTTATCAAAATTAAATTTTCATATAAAAAACATCAAAATATTGTGAGAGGGATATATTTTTATTAAAATAAAAATATAACATTTAAATTAATCACTTCCGGATGTCGTTAATGATAATGCGAGTTTAGTTAAGAAGAAGGGTAGATGGAGCTGCAACAACTTTGCAGTCAACCTTGAAGCATTGGAAAACTTCATCTTTCTCTCCCAAGAGGGAGAATTCGAGAAGAACGCCGATCTGAAAAAAAAATAATAAAAAATATTTAACGAACAATTCGAAAACAATTCTTAAAGTTGTAATACAAATAGTTGACAAAAATAACTATTATATTTTAAAATTATTATTATATTATAATAAAAAAATGAATGAAAATATCACGACCCTCAAATAAATCTGTCTCGGAAACCAAGCATTAGAGCAAGAATTCCCAACCCCGTGCCCGCGGAACAGTTCGTTTGTGCTCGCCATTATTTGAACGTAACAGATTTTGTCATAAACACTTATGTAAATTATTTTTATATATTTGTTAGAGTTTTAATATTTTTGAGTAACTAGGTTTATTTATATTGACAATAAACATAGAGATCTTATTTTTTATTTATTACTCGCGTCTAATTATAAATATCCGTAGAAAAAAATGGGTGGTGCCCACCGATATTTAAGAATGCGCTCTAGAGTACAAAAAGGTTGGGAATCCCTGCATTAGAGAGTACCATAACGAAATTATATTTCAATAGAGTAACAGATGCAATGATCGGCTAGTTGAGGGAATGTGTTGCTTTAATAGATCGGCACAAGTTTATAAAAAAAGTCTTATCGATATTTTTTTCGATATTAATTTAGCGTTATAAATTGTTGTATCTATATACATGTAGCATAACTTTTTTTTTAAGTATAGTGAACTAAACTAAGAATTATTTTTTATATAAAACACTAATTCAATCAGTATAGTTTTACAAATTATTGTAATTAACGAATATACTTATTGGCCTGGTCGTTGAGATAAAAAAATGATGAAATTGACTAACGCTGAATTTTAAGATGGTGGTATAATTGCTGTCTTAAATACAGCAAATAATGTGTTCAAATCATTTTTTTTTACTTTGTACCACTTCTGATTTTTTGAAGTAATCTAAAGTACTTTTAAAGGTTCAAGACGATTCCACATTTAACACAGATAGTACGCAAAGTTTCTTTCGGATTTAATCATACATCGAATAAAACAGTATGAAATACTACAAATTTTTATATTCAATCTAATGTATGCAGAAAAAAATAAGAATATTAAAAGAGCTTTATAATGATACCAGAAATAACGTGTTAAATCAACGGCAACCGATTTCAAAGTGAAGCATTAAGAAAATGTTTTTTCTTTCCGTTTTAACACGGTGAAAAATAGTAATGTATTTTAGTTCTACAAAATTAATAAGCTGTATATAGTTGACAACTATTTCGACTTATGCCCTCATCGGAAATAGCTCATAACAGAATTAGTTCTGATGAGAGAGTAAGCCGAAATAGCTATTGAATAAAATGAATTTCGTGTCTTTTTAAAAAAATCATCTTTGTTTTGTTTCATTTCAAAGTTCTATAGTTTAAACAAAACAGCCTATATTACTTCGCTTGTATTAGTTCGTAGAATTTTAAATATGTCTGACAATAAAATCTTATTCTTTTTTGTTACCTTTGGGAAACCATCGATGGGCATCTCAAGTTTGTAGGTGATGGTCTCTCCAGCTTCGAGTGGACAATATCCGTTCACCAAAGACTTGCATCCGTCTTGCTTATCAGCGGGCAGAGGGTAGGTGATGGTAAGGGGTCCAACTGTAGCGCGGACCTTAGGCTTCAGGATTCCACTGTCCTTGGCTAAAAACGCAAAATACATACCATTAATAATGCATGCTACGCGATCATTTTTGATTCCGATATAAAATGATTTTTTTACCGGTAAAGTAACACATATCACGACATGATCTCCAGTTTTCTTTAAGTTGGTATTACCTATAGCCGCGGTCGGCAACTGGTGGTCCGCGAGGAAATTTTGGTGGTCCGCAGAGAAATCTGACTACTTGTTAAAAAAATACATTTAAAAGAATTTGAGGAATCCCCGAAGCAGTACGCTGTAATATTGATAAATAAGCAATGCAGATTCAAAACAAATGGCTTAAAATGTAACTAACACTTTTATTTAAATGTATAGTATTTAACACAAAAGTCCATTTGGTGGGCCGCCGGATCAAAATTTTGACATTTTAATCCATCTAGTGGTACGTGAGTCCAAAAAGGTTGCCGACCACTGACCTATAGTATATTGTACAATAATTGCAACATATTGTCGCTTTGAAGAGTTTATTGTCTATTGTCAAAATAGAAGAACATTTGTTTTCTTAGGTTGGATAAACTGACGCTTGATAATCACCATTATAATAAAAAATAAGCCTAAAACCGTATCATGTGATAGTTGTTTTTATTAGATTTAGCAGTAATCTTTAGTTAGCACTAAGTTATACAGTTTTATAAGTATGAATGACTGTTGAATTCATTAACTTTATACAGTATAAACTAGATGGCAGTAAAGCCTTTTTTTTAATTTATGGAAATTTAATATGTGTCAAATCATGTTTATAAGCTTCATTAAAATAATTTTGACATCATTTATAACTAGACAGATGGCTTCCTACTATTAAATTCATCTTTGTTAGAATCTTCTCTTTCAAACTAAAGTTTTAATTATTGTTATTAATCGTTTTATTGCTAAAAAATTTCCATTCTAATAAAATAATGACTTGACTTGCATATTTTTTTAAAATTCAGCACATCGAAAGCGCTTTTTTTAAAGAAAACGTATTTTTTTCTTGTCATTGTTTCATTTGGTGTGTTAAAGAATGTGAATTGTGTTTCATTTATTTGAGAAGCTGTATGAAGATGTTTCTCTTATAAACGAAACACGAGTCGTATTTATTAAAAAAAACCAAGAGGAATGACAAATAAAAACAAATTTCAACACTACAATAATAATTTAACAAAAATTATAAAAAAACGTCTACGCTATAGCCAAAAACTTAACGAATAATTTAAGTGTGTAGATGATTTCAATAAAGCAAAACACATGTCACATCTATTAAAACAAACAGTAAAATAATAAAGAATCATTTTTTTGTATATGAAAATTGAATTTAACGCTGAATCAGACGAAAATATAAATAACCAATTTATTCTGGAAGATAAATAAATATTGTACTTACGGACTTTGAAGGTAACATCCATAATGGCATTTGTTCCATCGACAAGTGGACAAGGTTCTTTCTCGCATCCAGCAATGTCAACTTTGATTGGGGACGGTCCTGAAGCACCTACATGGTAAAAAAAAGTTAAAACTCTTATCTTGAATATATAAACAATATTATTAATGTAAATCGTTTTGATTTCCAAAGAAAAATGTCCATAATTAAACGCTTCTTTTCAAATTTCAATAAATATTCGTTTTTTTCGAAAAGGGAAACGCTGATTGTTAATGACTAAACAGGTGGAATCGTACAAAGTCTTAAAATTTCAAATTCAATATTGAAATTCCATCAAGCACCTTCAGTCGATGTCGTAAATAATTTATAATTGATATTTTCGTTTTTTGGGTGGTCGTCAAGCTTTAGATAAAGCGGAATAATGAGAATGTATTGCCGTATTATGTAATTTTTTTAAGGCTTTATATTATTTAATAGAATTTAAAAATATATCAAATAGTTTTTAACCGTCTGTATCGTGAAGATAATTATTTTTTTAAATAACCGCAAATTGATAAATAAATAATTTAATATTTTTCTTCTGAAAATACTATCTGTTAACCACTAATTTTAAAGAAGTATTTTAATCGTATAAACTTGAGGACGTATAAACTTTGTTCGCCAGCTCTGCCAAAGGCGTTCATGAAAAAATTGGGAAAATAAATTTAATATGCTACATTAAAGGAGAGACGTTTCCGAAGTTCTAGTGAGTTAGACAAACACGGTGAAAAAATAGCAATGAATTTGGTTCTACAAAATTTTTATAAGAAATAGTTGATAGCTATTTCGGCTCACGCCATCGTCGTAACTATGTTTAAACGTACATTTGCTTATCAATATATTATTGTATATAGCTGTGTAGAAAAGGTACACAATACATCTTCTCTTCTGTTATCACGACCTAGCTTATTTCCTGCTAGCAATAAAACTAAAAATTTCGAAAATGTAAATGAAATTAAACAGGCGGCTATATCAGTGAGCTTATGCATTGGGCAAAATGGTTTATTACGGGTAGGCTACAGCCCCTCGCATTGATCTGAGAAGCGGTGACTGACATACGTTTGTTTGCTCATTAAAGAAATTATAAAGAAAAAAGAAAAATTTCGAATTATAAAGAAATTGTTTTGTGAAAAGAACACGTTGAATTGTGCATTTATTCTAAAAATGTAATATCTTTCCTCCAAGAAGTAACAGTTAACACTTAAAAAGTGACCTAAATATAACAATTTCCCTTGATACCATAAATTAAAAATAAAATAAATAAACAAATTGCTTTCTGTCCTCAATAGGTCAAATCAGTTTTTTCTTTCGAGAGTACAAGTATTTATGTGTTTGAACTGAATTTAAAAAATCGATTAAAAAACTGTTCTTAATTAAAAAAATCTAATAAGAATTAATTAATCGTACTTAATAAAGATTCGATACTGGAAAAAAAACGAAACCGTATGAAATAACTTTTGCTATCAGTATAAATCAATTTTTCAATGTGTAGATTCAATCCTGCTTACGCTTTAGTTGCGAGAACGTCATGCAACATTTTACTATGTCAAATAAATGACAAAGATAACGGGCAGTTTTTATCAAAAACATATTTTTAATGAATCAAATTATATCTATATTGAAGATAAATGTATTTAACATTATCACAGATCTACAAACACTCTATGATTGATATCAATTCAATCGAGGCAATTTTGTTAACTGGGAACGTCATGTATAGAATTCACCTTATGGCAATAACACAACGCCGGGCTTAAGCAAATTTATATTGTAATAGTAAATAATACTGTTCCAAGTTGAATCTACTAGAAAAAAAAAACTTTTTTTCAATATTTAAGTGTAATGAAATCCATCAGTGTGAAAGAATGCTTGAAGACACCGAAAGGCGAAACCGTCAGCGCTAGTGACAAAACATGTGGAATCGTGCAAAGTTGTAACAATTCAAATTTCAGAAATATATATTGTATATATATATTTATAGTTTTAAGAAGCGAAATTAAATGACAATATTATTATACAAATTTAAACATATTGTGAAGGTAAATGTTCACTGTTTCTTAATAAATTTAGATATTTTTTAAATATTGACAAAAACCAATTAAAGAGGGATGAAATGAAAATTAATAATTCTTACATTTTTTGACTTCAGTTGCTGCAACGCTGCAGAGAAGGGCTGCGAAAGCCACGATAAAGAAAGTTGAGGATGGTGCCATTTTGGTATCACAAAAACTGCTGTACGAGTAATGTGACGAATTAATTTCGGATTCACTATTTAAAGCAAAAATAATGCATTGAAAAAGATATCAAATTTGGATTATCGAGAAAATTTTGAGATAACGATTTGTCGATAGGGCCGAATTAAGGAGTATATTTTAACGAATTTAAGCGGTATAAATCAATTATGTAATGTTACACAATTGAAAGCATTAGAAGAACATGAGAATTATAAAAAAAAACGTACTGCCAATTAGTGTCTTAAGTTCGATAGGAGATGGTATCAAAGAGTGTTTTGTATCAGGTTTTTTATTAAGTTGCATATCTCGTCAAATAACTCGTGATAGATTGATAAATGCATCACACTGATGATTTTATGCACAGCTCATACTTCTGTTATTTTAAAATCAAATCTATGATTTGTAAATTTTAGTTGTGAATTAAAAAAAAATATTTTCTACTTTTTACTTTTAACTTCGTTTATACGGGTAAGCCTTTGCAATAAGGGACCTTTTTTATTTCTAAGAATTAATGATACCACATGGACACTTAATTGTCATCCCAAAGTGTGGATATCTATTAAATTAGTTTTAATAACTTTTAATATGGTAACTGTCATTAATTGATGGAAACGTATTGATATTAAACGGATAAAACAAAAATTGTATAATTAAAAATATCGACTAAGGAAGCTTAATGGAATTTCCGTATCAAATTTGCATTGTTGAAGCTTTGAACATTTCCACATATCATGTCACGGCTCTGGTTTCACCTTTCGGAATACTCAAACATCCTATCACACGAATGCAACTGACACACAGTTAGCGGTAAAAATCAGTTAAATAAATATTTAATAACAAAGGAAAAATATTAATTCTTAATGTGATAAAACATGCCGAAATCTTATATGGAAGTTCTATTTCTCCAATTTATAATATAATATATTGAGAAAAACCATTTCTGAGTATTATATTCAATAATTTTGATGTTTCTACGCAAATAACTTAAAATAATAATTAACACAATTGCCTATAGATTAATATTGTTAAATTTGTTTTGGCTGTAATTTATTGCTTGCCTAGGGTATGTTTTTCCTGTAATTAATGACTTTAATATATATACGATGCTGACTGTTTCATCCTTCCTTCTTTCATTCTCTTGCATCCATGTGATTGAATACCTGAAGATGCCGAAAGGCGAAACCCGTGTCGTTAGTGACAAAACATGTGAAATCGTACAAAGTTGTAAAAATTCAAATTTGATATTGAAATTCCACCAAGCACCTTCAGTCGATATCATAAATTAAACAAATAACTTTGTTTTAGTTAGTTTAATAAAATAGAATTGTATATTATTAAATTATACGAATGCCTTACTTAATACTACTGCCATTTTAGACCAAAATATATATATTTTTTTTAAATGTTGAAATTTTGCATTATTACATTTGCTTTTAAAATCACTAAGTAGACATAACGGATTATACTATTCAGCTACTCGTGTTTGATTATCTTCAATCATTTTTAATATACGAAAATTTCATACTGCCTTCCTTATATTCCGGCTCTGTTTAATCAATGAAACATTGTAAGCAATCTGCGGTAAAAACAAATATACAATATAACACAGGTGTACCGATTTTTGATTAAATATTCCAGGTCTCAGGTGTTTTCAATTGTTATCATGTGGTGTGTGATAAGAACACACATATGGTATTTTAAGACTGTGCGACACTTGAGGAAAATTAGTAATTAATTTTGCAAATACTTCCGGTGGATCAAGATAATTGTTTCTTAATTTAACTGACGATATTAATCAACCTGTATTATTTGATATCCATTCATATTCGTTGCCAATATTAAGCGAATTGACTCTCAATTCAATGCATATCTACTCTAATGATAAATCGGTCGTCTGTATTAAAAATGCTACACCGTAATAATTCGATATGTTAATTGAATTGGCATTCACTTGGTCGAACTCCATTATAACACGGTAAAAAAAAATAGCAATGTATTTTAGTTCTACAAAACTATTTTTTTAAATATAGTTGATAGCTATATCGGCTCACGCCATCGTCAGACCTATGCTTAAACGAACATTTGCTTATCTATATATGCTGTGTAGAAAAGGTACACAATACATCTTCTCTCCTGTTTTAACGATCTAGCTTTTTTGCTGTTCGCAATAAAACTAACAATTGTAAATGAAACTCTTTAGTTTAAGGGCGTTTATTAGCGAGTTTATAAGGCGGCCATATCAATAAGTTTACATATGGCACGGAAATGGTCCATTACGGAAACAAAACGGCTCCCCGTAGCGGGTTAAGCAACGGCGATAGACATACATTAGTTTGTTCGTTAAGAATCCTTCTTCAATTATTCTATTCAATCTAGGATAATTAATGTCTAACTGTCTAATAATTTATACTATGATAATTAACTGTCTTCAAAGTGGTCCGATAACTTCTTGAGTGTGGCCAATTCCTGTAATCTTTTTTATGACGTTGCATAATCACTTTGTAGGTATTAACTGTCACTTCTTGACGGAAAGACATGATATTTTAAATGATAAAAAAACATTTTTTTATTAGTTATCGGGTGAGTTCAGACGAATACGATTTTTAATAAATTATTGTAGATTTTACACAACTTGCTTGGTTAACTTTCTTGCTTTTCTGTTTTTTTTTTTGGTTTGTATTTATTTCTAATTTATTTAAAATTTGCAATTTTTGTAACGTGTTTATACCAAATAAATAAACGAAGTGCAATTTCATTTGTTGATAATGCTCCAAATGAGCGAAACCGGCCTTGATCATAAAACACAATGAGGAAATAAGTTCTTAATTTTTTAAAATTATTTTTATACAATAGATCTATAAAAAAGATTACCTAGACAGTTAACAAAATTTAGTCACTTCAATAATTTAACCACCTTTATCAGTGTCCGATAACTTCTAATAGAAAGGCACTTAGTCATATATTTCTGTCGATTTATACGACGCCAAAATGAGAATTTTGCCATCCTTTTTAATATCAAATTATATGTTATTAATAATGTTTCGAGATGTTGTGGATATTACTTGTTTTCTTCTTCTAAAATGTAGAACCAGTTAGCTAATGGAGATGTCAACTGTAAGCATTTACAATGTTCAACGGTATTGCTTCGAATGTCGACATATTCAATGTACACAAAAGTGTGTTACCTCGTATACTATTTTCAACGTATTAAAGTAAATTTTAATTTACTTAGTTATGTATTTTAGTTCTACAAAAATTTCATAAGCTATAGTTGATAGTTGTTTCGGCTCACGAACTATGCTTAAAATATATGTCGGTCGCCGCTCTTCAGACCATTGCGAGGGGCTATTGCCTTCGCGTAGTAAACCATCTTCGTCCAGTATTTAAGCCTATTGAAATTGCCGCCTGTTTAGTTTCATTTGAATTAAAAAAAAGTTTTATTACAAGCAGGAAAAAAGCTAGGTCGTTAAAACAGAAGAGAAGATGTATTGTGTACCTTTTATATGCATCTATAAATAGATAAGTAAATGTTTGTTTAAGCATAGTTCTAACGATGGCGTAAGCCGAAATAGCTATCCACTATACCTTATAAAAAAATTGTAGAGCTAAAATACATTGCTATTTTTTCACCGTTTTAATATAACTTACAAATAATAGTTATATATTTTTGCACTATAGTAGCAAACGTGCAAGAGATGAAAGCTATCAAAGCAAAAAAGAAGAATGAGTATATCGCCATTTCTTCGAAATTACAGTCACCATGTGATAATTATACGATGATAAGAAGTTATCAGACACTGATAATCGTGGTTAAATAATTGAATTAACTGTCTAGGAATCTTTTTTATCTATGTCTATTTTATACAATAATAAAACATTTTTTAGTACTTATTTCAACAGTATATTTTATCTTGAGGACAGGTTTCTCTCATCGCTAGCATTATCAACTGATAGGATACACACCATTATACATGCAAGTCTATTTGTACAAACTGCATGCATTGAAATACTTTATGGAACATAATGTATTAATAAATAGTGGAAGTCAAATGGATTTTTAATTTGATTTTTTTTTGATTATAAATAAGTTCTAAGAAGTTTTTAACATTTTATTTGTTAACTATTTTACTTCTTCGATTGAATTGACATTTACTTGGTAGAACTCCATTATAACGTGGTGAAAAACAGCACAATAACAACAACTACAATTTTTTTATAAGATATAGTTGAGAGCTATTTCGGCTTACGCCGTCGTCAGAATTATTTTTTATGTGGATATTATTTTCCGAACGTTTTTAGTTACGACGTTTAGCGTGAGCCGTAAAAGCTATCGACTATATCTCATAAAAAAAATTGTAGAACTAAAATACATTGCTGTTTTTTCTCCGTGTTATTTTAATTAATTTGGATATTTGTCAATTATGTGTGAGGTAGTTATTCAGTTATTTGTGTTAGTAGAACAATTACCACACCGTGAATGTATTTCAGTTCTACAAAATTATTATTATAAAAAAAAAATATAATTGCTATCTATTTCGGCTCACGCCATCGTCAGAACTATGCTTAAAGTAATATTTGCTTATCTATATATAACTGTGTAGAAAATAACAACTACCATTGTTAATTCAAAATGTCTTATAAATAACTTGTATTGTTTCTGTTGATAATGCTTGTAATCAACGAAACCGATCATGATCATTACTTTATGGTAGAAAAAATAATAAAAAACATATTGCAATTATTTAAAACGTAATGTCCTTCCATTAAATGTCCACATTAGACACCTTAAAAGTGATTAAACCAATTGATATAGTCACCTTTTTACAATAGTGTCATTTACAATTTTTAGTTTTATTGCGAGCAAGGAATAAACTAAGTCGTTAGAACAGGAGAGAATATGTATTGTGTACCTTTTCTACACAGCATATATAGACAAGCAAATGTTTGTTTAAGCACAGTTATGACGATAGCGTGAGCCGAAATAGCTATCAATTATATCTTAAAAAAATAATTTTGTAGAACTAAAATGCTTTGCTTTATTTTTCACCGTGTTATAATGGAGTTCTACCAAGGGAATGCCAATTCAATCAATAGATATGATCAAAAAATCTTTGTCTTTATTATTATAATTATATTCGGTAATTCAATCGTGGATCGTTCAATACTTTTACCACTATATGAGTCTTGATTGAATTATATTAAAAATATTCTACGATAAAGCTTAACAATCTACTAGCCAAAAAATAGTAGCTTAATAAAATTTATAATTTATTTTTAGTGATACAAAACAGTTGGAGAATCACCGCTTTTTAATCAAAAAAGATTGTATGATATTGTTGATTACTTAAAAGAAGATCACGTTTATAGTTATATCTAGACTAGCTAATGAGATAGGGAACGCAGGTGTTTGCCAAATCTTTACAGGTGTGTTTGATATCAATCGTTTTTTTTCTATAATCTCGAGACAATTAAAAATATCAATTATGGACTCCACAAAACACTTGAATGGTTTCAATACGGTTCTGGATTTTTGTTGAAATTTTGTGTTATGTATATGGGATCTCATCAAGACTCAAACGGATCTATCTTTTCTTCAAATCCAAGCGACAATAGATCCGCACTAGCTGATTCTCTGGCCGATATGCCCAAATCCTCTCCGTGACTCCATTGTTATTTCTATTTTTTATTACGAAGAAGAAGAGGCAGAAATTTACTGCAAGACGTCCTTTAGCTAAACGCTCTTTGAGTTAAGCCCGGGGCTGTTGATTCGGAATTGAAGTCGTGAAAAACAAACAACTCAAACTATAATACTTTTTTGATTGGACGATTTTTAAGAATCTCTCTGAACGATTTGTCGGATTGGTTGGCTGATTTTTAATTTAGTGCACATAAATAAGAAAAATAGGGAAAAATCTTTAAGTTTTTTTTAGTAGAAATCGTGTTTTTTCGACGACTTCACAGCCTAGTTAAAAAAACTTAGTTTTAGACCCAGGTTCATATTTTCCTATAATTTGGGAATAGACAAGTCTTGTAATAATAAATAGTAAATCCCTAAAGCTTAGGCAAACATTACGACCAATTCTTAAGAAATTATAACAATTTTTAGCATTAAAATTTCTAAAGTGTTTTCCCTCACACAGAAAGCTTCCAACCGAAATAATATTTACTTAATTACTTCGTTAGCTTTTGTGCAAAATTGTGTTTTAATTCTATTAGCGGTGTTGTGAATTCAATTTTGAGAAGCAGAAAAAATCATATGTTAAAATAAATTTAAATTTCATATTTAACAAATATAACCGGAAACGACCTGAATTTTCTTTACGACCGTCAACCACTACGTTAGACTTTAATGATCTGACAATTTTCCCATAAGTAAAAAGCGATAAATTGAGTTTCTGCAACGAGAGAGTTAAAAATAGGCCCGATTAAATAGATTTGAAAATTAGTTCAATGTTAATCAATATTTTTTATCTACAATATTTTAACAATCCGTAGTAAATATTTCGTGTATTATCGATAATCTGATAGGTCTTTTATCAGTAGATAAATTAATAGCGTATTAGAGAAATTTTAATCATTGAAATTATCAGTATGGCGTGATGAAGTGAAAATGAAATAAATATTTAAAGTACTCTGTGATACAATATAGTGGAACCCCGATTTACTGTTCTCGTATACTACGTTTTCCTGGATGGATCGTTCATTTTTTAAAGTACCGTCAAACACCTGTAAGAACAAAACATTGTTTTTTTCTTACAGGTTTTATTTAACAAAATATTCCCGCATTAACCGTTTCCCGAAATATATAGTTCGCTCAAATGTCTTGGGATTTTCTATAATAAAGAATTTCACAGAAAAAGGCCTGAAACACTATTCGATTATTTTAATAAATAAGATTTAATTAATATAAATTTTACGAAACCCCTCATGTTTTTTTAAGATTTCATTGATATTTTAAGCTTTCTCGCATTCTTCGTTTCCTACATGTTGCCCTTATTTAGGGTCTATTGAAAAACGTGGAATCAAGATTTCAATGTATTTTTTTGAAAGACTTACTAAAACTACCGAGCTATTTATCAGATTTTTGGGTGTTTCACAAAAATTGTCATAGCATTCTAGATTTTAAAGCTATATTCCTGTTGTTTTTACATTTTTTTTGCTTAATAATACTTAAAATAATAAAATATTAAAAAAGGAAAAATTCAATTCAAAGAAACAACCTAAAAAACACAGGAAAATGAAATGAACAAAGATTTGGGATGAAAGAATGTTTTTATATAGTAAATTATTTCATATACTTTATTATGTCTATCGGTGTAAGCACTAAAAAGTTTTAACAGAGAAACAAAGAAAATCATTCAGTGTTATTTTTAGACTATGCTAATATTATATTTCGAAATTTAGCACCAAACAATGTTACGTATACGATCCAAGAGATACAAAATAGTTTTTTATACAAATGTATGTTACAATATTTTGTTTTTGCGTGACGTAAAAAAAATGCCAGCATTACCAACGCACATGCATGTAATGAAGTAAATATTTTTTCGCCACATTTTTTCTCGAACTCAATTAAACCTAGAAAAGCGGATTACAGACCAATTGCAAACAGCTCAAGAGAGTCCTCTCGAAGTACGCTATAAGTGAACAAAATTAATTAATTTATTTGAATGTCTGAAATCTAAAAAAATCAATCAAAACGCTTATCGATCTGAGATAATTGTTACAAGGGTCTTGCAAGAGTTTCTCTGAGCTCCGTTTAGCCCACCTTTAGAGTTATATACCTCCAAACAATATATAAAAAAAACAGATTCAAAATTCGCTATTCATGTTAAAAAGGAATCACATAATATAAATTCAAACTCAGCGCCTAAGTGTTTGCATCTTTGTAGTAAGGGTCGCAGGATGACGGCTTTGGATCAGCCGTAAATCAATAGATATCACACGGTGAAAAAATAGAAATGTATTTTAGTTCTACAAAATTATTTTTAACAAATATAGTTGATAGCTATTCGGCTCACGATACCAGATACTAGATACTAGAGAACCAGATAGTTCTGACGATGGCATGAGCCGAAATAGCTATCAACTATATTTGTTAAAAACAATTTTGTAGAACTAAAATACATTGCTATTTTTTCACCGTGTTATAATGGAGTTTTACCAAGTGAATGCCAATTCAATCAATCAATAGATATCAACTATCACAAAGGATTCTTAACGAAAAAACTAATATATGTCGGTCACCATTACTTAACCCTCTGCGGGGTGCTTCTTTGTTCATATAAAATACCATTTCCGGGCCATATGTAAACTTATTGATTAAGCCGCCTTTTTAGTTTTGTTTATGTATTTTTAGTTTTATTGCGAGCAAGAAACAAGCTAGGTAGTTAAAACAGGAGAGAATATGTATTGTGTAACTTTTCTACGCAGCTATATATAGATAAGCAAATTTACGTTTAAGCATATATAATAACTAAAATACATTGCTGTTTTTTCACCGTGTCATTCACCTACCCTTAATCCACTCGAAAAATACCTTTTCAATCAAATAAGATCTCTTTTAAATCTAGCAAAGCCTTATGCACTCACATATCCGTATTGTTGAATCACTCAACTCTCGCTCAATGATTAGAATTATATTTAACCTACGAATTGGTGCACACACGTTATCCTCAAAGCCTCACATAATATTATATAATGACAGCAATTATTTTATTTTTAACTGAACAAAAAGGTTTCGCAACTCACGCTTTATCTATGATTCATAGATCATAAGAAAAACTCCACACGGCTTGTAAAAAGTGGTATTAATTTTGATATTAAAGACCAGTGCTGCAAAACCTTTTTTCACCTACCGCACACTTAAGAACTAGTCAGAGTTTTGTGTTACACCAAATGAAAATGTTATATAATTTACTAAATTTTTTGACTTACGAGTGTCTATTACCTAACCATATAATTTTGATATTTTTAAGTCATATATATTATATATTACTAGCGAGTACCCAGCATACATTTCAATGTCACTAATACAAAATCAAGTACTAAAACTGTTCTACAATGATTCCGCATGTTTTGTCACAAACGACCCGGGTTTCGCCCTTCGGCATCTTCAGGCATTCCATCACACGGACGCAACAGAACTGACGTAAAATATACAGTATCGTATATATACATGTGGAATCGTACAAAATTGCAACAATTAAAATTTGATATTGAAATTCCATCAAGTACCTTCAATCGATGTCATAAATTATTAAAAAAGTTCTACAATGAGTTTGGTCGAAAATTGAAATAAGTTTGTAGAAAATCGATGGTTTGCAAAATGTCATTAAATTTCATAACCTCAAAGTTCAGTTTCAAATCGGTGGAATCTAGTTACCTAAATGAAAATTGTATTCCGATTGGATTCCAAGTAATCGAATCGCGTAAGGACCTTAAAAAAAAGGTTTTCATTCAGTGGAAAGTTTATTTGAAAATCAAATTTAATTTATGAACGATTGACTGTACGCAAAATGTAATTCGCAATGTGTGACATGATTGAAAGTTTCTTAAGATTTTTTGTAATGGTAAAAAAACTTTTCAGATGTGTTGTCATGTACTTGCGAAAATCTAGAAACCTTTAAAAAGTAGAAATTAGATATTATGGCAATACATAAAGGATATATATATATATATATATATATATATATATAAACAAACAACCAAACATTCATTTTTATATATATAATTTTTATATTTTATATATATATATATAATTGTATTCAATTTGCAGTGTAAATGCTCTTCATTAGTAGCATACACCATAAAGAATATTAAAATAAAAATTGCATAAAACAGAAGTATTATGATAATTCCATTTTCATATTTAACAAATTTTGACACTTTCTAATATTTGAATATTCATACCGTACGAATGTAATTTGGTTAATACGCGATATAAAAAAATCATTCTCTTTGCCTTCAAGTTTTTTTCGGAAAAATCAGACTGTTTTGTTAAGTAAGTCTCACTCGGTAATAAATTATAACAAATTAAGAATATATTGTGTTACTTTTGATCGGAAAGTTGATGAATATTTCATAACATACGTCGGTATGAAAATGAACTTTCGCATTAGTCATGTGGTCAGAAAACTGATTAAATATCTTGCGCAGACTTGCGATACGGTCTGCGTGATAATTTCGTTTATTCTCAGTTGTGATCAACCATTTGACATTAATATTTAATCAATTATTCTAGCGAAAAAGTATTCGGATAATTTATCTGAAATCAAAATTGAGAAAGAAAAACATATTTTTATTTATACCATAAGTAATATTGTCAGTTCTGTTGCATCCGTGTGATAGAATGCCTGAAGACACCGAAAGGCGAAACCCGGGTCATTAGTGACAAAACATGTGGAATCGCACAAAATTATAGCAATTCAAATTTAGTATACTTAAAGGTTTTAAAACAAGAGCGAGGGGACATTCCTGTATTTGTCGCAAAATTGTTGGTTCAAAAAGATAAATTATCTACTAAATTAATGAAAAAAAATATTTTATAAACATCACAGATTTTTTTGTCACAAGTTAATGAAACGTGTTCTTGTACTTTTATATATAAACATTTATTTACTGAAAAAATACAAAACATATTTATTTTTAAAGGCGTCGTGTTTTTTCAAAATAAATTTGGTATATTACAATGAATTCCTATTTCGCATTCCCTCCTATAGCGTATGTTACATTTCCCCGTTTAACAAATTGCTTGTTTAGTGTAGGCTCTTTATAAAGTACAATCGTTTTTGATATTCGTTAGACGCTGCAGAGCTGAGCAATCCATATTGAATCTACCATAGTTTACGTGGACACCACACGCATTATGATTATACTTATGTCACCACATACCATACAGACACATATGAATACATATGCATTCAATCGTGCTCACAGACACACCTTTAAATATACAATATGTAAGTAAATTAACTAAAAAAGTAATTTTCAGACACAAAGGTTGTGTATTTTGGATTATTAAAATTCAAAGCAAGCAAAACCGAACCGAACTAGTACGATCAAAAGTGGTTCGACAAAAAATGTGCGATCGTTTTGTGATAAATCGGGTGTCATGTTTTTAGCTTGTAGATCCAATAAAGTCTTTGTTGATTAAAAAGTGACAACGGTTACATACACCTGTAGTTTGTCCAGACAACGGAAAAAATTTCATTTAATATCAAAACTTTGTATGCAGCGTTTTTAAATCCACACGCCAATTAAACGTTTAAATATTATTTATTGTCTTACCTG
This sequence comes from Himalopsyche japonica, assembly GCA_028555115.1. Classification (NCBI taxonomy): domain Eukaryota; kingdom Metazoa; phylum Arthropoda; class Insecta; order Trichoptera; family Rhyacophilidae; genus Himalopsyche; species Himalopsyche japonica. The sequence continues at coordinate 2,518,008 of JAHFWJ010000483.1, forward strand.
GTTGGACATAGAAGCGCAAGCTAAAGTAACTGTAAGCGAGACGCTTACGAAAGCAATGATTTTTAATATGAGAATTATTAATATTTGAAGAAAAGTATACGTTAATTAATTTGTAGAAATTTGTCCTTATTGATTGGATTGGCATTCACTTGGTAGAACTCCACAATAACACGGTGAACAAAATAACAATGTAATTAAGTTCTAGAAAAATATTTTTTTAAAATATAGTTGATGGTTATTTCGGCTCACACCATCGTCAGAACTATGCTTAAACAAACATTTGCTTATCTATATATGGCTGTGTAGAAAAGATACACAATACATCTTCTCTCCTGTTTTAACGACCTAGTTTGTTTCCTGTTCGCAATAAAAATAACAATTATAAATTGAACTAAAAAGGTGGCTATATTAATAAGTTTACATATGGCACGGAAATGTTCTATTATGGAAACAAAACGGTCCCCCGTAGCGGGTTAAGCAATGGCTTGACTGAATTGGCATTCACTTGGTAGAACTCCATATAACACGGTGAAAAAAATAACAATTTAATTAAGTTCTACAATTTTTTTTTTAAATGTAGTTGATAGCTATTTCGGCTCACGCCATCGTCAGACCTATGCTGAAACTAACATTTGCTTATCTATATATAGCTGTGTAGAAAAGGTATACAATACATCTTCTCTCCTGTTTTAACGACCTAGCTTGTTTCTTGCTCGCAATAAAACTAATTTTTTTCAAAAATTTTAAATGAAACTAAAATGCCGACTATGTCAATATGTTTACAAGTGGCACGGAAATGGTCTATTACGGAAGCAAGTTTAGTAATGGAGAAGACAATATATTGATGTCTATTGATTTCTAGCTGTTCTAAAGCCGTCATTCTCCGACCCTTACAACAAAGATGCAAACATTAGGCGCTGATTTTGAATCTATATTGTGTGATTCCTTTATAACGTGATTAGCGAATTGTGAAAAACTGATAACTTGTTTCTTCCGCATGGTGAATGAGTATATTAACAAATTAAAAAAATATTGGTAGAAACTTCAATAAAACTAGGCGATTCGATTCTTTGACTTTCAACTATCATCGCAACACTTGAATTGATTTTGAATGGGCGACGACATTGACTGAAGGTGTGTAACACAGTTTTATTATGCCAATTGAATTGTTTAACACATGTACAATCAAAGTAACTAATAATTAAGTTATTTAATTATAATTTAATTCATTACATCCGTTAATAAAAGAATGTCGTTTATATTATGAAAGCAATTGATTTAAAAAAACTGAATGGTATTATTTTTATTTGAAATTAATTGAAATAAAGAGATTGTTGCATCGTTACGTCTAATTAAAATCATTTAACGATGGTTTAATGATGTATGTAGTGCCGCATCTAATGTTGGGAAGTCGTACACAAAAATCATAAATTAATAATAAAATTCAAATAATTTTAAATAGTAAAATAGATTTCGGTATTTGATATGTCAAAATTTAATTAACAGTACAGTCAAAATAGATTGATATTTCATTTTAAATATCAGTAGAAAAAATACAATAGGCAAAAATCGTTGATTTTACACTGACATGTTAAATTAACGGTTTCTTTGTAATGCTGTTAAAAAGAATGCTAGAGTCTGACAATTTCGATGAGATTTAAGTGTATATAAGTAGGCATTTGATCGTTAAAGAATTATATGATAAAATAATTAAGATCACTTTCAAAAAAGCATTGTCAAATATAGGATTTTGTCCACCATAACACCAGAGCGTTTTTGGGTGTTACAACTTTGATATTAATAAATATTGTAATAATTCAGTGTAAATTAGATTGATTGAATTGAGAATGGGTGTCATGTTTGACCCCATTAAGCTCGAATCATACCCTGAAGTTGAAAAAGATTGAAAATAAATTTTCGAGACTTCTTAACTTGAAGGTGTATGTATACTATCCATGGCTTTATCAAAATAATTTTCTTTTACAAATACATCAGTTTTAAAACTCAAAATACTTGAGCACATATTTCTTTCGGTTTAAATGTGTCCAAAATGGGAATTCTACTATGCTTGATAAAATCATTTTGTATGCTTGTAAAAAAGACATGACGTTAAATGTTTGTTTTTCCAAAGTGTAGAACCAGTCTGTCAATGAGGATGCCACTTGTAATAACATTAATAAGGTTCAGGAATTTTTGTTGAGACTTTAGTTGAGGGCATATGGATATTGGATATTAACACGGTGAAAAAATAGCAATGTATTTTAGTTCTACAAAATTATTTTTAACAAATATAGTTGATAGCTATTATATATAGCTAACTATATAGTTCTGACGATGGCGTGAGCCGAAATAGCTATGAACTATATTTGTTAAAAATAATTTTGTAGAACTAAAATACATTGCTATTTTTTCACCGTGTTATAATGGAGTTCTACCAAGTGAATGACAATTCAATCAATACATATGGATATTATTTATAGCTTTGTCTGACTGACTTCCTTTTAGGTATAATCACTTTCAGTGGAGGTAAGTCACTATTGATTAGATCAAAATGTTTTAGAAGTTTTTTTGAGAAATCGTGGGCATAAATTGTTTGTTCTTTAAAAGTGTAGAGCTAGTCTGCCAATGAGGATGCCAGTTGTAATAATATTAACAGTGTTCAATAGAATTGTTTCGGATGTTGACATATTTCATGAGGACGAAAATGAGTTCATACATAAACAATTTTTTTATGTATTAAATTAAATTATGCCCAAAAATATTCGGTTAATATCCTTACAAATTTTCAATGTTTCCAATATAATTTTATTTCAACTATTTGACGTATATGTAAGAAATAAATTAATAATAATTAAGCACCGGTATTTCAATTGTCAAACATGGTATACCGGTATTCCGTAGTTAATATCGGTATTGCAAACGCTAGTCATCATTGAACCAGGCTAGAAACCTTTTGATCTAAAGCCTTAAAACCGAGGCTATGAAGTCGGAGTAACGTAAAACGAGTGATTGCTACTGCTTTTTTGATAAGGCGATTTTGAAGAATATTTTAATGAAAAATTTTCCAGAACGCTTGGTTTATCTTTAATCTAAAGCACGTAAATAGGAAATGTAGGAAAAACTTTACAAAACTATATTTTTTCCCTCCACAATCCAGCTTAAACGTAAAAAGTGACTTCCATCTTTTTAGTCATAGCTAAAATATTTTAAATTTCAATTGGCATAATTTCGTTCAGTAACGATTATTTAAAACGTTTCGTGATGAGTTTGACAGCGTTAATGAGTCGCAGATATCAAAAGTATGCATTTTTTATTAATTAAAAAGACACGACTGAATTTTGAAAGTGTTTCACGAATTTATTATTTCATTACGCGAGTGATTATAAATGGAATATGTTGAATGATGAAATAGAGTTGCAAAGACACGCACTCCGTAAAAGTATGAATCGTTTGGAATAGTATTCTTTTTTGATTTATTACGGAATACTCAGTAAACCGACATATAACGAAATCAATGATTCACAATAGTAGAATGCTACGAAGAAAAATAAACCATTAACTTATTAATCATGTAAAACAATAAGCAATAATATTATGTGTATGTCTATTTTTGTTAGTTTGGTTCAATATAAGAAATAAATGAAATGTATAACAAAATTAAAATTTACCGTGTTCGTGAAGCTTTTAAAGAAATATGTATTTAATGCAATTTAAAAATGAATCAAATAGTTTATGATATCGTCTGAAGGTGCTTGATGGAATGGATGGTCAGTTCTGTTGCATCCGTGGGATATAATGCCTGAAGATGCCGAAAGGCGAAACCCGGGTAGGTTAGTGACAACACATATGGAATCGTACAAAGTTGTAACACTTCAAATTTGAATCAAATAGTATTGATTGAATTGGCATTTACTTGGTAAAACTCCATGATAACACGGTGAAAAAAAATGTACTTTAGCTAAATTTTACAACATTAATACAAATTTCTATTAATATTGCATGATTTCCTGTAAATTGTTTCCTAGTTCTTTTACCCATCGTTTTTATACCTGCTACCTTTAACTTAAGTGTTTTGTATTAATAGACTTGTTTGTAAAGTGTATTTTATCAATTGATAATGCTCGCGATGAGCGAAACCGGTCCTGATCAAAAAATATATTGTGGAAATACGTACAAAAAACGTGTTTTTATTATTTTAAAGAGCTAGGTTATTGTAATTGGATTAAAATAATAATAACTCAACATTCAATACTATTCCCAAAAATGCTACCTTCAGTTGACGAATGCTCGTGAGGAGTAAAACAGAATTTGATTATAAAGAAAATTATGTGTGGAAATAGCACTTGAAATTGTACTTTTATTTTGTAAGTATAAAATCTTTACTCCAAGAAGTGATAGTGAACACCTTGAAAGAGACCTAAATATAATTCAGTAATATAAATATAAAAAACGTGAAATAAGGGGAAATTAGCACTTTAAAAGTAAATTAGCAATTACACTTTTGTATTCAATTATTAGACGTCACTTTCCGTGCGTTTTTCTGATACTTGAAAGCCTTTTTAGGTTTATAAATATAGTAATTATACAAAAAATGCACCATGCACTTTGATTTTCCTTGAAAAGGCTATAAAATTAATTTAAAAAATATGCAACTCGTGACTTTATTTTGTGGTTGTGACATTACCAATCGTATAAGAGTAATTATGCGCAAAACACAATTTCTTGTAACACGGTGAAAAAATAGCAATGTATTTTAGTTCTACAAAATTATTTTTAACAGATATAGTTGATAGCTATTTCGGCTCACGCCATCGTCAGAACTATGCTTAAACTAACATTCGCTTATCTATATATAGCTGTGCAGAAAAGGCACACAACACATCCTCTCTCCTGTTCCAATGGCCTAGCTTGTTACTTTAACACAATGACACTAAATTTTCAAAATTCTAAATGAAACAATAGGTGTCTATGACAATAAGATTATATGTGGGACGGAAGTGGTCCTTCTGGAAGCAAATCAGACCACCCCTTTGTACAACGGCTGGACAAGTGGCGATCCTATTATGTTAGTTTGGTCGTTAAGAATCCTTTGTGATAATTGGTGTCTATTGATTTCTAGCTGTTCTATAGCCGTCTGACGGAGACGGCTATAGAATAGATGACGGGTCGTTAGTGACAAAACACGTGGAATCGTACAAAGTTGTAGCAATTCAATTTTTTTCTAGTTTAATTTCAATTGTATCAAACCGTTATATTATGTGTATGAAGGTTATATCCATACGTCACAATATAGGATCGAAAAACTAGTTTTATTTCAGTATTATTGGTACGTGAAAAAACTCCTTTTTTCAACCCGTCTGCATATGTAAAAAGGTTGTAAAACACTGATGTAAAAGATATAAAAACAACTGAATACAGTCGACCCTTTTTTAGCGTAGATATAAGAATTAAGTAACGTTATAGGAGACTAGCATTCAATATCGAATTAATGTCCTTTTAATTTTATTTGTTGAATTGCTTGAAATCAGAAAAAAATAAATTTATTCTATTTGTATTTATTCGTATTTTCAGTAGCATTGTATTCTATTTGTTAACAAGCGATAAACACATAATTTCAAATAATGTTTAAATTCTCATAAAAATATATGTTTTTATCTGATAATATAAATCCACATACAATCAAATGTATTAATGGGTAATAATTAAGTAATTAAAAGTCTATATTATTTATTAAGAGCGTATACTATGCTTTTAGCTAGAATAGATCGGAATAAAAAACCAGTGTGTTTTGTTGCTATAATGTAACTTTGATTTGTTGGTAGGAAGCTTTTCTATTTGAATACTGTGTCTATTTTTAAGTTTTACCAATAAAAATATCACAAATATCTTTACTCGTATTAAGATAGACAAAAATAAATTTCTTTTTTATTGTTTAACAACCTGGTTGATTGAGTCATAAATATAATAAAATAAAGTGCATTAAAAAAATAAATTGGTATTTTTATTTCCGGCCTAGATATATAATAAAGTAAATTGAAGACTATAAATGTGTAAATTTTTTACCGTGATTGTACTACAAATTTTACTGTCGTTTGTTGTTTTATCCATGAGTTTCAGTCTTATTGTGGACACTTTTATAAATTGATTTGTGTCGATTTATGTTTTTAAGAAAAATGTTTTTACATTAATAAATGCTATTTATTTGATACATAAACGTTACAAAAATTAAAAATAATAAGTATATTGTCTTTGTAACGTCAAAACATTAAAAAAAAAACAAGAATCGTAAGGAAATCAACCAAGCAAGTTCATGTAAAATCTACTTAAATACATTAAAAAATAGTATTTGTCTATACTTACTCTTCTCCTCATGGTATTTGTCAACATTCGAAGCAATACTGTAAAACATTTTTAATCCTTTTACTATTGGCATCTTCATTGTCAGACTGACTCTACACTTTAAAAGAACAAACAATTTATGTCCACGATTAATCAATAAAAATATCTAGAACATCCAATCATGCTATTATCTATAATGGCATGATTCTCATTTTGGCCTCGTATGAGTCGAAAGAAATATGTGGCGAGATTTCATTTAGATAGTGAGATACATTTCTAGCTTTTAAAGGTGATCATACCTAAAAGAAAGTCAGTTGGATAAAGCCATAAATAGTATCCATATGCCCTCAAATAAAGTCTCAACAAAAATTTCTTAACCTTTCGCACCATGAGAGCATATTTCAAATATGTCATTTTTAGTCCACCAAATTATATAAAAAAAATCAGCAAACGTCCAGTAGTTCTGCAGTTTTATCGTGAGATGTCACTAGTGGTTTTTCCTATTCCCTCCTCAATTATAAAATTATTTTTCATTGATTATTAACTAGGTACGATTCTAAGCTTTGTCGATGATTCTCTTTCATTCATCTCATTTTAACTGCTTATGATATCAAATCCTCATTAATACATCTATACTGCCTTCAATAAAATTAAGGTGAAGTAACAAATAAAGCATATGAAAACTAAAATAGTCCTCTTGTATTTTTTTATACACTTAATGAATAATTGAACTTTGTTTTCGTTTTTTTATCACAAATAATTATGAACTGCATTGCACCTTGTACATTGTAAAATGACTTAGAATAGTTATAGTCTAGTGACTCATTCGTGACCAAATTGGTCGACGATAGCTATAGGTTTATTAATAATAAAACACTCAAACCTGGGTCGCCAGTTCAGAGTGTCATTGACGTAGACTTCACTACGTCACGGTCAAGGTTGTTTCTAAAGTATAAACAACGAAAAGAGAGCTAGTAAGAAACTTGAAACACTTTTTTTCTGAATTTCTAATATATAATTTATTTGCGAAAATGTTAAATTGTTACATTTTTTCAGTGACAAGGTAACTTAAATATATTTTCTTAAAAACAGCAAGAACATAGTTTGATGTTATATCAATTTTTAGATATTAACTATCATTGGTGAAAAAACATTATATTATAATAATAAAACACAACGCTCAGCACTATTTTCACAATTGTATTAGATAAACAACAATACCGGTTTCACACATCGCTATCACTATTAACTGATAGAATACAAATCTATAAATGGATTTGTATATATTGCTAAATATGTTTTATTTCAATATAAATTATTTTTTCAGTTCATGGTTCAACCATTAGTATTGAATAAATTGTAATTTTTAATTGAAAATTATGTATAACGCCCTTATTTTAACTTGATAATGCCCGCGAAGAGCGAAACTGGTCCTAAAAATATAAAACTGTTGAAATAATACTTACCATTTCACCTTAAAGTGTGAGTGTTAGAATGTCTTATTATATATTATACCATATTTTCTCAACCTTTTTACATTCGCGGACCACCAAAAAATCCGAAAATGATTTGCGGATTATCAATATTGGAATCAATTAATAAATATTTATTTAATTGATTTTTATTCAAAATAATTAATTTTGTAACACTGTATACTGATATATAAATATTTATGTACATATATTAAAAAAAACAGTAACAAAAAAAATACAATTTAAAAATACAACATGAAATTCAATTGTTTCGGCTCATCCAAAAATCTTCGCGGACCACACAAAAATCTTCACGCACCACCGGCTGAGAAACTGTGCACGAGACCAGTGCTTCCTAAAGATTTTCATGCCACGATCACCTAAATTTGTGAAAAGTAATACTCTGAACAAAAAATTGTAAAAAAAAATGCGGACCCCAGTTTGGGAAGTCTTCAAAAGGTTCAAAGATAACACCAAAATAATGTCATGGATTCGAATTGTTAATAACTAAACAGCAACAAAAAAACTATAATATATCGCAGATAATCTGTGCGACACAACGCGAAATTGGCATAAATACCACGATACACGATGAAAATACGATAAAACTGACAAAATTCTATAAGAAATATTGTATAAATTCTACATCAAATAAACACTGAATTTTGTAATATTACATAAACTGGAGTTAAGTTTACGTGCCAAGTACGCCCATCATCGATAAAGCGCAATAGTTCATATCTCATGAATTAATACATAAAGTCACACGTCATTTTTTCCAAGGCATTAATCTCACTTATATTAGACACCACATCATCCTGCTGTCGGATATTCCAAAGCATGATGCTAGCAATTTAGATTGGACCACGTAGTGTTATTGAATTTTCTTTTTACTGATGTAACATTGCCCATGATGCAAAATTGATACGGTAACATTGTCACCTTGTATCGTAATCTGTAAAAAACATAAGCAAGCGTCTAATATATATTGAGACAAGTATTGTATTTATGGAAAATTTTGTCATTATGTTCGTAAATACACAAACAATCCTATTGGCAAGAATCGTTTTGATAATTTTATTCTTTTGAATGAATTGTTTAATTTATTTTGATAGAACATTCAGAAATCAGAATAGTCTTTACGAGTCAACGTAAGACCACCAAAGTATTGTTAGAGAGATAGTTCATATCAAATTTGAATTGTTACCACTTTGTTCATATATTGAGAGATAGTTCATAATTGAGAGGTAACCTAACTTTTTGAAAACCGTCCTGTTGGTATGTTTTAGATTGTGGTGATTTCAAAATTTATTTTGTTTAGACTAATTCAGAATAAATTCAACTATTGAGAATATCAGAGTTTATAAAAATCTGATCTTTTTTTCTTTTTTTTTTTAAATAATAAAAACACATTTTTTTAGTACTTATTTCCACTATATACTTTTTGATCAGGACCGGTTTCGCTCATCGCGAGCATTATCAACTGAAGTAATGCTGCTCGCGATGAGCGAAACCGGTCCTGATCAAAAAATATATTGTGGAAATAAGTACTAAAAAAATGTGTTTTTATTATTTAAAATATCATGCCTTTCCATCAAGAAGTGACAGTTAACACCTTAAAAGTGAAAATCTGATCTTTTCATAAAAAAATATTTGAAACCTTTCATTACATTGGATTTATAGATAGAACATTTTATTTAGTATATATATAAAATTCATTGGCGTGCGTTAAAAATTGTTGATCTTGAAAAAATGCAATAATTCCTAAAAAATTGTGGGTTTTTATAATAATAATCGGACGTCAGATACAATTCTTTGGAAGGCTAAATTCGGCCCGCGGGCAGTATTGGTTTTAACTGAATAAGGACGAAGTGATAACGCAAATAATATATTTTTAAGGCTTGGAGTCGATGTCATGAAAAACGAGCCTCTGTCTACTTTTTCAATTAAACAATTTAAAAAATAGCTCAATGAACAATTTATCGGATGGGTTGATTGATTTTCAATTTAATGCACATAAATAGGAAAGGTAGGAAAAATACTTGATAAAATAAAACTTTTTTAATAAATGTTCTTTTTTGTATAACATTTAATATTTTTGCAATAAGTAATATTTAATAATTATAGAAGTAGCCATCAACAGATGAAAAAAATGCGTTTTTATTATTTAAAAGTCTTCATTAAGAAGTAACGGCCTGCACTTTTAAAACTACTATTGTTAACGTTTCGTTTTGTGTACTGATTACTGTATAATATTATTTATACTTGTCCACCCTTGGTGTTTATTTTTTTACTTACGTTTTGGCATAAAGCCTTTTATACAAAAATCTTCATTCAATAACAGTTAGTTATTTAATTGTTCAAATTATTTTTTTTAAAGAGAGTATTTCACGTACCGATTTAAATAGATTTAAAATAGGTTATATACATAAATAATCATGGCTCTTGCTACGCCTTGTTTTTAAGTATTAAATGGGTGGCAAAATTTTATACACTTGCTTTGAAATGTAATCCATAAATTGATTGAAAAAAGTCCTGTTTTTAACAGGACACAAAACCAAAAACGTTGATTTCTAGACCACCGACCCGTCAGCTGTAATACCACTTTTCTACATATACGTAATAAGTCTTTTTGTTTTTACAAAAAATGCAAAAATGGACAAACAAATGCAATTGAGTTCCACCTTTATATTTTGTATAGAAGATTGTTTCGACGTATTTTTTTGCATTTATTCATAGTTCAATAGATATAAAACAAAAACGCTGTTGAGAAATTCTATACGTTGTTACATTGGACTTTGATAAAACTAAACTTAAGCTCACTTTATGATCTATTGTCGACTGTTTTCAATAATGAATCGCATTGACTTTTCTTGACCTACAAACTGAAAACGCACGTGCTAAAAATATGCTAATTAAATATTTTACTGCAAGATTTAATAGGTTGTTTTGTTATATTTCCGCTATTCAACAATGTATTAAAACTTTAGTAATTAAATGAAACTTTAAAACGAACATTAAAAAAGTCTAAATCATCGGCATATTTTCAATGCCTTAAATATTTTTGCTTTAGTAACGGTCAATGTAAGTTAAGCGACGTTAAAAAATTGTCAACAAAAAGACTTCAACGAGCGGTTAAAATGAAACCTTGAACATATTTATTACAATTGTATGTAACTATTATATGTTCTGTAATTTAACATTGCATCAGAAATATTAGCCAAGCTGATAAGTTTGTTGGCTTTGGTTGCAGTTGTTACTGGTTCAAATCCCAAAATAAATAGTTAAATAAATTGAATTTTCAATTCATTTATGGTTTTTCGAAGTCTATTTGTTGTCTGAAATTTCCTCTAACCTGATTAAAAAAAACAAGTTGTAAGGAAACCAATTAGCTTATCTCTAGTATTGTCGCACTCCTTTCATTGTGTCTCTTATCTTTAAAAAAATACGTTACAGAAGTGAGTAAAAAACAGTTCTCGTAGAAAAATATTATTTACAGACATCAACTAAATAAGCTAAATGATTTACATAGCGAGCAGGCATGGCTTAAATACATATATGTATATATTATTTATTATTTAACATTATTTTATACATTTAAATCTTAAAAGTGTATATATTTTTGAATCATTGAACCTTTGTGCGAATCTACATGTTTTATTACGAATGACAGGGTTTCGACTTTCAACATCTTCAGACACTATTTCGATATTGACATTTCATCAAGCACCTTCAGCCGATATCATAAACTATGATATATATATGTATATTGGTTGTTAAGAAAATCTATAGAAATTTTGATTCAATTTCATAATAAGCTATTTGTAATATTGACAATATGTTTCTGTGGCGCATATTATTTTTTTAACTAAATATACTTTTTTTCGTGGAACCGAAAAGAATCTTCAAAATGTTGGTGATATCAGTATATAAATACATAATTAAATTAAAATTGAGCCGCTAAAATCTAAAATATACTATTTTCATTTAAATAATATAAAAAATATTTATTTTATAATGTTGTCAATACTTTAAAAGAAAACGAAACTTCCTGTGTATCTAGATAAAATTTCCAAGTAAAAACAATGCATAAATGCACTTCACAAAAAAAGTCATTTCCTTGTATTATATATGTATATATATAAATTTGCCGACGTTTACTGAGACCATTCCTGGAAAAAGATGAGAAATAATCATATTTATACAAAACAAATAATTTCACAATATTCTTTATTTAAAAACCATGTAAAAAAAACAAATTTTACCAACGAAACGGGTTTCGTGCAGAAAAATATACGAAAAAAAATCACACATATATATATATGTTTATTAACTTTGACTTATTACTAGAAAGGGGTTATATTTTGAATAATATTATTACTTTCAATTCAATTATGAAAATAAAATGTATTTAACCTTCCAAATGCGTAACTTGACTCTGCACATACAAAGCATTTAGTCACAGAGACTGATCTAAATTAAAATAGTAAAATGAAATCTATCGATTTTGTCAAAACTAAATATTTTTTGATTTCTACTTTCTTACAACAAAAGGATTTACTTTTGCAAGGAATATGATCTTAAATGGAAAGCTCTTTGTCATAGCTTTCTTAAATAAATTACATACTATTTTAAACATATTATTTTGAACTGGATAATATCGAACAAATCTAATTTCAATTGGTCATTATAATTAACGAATTTCGTTAATATCACAACAGATTTAGAGCTGTCATATCACTTTATCTCTATGTGCGTCAATATTACCCAATCTTTTATAAAGTTATACGACATATAATGATGTACTTATATTGAATTAAAAAATGTTTTTAAGCAGTAATTAATATTAGAAAAAAAACAGGATTTGTAGAAAATATACAAATATTATTTCTTTTAAAATAGTTAAAATGTTTGTTATTGAGTTGATTGGTGCTAATTTAAAGTTTTATTGCTCTTACATGCACCATACACGGTGTTCTGAAATAATTCACCACTGTTAGGTTTTTTTTTAAATAAACAATCGTCATAATTTTTTTTCGATAACACCTACTATAAAAAAATAATTTAAAACTGATTGCGTCTAAAAATAATACAGATTTGACACAATATAAAATAAGAGTTTTATTGTAAACTTACATTCATTATATAGGATTCACTTTTTTCTTGGTGGTTTTTAAAACAATCAGCGCTCACAGGTAAGCGTCTTTTAAAATAAAATATTCTAACAGTAATATTTATAAATCAAACAAATGTGTAAAATGTCACTTTTTGCTACACAGGCAATACAGTCAACCCTTCTATAGCGTCGAGGTAGGGACCAAGCTATAGAAAAAAACGCTATAGAAATCATATAAGCGCAAATAATTAACACATGCAAAAGAGCATTGGCCTTATTATATTCGCAACAGGCTAACCATGGGAGTTCAACGTGACATGTTTTTTTAAACGTATTAGCATTTCATGAATTAATAATAAAAAAGTTAATATAAATTATAAAACAATGGTTTTTTTTGGAATACACAAAAATATTTTATAAAAATTGTTAAAACAAACAATAATTGTAGAAAGTAAGAATTTTTTTTTGTCTCTATTTTTTGTTATTTCTCTTGTATATAAACGATGGAATCAGTTTACTGACCGTCAATTTAAGTGCATCCGTGTACTTAAATGTATAAAGATGTCGAATGACATAATGGCATAATTCAAATTGTGATTGTAAAAAAGGGTGTAATTGTACAGAATTTGTACGATTTAAATTTGATTTTGAAGTGTCTTTATCGTTAAGTATGGTCAAAAGGTTTTATGGTTGTAATTTTGCTTTTTACAATCTGTCATGTACACCCTATACTTTATGAAGAAGCCTACAATTGTGGGGTACATACTCATTATGCACACTTGCTGCAACGCGACTGTGCGGTCGACCATGACGATATCATAAAAGCAGTTTCCTCAGCATGTCCAATCACAGTCGAGAGTCTTCAGTCATCATTGTTGGATTACTTCCCAGCGCTTACAAGCTTAGTCAGACATCAGTCTTGTGCCAGTGAAGACGTGTGCTCAATTCTCTTGCATTCCTGGAGTTATAAAAGGTGGCTATTTAATTATATTAAACTGCAAGTATAAATAATTATTTACTTAAAATTTATTAACCGCTTAAACTTCATTTCTAATGAGCGAATAGCGACGTATTCGATACAGGTCCTGAAACCAAGTGGTCAATGCTCTTAACCATCTACCTGATAGACCGCGTAAATGATTTTGAACAATAAATTCTCAATAAACTTAAAGAAATTTTCATGACAAATCAAACAATACCTTAACACTACGGGTTCAGAACTTAAAATACTTTTATATTTCCGATTATCATTTATCAATAAACTTTTTTTAATTCGTCTCAATAATCGAGGCGTTAGCAGTAAGCGGGCTAATTCATCGTTTCAGCGTTTATTACAGGCTTGAAATCCGGAATTCTAAAACGGACATTTTCTTACAAACAATTTTTCAGTCAATAAAAATCCAAACGCAGTCTCTTTTTTAGTAAGTTATAGTGGAAAAGATAAACATAATTAATATTATCAAATATTAAAAACATTTTTTTAATATAAACGTATATTGCGATAATCATGATCTCTTAACAAAACAACGTTCAAGTGCAAACTCAATGAAGGCCATTTGTTTCTTGGCATCATATAAATTTTACGAAGATTTTTAATTTACTGATGCTACAAATATTATATATATACATTTATTGCACTCACTTTTGTCTTACATGCAACCATCATTGATGCGAGTAGATGCTTTAATTGTAAACTCTTTGCACGATACAAGAACATTATTTGTCAGGCACCGTAACGAAGAAAAATTTGATTTACAATACAGTAGAAACTATATCAAACTTTATTTTTCTGACGACTTTTCTTATTGTCAAATTTTGATGCATTTTATTTTACGAGTTATTTTCTAATCATCAAGTAAGTGGTGCAATAAAATATATGTGTTTAAAATATTACGAAATATTTTTTAGTAACATTACACTTATAGTGATTGTAATCATTCCTCAGGTAAAAATATTGAATGGAGAAATAATGCATACAATTAATTTGATTTTATTTTCATTTAGAACTGAAAAGTTATGCTCATTATAAAGAAGGTTTTAAGTAACTGCTTATTTGGTTGAATAATTTTATTGATACAGTTAAATGGAAAGTAGAGCACGTTTAAAAATGTGCAATATATAAAGATTGCTTTAAAAACTACAAAATACTTTCTCTCTGATTTCATATTTCAGTAAAAAATCACGTGAAACTAGAGTAACATATTCTGGTAATATTATATTTCGATTTTATTTCTTCTAAATTGAATAATTTGAATGCATATATTTCAAATTATTTCACACATTATTAAATGATAGATTAGTTGCAAAACCTATAAAATCGTGTGAAGTAAAAATGTACCGCTTTTACAGACATCCAAAAACCGATAAATTCAAAAATTAATGTCAAATAGCAATGTGCCCATTTCGCTTATATTTATTGAAATTAGTGAAATAAACTAAACTTATAGTATGTTAGGATACAAATACAATTATAATACGTATAGTGCTCGCGTGAACTCAATTCACTGTGGTTTGCTCAGCTCTGTAGCGATTAACTTCTGTCAACGACGACAGAAAAAATATACAACAAATAAATCAATATATAGGAAATGAAGGATACTTGAAAAGCTTTGATGCTAACGCGTCATAGATCATAACACTCCATCAATATAATATCGAAAAAAAAACTATTTAACTAAAAAAATCGTGAGGCATAAAAACGCTGTTTAACTAGAACAGTGGGTGACCGGTTAACGAACATACTCTGTTCCAAGAATGTGTTCGCTATCCGAATTGTTTGTTAACTGATATATATTTTTATTATTATATAAACAGAATAAATCGATTAGAAGTTTCAGATCGTTATTCGAATGTATTCGTTGTCTGAACACAAAAATCTTTCGTTACAGTGTTTGTTATCTGAATTCTTCGCAGGCTGAACTGTTCATTTACCGATCACTCATTGAACGTTTAAAAATACTGCAAAGTGGGTAGAAAGTGTTTTTCTTTTAATCTACTCCAATACGCGATGGAAAAAGCTTTCGATTGAAGTAAAACAGAATTTGGTGAAGTGATTGTTTTACAGCAGGGTAGAAATATTTCATATAATAAATTAATATAATAAGATTGGCAATTAAATAGAAAGATACAATCTTGAAAAATATTATTCTACACTAGTGTGTGAAATTAAAACAATTATTTATATCTGCATGGAAATATAATTTTAATTGGGGTGTGTTTTTAAGCACGTCATTTGTGCAATTATAAAATTACCAATGTTGTGCAACTATCTAGCGTCTCTAAGTTTCAGTTAAAAAATCATCATAGTTCTTTAACACGACATGATTATAGCATGAATATTTTAAGTCAAGTCTGTAGCGTAGTGGAGAACATCGCTGATTTCCGTTGCGGCTTTTTTGGATCATTGATTCTGTTTAAACGCATAGGGGTTTGTGATAAACAAATATTCTTTCTTACCTATCCAATCTCACGAAAGAACGGGTAAAAGCAAAAGCAGGTAGCTTACCATTAATGCAAATCCTATTTTCTTAATTTTTTAAGAAAAGTTCGCAAACAGATAAAGTAAAAAAATTCTGTTGAGAAAACTCCGTTTAAGATCAATTGATAATGTTCACGATGAGCGAAACCGGTTCTGATCATATCTAAAAAATGTGTTTTTATTAACTAAAATATCATAAATTTCTATCAAGAAGTGACAGCTAACAACTTAAAAATGAGAAAACTTCATTTAAAGAAAACTATAGAAAATAATTATTAAGTTGAATTTAAAATATCGACGGTTATTAATTATTGTAATTAAATATATTTAACATTTTTTATGATAAGTGAGTTTTGTTTCATCTTAAGATATCTTCCTTTATTTTTGTACAAGAATCCACTCAAACTGACACTCTGTAAACAGTTAACATATCATTCATATACAGTACAAGACTTTTACGAAAAATATGCTCCCAAATTCTAGTAGCTAAATTTATAATTGAATTTATTTTAATTTGAATTCAGAATGATTTGAATTTAAACTAATTTGATATTAATGATATTTGAATTTGGAAAAACAATCTCTTTGTCATTAAACAAAATGGTTTTTTTATGAGAGGTGCTTATTAGTATCAAATCCCATTAAATTGTGATTTGGAAATTTATAAAGTAAAAAGTGACCTACATACTGATTTTAAATTAAGTGAGATCAAATCTCACATGACGTATAACTGTCAAAATTAAATTATTTAGAGTGTTTGGACAATTTAAATCACTGAACAAGTTTCGCATTGAGTAACAGAAATTATTTCAAATAACAATTATGTCTAATGGAATATATTTTTTGTTTTATGTACAAAAGTTTACTGCCTGTAAATTTGAGGGCATTCGTTTACTAAGAATGTCTGAAAGTGTCATAGATTCAAATAGAGTTGTGGATCACACTACTAAAAACATATAGAATTATAAAAAGTTTCGACCATTCAAATTCTATATTAATTTTTATTTTCAGTCGATATTTTAAAGAAAAATTTTATTTTTGTATTTTTTTTGAATTCATATCTTGAATAATTTTATAAGAATAACTCGGAATCGTTTTGGGATAGCAACCACAATTATTGTTAATAACCACAAAAAAATGTGTGAAAAAACACTTCTCTTTGGTAATAAATTTTAATTCGAGAAAAATACGACGGCCTTGACAAAGGCGTAGATACACAGAACTATCAAACTACCAAATTTATACCTTATATCATTAAAATATAGAATCGTTTAAGATTAAGAAAAAAATATTTTTAAAAAAATGTAATTTAGAACAATCTAAATCTGTTCTTATGAAAAAATAGCTTACATAATGATTAGTTATATTATAATTAATTAACAAATATTTTATTGAATATGATAGTTTTTACGATGAGCAAAGCTGGACTTTATCTTTGCTTTGTTAAATTAGATTGCGGAAATAGTACTTAATATTTTGTTTTTTTTTTGATGAATATGAAGATGATTTTAAAAAATTCGATATTTTCTATTAAGTGCTTAATATAATTTATCCACACACTGAGTCCCGGAAACGTGTTTTAACGTGATAGACCGGCCCTTAGAAAAAAGACAAATTAGATACATTAAATTAAGTATTTGATAAAGAATTTTGATGTTTTCTTATTGGTAAGACTCAAGTCATTTCAAAACAGTCATTCGATTAGTCTTATCACCCATGAAAGTATTGGTTTACGCAATCGTTTTTTGAGTTCAATGAGTTTCAATTATTTTTTTCCACCAATAGATCAAGTAAAAATAGCTATAAACCCCTATGTCCTTAAACATTTAAATCCATTACAAATATACGGGTATCACAAATTTATTAGTTACAAGTATGCGAACAACCTTTAATGGTTACGAGATGACATTATTACAACTCCTCAACGGTGATCTGATCAAAATGAAGCTGCATTTAATCTGAACGATGAATAATATTCATGATAATCGATTTGTCAACTGTAACGTAAACTATTATATTCTTACGTTAAGCTGTCAACGGGAAACTTTAAGATCTATAACCTGTTCCGATGTGTCAACAGAATGTGTAATTTTGTTCCGTCATACCGCGTAGTCATTACAGTCAACAATGTGATATTTTTTACTCGTAAAATTTTGTATTTACCAAAAAAGTTTTCACTGACAAACTTTTTTTGTTCACTGCGCAAAAGAATAGTTAGGTATTCAAAAACTGTATAATATTTACATAAGTCGAAAAAAAATTGTAAGATTTTCGATATTTAAATATTGTTTGAATATTTTCAAATACAAATTTACACTAAGCTGCCATTTGAACTATGAATTTATTGTTCTTAAAACCGCCTTGAATACGCAATAATATTATTTGCCAAATTATTACACGTCTTGCAAAGAAAATATTGTATTATATGTACAGTTAAAACGAATGTAAAATTTATTGTTTTTTAATTATACGTTGTTTTAATTACAGCTAGCAAAACTACAGAAAATCTAATATGCGCTTTATTTTACAACATTAACGAAGCAAAAAAAAGAAATAAATATTTCATTTGTAATTTCCATAAAAACCATCATTTAATGTGTGATTTTTTAAAATAATTAAAACAATTTTTTGGTACTTATTTCCATTGTTTGTTTTATAACCAGGACCGGTTTTGTTTACCGCGATCAGTAGATAATGATCGCGATTAGCAAAACTGGTACTTATCATAAAATAAATTGTGGAAATAAGTACTGAAAAACTAGTTTTTATTATTTGAAATATCATGCATTTCCATCAAGAAGCGACAGTTTACACCTTAAGAGCGATATCTGTGAATGTTTCATGAAAAGGTTGTCTATTTTTTTGTAAAAATTTCACAGTTGGCATTATTTGCGATAATCCAAACTGGCCCTGATCAGTGTTAGTATTTTAAAATTCATATAAACTATATCAAAGTTAACGCCAGATATATTAAGTAATTAACTTCTAGTATTGAAAAGTTTTGAATCATTTTTATTTTCCAACCACAATCACCATGTCTTACAATAAGGCTTATATAACTTACGTCGATATGCGATTTTTTGTTATGCCTTGTCAATACTCTAACACATAGGTTCCCAAACTTTTCCAGATGGCGACCCCTTTTTCATAAAATCCATGTGACCCGCGACCTCCCATACAATCCAAAAGCATACAAAAAAAAATTGTTGACCGTATAAAACCCTTCGCGACCCCCCGATTGGGAACCTATACTTTAACATGTACAAACCCCATTGGCAGATTATGCTATAATTAAGACAATTTATGCTATAATTCCTCAAAGATTGCATAATACGAAGTTATCAAGGATAACTGAATTCTCAGTTTGGCGTCGTATAAATCGAAAGAAATAATGTTGAAAAGCTTTAAAAGGAATGTTAATAAATAACATTCCTCTTAAAGCTTTTCATTTAATAAAAGTGAACTTTATTAAATTAATATTACACAATATAACGATGCAAAAACAAGAGAATGCACACGATTTCCTTACGTTTCTCTCATATAAGTCTTTATCTTATTTTAAAATAAGTTGCAGTGCTTATATTGCAGATAACAAAGTTGCATTTGTTAATTGAAATCGTGCGTGAAAATGCATTTATAACTGCTGCAATTATATAAAATCCTTGTCTTGTTAAATAAGGCCATTGCGTTAACTGCATAAGTTTTCACGACGTTTATAAACAAATAAACCATTAGTATGCATTTCTTAACAAGAACTCCACAATTCAACTTTAGATATGTGATCACTTATAACAAAACGGTTACTTCATACAGTGCACGTGTCGATATCGAAAACTATGACTTGAATCACGATCAAGAAATCGTTAAAATTATGGAATATAACAATTGTACTAGCGTTCCTTGGTGTATTATAGTACGCCAAAGATGGTTATGCAATATAACAGTACTCGTGTGCTTGGAAAATTTTATTTAATGTTCATATACATAAATGTTTATATGACAAGTACCTTTTTTAAATAAATTGTTTTTAAGTTGGGTGTATAGAAATTGAGGCCCTCCTTTTCGATTGGCCCTTGTCAATTACACGAATCTGTAATCAGATGACTACACCTCTGTGTTTTATCAGTGTTGGCGATACATGTATAGCAGTGGTATTCAAACTGTGTTCTGTGAAACCTCAGAGCTTTGAGGCACCTCTCTTAGGGTTCTAAAAACGAAAATAAAAATTAACGAGTCAAAAAAAAATTGCGAGTTGGTGTTTGTTAACATTAATTTAAGAATAAATAATTTCCTTTAATTTTCTTTGCACAAAATACCTTAAACACATTGATTTACTTTGACCTTTTAGAACTTTATACGATTCTACATGCTTTCTAACTAATAGCCCAAATTTCGCCATTTGGCATCTTCAGGTATTCTATCACACAAATGCAGTTGTACTGGCAACACTAATGTAACAGGCGAGTTCTGTTGTATACGAGTGATAGAATACGTGAAGATGCTGAAAGACGAAACCCGAATCGTTAGTGATAAAATAAATGGAAACGTTCAAAGTTTCTTCACGTTCAGTGGATATCATAATTTAAATTGATTTACTCTGAATATTTTTTGATATAATACTTCTAATTATAAGGGTTCCGCGAGTCGAAAAAGTTTTAAGGGCACTGAATTTTAACAACATAAATTCCAGAGTAGTCATTTTCAATTAAATCATTAAAATTGTAAAAAAAACATACTTTATTGTACATACAATCATTTCTTATAACAGTAGACATCTGTTGCTTTCTCGGTAAAAATTAAAAAGTTACATTCGAAGAATTATAAATATATACGTTCTTTTATTGAAATAAATTTACTCTTTTGTTTTCTTTTATTTGGTGAAAGTCATTCAAATTTTAAATGAATTATTTCGGATTAAGAATAAAAATCTTGATTGAGAATAAATTAGTTTTATTTTTAAATATTCATAGCAATTAAATTGAAATGGAGTTATTTTAGCTAGTCAATTACAGTTACAGCTTAAATTGTTACAATGTTTCAATACATTAATTATAGATGACACTTAAGGATTGTAAAAAAAGTGTTAAAACTCTATTTAACAATGATTGTGGAACAAAAATCTTTGATATTAAATTAGGTTGCTTACAGGCATAATGTTATTTTAATTGGTACAGATTGAATAGTTACATAATCTAGACATAATTGCAATTTTATGAATTAATAACTATGAGAACTTAATAGTATAAGTATTAAATATTTCTGTCGTTGTAATGTACAATACATACATGTCAATGACACAGGAAAATTCTTTGAAATTTAAACACAAAAAAAGATATTTTGAAACGATTAAATAAATCTAATTATCATTAAAAATACTCAACAATTATCATTGATTAATGATTATGATTGATTAATGAAAACTTCAATTGTTGAACCTTTGTTAACATTCACATATTTTGTCCCTGACGACCAGGGGGTTCGCATATTGGTATCTTTTCACAAAGCTGCAATATAGCCTGAATGTGCCAAAAGGTGAAACCATTGTCGTAAATGAAAAAACACGTGGAAATGTACAAATTTACAACATTTCGTTTTATTTTGTTTTGAAATTCTATCAAGATTTTTTTAAATAATAGGAATACATTTTTTTAGTACTTATTTCCTCAATATATACTGATCAGTTCATAATACTCGTGATGAGTGAAACCGGTCGTGATCAAAACACATATTGTGGAAATAAATACTACAAAATGGTTTTTTTAAATTAAAAATATCATGCCTTTCGCCTTAAAAGTGATCTATCAAGATTGTTTATTGCATCCAAATTTACTTGGTAGAACTCCATTATTATAATTTAAAAATGTCAAATTATTTAGTTGTATAATTATTTAACCTGTGATAGTTGATAAATATTTCGGCTACTAAATTAGTTAAATTGTAGATCTAAACAGCAGATTGTTGCAGAAATGCGCACGTGCGTAGCCACTGTATCGTAGCGGACACTATTTCAAAAGTACGGAAATACAATCTACAATTACATTTTATTTATATCGGCTTAAAGAAACATCGTAAAAAGCAATTACGTCTCCTTAACAAATGATATAACCCAAACTCGCGGTGTTCCGTAATATGGCGTAGCAATATATTTGTTTTGTTTTTGGCTGCTGTAAAATGTTTGATAATCTTTTTCCTAACTCTGCTAGTCAATAAACATCTCCATAGCTATGTTTGAGATAATATTTTGACATTAAATTCGACGAGAAGTGTTTCACAAGTGCCGAAAATACCGAACCGCATTTCATTGCTTCGCTGAGCACTGTCGGTCCAATTAGCGCTTATTGCGTGATTTTTTATACTTAACAAAAATCTATGAATGCCCTATAAAGATATTGTATTTTGGTATTTGAAAACATCCGATACATCGACTTCTTCATCGAGTTTGACCGATTCATATCTTAACTAAGCATTGTTTGTAATAAATTCACAACGTTTCATATTACAGCTGGTAAAAATATTTTTTATGAATCGTCTTCTCTCACTAACAAGCAAATACTCACGTATCGTTTAGAGAACAGACAAATGCAATTATTTACCAATAGATTTCTTTTAGAAATGTATTATTTCTATGATACACAAGCTATTCATTTCAGCGATAACTTTTCAATTTGCCATCTAGTAAAAATATAACATGTGGGAGACGATAATTAATTTACTATAAAAAAATACTCATGCTCAATTTTGTTCTTTACTCAATTAGAAATTTGATATTCAAAACAATAATATTATGCCTCAAAATCTCCCAAATGAAGATTTTCAATTAATGATTATATGCACTAAAAAAATATTGATTACAACGACATTATATCGTAAAAGTTCTAGCAAAAATATCGTGTTTTGGGTATTTATGAAATGTAAAGATGCAGAAATTTAACACGGTGAAAAAATAGCAATGTATTTTATCTCTACGAAAATTATAAGATATATAATTTATGATATCGACTAAAGGAGCGTGATGGAATTTCAATATCAAATTTGTATTGTTGAAACTTTGTACGATTGCACATGTTTTTTCACCAACGACCCGGGTTTCGCCTTTCTTCATCTTCAGGCATTCCATGACACGGATGCAACAGAACTCACGCACAATAAACAGTTAGCATCGTCTATATACCAAAGGTATTAATTACAAGAAAACACAGACGCCAAGGCAAGAACTTAATGGCAGCTAACCCTCGTCAGAACGCATCGTCGTTTTTTCGCCGTTTTATAATGGAGTTCTCCCAAGTAAATATCAATTTGATCAAAGAGCAGAAGCTTTGTTTTCGTTTAATACAAAACTTAAAGGTGTATAATCTTGCACTTTGATAGAAAGAAGATTTCAATAGTAGCCTAATTTATGAATCTAAAAAAATACAAATCAAATGAAAATATAATATATATTATTATTTTTATATACTATTAATATTAAAAATCAGCAATTTTTAATATTTTTTTGGGTAATTATGTTTAAAAACAATGTTTTACTTTGTGAAGGTTATTTCAAATTATTCGAGTTGCTTCTTACTATATTATATATATAAAAAATCTCGTTAAGTAAAGAAATCAGTGCGCTTTTTTTTGTGACGTGTGTTTAGCATTGGCATACAAAGGTACGTGTTTTTTATTTATTTTTTCTTTTATTTGAAAACCTTGAAACTTATTTGAGATATAATTTATTGCGATACGGTTAATGAGAGAGCTAGTGTTGTAATACGTTAAGTATACATTCGTATCAAAACCATTTTGATTATTTTAATACACAGATCTTTAAAGAAGATTTTTTTTGTGTTTTTTCGTTTTTGAAGAGATTGATTAGAAAGGGGTAACGTAGATTTTTATAGTCAATTTCGATCTTATAAATAGATAAAAGGTTTTAAGGATGTTTTGTTTTGCACATTTTTAATGCTAGTAAAGTAGTTTTTGATGTCCGAATTAATGAGCTTTCTGATATTAATTTCTAACAGTTTAAATCGTCGTGCACTTAATTGATCATGTTTAAAAATCCATGTTAATTTAAAATATTTTGAGGCAAATATAAAAGCAAAGTGAGTAGAAAATGTGTACAAATAAAACGTGATTGTAAAAATTAAAAGGATACAAGAGGAAAATCTATGTTTCGGATTACACTTTTTTATATTATACATAAAATTAATTTAGACAGCATTATCGAGAAGAAACATTTGTTTATCATAACTATTTTTACAAACGATAAAAATAGTTGTTTTTTCTGCGAAAATTACAGTAAAATTATATCAAATATATTGTTTGAATTTATATGTATAATATATTAAATATAAAAAGAATGACTTAATAATCCTTATTGCTTTTTTATTATGGCTTCTATTATTGTTGATAGGGCATATAAACATAACCACATGAGTCGAAAACCTCATAAATTAAACTTCTATATTACGTCACCTGATGTTCAATTTTTAGCGTTACCTGCCAACTTGAAAACATTAAGTGTTTCCAACTCTAAAATTACCCCATTGAATTTCAATGCTATTTGATTATTATTTGTTGTTGAATCCTTTCACGAAAGACTCATTAATAGTACGAAGCATTAATACAATTTATCATAAGCAATTATTTTTATTTAATCAATATTATTTAATTTTTTGGGTTGTTTATTTAGATCCTAACCTTAGTGTATGTGTTTGTTCTTTGTGATTAACTCATTTGGTATATAACTGATGCTACTTGTGACAGAATGTCTGAAGATGACGAAAGGTAAATTCCGTGTCGTTAGTGACAGAACATGTGAATTCGTACAAAGTTTCAGCAATTCAAGTTTGAAAACCATATTTGTTGAGTGAATTTTAAATGACCGAAAGCTGTTCAAATTATTCGGTATTTTTGTCT
Organism: Himalopsyche japonica; assembly: GCA_028555115.1. Lineage (NCBI taxonomy): Eukaryota > Metazoa > Arthropoda > Insecta > Trichoptera > Rhyacophilidae > Himalopsyche > Himalopsyche japonica. The sequence goes on from JAHFWJ010000483.1 coordinate 2,543,314, forward strand.
ATTTCAAGCTATTATGTATTCACTGAATGTAAATCTGACCATATATCGATGTCTGTGGTTATGAAGAAAGACCAACATATACCACAACAATCAGATCGGTTTAATTCACCACAAATTTCATATCAAATTTTAATATTTTTGACATACTATTTGAGATCTTTACTTCGTGTTATAAACGTATATTTCTCCAAGTCAATCTAGTGAAATTCTAGTGTAGCTAAACAAGTATTTTGCATTCATTAAAAAGCTATAAATTAGAGAGTTATTAACATAAAATAAATGTATCAAATAATTTTAAATGATACCAATTTAAAAAAAAAACTAAGAAACGTTTTATTTTTAACTGCCATTTTAAACTGATATTAAAAAAATCGTGAATAACAGAATAATCATTAATTAAATACAATTATAGACAGTCATATTTAACATTTAAGTAAAAATTCTGCTTAATGGTCTGCATATATAAAACGATTTAATTTTCTACGATAGCATGTCGCACGCGGATTCGAACATTCTTAGCGGCATCGCGAATCGTTCAATGCACTTTTAGTGTTTTATGCCACTGTATTTCTTCGTACAGCATTCACCTCGATTGTTTTTCAAAAACGAGACTATTTGATGATGTGTATTAATTGTTGAATTTAATTAACTCTATGCAATACTAGATTAGCGATTAATTATACGTCAATGCACATATTTATAAATTTGACATGAAACATAAAGATAAGCAGATTTCAATCGTCAGTCTTAAATAATATGAACACATAAATAATAAGCAATTCTGAACTGTTTAAGATATACCAAGACTCAATATTTTCAAAATTAATTAAGAATTATCGGTGTCCGTAACTTCCGTAAATTATTAAAACCAATAAGACTATAATCAGTATTCGAATTCATTTTTTTTCTTATTTTTAGCACTGCTTTATTTTTGAGTATCGACTTCAACCTTTTGTAACCTATCGCTTCATCATCTAAAATCGATAGGAGTGAGGGGTTAAGGAAAAGGGTTTCTCAGTATTTCAAATAGAAATTGGATCACCGATGACTTATTACTCAAATATTGAAGCGATTTAACGCGTTCCATAATCCCATGCTCATAATGCTGGCCATTGAAACTTGACGTGTTAACGCGTCACGCTTAAAAACTCAATATCAACTCATTTTATATTTTATACGCACGGTGACATCTTTTGAAATTAATATATATATTAAAATAAGTCATTGTGACAAATTATGAATGCTATTATCATTTACTATGTATTGATAAAATTAACGATATTGTCTAAAAGTGTTTGATGGAATTTAAAAATCAAATATAAATTGTTGAAACTGTGTATATTTCCACATGTTTTATCACTGACAATGCGAGATTCACCTTTCGGCATCTTCGAGCCTTCTATCACACGGATGCAATATAACTTGCAGAAAGTACACGAAGTAATACGAAGAATATCACAGACGAAATATATAACCTAAAAATAGGGCTTAAATATATGATAAAGTTGCCAGTAAGCGAAACCCGAGTCATGAGTGACAAAACACGTGGAAGTGTATACATTTCTTAGATTTGAAGTTTACTTGACATGTTTTAAAAAAAGATTACAGTAAAAATTACCTATCAATGGCGGCTTAATTATTTATAAGTACTTATTATTTAAATAAAACTAAGAATGGTTTACATGACCGTAAAAGTCAATTAAAATTTTGAGTGCGCTATTACAGTGAAAAAAATGAGTAGAAAATGCAATTTGTTGGTTTCCAAAGAACATTTTTTTGTTTATTTTAGTGACAGACAAATTATTTATGACCTTAACACTTTCACAGGAAGTAGATTTTATTGTTACGTAAAATTTCATTATTTCATATATAGGAAATAAAATTTGTTGAGTAAGAAATAATGATTAGTATGCAACGTTTAAAATAACATTCGTCGACATTTCGTGTGAAATAATTTCTTAATATTTACAGCGTATGATATTTTGATGTGAAGGCAGTTTTCACCAATAGTGTCAAGGACGTTTTAATGCAGCAATAATTTATGACCAATTTTTGAATCTACATTCACAAAAAAATACAAATCATATTTTTGGTATTTTAAATTTAATATCTTCTTATTGATTGAATTGGCATTCACTTGGTAGAACTCTATATAGAGCTATTTTGGCTCACGCCAAAGTCAGAACTATGTTTAAACGAACATTTGCTTATCTATATATATAGCATGGTGAAAAAATAGCAATGTATTTTAGTTCTACAAAATTATTTTTAACAAATATAGTTGATAGCTATTTCGGCTCACGCCATCGTCAGAACTATGCTTAAACTAACATTTGCTTATCTATATATAGCTGTGTAGAAAAGGCACACAACACATCCTCTCTCCTGTTCCAACGGTCTAGCTTGTTACTTTAGTGTTTTTGTGCCAGTGTGTTAAAGCTAGATCGTTGGAACAGGAGAGAGGATGTGTTGTGTGCCTTTTCTACACAGCTATATATGGATAAGCAAATGATAGAGCCCGATAGACGTTTATTCAATGAAAACTATTTGTCAGTCGTTCGTTCAACTCATCTTGTTTTGGGATGACATGTGCGACATTTTTTTTAATCGGGCTGGACTTAAAATTCAAAATGAAAAGTGAACTGAGTGATTATTTACATTTTGAAGTTAAAAAGTAGTTTATTGATCATATTGGATGATTAAACAGATCAATTTAGTTTTTATATAAAAAATAAGCCCAAAAAAACGAGTGTTTTACCACTGTTATTTTATTTTTTGATCGTTAGTTTTAATGTCGCAGTTTATGATGGAAAAAAATGATTCAAATAATAAAAACACAATTCGTATAACTTTTCCATAATTCTATATATTATATTGAACGATTATAATCGGTTTCGCCGTCGTATGCTATCTGCAAAGTAACAAATACTGGTCCGTACGCATACCAGTAACTTGTTTGCCGATTATCATTATTTTGCAAGACGGCTACACTTTAACTGGCTTGTGTAATTTGCTTTCTGTTTTATTCCGAGCTAAAGAAACAGAATTCACTGATTCATAATAAAACATCACGCTCTGATACCTTCTCCTAACAGTCAATTTGCGTCCATTTCGAATTAAATTATCATACTTGGGCCGGTTTTATTGCGTTTTAATTTACAATTTCAATGTAAATGGCATGGAATATTTTCTCACTTCCTGCTCGATGCATCAAATGTAATTGTTCATTTCATATCGCTTAAAAATATTTTGAGATAATTTAACACTATTTTAAACTGATTGCTAGTGTCTCAAATATTAAGACGTCTCATTGTAGTGCGTAACGCGTAACATACGGTAGGCAAAAATATGAGAAACATACAGTATCAAAATTGTAGCGTTCAAGCGAAATTTTAAATTAAAATATATCTTGATTTCATTTTTAATGTGCTAACTGTAACATCTTTGTGGAAGACGTCTGATTGTAGTGCGTTAATTCACAATATTCAAATATATGAGAAAAGTACAGTATAAAAACTCTAGCGTACAAGCAAATTTCAAAATAACAACATATCCTGATTTCACTTTTAATGTGTTAACATTAACTGTTTTGTGAAAATATAGTGTATTTTAATAATAAAACAATGATTTATGATATTGATTGAAGATGCTTGATGAAATTTCAACATCAAATTTGATTTTATTAACATGTCGAATCGTACAAAGTTTCAACCATTTAAAAATGCATCACGAGCATTATTTATTGAAGATTATTTATATAAACATTATCAGTTGATAATGCTCGTGATGAGCAAAACCGGTTCTAATTTTGTGTTTTTATATTTCAAATATCCTAATTTGCCCCATTAACCTGTTTTCTGTTGAAACGCGTACAAGATATTACAGCACTAAACATTTAAAAAACATATTCAGTACTGTTGTTGGCCATAAACAAACGTATAGAGAACAGCACAGATCAAGTTATATTTAAAAACAAAAGTTTGAGCTTTGAAATTCGAGATTTGAACAATGATAGTTTTTTTTTTTATATTTCCATGTATCAACTATCAACATTCTACAATCCACCTTCTGAACAGTTGATACATTGGCAGTCAGAGATTAGTCATCAAACATTTGTTTGTGAAATATATTCCAAATTTAATAAAATGAAAAACATTGCTCCAACCACCAAACATATTAATTGTGGTATATCATAAATGAAATTTTCTACGGGATTTTTTCCGGGTATTTGAAACTCTTTCGATGTTAATCATACAAAACAATTTTCTAAGAAATTTCTGTTTCAATTTTTGCAAAATTGTGTTTATTTCTTGTATACTATTGTATTATATTTCCCACCTATAAACACTGACTTAAATAAATATTTATGCAGCGCGGTTTGGTTTTACCTGATCTATGAAAGGTGTATAAAAAGATGTTTAATTTTCCCTAAAAACATTTCGAGTTATTAACTTACGAATAGTTTTTCTAGTAAATTAATGGTAAAATCAAGTTATCGTTATAAAAAACTGCATTGTATTTTTAAAATTTTCATTGATTCAATTTGCACTTACTTCATAGATCTATTTTAAGAGACTTATTTGATATTTTGGCACCGTTTTCTGCGTAGCTTGTGTATATTTAAATGGTGACTTGTTGACTGTCAGAAAATCATTTAAAACCCTATAAAGTCCTTTGGATGTTTCACACATTACTACATTACCTACCAATTGTAGTATTCGTGAGTTCTTCACGTTGGTGAAAATGCAAAGACGTTAACATCGCTACATTCAGTTTGCATTAATGCGCGACTTAAATTATAAAAATTCATGAACCGTCTTTCGTCGTTTTTGCAAAACTGCAGGTCTCTAAACTCGACCAAGGTACAAAGGAACCGGTTTAGAAGTGATCTCGTGTTCTTGTAAAAACCGCTTTTTGATGATCACAATTATTCAATAATAAACAAAGCAAAAAGAAATTTCAATACTGTTCCTCATTTTTAATTATTCATAATGTAGATAAACTGCTGTTAAAAAAACGTATTCAATTATGTCCAGCTCAAATATTTTTAAATTTTATACTAAAATTTATCTAATTCAAATTTAAAATTGTCGTTTGTATACATTTTTTTTACATTCTTTCATATGTTAAATACTTGTTTGTTGAGCTAGGTCAACACACGATTTTGAATAAAGAATTAATCGGAATAGAGATATATTGTTTTTGGTAAAACGTATTCCGTTTCTAATGTTATGAAAATCAGCTGTTTTCATAGACAATTTAAACTCCAGTATTTTTTTAATTATTTTTTAATCTGGCAATAATTAACAGCACTATTTTTATATATTCACTTCTACAATATATGGTTAAAAACGATGATATTGGATATTAAAGTATTTAAGTTACTATAGCAATGCAATTTCTCCGGATTAATAAATATAATAGGTTAGTTATGCATTGACAACTTCCCAAATACGATTGTCTGCTTACTCGAATATTGTTCAACTATTTAATTTATTATTACTACAAAAATCAAAAATTAAATTATCGGTAAAATCGCAAGAAGCAAAATGATTTTAACCTCTAATGTAAAAACGATTTTTTGCTAGACGTGCTTGAAAACGGTAATATTTATATGAAATATTTTGTTGTACATATATTTAGTCACATAAATATTTTTTTACATATGTATACCTTGTAATTATTGTTTTTTTTTGTTAATAAATAGACTTGCTTTAATTCGTATTATATCAGTTGATAAACGAAACCAGCCTTGATAGTGATAATTTAAAATTGTGGATTAGTATACATTGATTGTGTGTTACTATTTAAATGTAGTTCCTTACCATCAATAAGTGACAGTTAAAACCTTAGAAGTTATATTCTTTTGTTAAATGTTTACTTGGTAGAACTCCATTATAACACGGTGAAAAAACAACATTGTATTTTAGTTATACAAAAATAATACAGCTGATAGCTGTTTCGGCTTACGCCTTCGTCAGAATTTTTTTTTTTTTGTAGAATGAAAATATATTGCTATCTTTTCACCGTGATATTACAATATTGTTGCAAAATGATGTCTTTTTAACCAGTGTTTCCCAGTGAGTCAAAACGTTGGGAATATATGTTTTAAAAGTAATAATGGCATAGCAAGTGCTTAATGCTGTTATTACGAAATATGTTACGTAACGACAACTAGCTTGGCAGCGTGCTGCCGAAGTGACTCAAGTTATCCACCAGAGAAAGTGGTTTTGGTGACCCCGAACCGGTGGTGTTCCACCCAGACCGTTCTACTTACAAAACATGGACAATGTCAACCATCAAATTCAACTGACGTATGTAAAATTGCTGTTTGAACGCGTTGTTTACAAAAAAACTTTTCAACGCATGCGCTCATTACATATGGACCGATGGCTAGTGACCCGCAAAATATGCATCCTCAGTAAATTGAAAAGAAATATATTAAGAAATTAAGTCAGTTCTGTTACATCCGTGTGATAGAATGCCTGAAGATGCCGAAAGGCGAAACCCGGGTCGTTAGTGACAAAGCATGTGGAATTGTACAAAGTTGTAACAATTCAAATTTTACATTGAAATTCCATCAAGCACCTTCGGTTGATATCATAAATTAAGATTTTGTTTTAAAAAAATGATCGTATGTAATTTAAATACACACTGAATTCAAGTCTTAAATAGACACCTTTGATTTTTAGTGTATTGCAAAAATAAAGATTTTTTAATATGTAAACGAAAATTAATTTTTGCACTGAGTAACTTATAACATTATATATATTATGTTTGTTTCGATATCATTTGCTTTTGTGTTAATTAAACGTTAATTAAGGGGACGTTACTCTGGGGTTATGATTTACAATATTATTATATATACATCCACTTCTATCAAATAATGATTTATCGCTAAAGTATTTTTTATGATTCAATACATAATGTACAAACAAACTAGCGTAAGAATATCATTTGTACACGCGCAAATGATGTTTCACAATTATTCGAAGCTGACTTAAGACGTAACGACGTAATGTTAGAACGGCGTCAAATTTATGAAATCATTTAGTTTTTTTTGTTCACAAGTTTCGTTACTGCTCTAGTCAGCATTAATGATATTTCCCACTCATAAAAGTATGCATATTTATAATAGTTTATTTTCCAGTAAATTTAACCCGTTTTCTGCCGACGCGCATAGCAATATCTCCAAACTGACTTTTTCAAAAAAAAAAAAAAAAAAAAACAAATTTATGGATCACCTTTTATGTATTAAATGTTACATATTGAGTCTTTATTCATAATGTATTATCATAACTCATTTACGCATGCTATTAAAAAATTTAAAACACATGTTTTAGTACTCATTTCAACAATATTTTATTAAAAAATCCTGAACATTAAATATAATATATTGTGGAAATAGTAGTCAAAAATGCGTTTTTTATAACAGCATTCCTTTCCATCAAGAAGAGACAGTTGACATCTTAAAAGTGATTTACACAGGAAATAATTACAAAAGAAAACATACACAAAACTCTTTGACAAGGAGCCAAACAGATATCTGAAATAACTTTAAACGAAAACTATTTATTTTTAACATTAATACATTTTATAAGGTTTTAATTTTGCAGTAAAATCAGCAGCGTGAAAGGTATTTCAATACACACACATCCAGCAGTTAATACGTAAATAAATCTATGCCTAAGTTTTTTTCGAATCTCATTTGCTAATGACTTGGAATCGTTTTTATTTATTGCAACACTACAGCGAATGTAACTTTATGAAACATTTCCATTATTTATTGAATATTTAATTATAACAAAATTAACATGATTAATATTCCAGTGTAGGTACTTGTAGTGAATTATATTTACATATGTTTTAAGATACTCAGTACTGTTTCCATGACGTAAACAAAATAATAACACGTGTAATAGCTAAATTTTTGTTGAATCTTTTTCTCATTTGAAGGCTAGCTTTGTTATTAACCAAACAGTATCATAATTAAAATAATTTACCAATATTATTATAAATATATTTTAATGTATATACAATGAAGGCGAAATGCAAATCCCGAATCATTAGAGACAATACATTGAACCTTCAATCGTATCATAAATTATATTATTAGAAATCATCTATTGATGGATTGTTAAGGAATAAAAACACGATAAAATGTCGTTATAATATACACGATTATTTTTTATTTTATTGTCTTCATATAAGCACTTAAAATCAAGCGTGTTAAAAACGTCTTCGATAATTTACGGTAGATTACAAAGAGTAATTCAAATAATGCAATTGCGGTCATCACAAGATCATCTTTATTAACACGGTTATAACTCCGTTAAACGTTATGGTTAACTAAACTTTAAAGACGTGTCAGTAATAAATAAAATTCATGTACCGTATGCAGATCTTCTAAATTAAACATATTCACATTTCTTTGAAGCATGTAAACTTTTCATAAATTAAATCTCAGTTACAGTCGTCTAATTTTTATTTTTGGAAAAAATCAAAGATTAATATCGTTACTACGTACTTTGTTGTTAGGTAAAGTTACTACCATCAAATATAATCGAGTAATTAAAGACTTAAAAATAAATTCTTATTTGAAATGGGTGAGTTATGGCGGATGAATTATCAAATGTAGAAATGTATTTATTTTAAATTTTTGACTAATTTAAATAATTTCATGGAATGGATATAGCAAAGAATAATATAATACATAAGGTTCAGCTGATCGTTGAGAATAAACGTTGAATTTAATTGAGCTATATTTATTTCTAAATTTTCTTAGTTCAATGGTTTATGATCCACCATGCTTTTATGCAGTAATTTTACACATTAATTCGCGATGAACAAGTATTTTTTTATTATAGATGGTTGGTAAATGTGTTCTGGTAATATGTAAAGAGTATGGTTTAATTTCTCCACGTAAAAGTGGAGATTTAAAATACCAGATTATTTCCTAGGATTAATATTGTCTTCTCAAAAGAAATATCTGTTTGTGTGTTATTAAAGTGTGTTTTAATTTATGATAATGTGATTAAATATGATTAAGTCGTGCTAGGATATGATTACTCTGAAATTCCAGTCAAAATATAATTTTAATATAGCTTTAACATGTTATAGAAAATTCTTTAAGCATAAATCATTTAATCGATTAAAAATTATATATGATACGGTTGCTCAAATCTATGAATAATGAAACGGAAGAAAAGACAGTGATTAATTTATCATAGACTTGTGAACGCAAAATCGTAGTAGACCTTCTGTGTTGAAAATTGATATATAACCTGGGTGCCACATTTCTGTATATATATCCAATTTTTTAAGCTTTATTAGCAAAATTTATAGATAAATGATTGATTTTATACAGTCTTGTATTGAGTCAAGAACGTTCAAAGTAAACGTGTTTATTTTTATCAGTATTGCGTTATGCAGGACAACTCTCAAGCAGTAACTGTGTAAATTGAGTTAAAAGTTGATAAAATTGAGAACCTACTTCCGACAATTAAACTAAAGCCATTTTATTGTGAATAACATTTGTTTTGACTGTTTTGTAACGTTTTTGTTTCTCTTTTTTGCAGTTCCCGAAACAAACTCAAAATGACTCTCGTCCAGCCAAACTCGGAAATGTCACTTTTGATCCAGAAGGAGTTGAACGAAAACGTCAGCACCAGAGACAGTGATCTTCAGCACATCAAGGAATGGCTTGAGAAACAGCCCCATCTTCCAAACACCTGGGGTAAAAAATCCACGCAATTATTACCATACCAACAAGAAATGAGGAATGAATCATTTAGACGGAAATCAACGACTCTTTGATCGACTCGACTGATTCGACTCACTCTATAACTGTATGATGCAAAAAAGACGTGTGATGTAATTACAAATGGTTTTTTTGCGATTCATTTATTTGAACACTCAGTATTGCGTAAGATTTTAGAAGTGAAATAAAACGAATGACTTGTGTTTCACTATTGATTTAATACTGCGACCCATTTTGTGTTTCACTTAACTAAATGTTGACTTATCAGTGTTATAGGGGGAAAATATCGGTTCAATTTTGATTGAATTCGCTTCGGGTCATTTATTTTCTCACTTTGCTTGCTACCGTCAAAGCAATAATTTTTTCACGTTTTTTATAATATATGCGTAGAAGAGTGACACTTGCTTATAACTAAGCGACAATCGCTTACAACATAGTGACACTCACTTACAACACAATTTTAAGGTATTATAATAACGATTGCCTATTACTTACCTTCACTTTTAAACTACGATTATCTTTTACCAATCAAAATTTTAAAAAATATACAACAATAAATACACTTCTTCCTCTCACCAAAAAAAATGGATCGCTTTTCTGTACTTATAGAATGAACAAGAAGATCATTGGTCACTCATGATTCATGACAGTGCTTAGATTTCCTTCGCACAGGAGTATACATTCTTAAATCGATTTTATTGGAGGCTTTCAATATTCCTCTCAATAAAAACTTTCATAAAGTAGTTTTACACTAATTTTATTTGTACTTATATATTTTATCCAAAACAACTTACTTAAATGTATTCCACAGCGTGACAACACAATTACAAAGAAGAATTATTTATAATGGTAACGTTAGCCTTTTTGATATATTTTAATTGGCACGAAAGTTATATGAAATCATAAATAATTAGTAAAATAAATTTTAAAAAATCGCTCGGGCGCTGAAAATACAGACTACAGCACTGTGTCTAATTAATGTGATTCAGAAATTAAAATTTTCATAGCAATTTAATTTTGGTAAACACTGTCATAAAACGTTATGACATATCACAAGGCCAGTAAAGTTCAACCTCGACTAGCCTAGGATTACTCCCACACAAGTGCAATATGTGAGTAATTTTCTATTACAGATGACGCCAGGATGATGACCTTCCTTCGAGGATGCAAGTTCTCCTTGGAGAAGTGCAAGAGGAAGTTGGACATGTACTTCACCATGAGGACCGCAGTGCCTGAGTTCTTCAGCGACAGAGACATGAGCAGACCTGAGCTTCAAGAGGCGCTTACTCTTATGTAAGTTTCAATTCATTACAAGCCAATCTAAACAAACACATTTTTTTTATATTTATAATAAACAATATTTAAATAATAAATGTACAGAGTCATCTATCGGCTGTGAGAATTGATGTTTTCAGATTTAATAAACATAGTATTCAAGATAAAAGTGCCACCTATTCCACGTTAGGTAGATTGATGTTTCAAAAACAACAAATATATGTATATTGTATAAATACTGTATATTAAGGAAATCTTAATATATATTATGACTTTCCAACGTACAAAGAAAGAAATAAAGTAAAAATCTTTTTTTTTTATATATATTAAATTTAAAAAAATATCATCAACTGAAAAGATTGATCGGTTAATTTTAAACATTGAAGATTTATATATTAATAATAGACTAAGCCTTTTTTTGTTCAGCAAATTATCTAGTTAATCTAAATTTTCTCTCAGTCAATTTAAAATGGAATCCTACAAAAGCATAAATTTTAATAAATTAAATTAGTTAATGTTGAAATAACAATAAAAAAAACTTAAGACAGAATTATAAATTCCGAAATTTGGAGACTCAAGGAGTACACTTTTTAAGATAAATGTGGATTGTAATACCATCTATTTTTTGTTTGTTATAGTTTGTATTCTTCAATATTAAAACAAGAGACCAAAATATAATTCAGTATTTTCTTCTTTCAGCATTGTGGTAAAATTTCTTTTTAAGTAATTATAATTGATTTAGGAAAACATTATATGGATATATTGATCGTCTAACCATTATTGTCTCAACTATTGAGACTGCTGATTGCAATGTATCGAAAATTGATACTCAAAAACATAATAGCAATAACAGTCTCAAACTTTTGTACTAGTATTGAAATTGAAATGAAGCCTGATTCTTCCTGATAATCTTCACAGTTTTGGTTAACACCAATTTACTTAACTGGTTAACGACTAAATACTTTTTTGAAATATAGAATGTATGAACATCTTTTAGTTGTGTCAATAGGGACATGGTTAAGATATATATTTATTAATATATCAAATAGTTCATGAAGTCTATGACATGTAAAGCTTGGCAAAATTTTAAAACTATTTATTTATGATTTCATTTTACTTATTCTAGCCATATGCCTCCACTCCCAGGTCTAACCCCTGAAGGAAGAAGAGTTTGCATCATGAGAGGTAAGGATTTTTAATAATCGAATATTCCACATATTATTGTATATAAACACAAATTAATTATGTACAATGTTATATCAAATTCAACAGGAGCCAACAAGGATGTGATCACACCGAATGTTCCTGAGACCCTGAAGGCTGCGCTCATGATTGGTGACATTCGTCTGGCCGAGGAGTCGATTGGAGTAGCTGGTGATGTTTACATCTTGGATGCAACAGTTGCTAATCCAAACCACTTAGCCAAGTTCACACCAACTCTTGTCAAGAAATTCTTAATTTGTGTGCAGGTAATGAGTTGTTGTATCTCATCTTTTAATCAAAATATTCTCAAATAGTTTGATTATACGCTCAATCGGAAAAGTATTTTTAGATTCTACAGGCACACATCACAAAACGAAAGTGGCCGCTTTAAGAATCGTGTGTTTTTTTGTGACAGGCAAAAATTATAAAATCAGATTCTAAAAGGATGGGGATTAAAAAACAGAGACAATTGCTTTGTTAGGAATTGTATTGCAAACAGTGACATCTACTTATTAAAAAAACACTCATGTATTTTACAAAACCTAAATTTAAAAAAATTTTACATTTTCTAGTAGTATGAGATTAGTAGGATTAAAATGTAGTTGATTTAGTAAGATTTTGGCTGCAATCATACACCAATCGGCAGAAAGAGATTAATCAAACAATTTTTTAAAATTATTTTATCAAAATTATATTTATTATTCTTTTTATATATTTATAGGAAGCTTACCCTGTCAAATTGAAGGAAGTTCATGTGATCAATGTTTCACCAGTCGTTGACACCATCATTACCTTCGTGAAACCCTTCATCAAGGAGAAGATCCGCGACAGAGTAAGAAGAAATTAAATTTCAATTTATTTAACTTCATTATTATCTTATTTATAGGTTTCAAAATACGATTTATAAATTTAACAAATTATGACACCATTTCCAGTCATTTGTTTTGCAACCGCTCTACTCAAAAAAGGAAATTATTTCATAATAAAAATATCAAAATAAAAAACTTTTTGATAACGCTCATAGATGTCATTTCGTATTTTAATTTATTCTATTTTAATCTCAGATCTTCATCCACAGTGATATTGAATCACTCTACAAGCATGTACCAAAAGAAATGCTGCCAGAAGAATATGGTGGTAACGCTGGATCCGTCGTCGATATCAACAGTAAGAAAATATATATGAATTCAATTTTGTATAGATATGTATTTATACTAAAATAATAAAGCATGATCTTTGGTACTAGTTAAATAATTTCTGATTTAGATCATCTCAGGAATTAACTGAATACACGTGGGAAATAACACTAAACATTATGCATTATTATAAACAAATCAATATTAATATATCGGGTTCTATTGTACACTTGCTGTGACATGTGGAAGAGTTTCGACATTTTTTTATTGTATGCTTTTGTCGGGATTCGCAGACTAAATTTTATTTCAATACTCATTACACAAAATGACTTGATAGTAAATGTTCATTTGGATAATTTTTCATCCACAAGAGCACAGTCAGTGTCCAGTGTCATATATTTCCATTAGTGACTATATTTATAAGAATAGATTGAAAAGTTAATAACGTGTCATTAACTTTTTAGACGCATGGAAGGAAAAGCTAGCCAGTTACACACCCTGGTTCAAAGAGCAGGAGAACATCAAGGCTGATGAATCTCGCAGACCAGGAAAGCCAAAGACCCAAGACGACCTCTTCGGTATGGATGGTAGCTTTAGGCAGCTGGTCATCGATTAATCATCACCAGTCAATTTCGTTCAGTCTAGGAAACCAATATTCACCAATCGACGAAATCCATTTTAAGTTTTAGGCCCATCAATCATACTAAAAAAACTATTTTAAAGATTTATTTTACAAAACTGTTTTTGGTTTGAAAATTTGTGCGATTTTATAGTGAATATTCTTGATACAATTGTGTGAATCAATTTTACTAACCCACTTTCAATTCAGAAAAACCAATCAATTTTTTTATCAAAACTTCAAAATTTTTTTTTAAATTCAGATCATTATTAACAGATGCTAATTATAAGCATTAAATAAGGGTAAAATCATATTATTTTATTGGATCCAAAATGGCATCAGTTTGTTTTATACAATTATATCATCAGATTCACTTACTTCTGGAGTATATCTTTTAGACATTTGCCTCGTATATTGAATAACGTAATAGATCAATTTATTGTATTATATAATAACGAATAAAAGCATTAATTTCATATCAAATAAGTGTGCATATCCAATCACAAGCTATTTTCATTACTAAATAACTACCAAATTATAACACTTTTAAAACTTTACACATTTTATCAAATTCACTCCATTAAAAATATTATATAATTATTTTAATCAAACTATAAGAGTCACTGAATTACCCTGAATAAAAACAGCACAAAAAACTGTTTATTTTACACACGATTAACAATTTAGTACACAATTAATATATTCAATACAAAGAACACTGCCATCTAGTGGCTGACCTTAAAACTAATTTTACAGTTAATTTAGTCATATCCTCCATGTTGTTTTTTTGTACCACATTCTATAATATAATATCATCCGTCCATCTATGTCTTAGAAATGATGTTTTTATTTTATCAACGATGAACTCATTCGCATTTTTATATCTAGTTTAAATTGCTCAATCAACATTTAGTTTTTAAGCGCACAATTATGTTTAATTTTTAGGTATAGGTTAAAACATTTTCAGCAGTTGTTCGATGAAAAAATATCTTTACAGGATAAGGCAGAATCTATGATAACTTTAAAGCACGAACTACTCATTTTTTTTCGTACTGAATGTATGCACAAGACTTTACTTTTTTATTATTTTCAAACGTTTGTAAATAAATATCATTTTCAAAAATACTGTGTCTTTTTTAACAACATATCTTTTCCATTCCTCATAAAAAACCACATCTACAAACACCTTACGATTAGACTACAGCTCTTTTACAAGAGTGTTTTAGTAACATGGCTGCAAAAATCTGGAGAATATATAAAACTTGGGATAATCAACTACAGATGTCACTAGCTATTGTATTATGTTATAAGATATTTAAAAAACTATATAATAATATTTATTTGGGTTTTCTGCATTCGAAAGATTTACTTGGTAATTCTGAAAGACACTCACTTATGTTTTATTTACTGACATACTACAAAGCTTACCTCTTGTACAGTTCTCTAATCTTTGGTAACTAGGATTCACTTCTCATATGAGTGACTGTAAGGCTTCAAAGCTTACGCTATATAAGTATCTCTAATTATTTTTGATTAAGAATTTCACACTGTGAATGTTTTAAGCTTACTATTCTAAAATGCTCTAACTTTCTGTAATTGGTATTCACTTCACAAGGCTTACCTCATATAGGTGTCTCTACCTATTGTTAGTTAAAAAATTCATTTTCTGAATGAATTGAGCTACCATGCTTACCTGTTATATGTTTCTCTAATCTTCTGTAAATGACTATAAGACTTCTAGGCTTGCTTCATATAGCTGTCTTTAATTATTTTTGATTAAGAAACAGACATCTTAATACATGATCAATTCTTGACAACGTTCAAAAGCTGTCGACAAAATTCTACAGCAAATCTAAAAAACATACAAACCCGACGATAAAAGCATGCATAGATGCATATGATAAAACGTATCCTCAGATAATGCAAGACCTAGTCACGTCTTGCTGCTTAAACCCTTCTTGATATCCCTCTCATTCATTCACATTAATTCACAGTTCCATTCTTCATGTCTGGCAGCTGTCTACGGTTCTGGGCTGCATAAGAAAAGAAAAAGATGACAAAACGACTACAAGAGAGTTTTCAGAACGTCTGGACATTGTGAGTTAACCTTCTCTCGAGGACATTCATGTATCATTAAAAGAGATCACATATAATACATGCATACACTGCATGTATATAAAATTACACATACATTCATAAAATAATTACACATATATACATAAAATAATCACCGATCAGTTGCACCACCATCAAGAAATCTTCACTCCAACTTCACAAAACCCCTCTTAAATAAATGTCTTATGATTTTATGTCTCTATTAGTTTGTGTAAGCGAAACACACCACACTAGAGACAAACGGGAAATGGTCAAACACCTTGGTCCCTCAGCACTGTGTGAAAAAAAAATACAAGTCAAGTGTGATTACAATTATCACTTCCTGAAGAAATTATGCTCCTAAGTTTTACTTTTATAATTAACTTATCTTCTGCAATTGGGATTTACTTGCAAATGATTGAATGGATACTAGGCTTACCTAACATAGACGTCTCTAATTATTTGTGATTAAGAATTATGCTATTAAGCTGACTTTTTATATGATTCTCTAATATTTTATAATAAAGACATTCACTTTCTTATTAATCATTCAATCACTTTTAATGTGTTAACTGTCACTTCTTGATGTAAGGGCATGACATTTCAAATAATTAAAACACATCATTTAGTTTTTGATTTGTTGAACTATCTATTATCTTCAGGTATTATAATTATTATAAGATTAACATTACTAAATTTGTTTTAGCTGCAATTTACTGCTTGCCTTGGGGTGTGATTTCCTGTAATTAATAACTTTGGTATATAGACGATACTAGCTGTTTATTTTAGGTCAGTTCTGTTACATCCGTGTAAAAGAATGCCTGAAGATACTGAAAGACGAAACCCGGGTCGTTAGTGACAAAACATTTGGAATCGTACAAAGTTGTAGCAATCCAAATTTGATATTGATATTCCATCAAGCACTACTTTTAGTACTTCCATAATATCATATCTCATCGCGAGCAATGCAGTTGTTAGCAGAATATCATTTGACAATACTCTCGATAAGCGAAACCGGCCCTGATCATAAAATATATTGTGGAAATAAGTACTAAAAAAAATGCGTATATGTAAACACTTAATTTTAATTTATTGATTGAATTGGCATTTACTTGGAAGAACTCCATTATAACACGTTGAAAAAATGGCAATGTATTTTAGTTCTACATTTTTTTTTATAAGATGTAATTGATAGCTATTAACTTATTTACATATAGCTGTGTAGAAAAGTTACAAAATAAATCTTCTCTTCTGTTTTAACGACCTAGCTTATTTCTTGCTAGCAATAATACTAGAACTTTTTGGAAATGTAAATAAAACTAACAGGCGGCGATTTCAATGAGCTTAAATGTTGGGCAGGATAGTTGTTACGGTTTATTTCCCTAGTTATTTTATTGCTAATTATTCCTCTATTTTTTGTTGTATATTTTTTGTATTAGTGTGAATGAACCTGTGCAAAGGCTGTCTGTAAACTTCATACTTTTTGAGATATGCCAATCAACCATTTCCACTTCTCCCGATGCGGCACTGACTTTCTATCCTCGACAGGCTTGCTCGTTCAGTCACTAATGGAGAAACATTTAGTAGGGTCGAAATATAAAAACAACCAGTGCATAGTTATCGATGATACGATAACCTCGTTCCAACATATCAAAAATAAAAAAAAAACGATTGCTACACGCGTAGAGAATAAAATCAACTACAAAAACTGAGTGCTTTCGTTTAGTTGATATTTGACGGCACAGTGTAATAGACAGCAAATCGAAACTTAAAAAATATTCTTTCGTCATACAAAATTTTATAATTTATTTGACAGTAAAAAATGATATTTTAAACAACACCGTTAGTTAGAAAAAGTGATTATTTTAAAACGCACGATACAATTTAAGAGTAAAACAATACTATTGATTATTAATTAATTATTCATGAGGTATGTACATTTTTTTTCAAATATATATATATATTCCTTAACGATATCAACTGAAGGTGCTTGATGGAATTTCAATATCAAATTTGAATTGTTCTGATTGAAATTGAAATTGTGACAAAACATGTGGAATCGTACAAAATTACAACAATTCAAATTTGATATTGAAATTCCATCAAGCACCTTAAGTTGATATCATAATTACTTAACATTGTACAAGTAATAATTCTGCTGTGCTTTTGCTAATAAACAAGGAAGAGATATTAAAAACAATTCAAATTTGATATTGAAATTACATCAAGCACCTTCAGTCGATATCATAAATTAATACAAGAATACGCCAGTGGACGTTCTATCTTTCATATTGGGCGATAAGGTTTTAAATTTTATAAAGTTAACTTCATTGGTTGAACTGGCATTTATTTCGTAGAACTCCATTATAACAAGGTGAAAAAACAGGAATGTTTTTTTAGTTCTATAAAATTTATAAGGTATATAATCGATATCTATTTCGGCTTACACCTTCATAAGAACAATGTTACAACGTACATTTACCTTTCTATGTGTAATATATAGAAAAAAACCAAGCAACCCAGATTGTTTGTTTTTTAAAAATAATTTTTAGTGACGATGATATATGCACACTTAGATAATGATTAATTTTAGTCATGAAAATTCCAACAGCAATAAAAAGTCTTCACACTGTTAATTATTGTATTATATCATATTTGACAGTTACGACTGTATCATTCATATGACGTATTTAAGCTTGCTCATATTGAAAACTAATTTGTGATTAACAAAGTGTTTATATTGACACGTGTGAATAGATTACCAACAAATTATACATTAATTATATTTCATTTCTTTGACCTGCCTAAACTGTTGTCTAAGAACGACCATTTCTGACATAATGAATATTTTTTTTTTAAATACGTAATAATCAATTCGATATGAACTTTACAGAATATTGAGAAACACTGATAACGAACCTTTTGAGCTCGGCGTGTAAAAAATGTGAAAAAAATAACTTTTCTCAGATACCGTGTCAGAAATATGCTGTATCTTTAGATATTTACAGAGCTAACAAAAGGGAGGCTTATTTATTTCATACTTATTTATTTATTCGGTATAAACAAAAATAAATCATCCCATCGATTACCTCTTTAGTGCTGATTTGTTAAATTTTCAATTGAAGGTTGATATTCTGTGCATTTTAAATTCAATTAAGCTTTCGTGTAGGGTATACACTATCAGCCTAGGCCATCAGGCGTGTTTGAGTACACGAAGAAATGCTATACTCCCACTCAACAGTATTAAATAAAATTTTGCTCTTTCTAGTCGCCCATACACTTCGAAGATGTTTCCGGACCAACTGTCAGAAGAAATAGTTGCACAAGTTCATAAAGAAATCAACGAAAACGTTAAAAATAACAAAAACGACCTTGAACACATCAAGAAGTGGCTGAAGAAACAGCCCCATCTTCCGGATACGTGGGGTAAGCCAGCTTTTTAATTAGATATAAGCAAATTAGTCGATTTGACCTATGTAGCCGTTGTCGCAATTGTCGCAATTGTCGCATTTTTATTGTATCGATTTCGTTGCTTTTTCTTCCTGTCCAAATTTTTATCACGCTACTTTTGTAAATAAAAGGCGGTATATAATTGCTTGCAATGGGTTTTATCTTTAAATCAACAACGTAAGGATTGTTTCTTTTAAATAACTAGGTGACAAGAGAATCGGTCCCAACAGTGGTAAATTTTACAGCACGTCTTAACATTGTGACGTCGTGCGGGGAGCGAGTTAACCATATCAAATGAAATCTTTCAAAGTTCTTAAATAAATAAAAATAATAATAATTATTCTCATAGTATATGCTGGTGATATCGTTTACTTCAGATGATGTAAGACTGATGAACTTTCTTCGAGGATGTAAATTCTCTTTGGAGACGTGCAAAAGGAAACTGGACATGTACTTCACCATGAGGACTATCGTCCCAGAATTCTTCACCAACAGAGATGTGCACCGTCCTGAAATTCAAGAGGCTCTGAAGCTTGCGTAATAAAATATTTTTTACTTTCTTAATGAAACTATTTTTTATGCTAAGTATCTATAGAATTCTCGATAATAATGATATATTAATTCACAGTGTCGACTGACGATGCTTGTTAAAATTTCAGCATCATATTTTAATTTTAGGTTTCGACTTTTCGCATCTTCATGCATTCTATCATTCGGATGCAATATAGTAAAATATAAAAAGAAATAATTTTATTTTCTCATTGCATATTATTGCATAGTCCTTTCTTACGTAATTAGTAGGTTGCAAAAAACGACACATTAAAAACCATACTCTAAAAAATTTGATATCTAAAGATATTTATAATAAATATATATATTTTGTTTCAGTCAAATTCCAGTAATACCCGGGCTTACGAAAGACGGTAGAAGGGTTTACGTGGTGAGGGGTAAGTTTTTAATGATAAATACTTTTGGTAGATGAATGAGTCAAATATGCTAAGAATAAAAACACACACTCGCAGACTTATATAATAATAACAAAAATATTCATTGCCAGG
Source organism: Himalopsyche japonica (assembly GCA_028555115.1). Classification (NCBI taxonomy): domain Eukaryota; kingdom Metazoa; phylum Arthropoda; class Insecta; order Trichoptera; family Rhyacophilidae; genus Himalopsyche; species Himalopsyche japonica. The sequence goes on from JAHFWJ010000483.1 coordinate 2,563,909, forward strand.
AATCAAACCCACCCTTTTCAATGGAAAAATAAATTTGTCCCGCGTATAATTTTACTGTAAGCCCTTATTTTCTAACACACAGCGGGGCCCGCTTGCCACTGGTCAACACTGCATGCGCACACCACTGGGCAATAGAGATGCAAATTATTTATTTATTTCATACAAATACGTTGCAAAAATTGTAAATAATAAATTTATTGCTTTTGCAAAGCAGAAAAGAGTTTATAATAACTGACATAAGGATTTTTTAAATATATATTTTATGGGATTCGGTAATCGCGACCGTTGATCGCTCATCAGTTGATAAAGCTCGCGATGAACGAAACCGGTCGAGATCGTTAAATTTACTGTGAAAAAAGTACAAAAAGTGTGTTTTTATTTTTTTAAATATAATGATTTTCCTTGAAGAAGTAACAATGAAAATTTAAAAAGGATTTTTAAGGAAGTCAACCGAACGTGCTATAGCAAAATCTAATTTAAATATCTAAAAATATGTCCGAGCTCACTCTTGTCCACATGGAATATACTGACATCCGAAGCATTTTTCCCTGGTTCTACACTTAAAAAGAACGAATGAATAATGTCTACAACTTCTTAAAAATGATCGAGTTCATTCTATATATAATGCATCTTCAAACATTGTTGGATAAAGATTCATTATAAACGCAAAAACAACATACATTTGACGTTAACTTCACGAAGCAAACAATATTCGATTGTCTTAAAACTGCGTTCAAGATTTTAAAAGAAACTAAATAAGCGCTGCATTTCAAAATGTGCTTTATTAACCGTTTCAAATATTTAATTTTTATATTAATACCATTATAACATAATTTAGTTTTAAATAAAACTAAGTGAATATAAAATTCACCAACGCTCTTTTTGAAAAGTGTTAAAACAAACAATTTTAACCTTTCCAGGATTGACTAATTAATTTTAACCGTGCTGTGAGGAATGAGTCTTTTTACATAATTTTTTTAAATCATATCATTGTAAAAAAAACACTGTCCACGTTTTTAGAGGTTTATCGTAGTATAACCAGTTGCATAATCCAGGGGTCACAAACCGTTGACACATAGCATTTGAATATATTATTACAATACTATATTTCTTCACAGAAAAATCGCGTCGAAGAACTAATAGTACTTCCATAGTCCTGGAAAAGTTAAAATCTCAACTCTCGCTTCTTAACGGAAATGCATAATATTTTAAATATTGAACAGGTCATTGCGAGCATCGAGCATCGAGCATTGACCATAGCTAATAATAAATACACTAAAAATAAACATACACGATTAAGGCAATGTCATCTTAAAACATTACTACTTAAGACTTGAATATTCACTTTTAAGGTGTTAACTGTCACTTCTTGATGGAAATGCATGATATTTTAAATAATAAAAACACATTTCTTAGTCACACGGTGAAAAAATAGCAATGTATTTTAGTTCTACAAAATTATTTTTAACAAACATAGTTGATAGCTATTTCGGCTCACGCCATCGTCAGAACTATCCTAGTTCTATCATAGTTCTGACGATGGCGTGAGCCGAAATAGCTATCAACTATATTTGTTAAAAATAATTTTGTAGAACTAAAATACATTGCTATTTTTTCACCGTGTTATAATGGAGTTCTTCCTAAGTGAATGCCAATTCAATCAATACATTTTTTAGTCTTTATATCCACAATATATTTTTTGATCAGGACCGGTTTCGCTCATCGCGAGCATTATCAACTGATAGAATACAATTTACAAACAAGTCTATTTATACAAAACAAAAAATTAATTTGAGTTAATGGTAGCAGGTGTACAAAACCATGGGTACAAGAACTAGGAAACAATTTACATAAAATCATACAATATTGATACAAATAAAGTAAATTAGTATAAAAATTAAATGTTCACAATCACTTATTAAGAAGTAAAATTACAATTATGATAAATCAATAATCCATTAGGAGCTCTGAACAATCAATAAGAATAGAAAAAATAAATTGTGGAAATAAGTACTAAAAAATGTGTTTCTATTATTTAAAAAAAAAAAAAAAGACCTGAATATTGTTAAGTATATTTTGTCATAATACGCACTGAAAGTTTTACGTAAGACATTGTTAAAAATTCGCTTTTCAGGAACCGACAAAAGCAGACCTCCGGTTTTTCACGACGTCATGAAAATCTTCTCGATGATAGCGGACATTCGTCTCGCCGAGGAACCGTTTGGACTTTCCAATGACACCTGCATTTTGGATGCAGGACTTGTAAATCACACTTACATGCAAAAATTTACTCCTACTGCAATTAAGAAATACGTCACCTGCATTCAGGTAAATCTTCCCTGTCACAGTGAAACTATTTTCAATTACGGGTTTTAGGCACACCACACAGCACAGCAACGTTAACTCAAATTATAAGGCGTGTCGCACACACACGAATATCTTTGTATTGTATTATCACAACAAATTTCACTTTTGAGATGTTAAATGTCACATCTCGATGGAAAGGCGTGGTATTTTAAATAATAAAAACACATTTTGTTGGTATTATTTCCGCTGTATATTTTATGTGGACCAATTTCGCTCATCGTGAGCATTGTCAACTGAATGCTCAAAAATCGTTTACGTCAATATTTTGATATTGTTTAAATAGCGTCTCAATTTATTCTCATTGTGAATAACAAATTTCTAATTTATTTTTGGGGTATAAACGTTTTCTTGACTGTATTTTTTTTCTAAATAGAAGTTATGATCAGGACCGGTTTTGGTCATTGCGAGCATCGAGCATTGACCATAGCTAATAATAAATACACTAAAAATATATATACACGATTAATCACAGGATTAGGGCAATTTCATCTTAAAACATTACTACTTAAGACCTGAATATTCACTTTTAAGGTGTTAACTGTCACTTCTTGATGGAAAGGCATGATATTTTAAATAATAAAAACACATTTTTTAGTACTTATATCCACAATATATTTTTTGATCAGGACCGGTTTCGCTCATCGCGAGCATTATCAACTGATAGAATACAATTTACAAACAAATCTATTGTTGTAACGTATAAATAAATAAATAATCAAGAAGTGACAGTTAATATCTTTAAAGTAAGTAAAAGAAAATTATGAGGATTAGGAGATACAAATAGGATTTGTGAATATCTATATATATAATTGAATTTTTATTACAGTTAAATCTACAATATAACCTGTTTGCGGCGATAATTCCTGTTTTAATTTTCTGAAGGTACTATATATCTTATGCATTTTAGGAAGGATTCCCGATAAGGATAAATGAAGCCCATATAATCAACGTTTCGCCAACTGCTTATACTATAATGGCGATTGTTAAACCGTTATTAAAGAAAAAACTCCAGGATCGGGTAAGAAAATAACACATTATTCATCAATACACCTTGATGCCAAATCAATAAATCGAAAAGTAAAATAATAGGGTAACAGATATAAATTTTAGCATACTGGCACGAGGTAATTTTTAATGCATTATGAAAATTTCTTCTTTTACTCTAAACACATTCAATGCGGGAAAGGAATTAATAATTAAGCCGTTAAAACAGGAGAGAAGATGTATTGTGTATCTTTTCTACACAGCTATATATATAATAGATAAGAAAAGTTCTGACGATGGCGTGAGCCGAAATAGCTATCAACTTTATTTAAAGAAATATTTTTGTAGAACTAAAATAAATTGCTATTTTTTTCACCGTGAATTAAAAAGAAAACATTTTTTTTTGCATAATTATTTCAAAGTAGTATTAATTTAGATACGTGTTTACACGGACAATTTTTTTTAAACAAAGTAATCGATCATTTTTTAAATAATAAAACATATTTTAAAAATATTTTGAATGAACAGGACCAGTTTCGTTCACGGCGAGAGCCAATACAAAAAAAAAACTGAAGCAATACAAAATAAAAAAAATATTTTTTAATTTTTTAATTGCATGATACCAAGTGTAATTGAGAAAATAGTTAATAAAACAATATAATATGTGTATATCTAAATTAAGTTGAATATTTTACTAATTTGAAATAATAAAGAATTATAAAATACTGTACGATAATAATGTGCTCAAATATTTTACATAGCATAACAAATAAAATATTTCTATTATTTCAGATAATCGTTCATAGTAAATTAGAAACATTGTATAAACATATACCAAAGGAAATGGTACCACAAGAATATGGGGGAAGTGGGGAATCTATGGTGGAAATAAATGGTATAATCTATAATCAATTAAAATTTAATTTATGAAATCGACTGAAATTTCACTGTCAAATTTGAATTGTTACAACTTCACGATGTACGATTCCACATGTTTTTTCACTAACGACATCGGCATCTTCAAGCATTCTATCACACGGATGCAAAAGAACTGACGTAAAATAAACAGTTAGCATCGTCTATATACCAAAGTTTTTAATTGCAGCAAAACACTTCGCCCAAGGCAAACAGTAAATTGCAGCTAAAACAAATTTAATGATATTGATCAAATAGCAACTAATAAGATTGCGTGTGAAAATTTGCAATGACGATGTTGTTAATGAGTCTTTCTTGAAAGGGTTTTACAATAAATATTAATCAAATTTGAATTGTTCCCACTTTGTATGAATCCACTTGTTTTGTCGCCAACGACCCGGGTTTCGCCTTTCGGCATCTTCAGGCATTCTATCACACGGATGCAACAGAAGTTCTGTTGCATTATGGACTTAATGTTTTTTTTCAAATAATAAAAAAAAATATTTTTAGTAAGTACTTATATACACAATATTTTTTATGATCAGGACACACTCGACTCTGCCTGAAGATGCCGATAGACGAGACCCGGGTCGTTAGTGACAAAATAACTTCCTTAGCATAGATCGACAGCGAACGGAAGTGTTCATTTTGATCAAAACAAATTTATTATATTAAAGTTTTTATGAGGGATAAGCCTAAATAGCTATCAACGATATACCTTATAAATTTTGTAGAACTAAAACACATTGCTATTTTTTCACTGTGTTATAATGGAGTTCTACCAAATAAATCAACTAATTCAAAATAACGATCTTGTATCGAATCTTATTTTGGAGATATCTGTAATATTATTATCGAACAAAGCAGTTTATTCAAATAATCAAAACTCGATTTTATTGGAATTTAATTCGAATCGCATTTATTCCTCTTGAGTTTCATTAACTGATGAGTTGATAATTATTATTTTAATCGAATCTATGGCGGGAATATCAGTTTGAAGTAACATATAATATTCCTTAAGCTGGTATTATTAATGTTCTTAATTCGATACGATATTAGATTTATTTAAGTTGACAGAAAAAATTATATGTTTATGATATTTTTATATACAAACTTACAGATAGATGGAAAGAGAAGATGGCCAGCTACACCGACTGGTATAAGGCTCAGGAGAACGTGAGGTCTGATGAAACACGCCGCCCTGGGATATCGAAATCCTACAACGAATTGTTCGGTATAGAAGGAAGCTTTAGAAAGCTGGAAATCGATTAGCTATCAAAAATATACCTACATAAACCATCTTAATTTTGTACTCAATCTGTTTATTGAAGATTTTATACATTTCAAAAACCTATGGATGGCCATAGGCTCCCTTCCAGGATATTACATCCTTCTTTATGATGAAAATTTTACATCACTTTAAAACACAGTATTGCCAGTAAAATTATTTATCAATTTTTACCAAATGTATAAAATAAATAGGACATGTTAGTTGAGATGAATTAATATATAAATCTTTATCTGTTGGTACCCTATCTACTATATATAATGAATAATGGAATAATTTAATATAGAATGTATTAACTAACTTATTTTTGAAAAAAATAAAAAACATACTAAATTTTTTTTTATGTTAAAGTATCATTTTTTATTAAGAGATGTCGCTGTTTGCAGTACCCTCAACCTTGATTCATTCTCGTTGTCACTTAAAAATTATTGCAACGCAAATATATAAAAACATATTTCAATAATGATGATGTAAAACAAACTTATAAAGAGCGCCAGAAAATTGGGGTACATTTTAAAGTACATTACAAAGTTGTAACGTTGGTAACACTCTTATTCGAGTACCCACCATCATCAAACTGCAATTCGCTGTTTCGACAGTTATTAGCATTTAGAGGGCCAACAAAAGTAAAACATGAAAATTCATGGCAGGTAACAAAATATTTATATATTATAATGTCCAAGCTTGAGTTTGAGTGTGAGTTTAATTACATATATTAATCATTTATTTTAATTTGCAATAATACGTAAATTTAATGTTATCAGGATTTTTTAGTATATTGAAAACGCTCTATGAAATTCGATTCAAAGTTATCAACGCTAAATCAAAGTAATAAATATGATATTAATCAAATTGATAAAACAGATTCTTAACGTTCTTGAGTATAGGGAAAACTCCATAGATGCCGTTAATAAGTTTTTTTAATTATTAAAAAATAAAATGTGAATAATAAATTAAAATTTTCGGTATATTTTAAGATAGATAAATAAAAATATTGTAGCAAGTAGAGCTATAAAAAATACTGTTTTCGAAAAACTAACTTAAACAACTTCACAAAAATAACATTTTTATCCCAGTGATATTCAACTTGTTTGAAAGAAAGACTTATTCATCGAGTTAGTTTTATATATTTATATATTATACAAGACGAGATTCACATTTTGTCAGCTGCTTCAATTTTTCCTCACTCAAACTTAACGATGAAGTCATTCGCGTTTTTATATCTAGTTTAAATTGCTCAATCAACAATTAGTTTTTAAGCACACAATTATGTTTAATTTTTAGATTTTGTTAAAAAGAATTCAGCAATTGTTCAAAGAAAAATATCTATACACGATTAGACAGAACCTATGATAACTTTAACCTTTCCAGGAGTAACTAATTAATTTTAACCGTGCTGTGAGGAGTGAGTTTTTTTAAATATTTTTATTTTAATCAAACCATTGTAAAAAAAATACTACTCACGTGTTTAGGGTTATATCATAATAATACAAGTTGAATAATCCAGGGATGACAAGCCATTGACACATAGCACTTGAATATTTCATCACGTTTTAGTACGTCCATACTCCTGGAAAGTTTAAAGCACGAACATCTCAAAACTCATTTATTTTCGTACTGAATGTAAGCACAAGACTTTACTTTTTTATTATTTTCAAAAAATGTTGTCTTTTTTACATCATATCTTTTCTGTCCCGTTAGAATTAGACTACAGCCCTTCTACAACATTATTTCAGAAAGATGACTGCATAAACCTTGAAAATCCATAACATTTTTCTATAGCATACGATAATCAATTATAAATGTCATCAACTGCTTAAGGAATTGTATAATATTATTTTTTAAGTTTTCTGCACTCGAATATATTATTCGCTATTACTTAAGGACACAAACTAATGTTTTATTTATAAGCGTAAGTGGGATGATTTCATTAGTCGATATACTGCTAAGCTTACCTCTTGTTTACCTCTCTAATCTTTTACAACTGGGATTCATATCTCTTATGAATGTAAGGCTTCTAAACTTACGTTATATGAATGTCATTAATTATTTATGACTAAGAATCTCACTTCCTAAATAAAATAAGCTACTGAGCTTACTTCTCATGGGATTCTCTAATCCACTACAACTATTGTAGAATTTACTTGTATGAGCAATTATAAGACTACAAGGCTTACTTCATATAGGTGGCTCTAATTATTTTTGATCAAGAATTTCACATCCTGAATGTTTTAAGCTACTGAGCTTACCAATTCTACGATTCCCTAGCCTTCTGTAAGTGGGATTCACTTCTCACACAAACGATTGTAAAACTTCAAGGCTTACCTCATATAGGTGTATCTACTTATTGATAGTTAAAAAATTCACTTTCTAAATGAATTAAGCTACCAAACTTACCCCTTATATAATTCTTTAATCCTTTGTAACTGTGATTCATTGTTCGTATGAACAACTAAAGGGTCCGCCATCTAAAGTTTTTTTTTCAACTAGTGCTTATTTCGTGAATGGTAACACTTAGCTCATGTCTGATTTGACAGATAATTAGTTTTATCCTTCCGCTGAACGAATATGGTTGTGTATACGCTTGAACAACGCTGGGAAATATTGCGACATTACTTTGAAAATCATGGTAATGTTGCAGAATGTGTGCGAAAATTGCGTACGGATTTTGGAAGAAGAGAAGCACCGTCAGCTCCGTATGTTCGTTATCTTGTGAAAAAAGTGAAAGAAACTGGCATCCTCATCGATAAACCAAAGCGTGAAAAGCCAAAAACAGTGCGTACACCTGAGAATATTGATGCTGTGGCAGAAAGTGTGCGTGAAGCGCCATCAACATCAATTCACCGTCGTTCTCAACAATTGAACATTTCGGAGACATCATTGAGACGAGTTTTACATAAAGACCTTGGTATGACGCCATACAAAGTCCAATTGGTTCAGGAGTTGAAGCCAACTGACCATCCAATGCGTTTTCGCTTCGCTGAGTGGGCCTGCGATCGACTTACAGAAGATGCCGATTTTGCCAAAAAAATCATCTTTTCGGATGAAGCTCATTTTGATCTTGGCGGGTATGTAAACAAGCAAAATTGTCGCATTTGGGGCACAGAAAACCCGCACGCATACATTGAAAAGCCGGTACACCCAAAACGAGTCACTGTTTGGTGCGGATTTTGGTCCAGAGGCATAATTGGGCCATTTTTCTTCGAAAATGAGCAAGGAGTGGCCGTTACAGTCAATGGCGATCGTTATCGGACCATGCTGAACGAATTTTTGTTCACAAAAATTGAAGAGAAGGATATTGGCAACATTTGGTTTCAACAGGACGGCGCTACGTGCCACACAGCCGAAGCTACACTCGATGTTTTGCGCCCTGTTTTTGAAGATCGCATTATCAGCCGCAGAGCTGATGTCGTTTGGTCACCTCGGAGCTGCGATTTGACACCGTTGGACTATTATTTGTGGGGTGCCCTCAAAGATAAGTGTTACGCCGACAAGCTAGAGACAATTGACGCTTTAAAGGACAATATTCGTGAAGCCATTGGTGAAATACAGCTGCACACAATCGATAATGTGCTTAAAAATTGGACCGATCGAGTAGGCTACTGCATGGCCAGCCGAGGCAGCCATTTGAATGAAGTTATTTTCCATTATTAACCGGACGGATTGTACTTTCAAATAAAAAAAGAAATTTCAAATTCAGCGGAAGGATAAAACTAATTATCTGTCAAATCAGAAATGAGCTAAGTGTTACCATTCACGAAATAAGCACTAATTGAAAAAAAAAACTTTAGATGGCGGACCCTATAATATTGATCTAATAATAATTAACACAATTGCCTGTGATAATTTTCATTAACGATTAATTTTGTTAATCGGTAATTCTTGAAAGGGTTTTACAACAATTAATAATCAACTATCATTCAAATACTTATTTGAATTTGGCAAATAACGATTAAACATGTAAATTTGGTCGTTTGTGACAAAACATGTGGAATCGTACAAAGTAGTATCAATTCAAATTTGATACTGAAATTCCATCACGCACTTTCAGTCAATATCATAAAGTATTTTTTATATAACATCCATAGCATCTAAATATTTTTTTACCAGTTGTTATAATAACGGAAGAAAGTAGTCCTGTCGCAAACATTAAATTCATCTCGGTTGCTTCCGTTGTATTGCAGCGGAGGTAACATTTTGCCCTTCTGATTACAACTGAGGCAAATTTATTTAATCTCTCACCGATACTTTGAAACATCACAAGTCCTAGAGGAATGCCGACCTAAAATAAATTCAATATTTAAAAATAAAAAAAGTTATTGTCATTATAATGTTACACAAACTTTTATGTGGCAAAGATAAGAATCTTTTGCAGATAGCTCAGGTTCAAAGGAATAAAACAATGCCTGTCTCTATATGACTTCAAATTGATTACTAAAATAAAGCATTACAAATTGAAGGGTTACTAATGTTCACAAAAGCCAGGGATTAAATGGAAGGAAAAAAGCAATAGGTTCCAATTTAACTGGTGAATGTTTATTCGGTTTTTCTATTTATGTGAAAAATTTTGCCATATATAATGCTTCAATTAAAAATAATATGTGGTATAGTAAGCTCGCAGACCATTACGCTACAGTATAAATGATGGGAATTCAGAGCATTGCTTTTTTTCAATTTGATTACGCTTGTTGTGAAATTAATGTGCAAAAGTTATAACTCCAGGAACACCAAACATGGCAGGAGATTGTAGTACCATTTCTCCTTTTTAATATATTTGGTTTTGATCTACAAATTACAACAGTATACATGAAATCTGTGCGAAATTCTACAATATTAATTTTGTATTTGGCTGTATATTATATTGTATATATTAATAGGCTGGCATTGATTTTGGGTTTTTCTTTAAAGTAATGATGCGAGAATGTGGTTTGAGCCAATAAATAGCATTACTGGAATGTTGATGTTTGATAAATGCTTTAAAATTGTTTTTAATTCACTTTTATTTTGAAATGCACTATTATTACAGAACATTTGTTGGAAGATTCATGACACTACAGACTGCATTTTAGATTAATGATATTCTGTATTGATAATTTTACAGAAGGTAAAACTAGAACTTTTGATACTTTAACAACTAAAATAATTTAGCCAGTGTCAAAAATTTTGAAGCTTTGAATGTTGACCAGTTAATGTATTAACCCTTTTATTTACCTATCCAATTATGCAAAACATCTTAGTCATTTCTTGCAAAAAACAAAAGTTTTTTGTTACATTTTTATCTTAATACACAAATACATTTTATTATATTATATATTTATTACCAAAACTAGACTTTTTGTGGCAGCATCTTCAAGATGTGCTTCATTATAGATGCTATAATAATTATGATGTGAAGTAAAAATTGTTCAAATGATTGCAGAGCCAATTCATCGTCCCCCTAAGACTAAATATGGTCAAATCAGAAAATTTTCACAATTTAAAAATGTCGTATAATATTGTCAAAGTATGTCTGCAGTTAAAAATGGTTTATTATTTTTTAACAATAATAGCAAATAACTATCGAGTATTATGGTGCTTATTGACAATTTGTCAATAGTAATCTGTTCTGTCGGTGTTTTTAAATTAGCTCTGCATGTTATTGATGACATACATAAATAAATATTTTCTCTCACCTTACCTGGAGAATCTAATTATAAAGATATTTGTTGGTTCATCGTGGTGCTGGGTAGAGGGTGAAATCTATCATGAATGTTCACATTTGAAAGAATTCTAAACAAAGCCTATAAAACACTGTTTATACACTGTGTTTAAGGAATTTTAGGGTATGCCAGATTGTAAAGCATGGAAGATTCTCGATGATGCCTAAAGGTAAATGATAAGAAATAAAAACAAAAAATTAACACAAATAATTTGAAAGCATAAACAGAACCATAAGTTAAAATAATCTGTATATATTTTGGAAGAGTACAGAATGATAAGAGAGATATTCAGTTCGGCATTATCTCATAATTGTTATAATTTAATTATCGGTCTGGCAAAAAATTAATATTATAATAATAGATAAGTTTTAAGAAAATTTGGTGAAATTCCATTCAATTTCAATTTAGATGCAAAGAATAAATAAATATTGATTGAGACATAATTATGTCAGAAAAATAACACTGATTTCTTATATTAGCGTTAAATAACTACGGGAAAAAATGTAAACACTAAATTATGAGATTTGACAACTTATTATTCTTAGCTGATATAATAAGACCAAATCATTCTGCCTTGTTCTAAATCACGAAAATCACGATGGTAAAAAAAAAACAGATATTTTTCAGACTAAATATAAATAAAAAAAGAAAAAAGAAGAATATTTTAACTAAATATTGGAACATAGTCATTTGTTCAGAGAAGGAAATGGTGAAGGTAAAAAGCGCTTACCACTGCATAAGCCATACAAAAAGCTTTGCCACCTATGGTGACGGGGGTAGAATGACCATATCCAATAACTGCGATTACTACTGTTGCAAAATAAAATGCACCGGCAAACTTCCACTGTGGGCCTGCTTTGTGGGGTTTGTTTTCTATTATCACTATTTCAATCATGTGGTAGTCTTCAGGGGTTATATTGTATTTCCGCACCAATCCATTCTTTATATCTGCAATAAAAAAATTATCATCTGTAATCAAAGGTTTTATCAGTAAATACAGTGCTGGTTTTATATTTTTTGTAGCTTATTTTTTCCCCAGATAATTCTTTTTTTTAAGGCTATATATTTTGATCTTGAAACAGCCAAGACTAACAGACATCATCAACAACATTGATAAATACATCAGACAAAGAAGATTTCTTGGATAGTGTTACATAGAATTTTCACAAAGAATCAGAAATGATGTACATAATGAATAAAAATGCTTACCAGAGAGCATCTCCCATCGTCTTCTCTCCGTATCTGACTCGAGGGAGTCAAATACTGCAGCCCCGATGAGAAGGTAGGTGAAGGTGCAGACCACCAATGAGAGGGTGCGGACATTTTGTCGCTTCATCACGCATCCAATGTCCAGACCTAGCCAACTCTCAATATGCATTCGATGGGTTTTTTTACTGATGCCTCACGTGTCGATCTTACTTTGGGATTCAAACATACTCTATACACTGCAACAAATCAAATAAACAAATAGATTTTTTTTAAATGAATTCGGTTGTCAATTTTGGGATGTTCATTGTAAATATAAAATAGATTGAAATATGTGGATATATAATAGTATACATAACATGTAGAATATATAATATATATATATGAAATTTTTAAAGCACCATATTATGATGTTAAGATTAGTATTGATTTTGCGAATGAAACTAAAGATTTATGAGTACGATATTTAAGTATTATTTGATGTAACAAATGTATGTAGCAACTTACTTAAAATAAAAATGTACTGAGAGAAATCTCAACTTTTCGGATATGGATAATCTTAGATAGATTTCAATGACTCTAAAGACCAAAACTATATTCTATTTAACAGTAAAATTTATGAACAATCCATTGGGTTACACATGGCAACCTCGATTTTATCACTACTTGCGAATATTTATACAAAATATTCTTTACTTAACAATATTTCAAAATGACTAACAATATCTTTTGCATTTGGACAGGCAAAGTTGCAAACCAGTTAATAAAAAACCAAGAGGAATAACAAATTACGAATTAAAATCTTATATTTTACAGCTTTATGTATAATTTTTTTACATCCAAATGCTTGGATCTTATTACTAATCTGCCAGATTTCTTTTATCTTTATTGATCTTAGACAAAGTTAATTATATTTTTAAAATCTCTTGTGGTCAATACGACGAGAAAAGACAACACAGACACACCTGCCTGAAATCTAAAACAATAATGTCTATACTTGTTTTAAGCCTCGCTGTGATTTGAATTTGGAACAAACTGTTGCTTGGAATGAGCTTTTGAGATTAGATTATAATAGCACAATTATGCACTTGAAGGTTCTACTTGGATAGGTGAATATTTAAAACTTGAGTCAAATCTGTCAGAATTTCACAATCATTTTTATTTGGAATTTATCTGTCATAAAATACATGAATATTTCAAAAAAATCTGTACCTTTTATTCAAGTTTCATTCAGGTTTAGAATAAATGACAAAGGTATATCTTAATTTGACATACATAGACTAGTAGTAAACTAGTTTATGCCTAGACTATTTTTAATCGACGTTTTCACATTGACCAATATAAGTCAATTGTTATTGGATGTATATCTACTGAAGTATAGCTTATGGAAATTATCTCAAAAAATTCGTTAAATGTCATGACAATTGAATATTTTACACTAATATGAGAGCATATATTGACATGCATAGGAGCTGTCTAGATGAAATATAGATGGTAACAATAAATGTCAACATACCTCTTCCATAATAGCACTAGGGGTGTGGAAATATTCTCATTGTTTTTAGATCATTCTTGAAAAGAGAGAAGCCTTGTGATTGAACATTTTCGAAAAATGTTTTGAGATTTTTTATTTTTAAAAGAAATTCATTACTTTCATCGTCGAAGATTACTGATTGAAAAAAAAACTGACAATATTTTCATGAATGTATGCACACAAGCAATTCATATATTTTGACATATAGAAACGTCAAAGTAGTGACCATAGACAAATAATATATCTGGTTCTGACCTGAATATTTCTGCGCAATACACATATTATGCATAATAAAATATGATTTTTTTTTTTAAAAGACATGGCTGACAGATGAAAAATATTTTCTTACTTTAATCTATCTAATTTAACCTACCTATGTACTCTTAAATCCTATCAGGCAGTAAAGGACATTCAACACGTACAGATTGATCATTCAATTTATGACAACTGACACTTGTACATATGAATTAAATTTATTACTTCGCAAAAATACATTTTATTGAACGTTTCTAAGCATTAAAAATAATCCCCAAAATGAAATGCACATATTGAAATATTTATGCAAAAAGCTCACATAATAACATAAAGAGCATTTAAAGCAAGGTAAATGAATCAATTAGAGCAGTCTATCCAAACATTTTTAGTTTATGAACTAAATGATATTTTCTGCATTACCCCGAGACTATATCTATATAATATCATATTTTCAGATAATTAAATTAACGGTTGAAATTTGAACAATTCAAGAACAATTAAAACGGAAATTGGTGTGCACTAAAATACAAGCACATAAGTAATATTTGTAAAAACTATATTAAAATATCCACTGGTAATGGTAACCATGCTCAAAAAGTATTTTTTACTTAATTTTATCGACATAAATTTAACAAAGGCTAATTTTTGATTGAATGTAAGATATATTATTTTGTAAAACGTTCACATTAGCAAACAAAAAGGAATACTGCACAAGTTGTAAAAGTAATAAAAAACACACAAGTTTTATTGATATGTTCCCAGAAATACAGTACCTGGAAAAACATATTTAAGCGCTATTATATAATATCGTTTGTTCCCAAGCTATACATTACATTTCAAGTAAGAATGACGAAGCTCAAATAAAACCTTTTAAAATAGATTATCCTGGCATCCATTTCGATAAAACTTTCAAAAATTATATGAAACCCATTATTTTATAATTATGAGAGTAAAATGAAAATTTTCTTTGATTTTTTTATTTTATTTTATAGGCAAAATATTTTTTAAGACTTTGCGATTGATGTCACATTGAAAAGAATGCATTTACTGTATATTGAACATCGAGGAGTGATTTGTTCATAGTTTACAAGTGGTCCATGGTGCTTCCCAAAAAGGCTTCCATAAAAGAACATTACGAGACTGATCAGTGTGGCAGATAAAAGCATTACGAGACTGTCAGAATTGGTCAGAATCAAATAATTATTGGTAGAAGGTGGATGTATCATTAAGGTCCGTTTGAGAATTTATCATTTTATTTTTTTATATAAAATAAGATGCAACCCATGAATATCTAGAAATATTCATCTGATTATTTTCAAGGAAATGAAAAATGATATGAGCGTTCATACTGTTTTTAAAAACCATTTTTACATACTATTTTTATAGACATTTTCTCTTTTCAATACAATTTTTATTATACATACCTACAAAAGAATTATTTTACTTTCAAGCCATGCTATTTGTAACAAAAAAATCATTAAGTTTATAAAAGTTTAAACTTGAAATTTATAGTATTTATGAACACATGTTGTTTTTGATTATTTTGTATTTTGTAACCAGGGCTGTGAAGTCGTTTAAAAAACGCGACTCCGACTCCAACATTAACCAACCACACGACTCGAAAAGTTTAATTTTGTCAGTTTTTGATTTAAATATATTATTAGCGAATATTGATTTCTTTCCTTAAGTTGCATGATACGACTCGCTTTTGCAATGATAGTAACCGACCAATTTAAATTTGGAAACTTTAAAATTATTTGTTTGTGAAATTTATTATATTTTCATTCTGAAACTTCACCTTTATGATATTGCCCTAAAATCAATAAAAGAAATACTTTTATACCATTTTTTTTATATATTACACTGGAATGCGCCCTTTCATAATTATTTATTCTGTATTACTCAAATTATTAATTGCCATAAAATTGATGCAAGTCACGGTGTTGTTTCCAAATATAATATTATGATAATCAGATGCAGGTGCCGTCCTTACGGAGAAATTATGAAACTATGTTAGTTTCTATCGTAACGTATCGAAATTAAAAAAAGACAGTTTCTTTCGTCATGAGGAAAATTAATTTCGGGTCATAAATATTTATCATTGACTTCCGCGTGCTAGGTGGAGAGTATTTCTGTTCGGATGCATGGATGTTTGAAATTTACTTTAAAAAATAACAGCACACTACTTTTAGTACTTTTTCCACAATAAATTTAATGATCAGGCCCGGTTTCGCTCATAGTGATCATTATCAACTGACCTACAACTAAAAATGTGTTCCTATTTAAAAAAAATATATATTATGTCTTTCCGCCAAGAAGTGACAGTTAACTTATTGAAAGTGTGTATGAATTATCTCAAAATGAAATCCCAATGAGGCATAACGATAGCATAAGCTAACCCAGAGGCTCCCAAACTTTTCCGGTTTCCGGCGCCATTAAAATATCATATGTAGTCAAAACATTGGTTATCTCACGGCAAACCTTGTTAATAGTTGTATTTATTCATTTCCAATTCAAAAACTCATTGATAAATCTATACTTCCAATGTTTTGCACATGTATACCTCTAATGTCTACAATTTGGACTACTGGTTATGCTGGGCTCTGGGTAAGTTGAGATATGGTGAGCGTTGGTGCCAAATTGTTCACTCCAACGCAGCTTACATAAAAGTAAAATGCCGTTAAAATTTACGTTGGTTTTAGTAATACTTTATAAAGTGAAAACATTAATAATATTTTGTAAAGGAAACTTTTCAGGCCTCGGCGCACAGTTTGGGTAACTCTGAGCTAGCCACAAGTTCAATCCTTAACCTATCCTTCTAACCCTACTTTGAGAGGACGATCATCTTAGTAGTAGGTAGTTCTAGTAGAGAAAACGTCTGTCGGGATATCTCCATCAACGTATTTTTGTAGAACCACACAAAAGATATTTAAAAACAGAATTTTAAATAAAACAATTAAGTAATATTGATACTATACATGTTCATGAAGATTAACAGCACAAACCAGGCTTATTGAATTCAAAAATTAGCTTGCACACAAAATTTTACCGCTATTGTGTTATCGATTTACTACAATTCGTCACTTCGACTGTCAGAACGTTAGAATTCAATAGGTTAAGATTAGAATCGATTAAAAGAAAATCAAAATCAAGTTATACTAAATATACAGATGTTTCCGGGTTCTCGAAAATAGTAAAATTTCTTGAATGAAATTTTATTTATATCATTTAATACGCTACAAGGATTTACCAAAAATATTTGACATATTAAATTATGCTATAACAATGCAAATGTTTTTCGTCGCGTTCTTGGCGACAGGAAACGACAATAATTTTTTGGTTTTAATATAAACATAAAAGACCGATTTAGTTATAGATTGCACAATATATAGGATTTTTAAACATGTTAAATTGACAAATATATTATTTAGTTTTGTTTGATATGCGAGGTTTTTTAGTCGCTTATGAATTAAAATAAAGATATACAATACATAATTAGGAATGGTAGAGCGGTTATTAATTAAAATTTTATGTCGAAAATCGATTAAAACAAAATGACAGTCCGATCCGACAAAAACTTAAAATAAAATTTACACAATCAACTTTTGAGACCACCTCTTTCAATTATATTTACATTTTTTTCAACCAAAATACCAGTTCTCCTTGTGGTCCACGACAACAAATGATCAGCTGGATTTATTTGACCGATTATGTTTGGTCTGCGTCAAATTTTAATGTATGTATATTTATCTATTTGAGAATCAAATAAAAAGAAGGCATCCTCGGAGAGGGGACTAGTGAAATTTCGGCATCTACGGAACGATCTTAAAGTTGAGAGAAATCATTTTTAATTATTGTTTAAAGTTTTTTCAACAGCGTCAGTTTAAGTTCAATAATGGATAATCGAAGTTTGTTTTTCGTGTTCTGCGCCTGTTTTGCGGTGAACATTAGTATTTGTTTAGGTCAATATTTTGACAGCCCGAATAATTTCATTGGAAACTTAGTGAACTCTTTCTCACAACTCTGTAAGTACACGCGTGATAGTAAATATTTACTTTAATCGTGAAAGTACAATATGGAAGTCAGATATATTAAATTTCGCTCTGTATTTTTTCGTTCATGTTTTAGATATTGAATTCAAAATGATCATCAAGTTGACATAGTAGAAGAATTATTGTGTTATATAGAAATATAAAAAAATAGTGACATGTACTTAACACCCGATACGGAAACGGATAGGAAAGTATCCCAAAACATAATGTTGCAGAAAGCAATGTAAATTCTAAACAGGGCTCCCGAATCACATCGTAATACACCTAGGCCTCATATAACACAGTTTTATACAACACGGATGTATAAACTGTGACATAATTTTATAAAACACACTTTATATAAGACGGTTTAAGGGAAAACATTTAAATACATAAAATGAAATGTTGAATGAATGAACCTACCACAATTAATGACTCGGAAAGTAGTTGCGGCGAAGTAGCTACATATTTCACATTAAAAATATTAAATGATGGCTTGAAATTGGCTGATGAATAAAGATTTTTTTATTGATAATTGTCCTATAATGGAAAGGAGTTCGAAACTCAAGAAGGAATTACAAAATATTTTGGAACCTTATAGGGAAATACGTAAAGATTTATACGCTAAAAGCAGACAATCGCTTATTAACGATTTTTTTAAAGACTTAAACCATAAAAAATTTAGTATCCTCCGATGATGAAAACTTACAACCGATCTCGAGAAGGAGTAAAAAATGTAGAATTCTAAGCGATAGTGATGATGAATGAATGACATATTGTATGATAAAAGTTTCTTTTAATTACGTAATATGTAAATATATATTTGTTTCTTTAAAAAAATAAAGTACTTATATATTTTTATGAACTATCTTCGATTTTTTTTTTGTTTTTGAATGCAAACCTTAATTTTGTATGAACTTCAAACCTTGTATAACACGAATTTGTATAACTTGTTTTTGTGGAACCATATAACCGTGTTATAAGAGGCCCAGGTGTAACTGTACCTCTTCTGGAAACGTACAAAATATTTAGAGTTTCCTTATCACGATACAGAAAGTATTTCTCTTTCCACCTACTCAATCGATCATTAATGAATGAAAGTTATTTTATATATTTTTAATCCACTGATTGCTAACGTCTAAACTTCTGAGACGTCAGATTTCCGTGTGTTATTGATACTCAAAAAAGAATATTAGAAGTGTCAAAACTTTAGTGGAAAAGCAAATTTATGCATTGAAATATAGCTGAATTCTTCCTGATAATATCCATGTTTGTTCAACACTAACCCTACTGGACTATCTTTCTAAATATGTAGTGTTGTAATATACTTTGGAAATAGCAAAGCAAGAAAAATATTAATTTTATATAATGCATACGTGTTAAATCAGTATATAAATAATTTTCAAATATTTTTTTGTTAACTACGGTACAGGAGTCTAATTCAATAGAATCTCGCCGGAGTGGCGTGTTGGTTCGCAAAAAAATGTTTTTCATTCCGTAAAGCTAAAACAAAATTAAAACCATGTTAAATAATTATTTTTAATTAAAATGAATAGGCACTATTGAAATTTTAAAAAAAATATGTGTACTATCAATCTCATGTTAAGACCAGATTTTTTAAATTTATGTTTGAATCTTGGTTCGAAATGTAATTGTGATATATCAAATTTCTTTCATCTGTCTGTTCTAAAAAAATGGGAGTAGTGATAGTGATTAGCTAACCATTATCCTGTTCTAACCTTAGCTTTTCTATCCCTTCTTTATTATTAAAAATGCTTGAGTTTGAGTATCTGAGTTACAGTAGTTGTTGTAGTCTGCTTAGACACGTGTTTTGTAGGCCATATTATTTAACTAGGAGTAAGTAAACATGGATTTAACAAAAGGGTTAAAAACAAAGTGATGTAATTATTTTTACCGTACAATAAAATAGTGCCAATATAAGAAATGGAGTCTAATAGTGTATGTGTATCTGTTTCAGGCCATGCACCAGATTGGAACCCGGCTACAACTAACGTTCAACCACAACGCTTAAAAATGTATTTATACTCCAAGCGAAAATTCCACTCATATCCTTTATTACAAGCACCTGAACTTCTTATCCAGTCAACGAAATTCAATCCGGCTTTTACAACGATTGTGTTTGTCAACGGATTCAGATGCCCCCCTTCAGACAAAACGGTGACACGCCTAGCTGAGGCCTTCGCAAAACGGGGCGGAGTAAACTTCCTGTCATATGATTACTATCCGTACGCCAGTGGAGACTTTTTACAATATTTTGAATTGGTTCGAAACACTTCACCCCTTTCGAGACACCTAGGCAATTTTCTATTAGAACTGACCAACTTGGGAGTCAGCAGAAAGAATATTCGAATATTGGGATACAGTTACGGTGCACAGTTAGCTGGGGTTGCCGGTTTGTATTTCCGCCAAGTGCGGGGACAGCCCATTCCTCGTATAACCGGACTGGACCCTACCACTCTTTGTTTCCCGGAAACTGCAAATGTCAAACTCGGAGTCGGAAGTGCACAATTTGTTGATACTATTCAAACGAGCTTTTTCAGCGAAGGCGGAGGAAATGTGGGACACGCAAATGTTATAGTGAATGGCAACGGAAACAGACAACCTGGATGCGAATATGACTTCGTTTTTTGCGTACACGAAAGAAGTGCAGATTTATACGCAGAGTCCGTTTTATATCCAGATAATTTATTGGCCATCGAGTGTGATAATTGGCACGACTTTAGCAATGATAGATGTCGCAATAATGTGGTTTCACCAATCGGCTTCAACTCACGGACTGATATCAGAGGACTTTTTTTCGTCAGAACCGCAGTCAAATCTCCATTTGGTATAGGACGTCGTGGATTGCATTGATGATAATATTGCTATTAATATTGTGTCAAAAAAATGTGACGAAAGTAGAAAAATTCACTATACTTAAATGTGACCGTTAATACTGTACTGGTTTTTTTGGTCTTTATTCTGGTTGCCATAATATGCAACCTGAACAGATAGCGTTGCATTTCCGCAATAGATTTTAAATGTCATATGGTTACCTTTGTAAGCTTACGTGAACACAATAATGTAAAATCAAATGTGGCTTAATAAATAATGTTAAACTTTCGGTTTCCAAACAGTCTGAAGAAGCGATTGATTTTACAAATCACAGACTATAGAAGTTATTAATTAAATATCTTATTAAATTGAGAGTTTTTGTATAGAAAATGTAGCCGAATGTATAGTTAGTTGCCTTAAGTTGTGAACATCTGTAGCTCATTTTGACGATCAACGCATCACTATTTACTATTATTTTAAGTACTGAAAGCAGATATAATGTTACCTTGATGGATTCTTATCCCAAGCTTTGTACAACACTTAAACTTGGAAAATTACTATATTTTTTAACTTATAACATACATAATTTTCCGTCGATGAACGACGTCAAAGTTTTTATTAAATATTTAATCACAAATATATTTATCGAAAACTAGAATCATAAGCAAAGTATTTGCAAAACTCTGTTAATATTATAAAATGAGCTATTTACCAGTGGTGTAGCCAAAAATTTGAGGCATCTTGAGGTAAACCTTACGAAATCCCTGCCCATTTTTATGATTTATAAATATTAACTAATATAATTATAAACACTCGTTGATATATGTTAGAAGAAGACATAAAGAATGGAAGACTTTTTTGTAGAAATTTATGCTCCCCTTTTCACTGGGCTCTCGTGCATTGTATGATTCTGCGATGAGATGGCTACGCCGCTGCTATAATATTCTATATTTGATAAAAATATGAGTGTCAGAGATGTTTCACTAGATGCTGTACAACCTTTTGCTGATTTCACGATCACGAACTGAATCAAAATTGAGACCTATTATATAAAGTTCTGAAATACCCATGGGCTTGGAGATAATATAATGTTATATTGCAAATAAACGGAATAAATAACAAGACTTAAGACGCTTAAAGTCAATTAAATCCATAGTAGAGTGAATTGTCGTGATTAAGCCAAAGATTATACGTGTATTCAAATCTTTATTAATTTATATTAGGAAACTAGTTATGGAAATTGTTTTTGTCTGTCCATGGTCAACCCTTAAGATATATTAGATTGAAACAATGTATTTACTATTATCCTGGATTTTATCTACTTGAAGTTTTCACATATTTTAATTTTAATTGAGAATTTTTAAGAAGAAACAGTGGTGGTTTTTTATCCCCTACACATTCATATCAGATATTGAAGGATTTGGTCAAAAAACAACAATATTATGATAGTTTTAGGGACAATTGTATAAAATAGCCTTAAAGTGAAAATTCTTGCTCTATTAGAGCAGTGCTCCGTAACCGGTGTGCCACGACGCATTTTTCTTATGGAAGAAATAAATTCAATTTGTCTACAGCAAAAAATCTTTTGTAGAGACGCAATCGCGGGGAAGCAAAAATAAATTATTTCTTTGTTGGAATAAAGGAATAATCTTATTTATTTTTTTACACAGAATCTACAAAACAAAATGGGCATTTATTTATAATAAGAAAATATTTGTAATTAAAGTTAAGAACACATTAAGAAATGTGATAACGCATTTTTATATTTATTGAGTTGTGGTATATGTATCGCGAAATTTTGAAATCAACGTTGGTGTGTTGGTTTTGGAACATTGTTTTAGGAGATATATATATTTTTTGAACGATAAAAACACATTTTTGTACCTACTTTCACAATATATTTAATGATCAATACCGGTTTCGCTCATCATGAGCACTATCAAATTATCTCGATGAGCGAAACCGATACTGATCACAAGATTATGCCTTTTCACCAAGAAGTGACAGTTCAAATGTTAACGGGGATATATGTTTGTCTTATAATAATTACTGTTTACATAATCTGATGATTTTCAAAAACAATGTTGTTCACAATTACATAATAAATTGATGTAACATCATACTGAATCAAAACTGCATTTTAAATGGAATAGTTTTTTACAGTTCGCGAATTCATATAATGACCTATTTTTATTATTATTTACTAATTTTCTCAGACTCTAGATCAGTTGCATAACTTTCATAATTTAGTCCGTACAAAAAGACTGAATGCGTCCATTTTTATTTACTTGATTATATGAGAAATTGTAAGAACGTATTCAAAGTCTTCTGACAATAAGAAAACGATTTCACATTATCAAATATAAATTAATTTGAACTTGTAGTGATATTAAATCCTGGGTGTGAAGGCTCCACTAGGAAGGCCACAGTTTTGATGAAAGTTGGAATATGAAAAAAATTCTCCAAAAATCGGACATTCAGACAGACAGAAGACAGTCGTGATATAATAGTTGTTGGAAAAAGTTTGCTGCGCCGAAAACTCAACCCATAGATTAAGAGATAATCAGGTAATTTATGTTTTAAATTATTAAATATCATTAAACAGCAAGAATCCGTAAAAGATAATAAATTATAAAAAAATGTGACGTAAATAAAACCACATTTATAACATTGTAGATAGCCAGACATAAAAACAACTGATAAATTTGCTGTGCTGATTTTTATTATTGCAGATGAAAATATAGTTTAATGTTGTGAGAAAGGTCAGATTATTTTTATGTTTACTAGCAAAAACAGGTTATTATTATTCAAGTTTCTGCCTACTCATCGACTTTTTACTCCTATAATTAATATAATACAGGTAAATTTGAGAAATAGTATTAAATAATAGGTTTTTGG
The DNA here is from genome assembly GCA_028555115.1 of Himalopsyche japonica. NCBI lineage: Eukaryota > Metazoa > Arthropoda > Insecta > Trichoptera > Rhyacophilidae > Himalopsyche > Himalopsyche japonica. The sequence continues at coordinate 2,587,921 of JAHFWJ010000483.1, forward strand.
TACTCTAAACATTTCAAAAATTCATTGGTTTTCATGAAAAATAAGGTTATGTTTTTCAAACAATAATTACACGCATGTGAAAAATGCAAAACTCTATGTATGTATCAATCATCAATGTGCACTGTATTTTTCGGTCAAAATCAGCGATACTCAAAATATGGCCCAAATAGCTCTTATATTCTTATATTAAAATAATTATAGACACCAAATATTTAGTTATATATAGTAATTATATAGTTCAAAGTTAGACTCAATATCATAATTCACGTGTTATTGAGTCAAAATTAACAATTTTTATTTTCTCATCTTAAATTCAAAGTTTTTAAATATTATCTAGGAGACTGCTTTTGGCAGTAAAAGTTCTTATGCTGGTAATTCTTCTTTAATAAATAAATACTAACAAAAAATAAAATATTTTTATTTCGACATCATTATACATATTGTATGCAGTATAGTATATGATACATTTACAGTTTACTATTAATATGTTGCGACCCACGTAGAAAAGCAAAAATAGGAAAGCGGCTCTGAAGAAAAAAAGTTTGAGTATGTCTGGTTTAAGAGGTTGAGACTTTAGCAGTCATCGGGGTAAACATCTGTGACCAGGGCCAGATTTACCTATATGTTAAAAAGGCTGAAACTCAAGGCCACAAATTCAGCTGAGATGTTTATTTTTCAAGTGCTATACATAATATGAAATGTTAAAAATATTAACAATATAATATTTTATCACTTTTAAGGTGTTAACTGTCACTTCTTGATGGAAAGGCATGATATTTTAAATAATAAAAACACATTTTTTTTAGTACTTATTTCCAAAAAATCATTGTGGAAATAAGTACTAATAAAATGTGTTTTTATTATTTATAATGTTTCATGTTTTGGTCCTGAATTCAGACAAAGATTTATTTCAATATGTCTTTCACTGACTTGTACGAAATTATAAATGAAGAAAATAATCAGATGTCCTTTTGTTGTGTAGCAACGATCATACGTATGTTTTTTAGCTATGGTTACCAACTGCTTTGGGAAAGGTATTTTTTGAATCTTTAAAGAAAGAAAAACTATTATAGGAGATCAATATCCTACGAAAGTTTGTCATCATTAAGCATTTTGTATATTGAAAGTGACAAATTTATGCAAAAAGATTTTGTAAGTTGTTAAATGTCACTCCTTGACGGAAAGGCATGATATTTTAAATAATAAAAACACATTTTTTTAGTACACCCAGTCCTTTTTCTACGCGACTTTTTTTTACGCGAATTCGATTATACGCGAAATTTTGGACGGCACCGCTATATTTTTTACGCGCTTCACTCGGTTTTACGCGATTTTTTCCCCAAATTTGTTTTGAAGAAGACATTTATATATGATGCTAACCATGTACGTTTCATTATTTTTTTAAATAAAAAAAATATGTGTATTTTTATAACTTAATTTTCTAAAGCATTCCATTTTTTTAAATACACATACAATTGCCAAATGTTGACAAGTGTATCGGATATTATGTTTTAGGGTGTGTAAAGAAATATAATGCAATTGCTTAAAATCATGGGATGTGTGTCAGCTCGTAAACTTGTTTAAACACAATGCATTTATTAAATTCGTTGAACAGCGTTTTCTCGGCCATAAATTTTACTACTTTGAATTATTATGTCAAATAAATGCTCTCCAATGGTGTCCAAATATTTAAAATTTTAAATAATAAATGCGAACCGAAGTTAAAAATATTACTCTTAAAGTAAAAAGCATTTAAAAATAAAATATTTTTACACTTGCATGAGTATTTAAAAGACAGTTGGCTAACTACTAACTAAACTGACTAACTTGGCTTTCACAGTTTTTAACAGTCGTGTTTCCTGATTTATCCTGCTAATCAGGCGATGTTCTTCAATAACAATTTAATTAATCCAACATTTCTCACTTCTTCATGTGACTCCCGAATACGTATGTTAAAGATTTTAGATGGTTAACAATTTTTGTTATATTAATGGGGGTCAAAACATATTTATATTTTTTTTAGTTTTTGATCCTTCGAAATGGCAAGCAAATTAGTGAAAGTCTCTAAGAGCAAAGGAATCTCGTTTGGAACAAAAATTTAAGTTTTGAACTATCTAAAAGAAGGCTTTGGCGCCACTAAAATAGGAAATATACTTGGTCTTAGTGAATCTTCCGTGAGAACAATAAGATTTTTTTTTTGACAAACGATCCCGATACTAAGCGAGCTAGAAAATTTCAAAATCAAGACTCTGTATGATGAACTACACCGAACTTTATAAAGAATTACAGCCAAAGAAAATGGAACACCCGTGGAAAAACAAAATAAATCCAATGTATCAAGAATCTCCGAGCAAAATTCAGATTCATGCTAAATTCAATACTTTTGTTTCGTAAGTCTTAATAAGTAATTATGAACATTTCATTTTCATACCAATTTACTTTATTTGTATCAATGATACAAATGATGTATGAATGTAAATTGTTTCCTAGTTCTTGAACCCATGGTTTTGTACACCTGCTACTTTAACTCAAATAATTTTTTTGTTTTGTATAAATAAACTTGTTTGTAAATTGTATTCTATCAGTTGATAATGCTCGCGATGAGCGAAACCGTTCCTGATCAAAAAATATATTGTGAAAATAAGTACTACAAAAATGTGTTTTATTATTAAAAAAAAAACAAATAGATATTGTTTATTGAGACGACTTTGGTGCAATAAAATATCAAAAAATACTTTTAATTAAATCTTTAGTTTTTTTTTATAATCAATACACTACTACAGACTGTTTTTTTCCATTTGATGTGTATTTTGTATTGTTTTAAGAGTTTCGTCCCGTTTGCATCTACTGATGACATTTGGGTTAGGGGGCCTCACATGGAAAAAAGCCTAGGGCCTCACTACATTTCAATTTGGCCTCGACACAAAGTGACCTCATCGTGAGCATTATCAACTGATAAATAATAAATGTAATACCTTTCACCAAGAAGGCACAGTTAACACATTATGAGTGTTTTTCAGATTATTTCTTGTCAATTAAAAAAGGAGGCATTATTAAGTACAGTGAAACCTCGATCAACCGTTCTTCCATAATACGTTTTCCCAGATGAATTGTTTATTTTTTATAGTCCCATCAAACACCTATAAGAACAATGTTAAATTATCCCGCCTTAACCGTTCCTTTGTTTATCATCTAAATATTATGGTACCTTCTCAAATATTATCCCGATTGACCGGTTTTGCTAGATAAATCTTTCTATCTAATACAATTTGTAAGTTTGAACACAGTAAATCTTATAATGTCTTGAGATTTTCTTTAATAAAAAATTTCACAAGAAAAAATTTAAAACACTATTCGATTATTTCAATAATTAAGATTTAATTAACATTTACAAAACCCTGTAATGAACCCTTTTTGTATAGCCTCATTTTTGGAAATGTAAAGAAGGGAAGGCTTTTTAAAATTTTGCTTTTTATTATTATTATTTTAAGCTTCCTCATTTAAAGCTTTTTATGCGGTACCCAAACGATGGTCTGATTGTGCGCTTCGTCTTAAGGTTTTTGGTGTGTAAATGGTTCCTTGTGGGGTCCTTCGTGCGTAGACCTCTTTTGAAGTTGGTGACATTGATACATTAATCTTGAGCTGTGATTTGTTTGTTGTAAATGGTGTGGCTGCCATGTTGTGTCGTTAGTAATAATTTTTTTTAGCCTTCTCTCGAGATGAGGTAAAACAATCTAAGCCACAAACGGTCTTGAAGTTCTCCCTTCGAGTGATAATATTGTGTTCTTCTTTCTTCTGCTGGTTCCGATACACTCGTACACCGGTCAGGTATTCTGTAAGTGAAGGTAGTGATCTTTGGGAGCCGATGGCTATTTCAGCTTACGCTCTTATCAGAACTAGTAATATTTTTTTCATTGTGTTTCCTTTTTTTACCTTTTTTAGGTTTGGAACAGTATTTCTAAAAGCCTGAAAGCTGGTTTTATCCTTATTTTGAATAAAGTATTTTTCGCTGCTTGTCAAAGACATGCGAGATTTATCATACAATGAGCTTCATGACAATCAGTAAGCTTTCAAAAATATTTCAGTTGATCATTTTTGTCATCGAGTAATTTATTTTGATATTGTTCCTGAAAAAATGCGTTTGTAGAAAAATAAAATATAATAATATAAAAAATAATTATAATATCATGCATCGACATAATTGAATATCGCTACAGTTTTAGCAAATATTCGTGTAAAGCATAAAATACACTCTGTCGCATTAAAATCCACAGACCGTTCTGTATTCAATATATTTATTGAATTGGAAATTGGAGATAGTTCTGACGATGGCGTGAGCCGAAATAGCTATCAACTATATTTGTTAAAAATAATTTTGTAGAACTAAAATACATTGCTATTTTTTCACCGTGTTAATTTGTAGAAATCTATTATAATGAAACAATAACAAATATTTAGCTGTACATTTTTTATTTGTGGTTTTTGATAGCTATTTCAGTATCATCGTTAGAGCTATAAAACTTTGTCAAAAAATATCACATTTTATTGCAATAATAACGAAAATAACATTCCAATTTCACTATTGTTTTTCACTAGCTGCAACATTGAAAGTCTCTGTCATTTTTCCTTCTTACACGCGTTTCCCCGTATTGCATCAGTGTCAGATTTGTGACATTTCACCAGAAAATGGAAATACAATGCAATACTTCGAACCCCCCTATAGGTAAATCTTCGATCTAGTGTTCTAAACCTGCCCCTTTTAAGTCATAATTTTAAGTTTCCTGCTGGTTTGTGTTGACAGTTTCTAGGGAACATATTAGGTTATGTCTATTTTTGTATACGGCTTATTTTAAACACCGGCAATATGTTTAATTTACAGGAGGTTTGATGGCATGCGAAATTGTAAAGGGCTACAAATATCCGGTGGAAATAAAATGGGGTGCCAAATCCATTGTGACATTCAAAGGAGGAGTGTCAAAACCTTACGAGACACAAAATGACATCCTCAGAATATTGGCTCGTGAAGTTAAGGATGCCAACCTTTATGGGACTACTTCATTGGAAAATATATCGGTTGACCACTGGTTATCGTTTTCTCTAACATTGCACAATTGTCTTCCGGACAAGATGAAGTATTTGGAGGATGTATTGGGACATCTGACATTCTTGGTTTCAAATAATTTAACCATTGCTGATTTGGCACTTTTCAGTGTTCTGAACGGTAAGAAATTCTTTGGTGCCCTTCTAATTCATGGCATGCAAAAAGTGCTTGACCCAGTTCATGGGTGAAACACCTTCCTAATAATTGCCCCACTTCCGATTACTTCCGCCGCCTCCTCGACATCCAATCCCTTTGAACCAAAATATATACATATATTTTTTTTCAATCTAGTGTTGCACACTAATGTACGCTTTTCTACATCTAGTTTTTTTTGTGATGAATGTGATTTTCTCTTTTTAAGTGTTGTATTTTCTAAAAGGTGCAAACTCACAATCCTGGTGGTGAAATTTAGTACTAATAGATAAATTCGCAATCGTAAATAAAATAATACATGCTATAAAAAAATTGTGGGAATTCATTCGTTTTATACGCCTTCAAAATATATTGATAACCTTTAAATAAAAAATTGAAATAGGTAACCTAATATGACATGAATCAAGCATTACCATCTTGTCAAATTTATTGCGAGTTTAATAAGTGTGAGGTGCCTAAAATGGATAGGTACCTATTTTTTTTAGTTGTCCTGTTATGGTGGGAAATATAAATGTTCACGTTAATTATGACACATTTAAGAATTCTCTTTCATTTTTCATTTAACTATTTCCATAATATACGGCCATTAAAAATGAAATCTTGTAATACGTTATGAATGTATGTTACATTGTACTTTTAAAAATTGAAAAATCTTCATTAAAATCAAATCATCAAATTGCTATAGCTGAGTAAAAAGTATAGTAGGAGTCAATTATTTATTTAATTTTAGGATCCCAGTCGTATGCCACTTTTTGCAAGAAGTCACAACCGAAAAATATAATCAGGTGGATGAAATTGATCAGCTCACAGCCGTGTGTTACTGTTACATTAAATTCTCTTCCCAAAGAAGTTTTGGATCAACTCAACTCAAAAAGTGACACCAGGTATATAACTCTTTGAACCTTTTTTAACATTTTATAATCTCTATTGAGAAAAAAAGTCTGGATGCTGTAACAACAATGTTCTTCAACTTTAAAAGTTAAGGATGTTAAAACATCCATGGACTGGTGAAAATGACAAAAACATTTTGCGGATTGGCATAGAACGTATACACATATTTGCATAGCCAGTTCTTGAATTTTTACAGACGACAGGTTGAAGAACACAGCTTTAATTCACTAAAATTGGATTTATGATAAGTAACAATACCAACATCTTCATAAGGTCCAGAGCAATTCATATGCACCAACTTAGTTTATCTTATATTTAAAGTTTTATGGTTCCCTATAAATAATCATTTTTTAAATTGTGTGTGAAAATCATTGTTTATTTTTGCAGTGAAAAGGTTAGTAACAACAAAACCAATGAACCTGGTGGTCGTTTACAAGAAGGAAAATTTGTTGATCTTCCCGGAGCAGAGATGGGGAAAGTCATTGTTAGATTCCCTCCAGAGGCGTCTGGGTATGTTTGATATTTTTGGCATTGGCTTTTTATAAAAAATATATCATTTCATATTTTTCATTGAATGGAGTCAGCAATCAAGATGATTACGGAACTGTTTCTGACTGCTTTCATTCTAATATAATAAAATGCCAAACCACTTTTTTAATTGATGGATTATGTCCAATTGTATCATTATTTCTCATTTAAAATTGAAATACAGTTCTTTGGAGTGTTATAAAAAATATTTAAAAAATGCATTCTGTCCAGTCGCTGAATTGAATAATATTTAAAGCAAATACTTATCAGTAATTTTCATTTTTTAAATCATAAAAACATATTTTTTTTTAGTACTTATTTCCACAATATATTTTTTGATCAGGACCGGTTTCGCTCATCGCGAGCATTATCAATGAAATCAGTTGATAATGCTCGCGATGAGCGAAACCGGTCCTGATCAAAAAATATATTGTGGAAATAAGTACTAAAAAATGTGTTTTTATTATTTAAAATATCATGCCTTTCCATCAAGAAGTAACAGTTAACACCTTAAAAGTAATTTTCATATTAAAAATTCAATCATTACACAAATTGCTTGTCCTGTAAATCAATTTAATTATGCGTTGTTGTCTATAGATATCTTCATATTGGACATGCTAAAGCAGCCCTTCTCAATCAATATTACCAACAAGCCTTCCAGGGAAAACTCATCATGAGATTTGATGACACCAACCCGGCTAAAGAGAATGTTCATTTTGAAAAGGTAAGCTCTACATGCGATGGGCTTTTTTTACATTTACTTTTTGCAGAATAAATAAATTATTTGTATGAATGTTAACATTAAAATAATTTATACACCGATGAGATCCTCTACAATTAATGGGTAGCTACAGAACTTGACACATTTAAAAGTAATATTTACTTGATCTATTTTTTTATTATCACTGTCTTAATATTTTGGAATTGGCCTTTAGCGATGTCGAAGGTGCAAGTTATGTGTGATATAAATTAATCGTTAAGTTGGTTAGAAAAAAGAGTGCAATGATTGTCAACTATCAGAACGTCACCAATACTTGTAAATATAAATAATTTATCAATCAAATTAAAAATATTGTACATTCGGTGTAGTATCCAAGTAGGTACAACTAATTCCCTAAAGTTACGTTTGCATTCATAGGTTATTCTTGAAGACGTAGAAATGTTGGATATTAAGCCCGATATCTTTACTCATACCTCCCAATATTTTGATATGATGTTGGAAATGTGTGAGAGACTGATAAAGCAACAAAAAGCTTTTGTGGATGACACCCTTCCTGAACAAATGAAAAACGAAAGGGAACAGAAAATCAACAGTGTCAACCGGGATAATCGTGAGTACTGTCTTATCATAAAAGCTGTTACTTATTTGAGCAATGACACTAAACCATTCAAAACCCCTTTTCAGAAATAAGTAAATTTACTCTAATCATTAACAATTATTTGAATTATATGATTTTTGAAAGCCATGTCTTCTGCTCTCAATATGAACCATATAAACTGCTTATATAGCATTTCAAAATGTTTGATGAAAATTAATAATAAGCTAAATTTTCAAGCTCTCTCACTAGTTAGCGGTTTCCTCTCTTCATCCTGCTTTCAGAATAGCATTGGACAGGGATAACAAAGCTTTTTCTTTGAGTGTGTTATATTAGTTTAGTGTTTGTCTGATGACAATTGATCAATTCATGGTGTATAAAAATTAATGGGCTCTTTTCAGATACGTATTTGACTTTAGCATATCGCGATTCATTTTTCTGTATTTTCCTATGTTTCAAAGTGTTGCTTACCACTGATATAGTATACATCAAAATCAAAAAGAGCGTTGTCATACAAAATTTTAAGTTTTCTCCCTGTGTCACTGGGAATTCTCCATGTCTCATGTATGTGTATAAAATAATTACACCTGGGACATCTCTAGGTTTGGTTATTACAAAGGTGAACTCATGTGACAAATAAAAACCAACGTTTATTTTTGGCTGAATCTCTGGAGTTTGCAGTATTGCTTTTACTGTGCATATTTGTAATATGATTGGGAAAAAAAATTGTTACTAAATGAATAATATGATTATAGCTATCGACAAAAACATGAAATTGTGGGAAGAAATGAAAGCGGGAAGTGAAATTGGCATCAAGTGCTGTGTGCGTGCCAAAATTGATATGCAATCACCCAACGGCTGCATGAGAGACCCCACTATTTACCGCTGCAAGCCAGAACCACATCCAAGAACGGGAAAGCTATACAAGTTAGTATTTTATTGGAATTATTACATTTATGTAAAAGGTAAACTACAAAATATCAAATAATTTACATTAACACATTATTTGCAGGTGAGATTCGCACTACGCTGATAGGTTAGTGCAGGCATAAAATCAATGTCACACGTAAAAAACACATTTTTACATAAAATGCCATAACTTTTAAAATACCCGACATATTTAAGTGTTTTTTTCAATATGGTACTCACCAAGTATAGCACCACCAGTTTATTAAATAAATATTCATGTTTCTGCAAAGAATACTTCTTTCAGACATAAAACATTTCAATATGTATGATAAAATAAAGTACCTTTACTAATCAACATTTAGGCACACAGTACGGCATGCATTTATTTTTGACCGCCATAAAAGTTTGTTTTATGGGCAACTTGTCACAGCAATTAGTTGAAAAAACAATTGGTAAAATCGAAAAACGTCTCAGGGATTTGTATAGAACAGTTAAATATATGGACAGTGCATGTGAGGCATTCAATGTCAAGCTTGTTTGTACTATTTCATAATTTATGACCTACTTTAAATTTAAATTATGTGTTGATATTTTACATTTAAAAAATAAAATATTTTTCATATTGTATAATCATTAAAGCTATAATTTTACATATTTATTTTAATGAAAATACTCATTTAATTAAATATACTTTTATCAGATTATAGTGTAGATGGAACACATGAAATTAAAATTTATATTCTCACTGAAAGTGGTTCACAGCATGAAGCAGAATTGACATGGAAGAGTTTTTATATCCAAAGATGAAACATAGTTTGTGGTCACCCTGTTTCATAAATATGGTTCATTTATGTAAACCTAGGTCATATTACACCTAAGCAAGATAAACTAAAATGCTATACATTTTTTAAATTTTTTTATTGATCTGGGCTTTGGCACGCTCAATCTGCCTTATAACCCTTTAAAATAAAATTACATTAATGTAATTTTATTTAAATAATAATAAAAAAACGGCGACGCAAGAGTTTTGACGTACGCGCATCGCGTTCGAGACCAACTTCACTTGTGTTCTGCCCGCCGACTGGTCGACTTGGGCCTGTACATCTACGAACGATTTGGTTGGTTCACAGTTCGCCCTAAGGTCGGCGCGTCAGTATGCAGTTGTCATGTCTGGCTGCTCGTGCGCATGCATTCCGGGCGAGCTGCATACGATATTTTATACAAGCGCTTGCAAAAACTACACAAACTACTACTACTACTGTAGGCAAAACAATATACATATCGCTTATGCTGCTCTATATTTTATAAATTTATAAATATATATATATATTCTTTTTTTTATGATTTGGCAGATGTGCACTGCACACCTAGCACACTCTGAATATTCGCCAATGAATAATACCTTTCTCGACGTTTACTACCAGACGATGTAAAAGGTATTAATACCCTTCCCGCAGTTAACCAGCAGTCGGCATAACGGGTATTACTACCTTTCCCGCATTGAATGTGTGTCACAAACATATTTTTTGAATCTTCATATTATCATGAAAGCTAACCAAGAAATTCCAGAATTTACCTTTTATCGGTGAAGCCGTAGGTTTCCATGGCGTGTTACTGTTATTTATCTATTTCCATTCTTATGTTTGTGTTTCTCAACACTTGTACATTGGCGATTTCACATATGTTTAAGTTTTTCAGTATAGATCAATGGCACCATTCCATTGACAATTAAATTGATTTTGTGCTAGATTTTATTTCTTCACTGGTTTTCAGGGTGTATCCAACTTATGATTTTGCCTGTCCAATTGTTGATGCGATAGAAGGAGTAACCCATGTCCTGCGGACTATGGAGTATCATGACAGAGATCCTCAATTCTATTGGTTTATTGAAGCATTAGAACTAAGGAGACCCTACATTTGGGAGTACAGCAGGTATGAAAATATTTTATAATGTCATTAACCTTTACTTAACCATTGTATTTTTTCTTATAGCATAGTTATTAGGTTACGATATGGATTAAGAAAAAAATATGTATAATGAAATATATTAAAATAAATCAAAAATGTCTTCTGATGATGAGACATTTACTTATTTAGAGAACTGAAATTTAAGTTTGCATCGACACATATTTCATCTGTCATAGAGTTAGCACATCGGTATTGAGGTATCGCCTGAATAAAAAAAGACTATAGGGCTCATTCCTTCTATTGTTAGAGGGTTAATTTATATTCATAAGATATTTACTGTGAAATATTGGCTCTCACTTTACTTGCTATTATTATGTTTAAACTATAATTATTGTTATGTTTATAATTATTTTTCTTACAGATTGAGTATGACAAATACAGTTCTATCAAAAAGAAAATTGACTTGGTTTGTTGAAGAAGGCTTGGTCGATGGCTGGTGAGTAAGAAAGTTATTTTATATTAAAAAATATTCAATTTACTCTGAGGGACTATTTATTATTATTTATAAAGATAGAAGATTTCGAATTTAATATGGTAAAAATATCAAAGTCAACACTAAAAAATTTAGATACTGTTGTCGATAGACACTTCAACTTCCACTATCGTCAGAACTATTATGAAATTAAATTAAAGCTTAGCTTTATATATTGTTTAATCTCTTCCATGCTAACGCCCCAACGTATGGGACGGCAATGTGCAAGGCCTGTGCGCGAGCGCCCCAGACGTTGGGACACGAACATTCAAACGTCGGTAACGCAGGCAATCTTTTGTATATAGATCTGATTTTGGTTTTGGAATATCGCCTAATTCGTCCTGATACTACCGCCTCCATAAAATAGTCAAAAGTATTAGGTTTAAATGATTAAAACATCGATTTTTCGAACCCTTCAAATTTATTCCGATCCGCCAAATTAACATATCGGCTTGAAACTGCGTGCTAAACTCGCGTCTAACTTCACACTGAACTTTGCACCAATCTCGCGGCATTGCAATGTGACATTCCATGGCACGTGACAGTAATGGCGCTTGTTCATTTGAGTTTGATTGGTGGCTTCGTAATGGCGATTTACGAGTTAGTTATTTGTTAAGGTGTTTCATTGTGTTTTTTAATGTTGTAAAACATTCCTAATGTATCTAGCTTCCATAAAAGCCAACCCAATTATTTTTTATTGGTGTATTTATATGTGGAAAGAGAACACTTTGAAAAATAGCAACGCGGACAGATTTTGTTTGTATGAAAAACTGTCACGCCGATCTGGTTAAGAAGGGGTACACATTATGTTGTTTTATCTAATTTGTAGAGCTAAATACTTATCGCCAATTCAAGTAAATCAAATTTTGATAATGTGAAATATTTTCAGGGATGACCCCCGTTTTCCAACGGTGCGAGGTGTTCTACGGAGAGGAATGACAGTCGAAGGACTGAAGCAATTTATTATCGCTCAAGGATCGTCTCGTTCTGTTGTGTTCATGGAATGGGATAAGATTTGGTCTTTTAACAAGAAGGTAGGCATCTATTTGAAAAGAAATATAAAATAAAGAAATAACTTATGGTTTGTTCAAAAAATGTATTTTTTGTAGGTCATCGACCCAATTGCTCCTCGGTACACAGCTCTCGAACGATCTCCGACACCTGTTGCAGTCAACCTCAAAAACGTATCGAAAGAAGAAGCACTCACGGTCCCGTGCCATCCCAAGAATCCAGATGTTGGTAACAAAACAGTTTGGGTCGGTCCGAAGGTGCTGATCGACCAAGCTGACGCTCAATCATTAAAAGAAGGAGAGAATACCACCTTCATTAATTGGGGAAATGTCAAAATTGATAAAATTCACAGGTAAGATAATATTTTTCCGTACAAAATCTCAGTCAAATATGTACTCGATCGTGGAAATAAACCCTCTCCTTGTTGTTCAATATATTTTGTGAATTGCGTGAAGTAACAACTCTCTCAAATATAGATTGTATAGCACCAGCATTGATATTTGTTTACCTAACATCATATATAATCTACTGCTTGCAAAAGATTATATATGTTGCACATTATTAAAACCCTAACGCCTCAATAAAAAAGCGACCATCAGAAAGGCTATCTATTTGATTGAAATTTGAGTGATAAAATTTACTTTACGTGATTCAGCAGTGAACGGGTGAGTTAATAACTTTTACTAGTTTTTAATCTACTTTTTTTTTTAGATCTGCAGATGGCACTATCACATTGGTAGATGCCAAAACAAATTTGGATGACAAAGACTATAAGAAGACACTAAAACTGACGTGGTTAGCTGATTCTTCTTCAGCTTCGTTCACTCCAACTTTCTGCGTATTCTTTGAAAACATTATTTCTAAACCAGTTCTTGCTAAAGATGACGATTTCAAAAAATACATTGGACATACTACTAGGGTTAGTATTGGCAAATAATTCATACAATTGATTCAGTAAATTTCACATTTCTTCTTTTTGAAACAATAGCTGTATTGGTCCATTTATTGTCTCCTTATGTAAATTTGCACTTTAACTAAAATTGCTTTGTAAATGTTTAAATACCTGTGAGATTTCAAGATTGAATCTTTCCAGTAAATGTGTTTTTCTATTGGTGAAAAAATATCTCGATTATTAATTATGACAGAACAATATCTCACAGTGGCAAATCATAGATGCTAGCTAATCAATGTATATTCTTCATTACATTTTCAACAGACTGAAGTCGAGATGCTTGGCGACCCAGAATTGAAAAATCTGAGAAAGGGAGATACAATCCAACTCCAACGCCGGGGCTTCTTCAAAGTAGATGTTGCTTATCAACCAGCCTCCGTGATCAGTGGACGAGGACAGCCGTGTATTCTATTCCACATACCTGACGGCCATACCAAAGAACAGCCAACTCTGCAGGTAGGATTTTTACATATTACAACACCCTCCATGACTTTGCATTCTCTTCTTTGACCATATCATTTCCTTATGTAGAGTATATAACCAACACATGATGGTTTCAAGATACACTATAATCACCTTGCTTTCTCCCATGACATACTAGCATCGTTTGGTTCTGTCAGGCACACCATACAGATGGATAGTGCTTGCTCTTCTTAAAATCCCAATAGAATAATAAGTGCACACGGTTGACGTAGGTGTACCAATCAGTTCTAACATCATTCCATAGCCGCTGATGTAACAGTGAACTACCTGGTTCATTTTCCAATGTCAAAATTCTTCAAGTCAAATCAGTATATCCCCAATTTCAAATACAAATTTATTCTCATTTTTCAGTTTATGTCAGCCGTAGAGAATGTAGGTGAATGTGATTTGAATTGACTAGAATACATTGGCAAAATAGGTACAATAGAATGTTTGATGTAGTTTTATTCCAATAAATCTTAAAATTTCTCTAAAAATATATCATTTATAAGGGCATTTGACTTTATTTTTTAATGAGTTGCTCTCTATCTGCATATTTCAAATTTTCTGAATGATTCAGGCATATTTTTTCATATCATATCAGGCGTTTCATCAATTTGATCACTTGATTATTAAAATGGTCGAAAATTAACAAACAACAGCTGACGTTTAGGAAATGATAATAATACAATAATATTAATAGCAGATATTGGCATACTTTCAGTCGGCCATCTACAAAAATAGCTTTTAAACATGTATGGTCTCCTTTCTTCACTTCATTGTTATTGAATTTCAAATTTGTCAATTCAGAATTATCTTATTTGAATGTTTTTTGTATGAAAGATGCACCAAACTTTAACACCTTGACAGAAAATTTTGATAACAATAAATAGACAGAATAATGAGATTTGACTAAAAACCAAAGTTAAGGAATGTACATATCTTAGTTGCGGCTCAAAGACAAAGGTTATCTAAAATTTATTCACTATCTGATCACTGATGAGCCAAAAACATTTGCAAAATACTTAAATCTTCTATTATTTTTCTGAATTTGATATATGATTAATTGTGACAAGCCTGTTTAGGTTTCAAGTTTTATCTGGGTGAAAAGTTTTTCCATCACTGCTTTGGTGATAGTTTGCCAGCAAGGCTTGTTACTTTATTTTTGTATTACTTTATGTAATATGAAAGAAAATGGTGGGAATTATGTGAGATGGACAATATCAGCTAAATGCCTACCCTCGTTAGCTTCTCAAATGCGGTCTCCTTGTCATTAATGACAGCATAAATATTTTGTTTAAATTGCTCAAGTTTCTATTTTATTGACATAAGCCATGCTCTTCAAATTCCCAACAAAATGGAGTTCTGGACTGCTAAATCTAGCAACCATGGAGGCCAATTGGCATCACCATTTCTTGAACTTTGAATTGTTACAATTTTGTACGATTCCATATGTTTTGTCACTAACGCCCCGGGTTTCTTCTTTTGGCATTTTCAGGTATTCTATCACACGGATGCAGCACAACTGACAGTTCTGTTGCATCCATGTGATAAAATGCCTGAAGATGCCGAAAGGCGAAACCCGGGTCGTTAGTGACAAAACATAAGGAATCGTGCAAAATTGTAACAATTCAAATTTGATATTGAAATTCCATCAAGCACCTTCAGTCGATATCATAAATTATTTCTTAAACTATATTTTTTTTTGTGGAGACAGATCTCTCAGTGATTCTTTTGTAACATTGACAGTTTGTAACATTTGACAATATTGTCGATTAGTTTATTAGTACCCATAGGAGCAAAAAAAAAATATTCCAGGTTCGGGGTCTTCTCAAAAAGATCGACATTTCGAAATTTTACTAATCGACTAGTATTTTTCCCAGTTTTGGCAGCAATCAACATGTGAAATAAACTCAAAATAGGCGGCATTACAATATCCCGCCCTTGGAAATCTGCCTTTCTCGTTAACTGTGTTGTTTACAATCAAATCATTTAATTCCTGAATCATCTCTTCACATGGCATATTACCCCATAACCGGCCTGCGCTTTGACCATAAAGAAAACTTATATATGACCCACGTATTTTTATTTATTTTACATATAAATCTTATAATATCGGAAGAATTGTTTTTGTATTATAGTAAGTATAACTTAGAAATATAGAGAATACCATATTTATGATTTTTTTTAAATTGTACCTGCTCTACTCGTATGTGAATAATATAATGGTTCAACTTGTAAATCATACGACGATTCTTAGATGTGTCTCCTTTAAATTATAAAAAATATATATTCATAAATATTGCTCCCAGTGACATTTGCGTGCCTGCACGTAATTTGCGTCTAAGTGGTTAATCCGCCACTGACCGTAACTTGAACACCTACGTAATAATACCTAAATGCACCAATGTTATAAAATATATTCATTCAATAAATATTATTTCAGCGGTTTGTGCTGTTTGCACAGAATGATATCCAAATTGGCGTATATTTATTCTCAGTACACTTTTAAAAAATGTATATCGTTAGTGCAGTCGTTTTCGCTTGAAATTTAAGCCTTTCGAGGCAATAAAAAAACGCGATTCTCTATTCTTACATAATAATTTTCGACTAACAATTGATAAGATTATGCTTTATTGCTTAGTGTCATTGGCGAATATTGTATGTTTTAACTGGTTTCAATACTTCGTAAATCAAACAGAACGACTTTCTACTTCAGTGTTGCCCACATTAAAAGTTTTATTGTTTTTTAATGCTATTTGGGACAGCACTCGCCAACCTGTCAAACTTCGCGGAATCAAGTCACAATCTTGATCCCGCGAATTACTAACATGTTTTTTAAGATGTGAACATTATATATATCAAGTATCAAAAGTTACATTTTTGTAGTGAAAAGGGAATATCATTGGTTACATTTTTAACGCGTTATTTGTTTACTAAGTGCTTGAAATAAGGTTCCGTGTTCTTTGTTCCAATGAGGCACTAGTCCACAGACTATTGCGGGCTTGAATGCGGGGACCGCGAAATGTATCGCACCATCTCTCATAAAATCAAAAATTTCGCCTTGTGAAATACTGTAATAACAACTAATTTATTAAGTATTTTCGAAAAAAATACTGGCAATATACAATACATGTAAAAAACATATCTATACTGTTGAACAATTCAATTCGTTTAGCTCAAAGCAAAAGAGCCCGACCGATCAATCGCGAATCAAAATTTAACCGATCCTAATTATAACTGGAAACTTCAGATTTTTTTATAATTTCATATTTTAAATACACAATTAAGAATGCATCGAAAATAATCTAGTAAGAACCAATACGGAAATATACGATACGTTTTCTTTCTTATTAGAAAATTTTCTTTTAATGATATCTAGTGAGTTTTAATAACCGTATTATATACCTAATACTTGTAATCAGTAGATATTTTTTACATTTTTAAACGAGTCCATTCTTTTCTAGGGAAAATAAATTGAAAAGCTTGGCAGCACTGTCCGTATCAACATTGCCATGTGGCTGATTCTGTCACTTATTTGAAATTGTGTCAAACTCGTGCCTACTTCGGTGTACGGGGTTTCTCTAGTTGAATTGCGTGTACGTCGCGTCATGCACGACTTTTTTTGTATTTATCTTCTTGTTTTACCGCTTGCACATTATTGTATTTGAAATATCGCTTGGATTGAAACTTAAGCTGTTTTAGAATTATTACAAAAGAATTCAGTTGTGTTTAAAAACATAAAAACATTTCAGAAACATTGGTTTAAATCAAATGTGTGTAACCTTTTTGATGTTGGGAACTACTTTTGATTTGAATTTTGAGAGCGATCGACGTTCAACCAGAATCGTATAAGAAATTTAATTGATACTTTTTTTGTGTTTTGAAAAATTCAAATGTTTGTTAAAAAATTCAAAATATTGTTGAAATAATGTTCAAAATAATATAATTTTAATTTATTCGTATTTGAAATTTATAAAAATTTCCACAAATTCCATATTTAAAATGATATCAACTGATTTTCTTCAAGTTTTTTAAAATCTTTTATTTATTATTTACTTTATTACTCTATAAAATTATTTGATTTTTGCTATTGAGATTCTCTTCAGAAATCTGGAAATCCCACTGTTACCACTTTAATGACAAGTTTTTTTTTATCATATTTTGACATAATTCTATCTATGAAATATTAAATACTCTGCCTTCTAACAGTTATGCAAGAAAGATGGGTACTCCATTAAAGAGAAGTGTAACCATGAAATTGAAAATATTATGAGGACATAGTAATGAAAAATTGACGCCGCATAATGAAACGGTCAAATGTAAACCACATAAAGTTTGGTAAATTAAAATTAAATTATAATAGAACTTCATTTTGATGTAAACCAATTTTTTTATTAATTTTTATAACTCTCAATTCACTTAGTGTTTGCAGATTAATTGATTTTATGGTTTGTGTCTACTGTTTCATAGATATTGAGAGAGGTGTATACACGTACAGGCAGGATGTGTGAGCGTAAATGTTAGGAGAATTTTTAACACACATACACAATTTGTCTTCGTTCACACATGAGCATGAAACTATATGCAAACTATCTGCAGGAAGACAGAGATTTGAGTGAATTTTGATGGTTTGAGGTAGATCTAGTAATGATTGATAGAATGTCAGTATATACCCTATAAAACTTTGCTATTTTACAAACATATCTAAAATTCACGATAAATAAAATGCTGTCTCCCTACAAACATATGTGGCCAAGATTGAGGAATAATTCTTCTTTTCAAACATAAAATTTTGCAGCATTTTTCTACATAACTATTATTGAATTTTGTCAGCAATCTAAGTCGACCAAAGAGAAGACCCCTCCAGTGGTGAAACCCTCTCCAGCTGTGGTATGTTGAATTACTTTTAAATTTAAACTGAAAAGCTTTTTCTCCTTTGACAAGTAAATTGATGGTAAAGTGATTGAAAATTTTCTTTCGAGTCTGGTATAATGTTTTTTCGTTGCAAATATATTTTGATAGTGAAATGTGAAAGACTCAATACTGGTGGGAGTGTGCAGGACCTCAAATATTTCTTTACCATGAGCCGCCTCTACATTTCAGTGGAAAAAATATTTCTCAGTAATCTTTTATACCTATAATAATTCTCATATTTATCACGTATGTTAGTTTTTTTTTTATCATTTTAGAAAGTGTCTGGAAATGCTGAATGTGCTCTTTTAGAAAATATTGCTAAGCAAGGAGACAAGGTCCGCCAACTGAAAGAACAAAAGGCTGATAAAGCGGCTGTCACTGCTGAAGTAAGCAATTCTTCCTTTAATTATCTATGACTGGGTAACTTTAAGAATTCTGTTATTATTATCATCAAATTACCTTTTTTTATTGTTTACATTTTGGATATGTTCTGCTGTGCTAAGCACATTTTCAACAAATAGAATTTATTTAATAAATTTTGAATATAGTTTAGCATTTGCTAACTCTTATAAGACAATAAATAATTGTGGGCATGACTAAAGTCACATGATTAAAATCATGGATAATATCCATATAATCTCAAACATATCTGCGATTATTATATTCAATTTTTTTCTTTGCATAGTTTACAAAAGTTAATTTCAACTGTTTGAAATACTCAGGTTCAGAACTTATTGGCATTAAAAGCAGAATACAAGAAACTCACCGGCTCAGATTGGACTCCAGATGCCAAGCCAAAGTTAGCTCAACCCGCTTCCGTTCCTGCTGCAGTACCATCAGGTGGTCCAGATGATATTCTTGACAAAATAGCCCAACAAGGCGATAGAATCAGACAACTCAAACAAGAAAAGGCTGATAAGAAAACAATTGAACCCGAGGTAAGTGTTCATTTTGCTATGATATATTTTGCATCTTATAACAACTAATTATATTTATAAAAAAATTCCGTTAAATCTCCCTACTATCAGAAAAAAATATCGATACCTAGTATTGACTATATAATTAGCCATAAACCACATATGACTCTCAAATGTAACTTATATAAGAAAATAAATAGGGAAAAATCAATGTAAATGATTTGTATAAGCCCAGAAGAAAAAATGAATTGATGAGCTTTTGGTGAAAGACTTCTTCGTAAAAAAGAAAACAGATTTTTTTTTCACAAAATCTCAGGCGTAATAAAATTGAAACTTTAGAGTCTTGTCTGATATATATTTGATAATTTTTTATTAGGTCAAGAGTTTATTGGAGCTCAAAGCTGAATATAAGAAGTTGACAGGAAGTGACTGGACCCCAGATACAAAGAAGTTACACCAAGTGGCGCCAGTACAAAAAGAATCGGCACTATCTGGGGGTGCAGATATTATTTTGGATCAAATAGCCCAACAGGGTGATAAAATAAGGCAACTGAAACAAGATAAGGCTGATAAAAAAGTCATTGAAGTTGAGGTAATCATTTAGTCATCCTTTTCAATTATATCTTAATTTATTGAAAGCATATGAATTCTATTAAGATTATGTCTAGTTTTATGGTGTTGTTATCAAATTGAAAACACTTGTATGGTTACATTTATTTTCCTGTATTATTAAGCAGGCGGAAGTGTTTATATTAACGTTAATGAAAATGTTTTGAAATTATTAGAAAGATAGAAAAAAAAGAATTAAATAAGTAATTAAATAACTTTAAAACAGTACGATTTATTTTGTTTGTCAGGTCAAGAGCTTATTGGCTTTGAAAGCCGAATACAAAAAAGTGACAGGCAATGATTGGACCCCCGACACAAAGAAGTCCTCACAACTAGCTCCAGCTCCAAAAGAATCAGCACCGCCTGCTGGTGCAGATGCTATTCTTAATAAGATTGCTCAACAAGGTGATAAAATAAGACAGTTGAAACAAGATAAAGCTGACAAAAAGGTGGTAGAAGTGGAGGTAATTAATCAGATCTTGTATAAATAGTTCTTGATGATTTCTCAATTTAAGTATTTTGCTTGAAATCATTATAAATAAATGCGTATTTTGATACAACTTAATTTTTTGCCATAGTTTTTTAATAAAATTTTTGTTCAAATGCAAAAAAATTTTGTAATAATACTTCTGTATTTATAATCTGGAATTTAACCCAGACCAATCTAAATAATCAACTCAGAAATACTAAATGAGTAACGTGAACATTACAGGGGTTGCAGTTCATGACAGATATCTAAAAAATTTATCTTAAAACTTTATTTCTTCTCAAAATAAAATTGTAGAAGCAGAATTATCTTTAATAATTATTAAAATCTATTTATAGGTTAAAACTCTTCTTGCCTTGAAAGCTGATTACAAACAAGCGACCGGTGTAGATTGGACTCCGAATATAAAACCAAGCAGTTCAACTGCTCCAGTAGCTACCCCAGTCTCTCCACCGTCCGTTGCATCTCCAACAATGGCCGCGTCACCGCCTTCACAGAATGGTGATGGCAATCTCGCTAGTATTCTTGATAAGATCACTCAACAAGGTGATAAGATACGGCAATTGAAACAGGATAAGGCAGATAAGAAAGCTTTGGATCCTGAGGTATTTAAATGTAACATATTATTTTATATAAGCTTGAGCAAGAATTCTGCAATATTTACTAAATATACATAATCCAAACGACCCTTTCGGCTCCTGCTGGGACTGAATGAGTCAATGCATGAATAAATTATAGTGAATTGTGAATCCTGAAGTTTGAAAATATGTTGTATTCAATTTTATATTGAAATGATTACTTTTTTCAGATTCAAAGCTTATTGGCTTTGAAAGCAGAATTTAAGAAAATATCTGGAAAAGATTGGACTCCTAATGTTGCTGCATCTGCTAAACCTAAGACACCAGGTAACATAAGAGTGATTGAAACCTTACTTATAATTATTGAGCCTTACTGTTCTGACATATTAAGTGTCTTGATACTTTTTAGGCCTGAGAATAGACCTTCTGAGATCCTTTCGATTGATCATAAAAATGTTTTACAACAATTGATTTTTTTGATTGATTGATTGATATTTAGAATATGGAAAAATAAGTTTCAATAATAAAAATAAGTTTGTATTTTATAGACATTTCATTTTGACTGTCATTTGAATTTTGAATTTTGTTTATTGTAAAGCAGATATGTAAATTCCAATATTTTTTTTTTAAAGCTTCAAGTAAACCTCAAGAAGCAAGCGTCTGCGCGAAACCTAACCAATCATCAAATCCTGCGGTAGATGTCTTGACTGCTAAAATCAATGATCAAGGAACTCTTGTTCGTAACCTGAAGGGAAATAAAGAAGAGAAAAAGGTAACTTGTTTGTAACAATTTTACAAATGGAAAATTTTTCTACTGCGCTTTGAAATGGTATCTAATTCGATTATATTTCACATCTACAGTTTATCCTCCATGTATGACAGTTTGACTTTTAACATTTCACATTTGCAACAAAATATATATATTACATTTTTAAATTTTGCGCTCCTTTGTCAATTGCTCAAGAATATTTATGCAATAATGTGAGAAATAGATAACGCAATACTTTCAGTCAGTCAGCTACTGTCATGTCCACTACCTGTATTCCTTATATTAATTCTTTAGTTGCCGAATATCAGAAAAATGACAGAGCCGTAGGCTCAGCATCGTCCTAAACAATGTGTCTGGCATATTTTAAACAGTCTGTAGTATATTATTTCAGGGGTATACAACATGTCGCATCGAAAAAATATATCATAAATAATACCATAAATTTGAATTGTTGCAACTTTGTACGATTCCACATGTCTTGTCACAAACGACCCGGTTTTCGCCCTTCGGCATCTTTAGGTATTCCATCGCACGGATTCAACAGAACTGATCGTGCGATGGAATACCTGAAGATGCCGAAGGGCGAAACCCGGGTCGTTTGTGACAAGACATGTGGAATCGTACAAAGTTGCAACAATTCAAATTTAATATTAAAGTTCCATCAAGCACCTTCAGTCGATATCATAAATAATACCATAAATGTTTACAAAAAATGTTATATTTACACTTTTTTTGTCAGAAGCGTGACTTATTTGGCAATATGTTTCCAAAAGGCTCGGCAGTGATGCCATATAAGATAAGAAAGATATGAAAAGAAATCTTTTACCCTTTACCCTTGGATGCTGTGGACAGCATGCGGATCATAATCAATGCCTTGTTACTGCATATGTGCTTGGATAGTGAATAATAAATGCTTCAACAAAAAAATAAATTCAAGCATTATTGCCCATCAATGTCAGGAAAAAAGAATACTTTTCATTTTCTCAATTGGCGATATTTTCTTCCACCAGCATATTTCTATGCAATTAGCAGCCCTCTTTTTCAGGAGCTGAAAGTGTTTTTATCACTCTTCATAAAGTACTTTGGTGTCCAGATTGCCGTGTTATATATTACCGTGTCACAAATTATATAATCGGTTGGAGACTTACTATTTTTTTGTATTTATTTATTCAAGGAAGTAGTTGATGCAGCGGTAAAGCTACTTCTGCAGTTGAAAGCAGAATACAAAACATTGGCCGGTATTGACTTCCCTGTTCCTGGAAGGGCTGCTAAACCAGCTGCAAGCAAACCTGCTGCCAGTGCGCCTCCCAAAAAAGAAAAGACTCCTCCAAGTGATGCCGCTAAGCAAAAGAATAAGAAGCCAGAGGTATTTTTAGATATTTAATTTATAAGTTCTACAAAACTTTAGGTGTGTCAACTACTAAATTTGTTACTTTCAACGTAGTAAGACATAATACATTACAAAATAAAACCTTTATTGAATCGTACCATTTCCATGCTGTATAATTATGATGAAGTAGTGCAGTTCAAGTGTGCTATTCTTTTTATAATAAATTCGTTGACTTGTTTAAAGTAAAAATACTTTTAAGTTTATTTTATGGACTTAGTTCTTACTGATTGAGTTGGCATTTACTTGGTAGAACTCCATTATAATACGGTGGAAAAATAGCATTGTATTTTAGCTCAACAAAATTTATAAGGTATATAGTTGATAGCTACATAGGCTTACACACTCATTGGAATATACATTTCTGATGAAGGTTAAGCTGAAATAGCTATCGACTGTATATCTTATAAATTTTGTAGAACTAAAATACATTCCTATTTTATTCACAGTGTGACTTAGTTCTTCAAAGTTCATCTTTCTAAATGATTTTAATTCTGTGGCATTCATTATTTTTAGTTAGAATTTGGTCTTGAATCCTCAGACAGGCACTTTTAACCATCAGATCTTGGAATTCATGATATAAAGCGAGAGTGATTAGCTGACTACTAGTCCTTTCCCAGTTCTTTTGAAAAGTATTTTTGTGGGACCAATATTAAGTATTTAATATTTTTTAGGCTGCGAAGGATGACAAAGATGTCGGTGGATTGAAGAAACAAACAAGGCTTGGACTGGAAGCTTCCAAGGAGACCGATCTCTCTGATTGGTATTCGCAAGTGATTACCAAAGGCGAGATGATCGAGTATTATGATGTATCTGGCTGTTATATATTGAGGCCGTGGTCGTATGCCATTTGGGATGTCATCAAAGAATTCCTTACCTTGGAGATTAGAAAGCTCGGTGTGAAAGATTGCTATTTCCCTATATTCGTTTCTAAGGTCAGTTTTTTTTATTTGGTTATTAAAAAATACTGCATATTTTCTGACTATATCTGACATGTCACATTTTTTGTAAGACATATATATCGACAGACATTTTATACAAAAATAACTCATAATTATTAATATTATAAATTAATATAAAAATATTGATTGAATTGGCATTCACTTGGTAGAACTCCATTATAACACGGTAAAAAAAAATGGCAATGTATTTTAGTATTACAATTTTTTTTTTTCAAAAATATAGTTGATAGCTGTTTTGGCTCACGCCATCGTCAGAACTATTTCTGTTCTAATTTTAATTCTCGAACTAGTTCTGATGATGGCATGAGTTGAAATAGCTATCAACTATATTTTTAAAAATAATTTTGTAGAACTAAAATACATTGCTATTTTTTTTCACCGTAGTATAAATATAGACTGTAAATTATTTCAAATCAAATGTTAAATGGCAGTTATAGTATTTTTAATAATAATCATTCTTCATACAAGAGCAGCGTAATGTCAATGCCCATGACCACTATGCGCGTCAAACGCATTGAGGGCATGTCAACTACGATGCGCATAACTGCCATACACGTACAAGGAGCTTACTATAATGACCACATTCCATTGAAAAGAAAACAATTAGAAATATTTATTTGACCTAGAAATTAATTAATTATACTTTTTTGTTTTGAAGGCTGCCCTTGAACGGGAGAAAACTCACATAGCAGATTTTGCTCCGGAAGTTGCATGGGTAACTCGAAGTGGAGAAAGCGAGCTTGCTGAGCACATTGCAGTGCGACCAACTTCAGAGACAGTCATGTATCCCGCTTATGCCAAGTGGATTCAGTCATACAGAGATCTCCCCCTGCGCCTTAATCAATGGAATAACGTCGTTGTGAGTAAATAGACTCACATTACAGACTAATAAAACAATAACTATTAACCCTTTCCACTCGTATGTCCCCTCTGGGGAACCAAACAAGAAAAGCGTTCTACTCGTATGTCCCCACTGGGGAACCAAAACTTTAAGCTTGAATATTTTCTATGTACCACATTTTATTGATTTTTATTGCTGTTTATCATATTTTATATATCGTGTAGATAATATTTTCTCTATCATATGATTAAAATTCATATGATAGAGAAAATCGCAATCTTCTTGCATCGACATAAAAAAATCGCTAGAATTTTTATCATTTTCAGATGAAAATTTCTCTTTTTTATTAAATACCATTATATATAATTGATTTTAAAGCATAACTATGTCAACGGTGATAACACTAATAAATAAATTTTCAAAAACTCTTTATCAATAATGTTCTTAAAGCTTTTAAAAATATCATGCTTAAAATTCATATACTGGGATTAAAACTTTCGTAAAATAGAAATTAAAAACTTTTTACGATTGAATTTCTATAAAAATACTAAAAAACAGTCTTATGCACGCTGTGTAAGTTTTTTTCTGAACAAAAATTTTCGAGATTTCCATTTTTAAAGATTTATTTTCATTTTAAGTTTTGATTATGAATCCTGGAAAATGTGTGAAATTAATTACGAGTTGAGGCTACCCTCACCCAAAAGAAATTACGAGTGCAAAGGGTTAAAGTGATTTCAACAGTTTTGTAGGTTGAAATGACAAACAAATTTATAGTTTGTCATTTCAACCTACTAATACCTAATTATAGTTCTTGATTATTTTGATTTTTTCAATTTAGAGATGGGAGTTCCAACATCCCCAACCATTTTTACGAAGCCGAGAATTCCTTTGGCAAGAAGGACACACTGCTTTTGCAACTAAGCCACCTGCTGACGAAGAAGTTCTTCAAATTCTTGGTATTTGCATTTATTTTTTTATCGAAAATATACAAATTCTATTCATAATTCAGATCTATTTATTTTTCACTTCAACAATAAATCTCCATATAGCATTAATAGATTATGAAATTGAGGTATGAATTGATAGTTTTTCTGAAAACATATTTTTAAATTCAAATCAGTTGTCCTTCAATTTACCCTGTTGTATACTTATCCTATCCTTTATAAATCCAGAATTAAGACTCGAATCTCACCTCATGTACATGACATCTGATAATCAGCATGTAAATGAATTTTTCAATAATATTGTATTCTATTTCAATGTTAATACTGAAACCTTTAGGGTTAGATGATAACTGGCATTCGGCATCTGGGCAAGTAAATATTCATAAATGGAAAGGTGGATGAAAACACATGTAACTGAAATAATCTCACGTGAGAGTTAATCAAGTAGGCTTAATTGCTCATTCAATAATGGGAATGAACTCAATTGAGATCTGTTTATTTCTACATTACCCTGATAGAATAATTTATGATGCCCCAAGCTTTGATGGAATAATTAAGTACCTTCTTCTCTGTTGAAACCCACCATCAATCAATATCATAAAGTATTTCAATGAGCTATGTATTTTTGTTGACAGAATTGTATGCAAGAGTTTACACCGATCTATTAGCCTTGCCTGTGGTCCGTGGTCGCAAAACTGAAAAGGAAAAGTTTGCTGGTGGCGATTATACAACTACTGTTGAAGCGTTTGTTCCTGCTAGCGGTAGAGGAATCCAGGTTAGCATTTAATTATTTTGCAGATGTATATTTTTTGATTTAGCCTCAGAGGGTCAAAAAACAACCCAAAAATGTCATGGTATATCGATCTCTGACACTTTAACACCACCTTCTGAACCGAATCAATGATATTCCAACATTGATTATTTCAAAAATTAATTCATTTTTGTTACTGTAAAGCAGACTTATGGAGATTATCAGAACAAATCGAGCTATATTTCTTAAAAAAATATAAATCTATATTGTGGAAATAGTTCTAAAAAATGTGTTTTTTATTTTAAATATCATGCCTTTCTAAGAAGCAACAGTTAAAGCCTTAAAAGTGACTATATTTCATTGTAAAAATTAACTCACTCACGAAAGTTACAACACTTTTAAAGCTTATATTTTTGGGAAACAATTATCTTTTGTTTAGGTAATAGGTACATGACTTCACTGTGCTAAAATTTCTGTTGCTTAATTTCAGGGTGCAACCAGTCATCATCTGGGACAGAACTTTGCAAAGATGTTTGAGATCATTTATGATGATCCCGACACGCAAGAAAAAAGATACGTCTTCCAAAATTCATGGGGTCTTACGACTAGGACTATTGGTAATTTTTTAATGTAATTACTGATATAAAATACTACATGATTTATTGTGAATATAATTTCCTATGTGATCACTCTTCATTAGGTGTGATGGTGATGGTTCATGGAGATAACCAAGGTCTGGTTTTGCCGCCTCGAGTAGCAGCCGTTCAAGTTGTGTTGGTACCCTGCGGAATCACTGCCTCGACTAGTGCTGATGATAAAAAGAAATTAATGGACAGTTGTTCGCAACTGGAATCCTCCATAGCTGCAGGCAATGTCCGAGTGCAAGGTGATTACAGGGATAATTATTCTCCCGGATGGAAATTCAATCACTGGGAGTTAAAGGTGATACACATTGTTATATTTTTATTATGCTTATCAAAAATATTAAATCATATACGTAATCTGGATTTAGATCATCAATAATTATTTCAAAAAAATTCTTATCATATTTCAGCTAAAATACATTCCTTCAGCCAATGAAGGAATGCTTGTAAATGTGGAACTTGTTACATCAATATGCTGCCTAACATTTATAACCTTGTAAAACAAATAACACATGACACTGCTGTCTAATGAAAGCACTGTAAATGAGAATTTCATTTGCTGCCGAAAGCTTGCTTGAGAGCAGCTGTCAACCAAGTTACAACTGTTAGCAATCATCAGCCATAGCAATGACAAGTTATAATATTTATATATGAGCCACTTAACATTTCTTATTTGCAGAGATATTGAATTCAATTTTAATTCCTTCAATTCGAAATATTATATTTACAATAAATAATGTATGTACATATATGCAATTGATAAATTACGAGGAATAGTATTATAATTTTTGCATTTATTTATTTTCAGGGTGTTCCAATTCGTATTGAATTGGGTCCAAAAGACATGGCACAAGGACAATTAGTTGCTGTGAGAAGAGATACTGGTGACAAGATCATCATCAAAAGAGATAATGCTGTACAGGATATTGTCAAATTACTCGACACAATCCACACTGATATGCTAGCAAAGTAAGTACTGCTTTGCTAATTCTATTCTCGATTCAGGACATAAGTGTTAATTTTTTTATATAAAAATATTATCGGCATATGAATAACAATATAAATATCCCAATAAAGTGCTGAATCGACAATTAATATCATCTGTAAATAAATGATTGGATTTTTTCACGTTTATGATTTAAACCGTTTATTTTTCTAAAGGGCCACCGCTGAACGTGACTCTCATTTGAAATTAGTTACCAGCTGGGAGGAATTCAACACTGCACTGGATGGAAAAAATATTATCTTGGCTCCATACTGCGGACGTGAACCCTGTGAAGATGCCATCAAGAAAGAGAGTGCAAGGTAATTACTTGATAAACATCATTAATCGTTGTTAATATAATTGTTTCAATAATTCTTTATCTTATGTGACTAGGTGTCCCAAGTAGGTAAAGTCACTCAAAATTTGAATATAGCAAAGTAAACATACCGCAGTTGTCATCTAATAGTATATATAGTCACTTCCTCACGCTCGATACGAAAATAGCATTTTCATTTTATTATTTATTATTTTTATTTTATTCTCACGACAGTCATGCCACTTTAAGAACTATGATACAATGTAGAAACAGACATATCATATAAGAATATATAATGCTAGTGTTACAAAGAACCAATAAAGTGATAAAAAAAGTCATCAGAATATTGGTATTGATTTAATTTTAAAACATCTTAGTGATAAAAAAAAAAACCAAAACAGCGGACCACAGCAAACTCAACATGCCCTTGCTCTAACACTATTGTTCTACCTCCACAAACTCTATGTCAACACTCTGTATAAATCTTAAAATTGTTTCAAGAGAAATTTTTCTGTTTTGAAAATTTGATTTGTTAACTGTGTATGTCTCAATTTTTGAGATAGCTGTGTGTTGGTACTTGATACTCAAACACTTGTCCGCTGTGTCAAAACTTGATTATACGATATAATTTATCATTTTGACTGAGGTTAATTGATGAAATTTCAATAACGAATTTGAAATGTTGAAACTTTATACGATTCTATTGGGTCCGCCAAATAACTTTTTTTTTTGAAAATGCTATAAAAAAAAAAAACTAATATTTTCTCAAATTTCTTTTTTATTTGAAAGTACAATCCTTCCGGTTAATAATGGAAAATAACTTCATTCAAATGGCTGCCTCGGCTGGCCATGCAGTAGCCTACACGATCGGTCCAATTTTTAAGCACATTATCGATTGTGTCCAGCTGTATTTCACCAATGGCTTCACGAATATTGTCCTTTAAAGCGTCAATTGTCTCTGGGTTGTCGGCGTAACACTTATCTTTGACGGCACCCCACAAATAATAGTCCAACGGTGTCAAATCGCAGCTCCGAGGTGGCCAAATGACATCAGCTCTGCGGCTGATAATGCGATCTTCAAAAACAGGGCGCAAAACATCGAGTGTAGCTTCGGCTGTGTGGCACGTAGCGCCGTCCTGTTGAAACCAAATGTTGCCAATATCCTCCTCTTCAATTTTTGTGAACAAAAATTCGTTCAGCATGGTCCGATAACGATCGCCATTGACTGTAACGGCCACTCCTTGCTCATTTTCGAAGAAAAATGGCCCAATTATGCCTCTTGACCAAAATCCGCACCAAACAGTGACTCGTTTTGGGTGTACCGGCTTTTCAATGTATGCGTGCGGGTTTTCTGTGCCCCAAATGCGACAATTTTGCTTGTTTACATACCCGCCAAGATCAAAATGAGCTTCATCCGAAAAGATGATTTTTTTGGCAAAATCGGCATCTTCTGTAAGTCGATCGCAGGCCCACTCAGCGAAGCGAAAACGCATTGGATGGTCAGTTGGCTTCAACTCCTGAACCAATTGGACTTTGTATGGCGTCATACCAAGGTCTTTATGCAAAATTCGTCTCAATGATGTCTCCGAAATGTTCAATTGTTGAGAACGACGGTGAATTGATGTTGATGGCGCTTCACGCACACCTTCTGCCACAGCATCAATATTCTCGGGTGTACGCACTGTTTTTGACTTTTCACGCTTTGGTTTATCGATGAGGATGCCAGTTTCTTTCACTTTTTTCACAAGATAACGAACATACGGAGCTGACGGTGCTTCTCTTCTTCCAAAATCCGTACGCAATTTTCGCACACATTTTGCAACATTACCATGATTTTCAAAGTAATGTCGCAATATTTCCCAGCGTTGTTCAAGCATATACACAACCATATTGAAAAAAAAAACTTTAGATGGCGGACCCTATACATGTTTTGTCACTAACATTCCGGATCAGTAAGTTCTGTTGCATCCGTGTCATAGAATACCTGAAGATGTTGAAAGGTTAAGTCCAGTTTGCTTGTGACAAAACATGTAGAATCGTACAAAGTTCTAAAAATTAAAATTTGAATATATAATTAAATGTTTGCAATGAAATAGAGTGTAATTTGTTCTGATACAACTCTGACACTACTGAATTTTGTTTTTTAATATTGGGTGCTAGAGTAATGTTTATTTTGCTCAGCGAGAAAAGAGTTAATTGATGAACTGTTTTTTTTTTTTTAACAGAACCGAGACCGAAGGGGATGTATCAGAAGCAGCGAAGTTGCCAGCAATGGGAGCAAAAGCTTTATGCATACCTTTCCAACAACCTCGCCCACTACAGATGCAAGACAAGTGTATTCATCCTGCCTGCTCCGAAAAGCCCAAATACTTCACTCTCTTCGGTCGCAGCTATTGAATGACTGACTAAAAGCGAGAAATGATATTATATTCGATATAAATATTATCAGCATTATTTTTGTATTTTATTAATATTTTTGTGATTACTAACAAATGAAATTGGAATATAATTTAATATATATGTTCATTTTATGATTGAAATGTAAAGTTTGTTCACAATCCTGCAAGATATTTATCTTAAGAAATGAAAACTTGTTTTCTTTACTATTATTTAATACACATTTCCCCCCATTAAGTAGTATGACCATCTATGTGAGGCCACTTATTGTATCATTGTGGCATCTTGGTAATAGCCCTTCTCATGTTTATGATTGCTATATTATTTCTTCATATATCTCTGATCTTCAAGACATTCTTCTTATCAATAAATTTAAAAAATGTAAATCCGCAATAACACGGTGAAAAAATAGCAATGTATTTTAGTTCTACAAATGTACTGTAATGGAAAAAATAGCAATGTTATAATTGAGTTCTACCAAGTGAATGCCAATTCAATCAATAAATCCGCAATGATACAATATTAAACATGAAAAAATCATTTTTGTGCAATTCCTTTGGATTTACTACTAATAGGAAATTGCCATATGCCCCCAGATGGACCAAATAAATATCTACAACCAAATTAGGAGTAAAAGCTTCTCAATATTTTTTTAATTAATAATAAACTAGTTTTAGATATAAACTTGGAATCAATTAAATGTCAACTGAATGAGTGGTGGATATTTTTGTTTAATACACAGCTAAGTATTCAATTTAATTTGAAAGAAGCGAATTTATCTCCCTAATCTCTCTTTATCTTTTACAATACCATTAGATTTATATATAGATATATATATATGTGTATAGGTATAAAATTATAAATTTCTTCAGCAAAGTAATTTTTAAGAACCTTATCAAGATATTAAATAAAAAACTATGAATCTTTCCCAATTGACTTTAATGATTTTTTGTATTGGCTGGATGTCGATATATTCCATGAGGACGACAGTGAGTCAGGCGAATACTATTATTCATTGTGTTATTTACATTTTATATGAGCTTGTATAATTGACATTCTTCCTATCCTAAATTTTTGTCTTGTTATTTATTTCTTTAATTTTCAACATACAATTTTTTAAATATTTTAACGTTACAAAAACAATGGACAATAATGTTCTTAACTTTTTAATTTGTAAAAAACAAAAGTATCAAATCCCATAGGCAGTAATCTTATTATTATTCAAAATTTTAAAAAATATTGTTCCTGTGAAAAGTTCAAAGAATGTTAATGTAAGTATTTTCGATTTTTGTCTGTAGAGTCTGAGATTACATAATTCCGAAATAGATTTAGTATTAGGCCTTGAAATGAGTTACAACGAAACATTTCAAAAAGTTTTTTTAAATTGAAAAATTGGGAATATTTTTTTACACTGGCAAATACGCAGAAGCAGGCTTGCAATGATAAGATTGACAAGTAAGCAATATAAGGATTTAATTATTGCGTGCGGTCGTGCAGTTGTGACAGGAGTGGTTGGAGCGAGTGTTGAAGTTAACTGTGATTTTACAACAACTCTCTCTTTTTAATCATGATGAGTGACGATGATAGAGATATAGACATCGAAAGCGACGTAATTAAAAACCTCAAATTCTCATTATCACCCTTGTATCGGATACTTAGTTTGTGTCAAATATTTATGTTCTATCTATTGTTGTAGGAAGGTGATGATTCAGACTCAAGATCGCATGCGAGACAATCCTCTAGCAATATTGGATATTATTCACAAGTATGTCTATTCAATAGAAACCTATTGATAAATTTATGAACTTTCCTAAAGCTTAGATAAACGTGAAATATAATCTATCATGATACCCTTAGTTAAATGTCATTTAGCTCAAGTATCCACATACACTTGCCATTTATGTATATTGCTATTTCATTGAAATTACAATGATATAACAATTAAAATAATCGGAGTTACTGTTTAATAATATTTTGAAGGTAAGATAACTGTAAAACATATATTCCTGTTTTAAATGAAGGAACTTAATTTCGTCATATCAAAAACGCAACAAAATTTTGTCAACAAATTAGTGAAATTTGTGTTACTCCAACATGAATAATTATGACAGCATACTGAAAGTTTTTTTTAATTTTATTTAATTACATCTAAATGATAACAACACCGTATCAAGTCTGTACAGTTCAGATGTGGTATTTGAGAAGCTCTCAAAAAGAATGTGCAGATATGGAGGATACATTTTTCTTCCTAGATTAATAATTTTTATGTTTTTTTTTTGCAACATTTAATTTGACTCTTGCCGGCCATATAGCGCTAGAGAAATATTTTACATCAGTACAATATCTAATAATCAGATAAGTATTATCTATGACATTATTGCTGCTAAATTATTTTTATAATACAAAAATGCTGCACTTTTTTCTTGCCAGAATAAATACTCCAAATGTATTCATCATAGTTCTTTTCTGGCGCCAACATTTTTTTAGCTTAGAAAAAAGAATATGAGTGTCAGTAAACTGAATTTTATAACTTTTATGTTGTAAACTGTCACTTCTTGATGGAAAGGCATGGTATTTTAAATAATAAAAACACATTTTTTTAGAACTTTTTACCCACAATATATTTTTTGATCAGGACCGGTTTAGCTCATCGCGAGCATTATCAACTGATCACCAGTTGATAATGCTCGCGATGAGCGAAACCGGTCCTGATCAAAAAATACATTGTGGAAATAAGTACTAAAAAATGTGTTTTTATAATGTAAAATCTTAGTATCAATTTTTTTTTGATCCACATTACTAATCTATTTTTATACTTTACAGGCCGAAAAAAGAGCACACCACAATGCACTGGAAAGAAAGCGAAGGGATCACATAAAAGATAGTTTTACATCATTACGTGATTCAGTACCTGCCCTCCAAGGAGAGAAAGTGGTTAGAATATCTGTAAATATTCCTAATTCCTTTTTTCAATAATAAAATAATTTTAAATTGTGATATGCAATCTGTAACCTAATTCTACTTAATAAGATTTATCTCTAAACTTATACTGGCTAGAAAAACGTTTAACCATTTTTTTATGACGAACACTTTAACAAACTATATTACACCCCATGTTTATAAAAGAACTGATAAAAAAAAATCGCACCTAAATTAACTAGGGTATTTTGATTGAGGTGAATGTTTTATTGAATAGTATGACAAGGAATGCGTAATCCTTTGACTATTGAAAGTTTTTTTTTTATTAAATTAGTTATTTTTGATACTTTGATTATTTTTATTGTTAATCTTATTGCACTAGTAGAGAATAATTATTCATATATATATATATTTTAATAATACTAACCTAAAAACCTTTTCATTCTATTCGGCTTTAAAACTATTGCATTCATCTGAGGGCATGCAGTTCTCTTTTAACAGTGTTTCCGGGAAAGAGTCAAACCTTTTTATCATATTATTTTGGTCTAATTCAATTAGACTCATTTTAAATATATATTTTACAAAAATGTAACAATAGCAAAAAGTAAAATATGACTCAGTGCATTACCATATGTCATAGGCCATACTGCTCAAAGGGTTAAAAAAAATAAAAATTTTGCCTTAATATTTTTATATATTTTTTTCATTAATAGATGTATATAAATATTTGTTCAATCTGTAAGCCTTAATTGTGAAAAAAAAAATGTTTTTTTTGGCAGTAATTTTGTTACATACATTTTCTATTAATCCAATAACGATATTTGTCAGACTCAAAAAAAATCTGCTTAAACATATCTCAAAGCTTGATTTTTTTTTATTTTTAAGATTAGGTTCTGTTGCATATTTTTTCTTGTACTCATTATACTAAAAGGTTGCTTTAAAAATGATTTTCTTAAAAATTTTCGATTTTATTTGCCCGTGTGTTCACCTTTTAGGCCAGTAGAGCGCAGATATTAAAAAAGGCAGCTGAATATATACAATTCATGAGACGTAAAAACAATTCCCATCAGCAAGACATAGATGACTTAAAAAGACAAAACACAATGCTGGAAACACAAAGTAAGCATTTTGATCCATTCCGTTTCCTTTGAGAAATCAATTTATTGTCTGTTAATTCCTGCCTGGTAATTCTCGTTGCATCTATATTTGAATGTTAATTGCATTGAATTTAACTTGCTTGAATACAAGTTAGGGCATGAATTAATTGCAATCAATTTGTGTTCAGATGTAGGATATCTGTGACATCTCAAATTCTCTCCAACCCATGCCTTCTTTGAACAGGGTATAGAGAAAACGATTATCTAGTACTCCCTTCGCCCAATTTTTCTGTCATTACTCTTTCTGGTAGAGAGAAAAGTTTTGATAATCGACTAGCTAATGATCATTTTCTTATAGTTCTGATAGAAAACCATACTGAACAAAATGTATAACGCTGTGTATAAGTCAAGTCTTATCTGATTTTTAAATTCTTATACTTGCAGTCAGGACATTAGAAAAGGCGAAAGCAACTGGTAACTATACAGTCGAGACCAATGACGTTTCAATGAGCGGAATAAAATCAGAAGGCAGTTCCCACGGTGACTCGGACAGCTCGGACGGCGAAGGTCCAACCCGGCGAGTTAAAAAACTAAAAATCAATGGGATATCAGTCAATGCGTAGACTAATTGTGAAAAACAGAAAACTGTCATTCGTAATAATCGGCTTAATAATTTGTAATAAAATAAATTATTATGCTGAAATAAATAGCAACAAAATCGGTCCAGGATTGTATAAAACTTCAAATAATCTTCTCATCCATTAAATAAATTTTCATCTATTGAGTACAAATCCACTTGGTATATGCAGTGTCATATACTTTTGTTAATTATTGAAATGAAATCTTGAAACATGAAAAGCTCACATTTGTGTAATTGGGAGGAATGAGTGGTGATTTGTTTGCGGTGAGCAGAAGTGTGATCGAGTAAAGATGTTATATTTTTAATACAAAATTACCTTTATTTTATATTGTAAATCCTATTTTGTACCGTTTCACATTTGTTTTTTGATTTCGAAATTTTTCGACATGTAAATATTTTTATTACATGGTTTTTGTAAATTAAAGATAGTGTTATTTCTCGTTCATTCATTTGTGTTTCTACATTCTAAAGTAATTAATAGTATTATAATAGTATAAATTAAATAATAAAGTAATGTTAAATAAAAGCCCCGTTTGTTTTATTTAATGAATTTTTGTAATCACCATTTTTGTGGTATTCCTTCTTGATGTGTTCAATTTATTTGTTATGTTAGTTCATTGTTTTTTTTGTGTATATTTGTTTTTGAATTATCATATTACAATAATTATAAGACAGACTCGTACTTTTGAATGCCAGAAATAACAAGCGATGAGCGAAGCTGGTCCGGATATTGAAACTATAAATTATATTGTGCAAACGTTTTTGATAAATGCAATATTGTTTTTGATTTTGATTATTTAAATGAATATTAGCCATGGTTCTATTATTATCATGTGTGGAAAGGAAAAGGGTTTTATGAAAGAGAAGTTTTATTCTTCGAATCTTTTGTACAATTTATATTCAGTCACTTTTAACTAAGTGCAATAGACAGTCACATTTACAAATAAATTAATCCAGTTATAATTCCATTTCAATTAAGATTTCATATGAAAGAAAGATCCAAAAATCTTTTCAGGAAGGTGTCCTTTTATTATTCATATATGCCCTCAATTATATGTTGAGTTTGAAACCTTTTCAATGTTATAATTATGTTGTAGTAGACTTGCTGGTAACATGAGTTTGAACATAGTAAAGGTATTTCTTCCTTCAATGAATCACAATAATAGTCAGCTAGAAATGATACAGAATGAATACATGAAGAGTACAGTGAATTAATCTCATTCAGTTAACTTTTAGTTTAACAGAATTGGAGATGGGGATAAATTTACAGCATGCCACTGTTTATGCACTCATTACATATACATTGTGAAATTTTGAAATGTCTATTTGTGCAGCGGCACAACAATATGCGAATAGAGAGAGAGAGAGACTGTGTGTTCAACAGATTGTCATAGAGGTAGTGTTATTTACTAGTTATATTATAATTAGCATAATAAGTTTTAAGTCAAAGTACCATCTATATGAAATCTTGTATAGTTGGGTATAGCCTTAATTAAATGTCTTCCCCTATTATCACAAATGTTTAGACAATGGTTTTATTTTTTCGAAAAAAAACATTGCTTTTATATTCCTCCAACTATAATTTTATGATATAGTTAAATTAACTGAGAAGTTTTCACCATGTCTCATCGTGGTGGAAGTCATCTCAATACCTTAGTTTTCTTGAATTCTCATTTCCTAGATTATTGTATTGACAATCACTTTTAAGGTGTTAACTGTCACTTCTTGATGGAAAGGCATGATATTTTAAATAATAAAAACACATTTTTTAGTACTTATTTCCACAATATATTTTTTGATCAGGACCGGTTTCGCTCATCGCGAGCATTATCAACTGATGATCATCAGTTGATAATGCTCGCGATGAGCGAAACCGGTCCTGATCAAAAAATATATTGTGGAAATAAGTACTAAAAAATGTGTTTATTATTTAAAATATGTATTGACAATGTTAATGCTTATTTTGATTCCAGTGGTGATATTTTAAAGAGTGAACAAGTTTCATAATACAAAGCTTTAGCTGCATCCATATCAGTTGCTTTTCCTGTCACGGCCTCTTCTGAACAGTTACTGAAAAAAAATTTTTTTTTTAGATTGATATGTTATATAGTTATTAGATATTTATAGATTCCTGTTCAACTGAAAAATAAATGGAAACAATTTAAAAAATTCATTTAACCCCTCTGGATAATATCTGGTTACCTCGTGAATCTGTGTTTTTCAACCATCTGATTTTGATTAGTAATATTTTGTTTTTAAAATTCTTTTAAATTGAAAATCAAACCAGAGAAAAAAGTTATTTACCTGAAGAACTTGCCACTTGTTGTCGACACTAAATGATCAGTAGCCAAGTAAATTGTAGTTTGGGATCCTTGTTTGGGAGATTTCATCAATAGCCACATCCATGGAGTCATCGAAAGTTTCACACTCCAACGATTCATAATGGTTGAATGTCTTAAATGATTTGTTCCTCGCACTAATCCAGGATTTAAGGCATTAATGGTGACGTTTGTCCCTATTTAAAAAGATAAACTAAGTATATTGATTGAATTGGCATTCACTTGGTAGAACTCCATTATAACACGGTGAAAAAATAGCAATGTATTTTAGTTCTACAAAATACATTGCTATTTTTTCCATTACAGTACATTTGTAGAACTAAAATACATTGCTATTTTTTCACCGTGTTATAAACTAAGTATGTTACCTGGTTTGTTTATACTGCCTTACTTGCAGTAATATAATATAAAAAAAAAAACATATTAAAAAATAAAATGTAAACCTGACAAATTGGTTTGCATAATAATTTTATATGTAAATAGCGATCTCACATCTTTAAAAGATTCTCATAATAATTTGACGCTTTCACATTAATACTAAAAAGTTTACTTTATTACCTTGTAAAATTTTTGTAAATTGCTTTGCCATTAATATTAGAGCCAATTTACTTTGGGCAAACCATTCCTTTGATACATATGTTTTTCGATCCAGAACTATGCTCAGTGGTATATTAGCTGGTTCGAAGGATCCACAGCATACATTTATTACTCTTGCTTGTGGAGATTTTTTCAAATTTACTAGCAGCAGGTGAGTAAGTAGAAAATGACCTTGAAAACAGAAAGTTTAAAGTAAAGGAGTCATGATTATTTTCATTTCTAATAGCAGCTTCATTCCATGCATATTTTTGTAAATTTAAGCCTACAAATATGTTGACCTTCAAAGTGCAGAAATGGATAGCGCTGAAAAATGCAAGCTTTCATAAGAAGTTTATTCTTTGAAATATTATTCCTAACCTAGAAAAAACTTATTATATAAAGTAATATTCTTTTAACATATTAAATGCTGGAAGGTTTTCATATGGTGGGATGTCTAGGGGCGGCAATTTCTTTGAATCAAAACCTAAAAAATACATCTTTTTTTGATTGATAATTTTTGACAATATGTTGATTCCAAAAGATGTCATTATGCTAATAAAATATTAAATTATTTAATACAGTCAAACTTACTAAATAGGGAGTGCCTATACAGGCTTATTTGCTATGGCTGGTCTGCCGTTTTCGGGACTATAGAGCGTGTGAATGCGCTTTTGGCATTTAAAGGGTAAATAACAGACTTAAATAATAATTATATGAATATGATAATTTTTTGACTTTGTTTTGATTGAATCTCAATTTATAAGATCTGACTAACCCATCCCACAATTTATGGACAATATTACCTAAATAATTTGTGGCGGTGTGTATTTCATGACCTTCTTCAGTTTTCTTGTATGGATGAAATATTATTCCAGCATTGTTGATCAGTATATCCACTTGGGTAGTACCTAGAAAAACATGTTTTTTAGTTTATATTTTATTACAAATACTACTAGGGGATGCAGTTGTACACAATAAAAGCCAAATACTATTTGTTTGATACATGCATTTATCGGTACTACTTTAGTGTAACGAATCACAGCACACAACGAAAATTCTGAAGCACCATATCCAGCTTCAAGATATAGATACTTGCATTCGATATTAGGGGTGAAATGACCTAATTTCGTTAAAGGATTAGAGATTATTGAAAACAAAAACAGGGATTTCATTTGAGGATCGATGGAAGTGCATTTGCCCTCATCTGAATATAAAGACACATACATTTATCTTGTCAACTTTTCTGCCTATGAAAAAAATCTGAAATGACATTACTAATACTAAACTTAAGATCTATAATCGTGAAAATCAAGGCCATGATTTCTTAATTCCAAATTACAAAATTATATCTGGGCATATGTTTTCTGTGCAAAGCTTGTCCAGTGTGATTAATATGTAAATTAGTTAAAGTAATTAAATTGAAAATAAGATAAAGCAGAAAAAAAAGAATAATAATTAAAGATGCTTAGATCTGACAGCATCATTGAACTGGTGGAAATGGGTAGATCTAGAGCAAATTACAAGGTATTTCAAAAAAAATCACTCCAATTATTTACTACATTTGTAAATGCAACCAAGAAATGCAACAAAAAAAAAATATTCTACTTAGAAGTTAGTCTATGCAACTTGTGTTAAGTGTCTTTGGAACTGCAGTTACTAACTACTAAATTTATGAACACTACTGCTACTCAAAATGATGCTGAAATAGATTTAAATTGAGAATTTTTCTTATTCTCAACATTCATTTGTTCCTTTATTAAATTCTTTTGTTTTTTTTTAATAATTATTTTATATTACAGCAATGCATACCAATTTCATGTGGTGCCCCTGCAATAAATGAATAATATTTTAAAGTGTGTTTCCTGTAATATTGTTTGAAGCAGGTATATAATTTTATTACATAGTCTGCTTAGTTTTCAAAGTTCATAATGTTTCATATATGAAACAATAAATAGCATAATTTTTATATAGCACATTTACTATAAGACTAACAAAATTTTTAGTTTTACCTAGGCATTTTACAAAATCTCTTATGGATTTTTCCGAACACAAATCAAGTCGTTTCAAAGTTAATTTAGCAGTAGGATTTTTTGCTCGGATTAAATTCATAGCTTCAACACCTTTTTTGACATCTTTGCAGCACATAATTATCTGCCCACCTAAAAAGCAAGCGTCATTTCAGATAAGTTGCAACATGGATTCAATTAAATATTTTGCAAAATATCTTCTTTTGTAAATGAAAAAGATATAATTATACACTTGAAAAAGTTTATTTAATTAAATTAAAGTGAATCACAAAGGAGGGGGAAAGGATAATTTCATTTTAAATAAAGGCAGAATTGATTTATGTGTGGCTACAGAGTCACTGGTTTGAGTATTAGTATGGAAATTATTATACATTGATTTTTCAATAGACTTATAAATTTTTATCTAAGGGCATCAGGTACTGCCATGTTTTCATATCTCCTGATATGCACCTTTCTGATGATCAAAATGGGCTTGAGAAAATGTGCACCACAAGCTTTTTCCTCACCCCATTTTACTTTTCTCTACTAATTTTTCATAGCAGCTTCCATAAAAAAAATAATTGACCTCTTATGTTATGTTGATAAAAAATACACAGAATTTATTATATATTTTAGTATCTTAATATGTCTGGTATTTGGTATATCTGTCACAAATGGTCTAC
Organism: Himalopsyche japonica; assembly: GCA_028555115.1. Lineage (NCBI taxonomy): Eukaryota > Metazoa > Arthropoda > Insecta > Trichoptera > Rhyacophilidae > Himalopsyche > Himalopsyche japonica. The sequence goes on from JAHFWJ010000483.1 coordinate 2,629,448, forward strand.
ATTATGAATAATGGAAATTCTTTTGAGTATCACATAAAGTATTTTTGACTGTGACGAAAAAACTGATATCTATTTATATCTTTAAAAGCAATACTGAAAATATGCTGTATATACATATATCAAATTACTTCAGGTCAAATTTTACATTTCTATTTCTTCACTTATTTGCAATTGTCCCTCATAATTATTTTTAATTTTCAAAAGCTTAACACATTATATCAAATGGGATTTGAGTAGTAACGAGATGCTATTAAATAAGCCTCAAAGAAGTCATCAATTTAGTTACAGTAATTTAATTTGTTTACCTCTCAATGCCAACTCTTTGCTTGTTTCAAATCCGATACCACTTGAAGCACCAGTTATTATTACAATTTTATCATTAATTTTTTCCTCATTTGGGCATGATGAGCCGCCCATGTAATTTCTATAATGTCAAAACATTTATCTGTAGGTTAATTATTTTTCTGAATGCTTAAGAATCAAAACGTATAAAAAATTTATTTTTATAAACCCTACCTTATACATGTCACGAGTCCAACAATTGTTGCAATAATGTATGGCCACCAGCTTTCAAATGGATCAGAAGGAGCTGTAGAGAAATCCATAATAATTTATTTTAAAAACTAATGCTATCTGCTACAGCTTACTTTCACTTCTAGTAGGAAAATCAGTCTTCATAAAATATCTGTATCATATTTTTAACATGTAAAGTGAGCTCTGCGTTCCCCCATTCAATTTATTGAGTAATTGCCACTTAATTTAAATAAGTGGGAAGCAGGATAATATTGTTATTATATTGTATCGTTTAGATTATCGTGAAGTTATCTAAAGTGACAACTTAAAATTTTATTCAATAAAATAACAGTTTTTTAGTGAATTTAATAAATGATTTCCTAGAAAATATAAACGTGAAAAATGTCTAATTTACTTTAGTTTCCAGTGTGTATATAATGGTAAATAGTTTGTGGTTCATCACAGGACGAGGTAATGTTGTCTATGGTTGTCAGTCGCTTAGACAGACGACAGTAGGTGTATTTTTTCAGAAATGGACTTGTTGATTTTTTTCTAATAACTATTTTAATGTAACCACTGTATGATGAATCAAATTAGTTGAAGAGGGTAATGTGAATAAATTTTGTGAATATCTCGGTGAACTGTGCTCAAAATCGACGAAGCGGATCTGGGTGTGATCATTGCAGGTGGGTAACGGTACTGAATACCACCCTTGTGACAACGTCAAAAACGTTCGATTTACTTTCTCATTTCTAAATATGAATTAATTTATCTAGGGCCGCTTACGTGTCTTATTTTAGGAAGAAAGTATTCGATTGCTCATATTTTCTACTAATACACGGTTGACATTTATTGAATAATCTCATGGATAATTGAAATATCAATACGACGGTCGAAAACACAGTTTGGTTATAGTTCCTACGAACAATCGAACTATGATGTTATTACTGAGGGATTTCACGGAAAACCACTGATATTCTGTCTTGATTTACTTTTCCTCTTGGTTATTCGGAAACTTGATTGTATCATATCTACCTACTTGCTACATTATTTGTAGAACGCGTAATTTTTGTAGCATGTATTGTTATTATGAAGAAGAATAATCATGAAATTTTAAAAACTCCTGACAGTTAATAGTCACTTTATTTGTTTCAATACCTTGCAATAATATTTTACAAAATTTTTAATATAACTATTGAATCCTTGTATTTAGAAAGTTACAAATATTTATCAATATATTGAAATGTATTATTTAAAATATTGATAACACCCTACTTTCATCATATAATTTTACACTTTTTTTTATGTGTGTAGTATTGTTGATAGGTTATGTAATTTTTTTGTAAATAATTTTATTTATATCACTGTTAACCGATGTCATAGAATTTCCGCATCCTGTTCTGAATATCGGTATTTCGTGTTGTTTTTTTTTTGTTATAGTTAAAATTTTATTTTGTTATAGGTTTTATGATTTTCAACTTAAATTTAGTTATCGGACAATGTGCCTTCAATGTGATGTGGTAACATTGCTCGAACTCACATCAAACAAATTGTGTTTACTTGAAAGATTTCTTTCAAAAATCACTAATAGTTTGACTACTGATTTGACAGTGATTTAGTTTGAATGAACATTTTTGATAATTTTCGTCCATAATGTTACTTAACCATTGTTAAATTGTTACTAGTTCTTAACCAAAGGGTTAGATCATAATCAAAAGTGTTCCAAGTGCTATTTATGAAATCATAAATAATAAAAATATGAATTGGTGGATTGAAATATGAGGAAATTAAAGAAAAATACTTTTCATAGAGTAGAAAAGTTACTGTAAGCAATTTAGAGTCGATTTTTATATTCCCTTTAGTGATGAGACTAATTAATTGTTTTGCTGATGCATTGACTCGGTGCTACTAAGGCTTTTGCAGTGTGTGGATCAAAATATTATTTCTATCCTTGCCTATGGGTAGGCTTAATTTTGAAAATAAAATGATATAAAACAATAGGAAATTCTTTCTTGCATGAATATATCAAGGTCCTCAAAATGAAAAAAAATAGGTACATAACTTTGTAACGCTTTGACAAATTTTCTTTTACAGCTTAATTGTCAACATATGTCACATACGGTTTCAATTTGTAGACTCGAGCTATCATTAGGTATTTGTTTCGTCAAAGATCAGTGTTAATTAGGAAATGAATAGTGATAAATAATACAATCGGCATATTGTATACTTTTCAAAAATATTAGCAATGGTTAAAAATACTTGTAGAATTGACATACTCCATTTTTTTCTACTTTCACATACTCCGCCGAATTTTTTGTTGTCTTAAACTTTTTTGCCTTTTAATGTTTATGGAATTATCGTTATTAATTTGTGAATGCACGTATATATCAGAGATTTTTATGGATTTTTTTTTCACATAAATGGAAATTTAAGTGTTTGAAACGAACTTACAACAAATAGCTATAATCAAATTGAGTGGAAATTATTTCTATTTGATCCTGGTTGTGGAATCAGCATCATAGCAACAACATACCCGGGAAGTAAAAGTTGTATAATAAATAATGTCTGAAATTTTCTTTTTTTTTTCATAATAATAGAAAGTATAGTAGAACCTCGATTATCCACATATCGATTTTATGAATTTTTTGATTATCCAAATTGAAAAATTTCAATATTTTTTATTCACTTTAATTATATAACGAATATGATGCTCTAGTCAGGCAATATTTTTCAGTAGAAGATTAAATGGACTTCCAAACTTTTAGGCTTGAAAAGTTATAGAACGAGTTATAGAAAAGTTGAAGAGTATAGAACAAATCTTTGCCTTCAAGTGATAGTACAGCACTGGGGTAAATACCAGAAAAAAAATTAATAACCATATTGGTTTTTGCAAATTCATCAGGCAGTCAGACTCTCTTTGATTCTCACTGGGAAAACAAAGAATTTTAAATGTGTAAAAAAACCCATCACTAATTATTGTAAAGAGATATTTTTAAAACAACTGTATGGAAAACATTTAACACCAGGAATGAAAGTTTTTCAATATTTATTGATAAGAGCGAAAAAGAGTATTCTTATTATCTCAACAATGCACCATCAAATCTGTCGATAGATTGTTTAAATTAGATTGAGATATTTATGGTAAAATTTCTTTCACCAAATGTCACATCTGTAATACGACTAATGGATCAGAAACATATAGGCATTTATATTGAAAACAGATCTATCGATCATTGATTTCTATGTGCATATTAGTTTATAGGACTGTTGCTACATGGCAGCTGAGAGACAGGATTCTATGTATTTATTGACAATGAAAAAGTCTTGGAATACACTTTTTAGAAGACCATTAGCCATAGAAGTATAGATCTCACTGATACGACTAACCTAGAAGGCAATGAGCAGATTGCTAAGGAATAATGAACCTAGATTCCTAAACGTTAGCGCTCAAATGTCCTCATAAAATGGTTTGAGAGAAAGAATGCAATCCAACACATTTAATATGCCTCAAAAGTATATGAGATTTTGCAGCTTCTAAAAGAAAATCGAATTTTTAGCAAAAATTAATCATTGATCATTTTACACGCAGTAATTAGTGTTAAAATTTACACTATATGTGTATATACACCCAGATTTTTAATGCAATTTTTTCACACGACACTGTTACTCTTTATAACATGATTTACTTGTTATCCTTTTTTTTACAATAAATGATGAGGACTTGATTGGCTAACAACTCCTTTGATAATATTAGAGCAATTTTGTTAGAGGAACCAGCATTCAATGCTGAAACGAATCAAGAAGTTTTAAAAATGACAACACAGTATTTATTAATTTTTTTGACAAAAAATCGTAATACCATCTGTGATTTTTATATAGTAGGCGTCCTAGAAAATTTCGAAATAAACTGAAACCATGTGATGAACTACATAGAACTTTACGAAGAATTATAACAGCTATGGAATATGCAGAAATATCATCGGATCAACAAAACAAATCCAATGTTATAATATTTGACTTAGATCAAGGATCTAGGAAAAACAGTATTTCATCAAATTAGTCTTCAGATTCAAACAACATTCAATACTCACATAAGTGAATGCAATTATGCACGTATATAAATTTATCTGTTCCTGGTTTTTTTTATAATCAATAAAGAAATTGGTTTTTTTATATTTAAAAAAAATATTACTGAATTTAGGAACATGTATTTTTGATGCTTTTTCATGTGATTGTTCTTTTTCGCGAAACTTTCTTTATGGCTTAGAGAAGGATTGGGTGTGCACACATATTTTAATAAAAATATCCAAAATAAAAGGTATGTTATTCTTTCTTCTCTTGATTTTTTTTTTATTTGAATTTTCGGTTCTGTGCGCCAATCTTGCCCTAATTAGTTTAGATAATCAAGGTTCTACTACAGTTTCCAAAACTGAGAAATAATCATTTCTATATATTTTATACATATCAGTGACATCTATGTGTGTCATTCACTACTTTTGAAATTTTTTACTCAAATATCTTCAAGCTTACTCATAGATGTCTCACTCCCCAATTTTTATTTAAGTGACTGGTTCAAATCTCGGCAAAAATGTTAACTGGTATGTGCAAATTTACAACTAAGTATTTTTTTATTATTACATATTTATAATCATGACTGATACTGATATGGAATATACATCCGCCTCGTAAATGATTAAATACAAACAGCTGAAGCAATTTTTGAACAATCTATCACAATTTGTGGTTTCATCGTTATATTTAAAAACATAATTTATTTTCCCAAGGAGACACTTTTATCAGTAAGTTCTACTTCCATATATTTTACTATTTCAAATGTGAATTTTAGATTTATGAGGATTTCATATAAAAACATGCGCTACCCTGCAGCAAAATTTGACGTCATTTCAGACTCACATGTCAGATTTGGTTGAAATAAAAATGAATGTAAAGTCAACACTTTTATGTGTAAAATCATGTAATTTTGCATTTATAGTGACATATACAAATTTTGAAACACATGTTTTCTTCCTAGAAGTGTTTTATTACCTATTATGTGATTTTACAATAATAAGCACATGCTATATTGTTGAAGATTCAAAAAACATATGGTTATACATATCAATAATTTTATTTCACTAAATATAGATGAATAAATTAAGTACATTTGACATATATGGCTATTGGTGAGCTCTCTAGCAGAAAAAAAGCGGTGACAAATTTGTTTTGTAATTATTTAGTTTCTTCTCAATTTTCAGGATGGAAAGCCAGTAAGAATAAAAAAATACTCGAAGAAACAATCGTAAAAATTTAAAAACAACTAGTAAAATGTGCATTATAAAATCAAAACAAATTATTAATTTAATTTTTAAATTTGTCTAATGAATAATCAATGAGCTACTGCACTCTTTGGAGTTACATCTCTGTCATCATTAAATTATTAATATTATATTCAGTATAATTATAATATAAAAAAAGTAAAAATTTGCAAGAATTGGTAAAGACTCATTGTTTTGATGGATTAACTGCATCCGAAAATGTTGGTTTACATAATTTTCTATGTTGATAATAAGGTCAAGAAAGTTTATATATTTTCCCCCTACTTCTAAGGTAAATTTTATATTGACAACTGCATTTGCCCAATTGGATTTTAATGAAAGTCGATTATTATTTATTGTGAAATCCTTTCATGAAAGACTCGTTAACAGTATTTGGTTTTTTTTTTTAAATTAATCACAGACAATTGAGTGCCATTATTGTTAAATCAATATTATTGAAAGTTATTTCACTTATTTATTTGGATCCAAGCTTTTAGGGTCTGTGTTTTTCCATTGAATATAACAGATGCTAACTGTTTATTGTATGTCAATTCTGTTCCATGTGATAAAATGCCTGAAGACACCCTGGTCATTAGTGACAAATTGTACAAAGGTTCAACAATTCAAATTTTTTGGATTACCTTACTTGAATCACAAAATCAATGTTAACATGTTCTCTGATGAGCCACGTTAAATATATTTGACAACTGAATACTCCGAAACATAATTCAGTAGTGTTCATGTGATATAAAAGATAAAGGATAATTTGTCAAGTATTTTGACAGAACAATTAGCACCTACATGAAAGTTTTAACACCTTTACTATTACGTTTTTAACAATTTACTATCGATGCACTACTCAGCCTTCTCAGCATAAGCAGTCAGTGGGTCAACAGAGAACCGCAAGACACATAATTAATAAATAATTAAAGAGTTCACCTTGAATTGGAACTATAAAAAAGCTTCAAAAATTATCCTTAATTCTTTAATGGCCCTATACATTATAATTGGTATTATTATTTTTTTGATGTCATAATTACTATTTTTATATTATAAATCTAACCAGCAAGGCACTTCATTTACTCATGATTTATATAAGATTTGATATTCAACTAATACGTGGGGTGGACCCAATATAATCATTGTTATCATACTATTGGCATTGAATTGAGTTTTTCTATATTGTGAGAAATATTACAAATATTGGCATTTGTATTGTAATTTTCGATTATGACTATCACATTTTTCAGTCATGTAATGTCACTACAATATTTCTACTAGTGATTTTCATTATTTAATGGGAAATTATCGAACAAAATTAATGTAAAAGATATAACTGATTTTGCTGGGTCGGATCTTAGTTGAAATTTCAAAATTTTACCCACCCCAAAAAGCTCGATTTTCATCGCCAAAATCTTACACACAAATGTGACATTTTTTCTTGGCAACCAAAACAATAGTAAAATTATTTTTTCTTATAAAGATTAATTTATATTAAAAATGATTAATGCAAATTAAATTTAAATGCATTAAGTTTGTTACTAGTTTTAAATTGAGGTTTACAATAATGATTTGTGCATCTCGACAAAACCCAATATATGATTTTATTGTTTGAGTACACAGCCCCAAGCCTGTGCAGAAATCTATATAGCTTTGAAACTATTTTTTTTTGATTCAACTGTCTTATCACTGGAAATTATTTAACAACATTTAGGCATTTTTGAAAGTCCTACTATCGCTCAGTTGCTTAGCCTCATTTTCGAAGACAAAAAAGCTAGTAGAATAATGGTAAGATAGTTCTTGTGCTTTAGCTCGTTGCTTCTTTCGGGTTTCTAGGTTTGGGAAAGAATTTAGATATACATTTACACAAATGACATCTTTAATTTTACTGCAGTTAAAGTATTGGTCTTTATCACTTCAATGCAATATGTATTCATAAAGTTTCATGAGTCGTTGTCCATTTACAGAAAATGTCAATCAATAAGCATTACAAGAAAAAATAAGTACAAAGGTTTGAATAAGAATTTTTATTTTAAAATTATAAATTTACACTGTTGTACAGATTGTTCCAAAACTGTAATCGTTGTTTGTTGGGGTTTCGCATCATTTCCATTTTATCACTGAATTTCAAGTAGTCCATTGTTTCTGCACTCCGTATTGGCTGCCATGTGATGGGCAGAAGTGGTGATGTATGAGGAGTTGGATTTCTGGAAAAAATGTTTAATTAACCTTTTATCTTTTGATATAACGTATCAGAATATTTTGATATTCAAACTTCAACACGGTTATTAAGGCGTTAACAATTTTCTGGTAAATATTGAAGTCAAAACCAATCATCTATTTTAATACACGTATCCTCATCGACTGCGACAGGTGCATGCAGTTTTGTTGTACCTTTAACAATTTTCAATTATTAATCATGTAAGTTAATTTTATAAAATTAGGCCTACTACGCATTGCTTGGGCCTCGTCAAGCGAAATCTCTATGAAATTTAATTCTACAATGTTTCAATAACATCTTCAGTGATTTTGAAATTATTCTCTCCATAGATATTCCGGATAAAGGTGTCAAAGTATAGCTGAAAATCATTATTATATGGACATGCTGGGTAGATGCTATTAACTTTTATGCTAAACATTTTATTATCAACCCCACTCGTTAAGGTTGGGACCGTAGTTTTCATTATTTTGGAAAAATGATTGAACGGATCTATTCATGTCACATGCTTTACAATTTTAAAATAGTTTGAGCTGAAAATGTATTGTCGAATAGTGTCAACAATAGTAAATATAAGAAAGTAGCCGATATGGCTACCCAGGCAATTCTAATGCCAATTCAATCAATAAAGTAAATACTTTTTTTTGAGAGATTTGGAGATTGTGTCGGAAATTGTTTAATATTTATCAACGTCATTGAATAACAATAAAAATTTCAGACAGGTCACTGTCCTTTATAAACTGACATTGATGTATTACGTTATCTCTTCAGTCTAAACGCAATTTGCCCAGATGATCTTCAATTTTATTAGTCACGCATGTTTATACAAATTTAAACCACGCATGAAATACAGATTTTACTACTCAACAGGTTTTTAATGTATGCCATGTGTATGTATGACGATATAATGAACGGTTAGGTAATCAATAATTTATTAAAATTTATTTTAACTAAAATGTAATATTGATTTTTTTTATATTCTCCCATACCTTCCGTAAATATTTTTGTTAATTTCATCTTAGAGAATTTTTTTGTTCCATATATTTCAAAAATTTCATAGAAAAATAATATACCTGTTTCGTTTATCAAGATTAAATTATTAACACAAATTTTAACTACATAAAAAGAAATTATTGGAATTAATTTTTGGTTATGGTTGCTTTGCGGAAAATTTTTCAATTTAATCCAAAAAAAGGGCATAATGACAGCAATTAGCTAACTAGTCTTGTCTTGGCACATAAAAGTGAGGTTGAGCAACTGAGTAACACACAGTTATCTTAGTGAAAATGTCTACGTTAGAGAACCCTATGCTATGATTAAGAAAAAACATGCCTAAGAATAAATCGGTAACATTATGCATGGATAGATTTTTAAACCAGGGACTGATAAATTCCCATCCACCATTTCAATTCACAAAATATGTGAATTACTTGCACGATTTTATAAAGATATCAGTTTTAAATGCTTATTAATCAAATGGAAACCGGTTTAATAATAATGATGGAATATATCTTATAACATTTTTTACCAAGGTTTGGTTGTAATATATAATTATGATACATATAATTTCATTATATGATTATGTGCCTTTCGTGTAATTATTCAAAATTAACATGTGGTTTTCAAAAACATACATCAAGTAGATACCTATAAATAGATATTTGATAAATCAGATAATTTTAGCCATCTATTACTTTATTAAACTGACACGATATGAAGCGTAGAGGTATGGGCGAACGCCCAGTCTGTTAGAATTCATAATTTTCATCGCGAGCAATTTTTTTAAAATTAAAATCATCCGTAATAATTAAAAGTTAATTTTTATAAAATAAAAAATTTTATTTTTACCCCCATTTCATGAAGTTCGCTATCATTTTTGCCAGTCTCTGGGAAACTTTTTCCGTTGTCTTCGATTTTTTTTCTCCAATGAAAAATGGCGTAGTGAACAGGTATCCCAAGTCGTCTCCGTGCGCTGCTCCCTTCAGTCCTATCTGGTAAAATTTCTTGAATATACTGTAATCGCTATCGTAAGCGAACTGCCATAAATAAATGGGACATCGGGAAGTCTTCAACCGTATGTAAACGCTCTTAGCCAAGCCGTAAAAAAACTTTGAATCGCCCATCATATCAGCATATTGCTGGACTGTGGAATTACTGATCTCTTCCCCGTTCAAATAGAACTGTTTGGCTCGATTTATCACTTCTCCCTTTTCTTTGGGGTATACTAGGCGATCCATCAAATCTTGTGGCATCAAATACTCAAACAAATCATCGAGGCCGTTTAAATATTCCGGGTCATTATTAATTAACTTGACGAATTCGGATCCGTCGAGTTCGTTAAACCCTATCATGCTCGGAACTTTTATAAAATCTCCCGACATTAATATGCTTTCCGGATGGTCGTGCAAGAACCTCTCTTCGCCGGGTATGACAGCTTCAACGGAAGGTACGAACGGAAGGAATTCTCTTGTTGGAATTTCATCGCTTCCCAGTTTCTCGGCGGCCTCGATTATATCCTCGGCTTTCGCTTCCATCAAAGATTCCAGTAATCCATCGATATCAGTTTTATATGATCCGAGATATTTTCCTAATCTGTATGCGTACTTCAGTGGATCTTTAGCGTATGCCCAGTAATTAAGTGCGGAGCAGCTTTGTAATATTATATTTGAAAATAATCCTTTTGCCATTTTCGATAGGGTCATGTACTCTACTGCAGTACCACCAGTGCTCACTCCGTATAGTGTGACTTTGTGTGGGTCTCCACCGAACATATGAACGTTTCTTTGAACCCACCTGAGAGCCTCTATCATGTCTTTCATCCCGGCGTTTCCTGGAGCGCCGACAGTCTTGGTAGACAAGAAACCGAGTGGTCCGAGTCTATAATTAAATGACACGTGGATTGTGTTTTCTTTCATCAATTCGCCCGGACCGAAAATGTAACTGTTCCCTGTGAGCTGCTTGAACGCACCTCCGTGTATTATGACGAATACTGGCAGGCCGACGGCATTCGTTGACGGAGTGTGAATGTTCAGATACAGACAATCTTCACTTCCGAGAATAGTGTCCGCGATTGGTACTTTTTGAATGCAAGCATTGCCATCTTGTGTCGCATCTCTGACTCCCGTCCATGAAACTGCAGGCTTGGGTGCCTGAAAAAGATAATCACATTTTTTAATACACCTATCCCTCGATTTACACGGTACTTGTTTCACACATTTTCGCTTTTACACGGATAAAGATAAAGAAATAAGTGACGTTGATCTAATTAACTTAATTGATGAATCTGGTGATTGTGACGATGATTTTGATGAAAAAGAATTTGAACTAGTCACATTTACAGCTAAAATCATCCACGAATGACTCAAATTGGGAATCTTTTGGATTTCATTTTTTGTTCCTCTATATATGCTTTATGTGTATTTAATTATTAAGAAGATATGTATATTTATACTTATTAATAATTTTGTTTTATTTATGTATTTTAGAAAACAACCAAATTATGCGTTTTTCTCAGGAACCTATCTACCATGTAAATCGAGGGATATGTGTACCATTCTACATTTTCATTTTTACCCTCATGCACCAATTCAGTCCGATCACAAAAAAAAAACCAACTTAATGCATTATTATAATACTTAATTCAATCTAAATTTATGCCACAAGGTAATAAGGACTCCTTGATATTTTCCCTCTGTTATTATTTTATTTATTTCTTACTTGAAATCTGATGGGCGGTGATGCATAAGGAATGCCTAGAAATGAAGAATATCGAATGCCGTTTCGGTTGATTCGTATTCCTTTCACAACTCCTTCGGCCGTTGAGACAAGCGGCGGATCTTCTAAATTATTTTTGTCCTTCGGAAGAAAGTCCTCAATCGATAAGCCGCTATACAGATATTCAATCACTTCAGAATGGCTCACACTACGCAGAAGCTCTAATAAATCTTCATCTTCTGTTGCTGCATCGTCGGATGCTTGTGACCCGTCACTTTTTTCTGATGGTGCATTAACGATTTCCTGAATAGCGTTATCAGAACTTTTTATGCTATTCTTCGCTTTGAAATCAGAGTTAGAAACATTGCCGAGCGGTTTTCCTTTGGAAAGTTCCATATATACGTCTTTTAATTTCTTCTCATCTGTAAATAGTTGTTTTGAAAAATTTGGTTTCACCTTTTGAAAAAAATCTGACACTCTGTCCATTTCACTCGTGTGGCATGGTAAAGCCTGCAATGATAACAGCACGAAAAAGTACGACACAATAGTTTCTGGTATCATTTTGATAACTGGTTACACATACGTTTAACTTATAACCTCAGCTTGAGACTGGGGAGAATAATCCATCACCTTTTCTTATATACTGATCTTATATGAAAAAAGTACACAGTTTCTCAATCTTGATTTGGTTACACGACTGGAGCGATAGATACATTAGCATTATCATTAATCAATTCATTTTTTATAGTTTGTTATTATTTTTTTAAATGTTAATTTACAATATAATATTAAAAATCATTTCATTGAAAAAGAAATGAGCTAAATTGTATGAATATTATAAGTTTCTATACTCTAAAGAACAATACATAAACAGCAATTTCATAAAATTAATTCCTCAATATTAGTAATTTACAATGAATGCTATAAACTTTTGGAATTATTTTGAAACTAATCTATATAAGTTATATTCTTGAATTCTGTCACTTGATGAATAGGCATGATATTTTTAATAATAAAAACACATTTTTTAGTACTTATTTCCACAATATACTTTAGGGTCGGAACCGGTTTCGTTCATCTCGAGTATTATCAACTGATTGATGCTTATGATGAGCATAACTGGTCCCGATTATAATATTCTTGACTAATATTTTTTGCCTGTGGGCGACTGATCTATAGAAATGAAATTAATTTTCAATAATTATCTGCGTCACATTGAGTGATAAATATTTTTTAATTCATGCTTAACCTTTTCACATCCAGTATTTCTGTTGAAAGCAAATGAAAATCAATAATATTCCCTTTGAAATGTTGTTAACTATTTACTAAAAAAACAATTCAATTTGGGATAACGTGACATACATGCGGTCTACTTCTTTCGAGAATGCAAAAATTTTCTTGATAGATGATTGTACAAAATGTCCATTTGGGGATTTTACAATAAGTACAAAACCAGCCCAGTCTTAATGCTTTATTAAGACTGGGCACAATTGTTCTGACTTCATAATATAGATACATGTGGCATAATGTTCTTATTCAGTGGGCACTACCATTCATTTAGAGCTTCACAATTTGGGAATTTTTTTGTGATTCCATTTGTCATTAACACTCAGCATTTTTACATCCCACTTATGCTGAAACTCGGTTTTCCGCATGTCTTGGGGCTTCTTATTTCTTCATACACCCATCTGAATATTTACGACATAGAACTATTGGTTTGACTTATACATACATCCAGAAATTAATCTTCTTGTCGCTTTCTTAGTCATCAGTCTGCTGGTTTGCTATATGAATAAATTTTAAATTTTTTTTTATCTAACCAAATAAAAAAAACTTGATTATCTACTAAATATCCAAATAGTGTGAGGGGCAATAAATACCCATTATATAATTTATTATCACTATTTAAATTATATTCTAAATAAAAAATAATCAGTTTTAACTGTTCAGAAACTTTGCTTTTTTGATGGGTTGTCTGTTATGTGTATTCTAAAACTCGATTTTTTTTATTTATATAATTGCAGATGATTTTTTTTTAATTTGATACCATATCTCATACCTTTGCAAGACAAGTGTTACAACTTAAAATGTAGGTTTTGACATATTAATGATTTAGTAAAGTCTGTTCCAGTGTAATTAGTATGAAAAAATAACAATCCTTCATATGATATAAAGGTTCTTTTTACGTTTGGTATGAATTTCACCTATAATTGACACTATTCTAGATTACAACAAAGCCAAATTGCCACAGTCCTAGTACTGTTTGAGCGTTTCGGCGGTAAGTTGTCGAACAAAAGAAATAACATCTTTATATGAGACAGATTTTAATTTTTGAATTCTTGCTACATATTTATCGCAAAAATGGCAATTTAGAATTTTGAAAATCTTGTCGTGGTGGTGCGTTATATATAATTTTTCCTGTGGCAATCTAATGAAATAATATGACATATTCCACCATATGTTAATTGTTATAGTTGACTACAATTCTATTGACTTAACTATGTGGCTCAAACTCTTTATTACGTAATTTAAATATCCTATTTGGTGCTGTAGTCTTTTTTTAGAACAGAGTATCGGTTAAATTCCTAACTTTTTATGATCATTTAATTTACGGTAATTGTGGCAATTAAATTGTATTTTTTTTAACCTCTTGATTCCTTATGAATTCTAAATACCTTAGCATTGAAGTCAACATTTATCTTGTGTATGTGAAAATCATTAATTATTCTCAAAATTTGTCCTTGCCTGTGAAAATTATCAGTTAATAGCTGATTTTTTCCCTTCCTGAGACGTAGAATTCCTGATTGATTGGAAATATGGCATGTATAAAAACATTCAAATTACATTATTTGTTAAAATTTGAGGTTTTCCAATTTTTTAAAGTTAAAAAAAAATTTTAATTCTTCTTTTAAATCTTATTCTATGTTCTTATTCAAGAAATACCAAACAATGAAATTTCCTGAATTAAAAAAAAAAGTCAGATGTATTGTTTTTAAGGTATCAAAATTGTCTGTTCTCGTTTACAGTGATATCAATTAATTTAATGGTTTCACTTCAAAGCAAGTGAAAACATAGTAAATCTATTTGAAAAAATGTATAGGGGATTTTGCAAATACAGTAAAACCTAGGTAGAACGGACTTATTAGGAAGAGGGGATGTCCCTTACAGTTGAAAGTCTGTTATATCAAAATAGGTTTAATATAAATCAAATAATCTAATATAAATAAAAAATACAAAACACAACTTTGTACGATTCCACATGTTTTGTCACTAATGACCCGGGTTTCGCCTTTCGGCATCTTCAGGTATTCTATCACACGGATGCAACAGAACTGATGTCCTTTAAACGATTCAAATTTAATTTGTCTTTTTTTTTGAATTTATTTTTTATAGTTTTTAATGTTTGGTACTGCTAATGAATATAATGGAATATTTCACATACTTTTCAAACAACTCTTTTATAATATCTCTACAAAATGTTATATGTGGTATTCGATGGTTACTTTGGCTTTCGCCTCTGTGATTAAAGTCCGAATATTAAATATGTTATAGTGTTGTCATAAGAAATTAAATACACCTAGTAATATTGATAAATTAATTAATGTATGCTTAATTATGTGAATTCCTTGCAATCGTTTTAGCAGCTGCGATGACTTGATATTATTTTGTTGTATAAAATATTATTTCTTTGACGCTTTGTAATTGTTAGACACTAGGAGGAATTTGCAACCCATTATTAATTTTATGAAACTTATTTACTCATTCCTGTGGTCCGAAAACAGGAAGAAATAATTTTACTACTTAAAAATTTTTTTTTGAAAAATGTTCTGAACTGAGAAATGACATTGTTAGGTATATAGCGATTGTTGTTTAAGACAAATTGTAATCAATCACTAAAAATCCACACAACACATAAAAGAAGTTATCTTAGAACGGATCATCATTTGATTATTTTCTCATCAAGTTTTTGATAACCAACGAGATTTAGTAGGAACAAGAAGAAAAAAAAATATTTTGACTTTATAATTAAGCTTAGTGACTTTTTTACTTCTGTTACAGATCAATTAATGTGATACTAGCACTGTATTGTTAAATATTTTCAATAATAAATAGCCCGGAAAACTGATCATCTATTTTAAACCGGTTATTTATTACTCTCAAATATTAAAAATCGTTAATAATCCACCATGATAATGGTCCAAAAATAATAACAAACTAATCGATCAACTTTTTCTCAACAAAACATAAACGTACTTAAATACACTATAATTATATACAGTAATATAAAACCATGTATTATTATGTTCACTGCTTAATGCATGATGTCATGAAACAGTTTCAACATTTATGAGTAGCCTGCCATCTCTGTATAAATATTTTAAATAAATTTATTAAAAACATTATTTAAATGTAAAAAAAATTTAGTGACCTCTTTAAAAGAGTAAAAGAAACGTGAAATCTTAATTCAGCACATTTTTATCTGAATTGGTGATATTCTGTATTTAATTGTTACCTGCATTTTGTAGCATTTAATATAAATTAAATGTAATTATAACCTAAGTACACTATTATGTATCAGTTGATAATACTTTACTGATAATATTATTTCTCCGACCATACATTGTACGGGTGGAATAGCGCCCTTGTATGTACTGTATATATGAACTCGACAAAGTCGCTATTATGTTATATGTTTAAAATAGTTAACTATCCATATTTCCGTTTACATTATTATGTTACAGTCGTCAACAAAAATACTGCCGAAAATACAGATTTTGTCTTCAAGCCGCGAACATTTTGGTCATAAAAACGATTTGTGCACGCAATCGACTAATGTCGAGCATTCCTGCATAAATGATTGACGTGAGCAAATTTTCGCCATCAAAACAAGTCCCGATATATAAGAAACAATCCTTATTCTAACCGCTCGAATATCATACATATAAATATGCTGTAATTTTAATTCAGCGCCTATTTTTGAGAGCCTTAAAAATGGTTATTTTTTAAAAATTATTTTTCATTAAATATTCATAGATTTTTCCAAATGTGATTTTTTTCCACTCACCGATTGAAAATTGCAAGATTTATAAAAAAATATCACATTTAAATTGTTGAAATTCCATCAAGCACCTTCAGTCGATATCATAAATTAATTCGCATATATATATTTTCTTTTCAGCCACGACTGGTTTCGCAAATTACTAGCATCCTGATTTTATTATTTTTAAGAATCAATTAATGTATCATAAAAAGTAATTAATTACTTCGGCTTTGATATACTACTAACACGATCGTCAGAACTGATAAATAATCAAATTAAAATAATTTATACACTGCAAGGTTTTTGAATTATTAACATTCGTTTTACGATCTATTTCGTCTGAAGGTATTTTTAAATCATGCGAACATGCGCAAGACATATGTATTAACATAAAAAAATATACATTTATACTTAATTGACGGTAGTAAAATACAAATTATAGCTTTTATTTAAATTCATTATTTCTCGATAACGGTAGGTAGACAATGCATGTTTTTTTTTAATATGAAGCATTCAAACTTTTTCCAAATGGAATAAAACACACACGTCTACTAGTATACCATATATCACCATAAATAACTTGGAAAACTTGACGGAAGCATTTTAAGTAAGATGTTTAGGTTTTTTGACTCGTAGAACCATATTAAGTTTGCAAGTTACTATCAAATGGCATATTTTTATTAAAAAAATCAATTAACTGGCTATTTAAAAGTAAAGATAAAATATTTTAAAGCGAATGATAAAACGCTTTTTGCCACTAAAACATTATTAAGTGAACATAACGGGTTTTGCTTTTAAGCGTCAGATAGCCAAGTCCGTATGTGGGATAAAATGAGATCTAAAAAAATAATCATATATATTTATCAATTGAATTGGTATTTACTTGGTAGAACTCCATTATAACGCGGCGGAAAAATAGCAATTTATTTTAGTTCCACAAAATTTATAACATATATCGTTGATAGCAATTTCGGCTTACGCCTTCATCATAACTAGTATATGTATAGAACTACTATCTGAAGGCGTAAGCAGAAATAGCTATCAACTATATATATCTTATAAATTTTGTTGGACTAAAATACATTGCTATTTTTTCACCGTGTTACCGTATATATTCTTTAAAATCTAACATAGTTGGGCTAAATTGCCTTTTTTTCATTCTAGATGTCGACGTTGCTTTAGTTTTTGAATTAATGTAAATTTTTCACGCTTTCATATAGATTTTCCCAAAAAAGTAATCGTTTCTCGTAAGGTTTTTGCATGAGTTCCATCTCATCAGTTAATTTCATATAATCCATCGTTTCTTCACTTTGTATCGCGTTCCATGTGATAGGTAAAAGTAGCGTCTTCGACGGTGTTGGATTTCTGAAAAAAAAATGTAATTGAATTCAACGCAAAATAAAGTTTTTGCAAATGTCTTTTTATTATTTCGAGATACACTGAACAAAAGGGAAGAGTGGAGAAAGTAACGTGAAGATAGCATTACCTTTATAAGTTACAAGATAATTAAATAAATTATTATAGACTTAGCATAGAGTGAAGTTTGGTTTATTATAAATTAGATGAGTCTACACTAGTGCAGGGATCCCCAACCTTTTTATACTCTAGAGCGCATTGTAAAATATCGGTAGGTTGGCGGGCACCACCCATTTTTTTCAACGGTTATTTATAATTAGACGTGATTAATAAATAAAAAAAACTAACAAATATATAAAAAATAATTTACATTTTTAATTGGTGTTTATGAAAAAATCTGTTACGTTTAAATAGTGGCGGGCACGCGAATTGTTCCGCGGGCGCCATGGTGCCCGCGGGCACGGGGTTGGGAATCCCTGCACTAGTTTGATGCGTATTTTTTTCATTTTTAGATGAACTGTATCGTAAGGTTATTTGTTACTCATGTAAATAGTGAATATAATTTACTGGACATATGAAGGGGGTTAAATCAAAAAATATCAGTATTATAATCATAACACTATTGATCGTATATGAATTACTACAACTCAAAGGTGAAATATCAATTGAAATAAGTTTAACAGTGGTAAGCCACATTTGAAATTGTGATTGTTTGCTAAATAAAAATGATAGTCATTTTTATTTTGTCAATTTAAAAGAATTGAAATATTGCTTACCCCCACTTTACGAAGTTCGTTATCATCTTAATCATTCTTTGCGAGACTAGTTCAGTTGTGTTGCTTTTTTTGACGCCATCGGAAAACGGCAAGCTGAAAACGTAACCTATTTCGTCGCCGTGCGCCGCTCCGTCGACTTCGACGTCAATATAGTTCCTAAATACACCGTATTCGCCGCTGTAAGCGAATTCCCACAAATAAATCGGAGAGTTCGACCTCTCTAAGCGAATTTTAACACTCTTGAATAGTCCGCGAAGAAACTTCGAGTCGCCCATCATTTCCACGTATCCCCGGACTGTGGAATTGCTTATTGGATCCCCGTTTAAGTAAAACTGCCTCATTTTCCGAATCGCTTTCGCCTTGTCGTTGGGACTCCGCAGTCTATCCGTCAAATCCTTCGGTATTAGGTACTCGAACGACGCTTCGATGTTATTCAAATAATCCGCGTCGTCATACAGCTGTTTTAAAAATTCCGACCCCTCAAAATCGTTAAAGCCAATCATACTAGGAACTTTTATAAAGTCACCCAAATTCAATATATTCTCAGGAATATCAGTCAAGAACGCTTCCTCGCCGGGTACGTTTCCCTCTACGCACGGAAGAAACGGTATAAAGTCTTTAGTGGGAAACTCGTCGATCGCCAGCTTTTCGGACGCCTCTATTATATCCTCGGCTTTCGCATTCCTAAGAAAGTCCAATAACTCTTCGACGTCAGTTTTATACGATCCGAGATATTTTCCTAATCTGTAAGCATATTTTAACGGTTCTTCGGCATATGCCCAGTAATTTAACGCCGAACAGCTTTGTGTAATCGTCTGCGAAAACAGCCCTTCTACCATCTTCGACAGGGTCATGTATTCCACAGAAGTAGCTCCGGTACTTCCTCCGTACAATGTGACTTTATTTGGATCCCCCCCGAACAAATTAATATTCATCTGAACCCACTTTAGCGCAGCGATCATGTCTTTCATGCCGGCGTTTCCCGGAGCTCCTGATGTTCTAGTGGACAAAAATCCCAAAGCTCCCAGCCTGTAGTTGAAAGACACGTAGACTACGTTTGATTGAACTATCTTCTCCGGGCCATAAAGAATGCTGTTTCCCGTGAGTTGTTTGAACAGTCCTCCGTGAATCAAAACCAATACTGGTAGACCAACAGAGAGTGTCGACGGCGTGTGCACGTTAAGATATAAGCAGTCTTCGCTGCCTATAATGGAGTCGAATGCTGGTATTTTTTGAATGCACACCTCGCCGTCTCTAACAGCATCTCTGATGCCATCCCACGGTACTGGTGGTTTGGCTGTCTGGAAAATTATATCATTAAACATTTAGGTGTCGTTATAAAATTACGTCACACGGAGATCCGTATCGAAATAGTCGTCTATTGGTTGTCGCGTGCAATCTACTACCGCGTCAATTATTTCATAAATATATAATCGCTAACATATGAAGGCTACGAGAAAGATGAGGAACGTCATCAATTTTGTGAAAACTAGACTTGAACGCCGTCATCTTCCATAATTATACCCATCATAAATGCGAAATTCACGAAATATTTAACTAAAAACGAGAACTTTAGTCTAAAACAGGATAAAAACGTAAAATATTTATTTAGAAAGAAATTTATTAATGGTTTGTGTATAAAAATAAGCATTATTAATTTTCTCATTCCTCTTAAGTTTTTTTAAAACATATGATAAAAGGCAACGTAACTAAAAATAGCATTTCTTATTATTTTCATTATTTATTAAGAAAAGTAGTGCAAAGTTGGTGCTCTTATTATTATAAATCTTGCAAAAATAAAAAAAAATCTCAAGCAGTAAGTTAATAAAATTTGAATTGTTACAACTTTGTACGATTCCACATGTTTTGTCACTAACGACCCGAGACGAGAACTGTCAGTTATGTTGCATCCGTTATTAATTACAGGAAAACACTTACCCCTATGCAGGCAGTAAATTACAGCTAAAACAAATTTAACAATATCAATCTAATAATAATTAACTCAATTGCCTTTGATAATTTTCATTAAAGATCTTGCTAATGAGTCATTCTTGAAAGGGGGTTTTTCAATAAATATCAATTAAATAACATTAAAATATAAATGGTTTTTTTATGTCAGTTCTGTTGCATCCCTGTGATAGAATGCCTGAAGATGCAAAAAAGTGAAACCCGGTTCGTTACAGACAAAACATGTGAAATCATACAAAGTTGTAATAATTCAAATTTGATATTGAAATTCCATCAAGCACCTTCAGTCGATATCATAAAATAAGTAAATATTAACAAAGTAAAAAAAACTTGAAATTGTCTTCTAAACTTAAAATTCTTTTCCTAAATAATTTAATTAAATTGACATTCTTTCTGTATCCCTATATCATATAGATTCTAGACTCTGAATCTTAAACAGGGATTCTCGTGTGTGACCACCAGCAAATTTTGCTTCGGCTTCATAGTGAATATTCATATTTAAAGATTTTTATTGAAAATAATTTACGATGTTGCTTAGTACAAAACACTCACGCAAGGGATGTATATATAACAAGGGAGAATAATTGAGTTTAAGCAGATCGTTAACAATATTCATTGAAATTAATCGAACTCTCTTTTTAATTCTTAAATTTATTGACAAAATAATTTATATTTATACCCAGTCCTTTTTTTACGCGATACATTGGTTCCAGAAAACTCACAACTTTCATGTAATTTGACAATTTGGTTCCAAAAATTAAAATATCGCGTGAAAAAGTACCAGAAACGTATGAAAAACCAAAATTTGCTCTTTAAAATTCGTGCAAAAACATTATATATTTTTATGTCTTTATTGCTTATAAAAATATAATGAGACAATAAAAATATTTTCTTTTCACTTATATGAATTATTCGCTGCTGTCACTTTCGGTTGCGAAATGTAATCGTTTGCGATTTTTTGAACGAAAGTATTGAATTTTGTATGAATCTGAATTTTGCGCGGACTCTTGTATATCAGAATATGTATGAAAGCCAAGTTAAAACTGTCTTTTTTAAATACTCATGCAAGTGTAAATTCTTTTATTTTTAAATGCTTTTTACTTCAAGAGTAATATTTTTATCTTCGTTACGCATTTATTTTTTAACATTTAAAATATATGGACGTCATTGGAGGGCATTTATTTGACATAATAATTCAAAGTGGTAAAATTTATGGCCGAGAAAAGTGCTATTCAACGAATTTAATAAATGCATTGTGTTTAAACAAGTTTACGAGCGGACACACATCCCATGATTTTACGCAATTGCATTATATTTCTTTACACACCCTAAAACATAAATTCGCATAATGCACTTGTCAACATTTGGCAATTGTATGTGTATTTAAAAAAATGGAATGCTTTACAAAATTAAGTTATAAAAATCAATTAAAAAAATACACATATATTTTTTTTATTTAAAAAATAATGAAACGTACATACATGCCTAGCATCATATATATTTCTTCTTCAAATCAAATTTGGGGAAAAAAAACGAGTGAAACGCGTAAAAAAAGTAACAGTGCCGTCCAAAAAAATCGCGTATAATCGAATTCGCGTAAAAAAAGGACTGGGTGTATATCCTAGTTTTAGGGTTTTGTGTTTTTCCTTTGTAATTAATTTCTCTTGTCAGTTCTGTTACATCCGTGTCATAGAATGCCTTCAATACTATATCAACATTAAAGTGTACTAATTTTTCTTTTTGAACAATATTTTGTTTTTTTGCAGCAAAATATTTTCTATATAATAAGAAGGAATCGAAAGTTTAACACCCCAAGCGCCCAAGAGTTTTTATTGAATTCAATATTGATAGTAAAGCATGTTTTTATCATTGCAAAACAAAACAAAAAAAAATGTTAAAACGCGTGACCAACGTAACATTTTCTGTCGTTAAAGCTAGAACATTGACGAAACAATAATATTTAGCTTTCACTCATCATTGAGAAAGTCAGAACCCCTTTTGTAATTGAAAAATACTTCTACCAAGTGCTTTAAAATCAACCACTAGAAGTAGTAATTACCCCAATGTGCACACTGCGATAATGCTGTATTTATTCTCACCTGAAACCTGACCGGAGGAGAAACGTAAGGAATACCTCTGAACGAGGAGTATGTAACGCCATTTTTTTTCGTTCTCATTCCTTTCAGAACCCCATACACCGTAGAAACCAGAAGCGGATAGTCACTATTCAGGTCTTGATCCAAAACAGTTAGATTGCCATTTTTATCGGTAAAAGATTGCAAATTAGCCACATCGCGAAGAAACTTTAACAAACCTTCTGTGCCTGATTGATTGGTATTATCTTTGCCGTTGTTTTGGCGTTCTGTTTTACTAGATTTTTTTTCTGGTAATCCAAAATCTTCCTTCTTATTTTGTGTTTCGTCTTTGTCAACCAAACCTGTGTTTTCGAAGTTGCTCAGATTGTAATCTACGTAAAGTTTTCCTAAAATATTGGCAAATCTCTGATCTTTTAAAATATCTATTTCCTTTTTTGAAGTGACCTCTGCCGATGGAAGTAATTCGCGGACTAGCTCGGTTGCCGCGTCCCGTATATAGATTGGTAAATTTCCCAACTCTATTGGGGAAGTCTTTGAACACAAAGCGCCTATTATTATCGATAGGCAACACCCAAATATTGAAGACTTCATTTTTCGCAAGCAGACACGTCCTATGTTCTACGATACCACTAACGTAATGTCCGCAGTTTGCCTTATTATTTTTTTCTTTTTATGTTGAAAATTTGATGACGGTAATTATGTGTTACGTTGGCAATTGCTTTTGTACTAAGAGAAACTTCAAATTGTGCAATTTAAAGTTGCAACGATAATTTGAATACATACTGCTACCTGAAAACAATACTGCTATAGCTTCCGGCTAATTGAACAAAAAGCTTAATTCGTAAAAGCAAACATTTTCTACTGATTGAATTGGCATTTACTTGGTAGAACTCCATTATAACATGGTGAAAAATAGCAATATATTTTGTAGATGGAATAATTTTGGATTAAAAAAAAAAAACTATTTTATTCACATTCGCTGTATGATATTTCAATGTAAGAATAATTTCGTCTACAAATTGATAATTGATTGTACACATTGAGAAAGACAATCGATCTAATACGTATGTATTTGGAGAATATTTTGGTAAAAGAGCTTGAATCTTACAACCTAACTATCTCAGAATGGCACTTTTTGGCTTGTTCATTGTTTTAATATCAGAATGAACCAGAACTGTGCCGTTTACAGAATTCATGGGTATTATATTGTTATTTTTTGACACGCGGCAAATATTTTTTTATATGCCATACACTATGATACAGAAAATCCAAATTTTAATTCACTGTGAAATAAAAATACTTACATTTCAAAACAATTTATTTTGAGCAGTTATCACTTTTCACACAAAAAAAAAGTTCCATTTTATTATTAATCGTTTTATGTTTCGGTGATAAGTTTGGGGTCTCTTCCTTATTTGAATAGAAAAAAGTACACCAAGATTGTCCGATCATCATCAGAATCATATGTTTTTACGTATTTAAAAACCCTGAACTATCAAGGATTTGGTTTTAAATAAATGTAGATCTATAAAGAACTTTTATTTTTATTTTAGTGGGTTTATACTTAACCCTTTTACGCCGAAGCAGCGCGATCGCGCTGCTTGGTACTTGTGCGAAATCGACGGGCAAGCGCTATCGCGCTGCGAAAACCATGTTCCACTCAAGCGTAACTCGAAGTGTTTTAACACGTGTTTTATTAAAATTTATGAATGATGTGGATCATGTAAGTTCTTAGGATTGACAAAATCGAACCCACAAATTTATTGAACCAAAAATATTTTTTTAAATGATAAAACAAAATTGTGAACATATGTTATGTTAGTGACGCGCTCATATTTCACCGAGTATTTATTGAATAACAGATATGTTGTGCAATCTTATAATACATAATACATATAATACATGTATTTTATATGAAATCGGGCATAGAAATAGAATATACTTCTTAGAAAAAATGACTTTTTTTTGTTATCATGGATTCAAGAAATATGGAGGGCACTTGCGAACAATAGGAAATGGCACAAATATCTACCCTTTTTAAAATTCCATTCATCACTTTTTTAACAGAAAGATCATAAAATTCGTTACACTTGTATACAAAATCTTATTATTATTTTCTCAACACACGTCAGCGTCTCAAAAAACTCTTGCATACAGTGGCAGCCCGTCCATTGAAATTCTTGATTTACTTCACTCCATGAATGAAAAAAACTTTTATATTTATAAAAAAATATTTTTTTCAATAATTTCTTCATCATAAATAGATCACCTGTGTTTTATGCGAAATTGATTGGAAATTTCGTGGGTTGATACCGCAAGTCTGAAGTTCTTATGGATAACCCGCCACTGGACATATTTATTTACTGGAATTTCTTTTAATTAATGGCTTTTCAAGTTGAAGGAAAAATTCTTTTCAGTTATGTATACATGATATTTATTCTTCAGTTTACTTCGGGCGGTTGTTGGAATTTAATTGTCACAGAAACCAATCGATATGCCAATGCATTTTTTCGTTGTAACAACATTGCTAAAATTCGGAAGTTACCTGAATAAAAGTTATCATGTAGTTGCAGAAAATTTATTTACATTTACATTTATCCCTTTGCTCAATTATTTAATATCAAATGATACATATTACACCGGTACGGTTAGACGCAACGGAAAAGGATTGCCACCAGACTTACTAAAAACAAAATTGATATGCGAAATATTATACAAAAATGGTGCAATTATCTGCGGATACCGTGAAAACAAGTTACAAAAACAACCGGTGATACTTGCATCTTCCTACGCATCGGCTAAAAGAATGACTGCAATTAATATACGTAATCGGGAGACAAATAAACCGGATGTAATAAATATATATAATAAAAATATGGGAGGAGTTGATACTTCAGATCAAATGTTATATACATACCTGGATGAAAGACGTACATTGAAATATTGGAAAACTACGTAATAATAATAATAAAACCTAAAAAAATCCATCCGAGATCAAAAAAACATCTAGTACGAGATTGGAGAATCTGGAGGTTGCAAATTTCATGTTTGTTATTTTTTTTAGGTCGATCGTGTAAACTCATTTATTGTTTTTATAATTGTTTTATCTAAACTATAATATATTATATAACTAGATATTTACAAAAAAAAAATTAAACACACAAAAAATTTCAAAAACTCCTTAGTGCTTTTAGCAAGTCCCCAAAAAAAGGCTAGGCGTAAAAGGGTTAAGGGTCTTTCAATAGGGAACCTCAAAATGTTGTGAAATGTGAATAAAACAAGTTGTGTGTGAGAGATATCCACTCATTTTTTTTTTCATTTATAAGTATATTTTATGGTATTGAGTGTGAAATAAAACGTAGTTCAAATCTCTGCCGCGGCTTTGCTTGGTGGCGTGTATTCGGGAGGTCCAATTTTTAATGACTGTCTCATAAATCTGTCTGAATATTTTGGATGGCGTTTTTTATGTTGACTCTGAAGGCGTCAATTGTTTGTAGCTTATTCGCAAAGACTTTCGATTTAAGTTATCCGCAAAGGAATAAATCTAAAGGCGTTAAATCGCAAGAATCTTGGAGGTTAAGTGAACGTTTCTCGAACGTTGATAATTAAATTTAATAATTTGCACACGTTGTTTAACGCTATAACCTTCATTGGAAATTTGCTGTACTCTACTAAAGAATCGACAACAAATTTGACAGTTAACACTTTAACAACATGTCTGCTATAACCTAACAAATTTTAAGTGTCCTTGCTAAGAGTCCCTTTATTTTTGTCGGCGAACAGCTCGTTCCAGAAAGCCACTCGATCAAGGAAAGGCTGTGGGTCCTCCTTCATTTCCATTCCTTCCGTTATTGACATATACTTCCAAGGTTTATTTGGTTCCATCGGTAACCACGTTACCGGCAGAAGCTCTGTCTTTTCTGGAGTTGGATTTCTATGAGAATAATTTTTTTTTCAATTAGAATTGATTAAAAAAGAAAGATTTCGAATAACACGAATTGAGCTCTTTTTATGATCCGCTTGAAACAAATTATTATTTACGAAAGAACCATTCATGTCAAATATTGGGAAAAAAAAATTGTGATAATTTTATTAATTTGTTAAATAAACACGATGTAAAAAATAGCAATGTATTTTAGTTCTACAAAATTATCTTTTTAAAAAATATAGTTGATAGCTATTTCGGCTCACGCCATCGTCAGAACTATGCTTAAACTAACATTTGCTTATCTATATATATATATATATATATATATGTGTAGAAAAGGTACACGATACATCTTCTCTCCTGTTTTAACGGTCTAGCTTGTTACTTTAACACAATGACACAAAAATTTAAAAAATTCTAAATGAAATAATAGGTGTCTATGACAATAAGTTTACATGTGGGACGGAAGTGGTCATTACGGAAGCAAATCAGACCACCCCCCGGGAATAGGTTGAACTAATGGGGACGATAATATATAAGTCTGTTCATTAAGAATCCTTTGTGATAATTGATTATTGATTTCCAGATGTTCCAAAGCCGTCATTCTGCGGTCCTTACTACAAAGATGCAAACATTTAGGCGCTGAGTTTGAATTTATATTATGTGATTCCTTAATAACGTGATTAGCGAATTGTGAATCTGTTTTTTTACTGTTGAATGATCCCTTATGTTCCTTAGCTCAAGTAGACATACTTCTAGCTGTCTGTTGTTAAATAAAGTTTAAATTATTAGTAAATTCGGCTTGAAATAAATTTTACACTTACCCAAATTTCATAAAGTTTGACATCAAAGTCACCAATTTCTGCGCCACCTCCTCTGTTTTATTTGTTATTGGATATCCATCTAAATATGACACTCTGAACAGATATCCCGTCTCGTCCGCGTGAGGGACTCCTGCGACACTGAAACTGAAGTATTTTCTAAAAAGTCCGAGTCCACCTTCATATCCCAGCTCCCAAAAGTAAATCGGCCCGTCAGAATGTTCCAACCGATAATTTATTGAATTGAATTGCCCGTGCACAAGTCTGCTGTCTCCCACGAGGTCCACCAATTCCTTAGCAGTCACATTACTGATGCGCTCACCCTTGAAATAATACTGTCGCACTTTGTTGACCAGCGCTTTCCTGTTCTGCGGTCGGTCCATAGCATTCGTCAAATCTGGCGGCAGCAAATACTCAAATGTATTGTCGACAGTATTGAAAAACTCCGAGTCGGTAAGCATTCCTTTAACGAATTCTGAACCGTCTAACGTGTTGTACCCGTTCATCATGGGCAACTTTGTAAAATCGCCCGAACGAAGTATATTCTCTGGGTGGTCGTGCAAAAACATCACTTCGCCGGGTACAGGGAGTTCCATGCAAACCGAAAACGGTCGAGAGACTCCTATCGGTAGTAAGTCTTCGCCCAACTTTTGTGCATATTCAACCAGCTTCTCGACGCTTTCTACTTTCAAACGTTCCACAAGCGTTTTTACGTTATTCGTACGAATATGAAGATAATTCCCCAATCTTATCGCGTATTTTACTGGATCGCTGTCGTAAAACATATAATTCATAGCCGAACCACTCTGCATGATTACTTTTGAAAACAGACCCTTCGCCATCTTCGATAAAGTTAAATATTCTACTGCTGCTGCACCACTGCTGCTTCCAAACAGCGTCACTTTCGCAGGGTCTCCGCCGAAGTTACGAATATTCTTTTGAATCCACGTGAGAGCGGCCACCATATCTTTCATGCCTGCGTTCCCGGGTGCGTCTTCAGTCAGGGTTGCCAAAAATCCCAACGCCCCCAGGCGGTAATTGATTAATACCAAAATTACATCTTGCTCTATGAATCTCTCGGGTCCGTATAGATATCTCGTTCCCATCAGCAAATTGAATCCGCCTCCGTGAACGATCACCATCACCGGCAATCCCGCATCGCCGAGTTTGGGAGTGTGGATGTTGAGGTAGAGGCAATCCTCCATGCCGGTAAAAATTCCAAACACTAAATGTATCTGTGCGCAAGGTCCGATTTCCTCTGTTGCATTCCTGACGCCTTCCCATGGCCTCGGAGGTTTAGGCGCCTAAACATTCAGATATAATATTGATATTAAAAATACAGTAATCTCTTTAGATACATATATCAATGTAGAGAAATCGGCCCCGGCCAAAATTTGGTAAACCTAGCCCCTATTTTTGAACAAATGGCGTTTTTCTTAAGTGTTTATTAAAAGTGTTATAACTATGTTAATATTGAATAAAATGAAATGAAAATTTCTCAGATGGTTAACAACATTATGAAAATTAGCCTTATAGAGATAAAATTCTCAACACTTCCCCATGTGTAGAGCTACACTATGATGTTAACACGTGTACTCTCATTTATGTTTTTGGTTTGCATACACTTCGCAAGCCCTATAAGGGCTTTTTTTCTGTTGCCGGTATAGGGATCATAATCTGTTTTTTCCGTCTCCAGGAGGGAGAGTGTTTGTGTCGTGTATTGTGCGCGAAATGGACGATAAAACTAATTGAATGACTTTTGAAATGGTTTAAGTCTTGATAATAAGAAAACATTAAAATTCTTTATTGATTGAATTGGCATTCACTTGGTAGAACTCCATTATAACACGGTGAAAAAATAGCAATGTATTTTAGTTCTACAAAATTATTTTTAACAATTTACCCGAACCCAATACAAGATAACCGCTTCTATAAATCTATTAACTACCTAGGTAGCATAAGCGAAAAAATTCATCGGGAGATTAAAAACTCAATAAACGTAGCTTTCAAGGTCAACAATAACTTAGGCAGACATCTTAAAAATAATAAAGATAAAATCAATATACTGGACAGAAGCGGTATTTATAAAATGTCCTGTGGCTCATGTTTATCCGTTTATATCGGACAAACAGGTAGAAGTATATCTACTCGAGCTAAGGAACATGTAAGATCATTCAACAATAAAAAAACAGATTCACAATTCGCTAGTCACGTTATTAATGAATCACATAATATAAATTCAAACTCAGCCCCTAAATGTTTGCATCTTTGTAGTAAGGGTCGGAGAATGACGGCTTTAGAACAGCTAGAAATCAATAGACACCAATTATCACAAAGGATTCTTAACGACCAAACTAACATAATATCATCGCCACTTGTCCAGCCGTTGCACAAAGGGGTGGTCTGATTTACTTCCAGAAGGATCACTTCCGTCCCACATATAATTTTATTGTCATAGACACCTATTGTTTCATTTAGAATTTTGAAAATTTAGTGCCAGTGTGTTAAAGTAACAAATTAGACCATTGGAACAGGAGAGAGGATGTGTTGTGTGCCTTTTCTACACAGCTATATATAGATAAGCAAATGTTAGTTTAAGCATAGTTCTGACGATGGCGTGAGCCGAAATAGCTATCAACTATATTTGTTAAAAATAATTTTGTAGAACTAAAATACATTGCTATTTTTTCACCGTATTAAAATTCTTTGTCAAATACTTCGTTTAATGTCCCTAATTTTTCTTTTCCGACGGGCCGGTCTATCACGTCAAAACAAGTTTCCGGGACTCAAGCGTTGTATCTTGTATCACGTTAAAACACGGTTCCGAGATTCGATGTGTTAAGGGTAAATTTTTATACAGGGTTCCATTGCTGATCTTACGTCATTACATTTATAAAATTTTATTCTCCACATTTGACTCTATCTGCCTCTCCATGGAGCTATGACTATCGCATGACACTCTTAGGCGTTATTTATACAATCAATTTGCTTAGATTTATCCCATGGCGTGCTTCATCAATTGCTTCCGTCGACGCGTTTCGGATATAGCCCGAGGTTCTGCCATAATGCTATAAACATGCCCGTCAGAAAAGACGCCAAGAAAAAATTTGGTTTTCTTCTCCATTGTCGATTAACTCGTTCCCTACTGAGCATTTTAGTGGATATTCCAACGCCTAGACTTCAAAAAGTTATTGAATAATATTGGTTTGAAACAATCTCATTGAGTTTGTCACGACAAATCAAGCAATACATTAATAAATTAGCGAGTACAGGAAGGTTTTATCCAATGTTAATTCATATATTTTCGTGTATCAAATATCAACACAGTAAAATCAGCCGTCTCAGCAGTTGAAATGTTAGCAGTCAGAGGGTTAACAGTAATTATTTAAAACAACATAAATCGAAATTTTCTCCCACCTGAAATCTCTCTGGAACATCTGCAAATGGAACACCCTCGAACGAGTAATATTTAACTCCGTATTTATGAACTTGTTTTCCTATCATAACTCCTTCTGTCGTGTTGACCAGCGGCGACGGATCTCCGTTTTCCGGTCCATAAAATCTCTCCACTATGCCTAATAATTGAGGCGACCTCATGAACTCATTATATCGTTCGGTTTCCAGCAATCTATCGAATACTGGTGCCTTCTTTAGATAAAAACCTCCATCAACTATTTCATACGAATCGTCTTCGTCATGCATAATTGCTTGGCTTCCGTTTGTCGTATCTGCGTCTCTTCGGTAGCGAACATTCATTTCAGAGTTAACTTCATGTTGAAGTTCTTTTAGTATATTATATTTTTCCGATTCGATTGCTGACGGTGATCTTTTCATTAACCGACCGCCTTTGAGAATATTTTTGTCATCCAATACCGATGAAGGATGCAAGGGTGCTCGGATTGCTTTTCGCTCATGATTCCGGTCTAAGCTGTGAACTTTCAAAAACAGAGCCAAGAGGCATACCGATGCACAGCCGTATTTCATATTATAATTGAATTGATTTGAGATAAACTGGCAAACAATTCGGAAAACATCTTTTTATCTACACGGTGTCATACAGATATTTTTACATAGACAATGGCTTCTCAAACTTTGTGGCAAAACATAATATAAATTTTTAAATAAATTAATTATTTCCTTCTATTGTGTTATACATTGCCTCGTGTCAATTTTAAAGATAAATTATTTTCCTACCAACGTCTCAAACGTGAAGACGGTTAATTAAAGTGCATTGATAGTTGAATACACAAAAATATTGAAGTATTAAAAGTATCAAAATTTTCATATAAGAATTATTTTTTGTGTTTAGACATAGGTCTGATTTATTCAGAAAATCTTCGTAAGTCTATCTAACTCCAATATTATTGTATTTTTGGTGTTGAAATAACTTTAACATGACTCAGAACGAAAGGGGTTAACAAACGTAAACACAGCATAAAGAATCCCTTTAATCTTCATTAATACGAAAAATGCTAAACAAAACAGTATGCCTCGTTATATATCAATGTCCTGTTTTCTACGCATAAATTAATCGTTTATTTTTGTTCAGAGACACGTGATACTATAAAATTGTATAAATTATAATATAATTAGCGAAATTATGTGCGACGAAAAAGGTCACGCGCTAGCCACAGCACTACGCACACGAGAATAACAAATTGCAACGTAATCTCTTAATCGACCAAATTTATTTAACCTTTATCGTCCCAGCTTATTTTACTTAGTATGCGCGAAATCCCAAGGATGTATCGCCAAAATATATATATATATTTTTTTTGTGATTATCTATCTTTCTATTATGTGAAGAATAGTAATATTGGTTGCAACATAGAAAAATAAATAGTTAAAAACAATATGTATTCACAAAAAATATAGATTTTGAGTACATTTATAAACCTAACATTGTTATTTTTTTTTTGAGAAAAAAAAACTAAAATAAAAAAAAATTAAATTGCTTAAACACTGTTTTCGCGAATTTATGAAACTATTCATAAAAACAAGGTATGAAAAAATATTTTACAAATAATTTGTATTGCTCGTAAAATTGCGTGTAAATTTCGCTCGAAGTCATTTGATGAAATGCATTTTTTCTAGATTTTTGGTTAGAGTCGAATATTCTGATGGTATCTATTTATCTCTACGATAATTTCCGCTGTAAGTTTTTTTGCGTCTTTTCTGCATTTCTCGTGACCACTGTCTAAAAAGTACCCGAAAATTTTCTTAGTGTGGCCGATCACTGCACATATCGACTTTTTTGTCTAAATCATATTTTATATGAAAGAGAGTCTATTCAATAAAATCTTGCCTATAAGCTTATGCCGATCCACTGTCATGATAAAAATAACGAAGTATTTAGTTCCTAGAACTTTTTAACAATTTGATGATAGCTATTTTGACTTAACGTTAAAGCGACATAACGACTATGATCGGAACTAGCTAGTTATTTTAACCCTACAATATTTTACTTCCGCCAAATGAATGCCAATTTGATAATTAAAAAAACTTCTTTATCCGGGTTAGAAAATTACGTCAAAAATAAAAATCCACTTCGCTTACCTTGCCAGGAAAATATTAGCATACTAATTTATCAAGGCTGGTGCGACATTTGAATGTTTATTCTTAATTTCGATCGTAATTGTTAATTTATATTTAACTTAAATAATACATTATCACGTGGACCTTTTTTGTAATTTTATAAAATTTTGGGAAACATTGAAATGCTGACGCTTTTTACGTAGATTTCGTGCGACTTTACCCGCTTAAAAAAATGTTTTTTTAATATTGTTGACGTTTCCCAATCCGCATATTCGATGATTTTTTTGTTTTCAATTACCTTGTGTATTATTATTAGCCATTTCAAGTGCGTCTGTCATAAATTTATGTTCAGGGGCCTATCGGGTATAATGAATATTCCGTGTGTGTATTATTTTAATTATATATTCCACCTTTTTAAACTTCATGTTCGCTTCCGTAATGTTAATTAGATGTCTGAAAAGAGAAGGGAAAGGGCTAGGACAATTCTAATGGTTAGCTGACAACTATTCGGCCTGTTTTTAGGATCGAATGGGTGGGAGTGAATATCGAGACAATCACAAAAACCCTTGGCTTTAAACACAATCTAATTACATGAATATAGACTGATTTTGACTGATGACTAATACTATCGTAAGAATTTATACAAGATAAAAAATAAAGGCGTAGTAAGAGCGATCAGCTTATCGCAACTCCTGTATCTTTTCTGTTGTTACCCTCTAAAAAAAGAAGTAGATAAACATGCAGCTCTGCTGATATATTATATATATACCTTCATTATAGAGTCGAATGCTACGCATTTGTAGCGATCGTAAATTAAAAAAAAAATGATTTACCCTCTGCTAACGTTGAGACTGTTGAGACGGCTGATTTTACTGTGTTGATAATTGATACCCGAAAATATATGAATAAACAGTGGTTAAAACATTCTTGTACTCGCTAATATTTAAGTTGATGCATTGCTTGCTTTTTCCTGACAAACTCAATAAGATTGTTTCAAAACGTACATATTCCATACGATTCCATCGATATTTACGATTATTTAATAAAAATCTAGGCGTTGCAATATACTTTAAAATGCTCGGCAGGGAACGAGTTAAAACTAATTTCGAAGCCATCGCTGATGTTATCAACAATTACAAATGTGATAATGAAATTCCATCGATCTGATATCCTTCTATCAATCTCAATCCTAAGTCCATGTCATAAATAAAATACTCAAAGATTATTTTTTAACCTCATTTTGACCATTTTTTAAATTTGAATCGTATCTCGCTGCTGCGCCACTGCCGAGAGACTTAAGGATAATCGATGTTCAATATTTAACGTACACATAATCAAAGCATATGTATTTCGTTTGTGATTACTAATCAACTATGACGACTGCCAAAACACTAACTTTCGAGCTTAAAAAATACATTTATAATGAATAATTATTAATAAAATTAATATTTCGCTAACACGCATTACAACATGCCACTCTCCACATTTAAAAATACCTCATGCTACTGAAAATAATGCAATATTCTTTTAATGTGCCACTTCTCGATCGATAGGTATTATCATATACAACAATTATAAACAAATACATTTGTTTCAATAATTTAATAATTCAATAATCAGTAACGGTTCGCGATGAACGACACCGGGCGTGATCTGTGTATTATAAATTTGTGGAAATTGTACATTTTTTTTTATTTATGTAAATTCTATTAAAAACGATTCGTTCACTTCTAGTTTTCTTCTGAAGATGTAAGGTTTCGAGACTGGCTTACGAGTTCCTACATTCAAGTTTTTCTAGGTGGAAGCGAACAGCGTTGATGTAACAATATTAATCAATTCAAAACAGAAAAAATAATTAGGTAAATATTTATCATTGAATGTAATCACAAAAACTTCTTACTATTGAAATTTTAAGCTCTTTTTAGAAATCGATATAATTTATCTACGCTTGGCCACCATATGAGAGTTTATTGTGAGATACCCCTATTGAATTTTCAAAATTAATACAGTGGAACTCCCAATTGCACTACTCCGAACCACGCGCTAGTTTGAAATACCGCATATCCCCGCGCGAATTGCGCGATCGCTTGGTTGCACACACAGCCAGACGGCCGTCTGTGTAGTGCATAGAGTCAAATGTTGGCTAGCGTATGTGTATTTAACACGTGCCATGCTATGCACGCACTGACTGTGCTGGATTTTGCTTGCGTTATGTTTTTATCACCTAGTAACTAAAATTTTCATCCATATTTTCTTTTACAAAACTAAGTAAAAGTTAAAAATAATCGTAGTTTTACATTTTTCGGAAAAACATAAAACCCCTAATTTTGTATGAGGTTCACTCCCCCTATTGCACTGTCTCTACTTAAGTGTAAATGGGGGTTTTACTGTAGTAGCTTGTAAGTCTGCGCTTTTTTATGGTACGATTTAAAGCTATGATGAATAAATTCTTTAATTATTGTTTAAAATTCAGTATCACAGTATCCCTCTCTTCGGCTATACAGCCTTTCTTTTCAAAATATATTTATATATATTTAATATGAATATAGGCACAGATACCTGTTCACAAATAAATAAAAAGAAAATTGATGCCTCGACTGACAAAAAAGTGCTAATTGGTGCCATTTTCGGTTAAAACGGAATTTGGAAAACTTATAATAAATCATACACTAATATTTAAAATTAGCCTCGTTGAATTCGATACGTTTGACGTATTGTGAACATTACTAAAAAATCGTTTAGTTTATAACATTTAAATTTATGATTTTATCGTGTTACCAAATAAATAAAATAGAAAAAGTATTAAAAATTGACCTCAACATATATTGGAAATTTTTATATGGTATGAAAAAATACATGATTGCATATTTTTATTCATTTGACGCTTGGCGATAATATTGAAGTAAAAAATAGATTTAAAAAAACTAACAAATCCACGAAAAATATATTTGTTGATTGTGCAGCTATTTTCACTGAGCATTAAATCCCATTTTTTCGACTCGAAATTATGCAGAAATAATCGTGTGACGTAAATACGTTAAATTGGCTAATATCGTTTCACAAAAAATACGTTCAGTACAACTTTCTTATCTATGTCTTTGAAATAATCATATTGTAATAAATTTGAATTGTTGCAACTTTGTACAATTCCACATGTTTTGTCACAAACGACCCGGGTTTCGCCCTTCGGCATCTTCAGGCATTCCATCACACGGATGCGACAGGAATCGTACAAAGCTACAACAATTCAAATTTATTATTTAAATTCCATCAAGCACCTTCAGTCGATATCATAAATCATATTGTAATAACTGATTGCGGGTGCTGAAATGAAAAATAATGATAATACGTTGAAATTTTAATATTTTTCTTATACGATGCTGATTTGAATCGATCCTTCCTATATATTTAAGTTACATTCATTGATCACATGCAAATTTTCTATAGCATTCTACAACTTAAGGAAATTGATCGTGTTAAGAAATCTGATTTCACTGCTCTTTTGGTCCCAATGTGTTGGAAAGAGAATTTGTACGCAACTTTGAACACACTAACTCTTGAAATGTGGTGTTGTCTAATGTTGATCTGCTTGATTAATTTACTATGATTTTTTTTTTATACGTACTCTTGTTTGCATAAATAATGCATTTTATCTTCTGTGTGTGTAACTCTAAAACAGAACAGATAATTTCACATATTTCTGTTAAAAAAAATATAATATCCAATTGACTTCAAGGAAGGAAGCTCTCTCGATACTTCCTAACGGCAATATGGTATTCACTTTTTTCGTCTTGGAAATTGATATTTGATATTGCCTGTAGTATGGTAAATACACGTAGCAATTAGTTTTTCAAATCAGCTTTATTATATTGCATTCTTGATGGTTCTTAAATAATTTAGTGGAATTTTTATATATAGCCTAAATAATAACTCATCGGACTTTGTACACTTCAGGGTTGTATCTATTTTATATTTTTTTTTTTCTTTAATAAGTTTTTTTGTGTACCTTTAAGTTCTGTGCTGGTTACTTCCTTTAGCTTTTCTACAGTCGATATCTCTAGGTGCGTTCGTTTTTTAAATATTATATCATGTAGGTGTATATATATATATATTTCTTGGTTATTTCCTTAAAATATACAGTTCGGTTTGCATTTGTGTGTGCGGTCAAATAACTTTAAGCTTATGTTGAAATAAAACCCTTTTGTATTTCACTTTTTTATTAAAAATACATTGGCTTCGACAACTTTTCCGATACATAAAGCGCTATTTCAAAACAAAATACATTTATTTTTGTTTACAAATTTCCTGTCCGGCACGTGAACGCTGAAATTCTGAAAATTTTGATGGGTGATTATATGAAGAAAGACCTAAGTTATTAATAGAAAATTTCCAACCCAGGATAATTTAGTTACACCGTCTACGAGTATGTAATGCGCTGAAATATTATTTACTTAATGTGAGTCACATGTTTCACGTGTCTGGTTAGCAATTTGACGATTTCAGCCTAATATGAATATGATGTCTGTGCTTGAATCTTTGTCACAATAAAATTCGCCGTCATTCGTAATCCTCTGGTGTTGCGGAATCATATCATCGCGACTTGCGAAACATATTTTACTTACAATAAATCGTTATATTTCGTTTTTATGGGCGTACAGATCTCTCCAGAAAGCCACTCGTTCATTGTAAGGATTGGCATCATTTATCATTTCAATTTTTTCCGTTATTCGTAAATGTTTTAACTGGCCATTCATTTCCAGCGGTTCCCAAATTACAGGTAAAATCTCAGTGGCTTCAGGCGTTGGATTCCTGTGGAAAAGAAATGTCTTTTAATTGTAATCGTGATAAAATGCTTGCTATTTATGCCACGTATTGCGTATTACAGTAAACGCATTAAAATAATTTATGATATCGGCTGAAGGTGCTTGATGGAATTTCATTATCAAATTTGAATTGTTGCAATTTTGTACGATTCCACATGTTTTGCCACTAACGACCCGGGCTTCGCCTTTCGGCATCTTCAAGCATTCTTTCACATGGATGCAACGGAACTGACAGTTCTTTTGCATCGGTGTGATGGCCCGTTAGTGACAAAGCATGTGGAATCGTACAAAGTTGTAACAATTCAAATTTGATATTGAAATTTCATCAAGCGCCTTCAGTCGATATCATAAATTATAAAAGAATATAATGAAATCGGTTATTTCGATGTTAAGTTTCATTTAGTTTTAAAGTGTTCATTCTTGGATAAACGAAATTTAAAAAAAAACAGTTCCGTTGCATCCGTGTGATACAATGCCTGAAGATGCCGAAAGGCAAAACCCGGGTCGTGAGTGGCAATACATGTGAAATCTTACAAAGCTGTAAAGATTCAAATGTGCGTTAAAATAAGTCACACAGTGAAAAAATAGCAACGTCTTTTGTAGAACTAAAATACATTGTAATTTTTCACCGCGTTATAATGAACATCTACCAAATTAATGGCAGCTTAATCAATAAATGTAAGTAAATCATTTATGTTTAAAATACCGCTCACCCATATTTCATAAAATTGGCTGTCAACTTAACGAGGCGCCGTGACACCAACTGCGTATTGTTCGACAAAGGATAACCGTCGAAGAATGGAACGTTGAACAAATATCCCAGCTCGTCCGCATGTCCCGCCCCCTGCACTCCGATGGAGACTGTTTTTCGGAAAATTCCCAACTCACCGTCGAACGCCATCTCCCACAAGTAGATGGGTTGTTCAGATTTTTGTGATCGAATACTTACAGATTCGAACAGTCCATACAGAATCAAATGATCTCCTATCAGCTCTACTAAATTTTTAGCAGTCGCGTTGCTTATTTTTTCGCCTTTGAAGTAAAACTTTCTCACTTTCTCGACGAGAGCTTTTCTTTTCTGCGGGCGGTCCATGGCGTTGGTCAAATCGAGCGGTAGGAAATACTCGAAGGTATTATCGAGATTGTTAAAATATTCGGGATCGAACATTACCCCTCTGATAAATTCTGAGCCTTCCAGATTGTTGTATCCGATCATGCTAGGTACTTGGATGAATTCACCTGCGCGAATTATGTTCTCCGGATAATCGTGCAAAAACATGTCTTCGCCCGGTATAGGCGTCTCCATGCAAGGCGTAAACGGTCGGTACACTCCAAAAGGCAGGACGTCCTCGCCTAACCTTTGCGCGGATGCGACAAGATCTTCGATATTAGAAGTTTTCAAATACTCCACAAGTTTCTTCACGTCGTTCGTGTGAAATCCCATGTAACTTCCCAACCTTAAAGCGTATTTCACAGGGTCGATATCGTAAAAGAAATTATTCATCGCTGAGCCACTTTGCATAATGATTTTTGAAAAAAGACCCTTTGCCATTTTCGTGAGAGTTAAATATTCCACTGCCGCTGAACCGCTGCTGCTTCCGAACAAGATGACTCTATCAGGATCTCCACCGAAATTCCTTATATTTTTCTGGATCCATGTGAGTGCCGCTATCATATCCTTCATTCCGGCGTTTCCGGGGGCTTCAGGTGTCAATGTCGCTAGAAATCCAATAGCTCCTAGTCTATAGTTGAACAATACTACGATTATGTCTTCGTTAATGTAGTTTTCCGGCCCGTAAAAAAGTCGTGAGCCCGTCAACAAATTGAATCCACCCCCGTGAACTATTACTAATACCGGTCGCCCTTTGTCGTCGGTCGAAGGCGTGTAGATATTGATGTTGAGACAATCCTCCTTTCCTAAGAAACCTCCGGATAGTAAATTTTGCTGCGGGCAAGGCTCGGGTTCGTCGGTCGCATTTCTAATGCCCTTCCAAGCCTCAAAAGGTTTTGGTGCCTAAAAAAACTAAAGAGTTTAAAAAAAATGAATAATCAATCAATATGATGGCGTAGCTAAAACGAATTCGTATGTGAAATGTGCATTTAAAAATAAATCTACTAAATTCACTTTTCTTAGTTCTGTAGTTAAATTATTAATAAAAAAACACCATACACAAAGAAAACCTTTAGTTTACTGAATCTCAATTGAAAATAAGCAGAATAAACCAAAGAGTTAAAAAATGAATAGTCAATCAATATGATGGCGTAGCTAAAACGAATTCGTTTGTGAAATGTCCATTTGACAATAGATTTACTAAATTCAATTTTCTAAGTTATTTAATAAAATTATTAATAAGAAAAACACCGTACACGAAGAAAACCTTTAGTTTACTGAATCTACATTGAAAATAAGCGTATCAAAATTTACTAAACATATATTGTTTTATTAATTTACTCAAAAATATCTCTTGGTGTAAGACTTTTTTATGAGAGTATTGTAAATACTGAAATATTATTTTAGTTGCAGTTTTCGAAACAAGCTTAATTCATCAACTCATTCATACATAATATAAATACAAAACTGTTCTCTAGTCCTCTCCTACCTGAAATCTAGCCGGAACAGACGCGTAAGGAACACCTTCGAACGACATGTACGATATTCCATATTTTCGATTTCTCTTCCCTCTGATTACGCCGTAGGTCGTGTTCGCCAGTGGCGGCGGCAGATCATCATACGGGCCGTAAAAGTTTCTAACCACGTCTAACGTATCCGGTGACCGGAGATATTCAAAATATCGTCTAGACTCCAAAAGTACGTCAAACGGTGGCGCTGTCCTATAGTCAACCTCTTCGATAGATTTATTACTAGTTGAATCCACTTGTACTGGACTTTCTTTTGTTGAATTTTCGGTTGTCGAATCTTCTGTTGTGGCTTTTGGTGTTGCATCATTTGTTTCATTGTCTATTTGCCTTTTTACTTTTTTATTATACGTTATCTCTTTTATATCTTCATCTCTTACGTGCTGATACTTCACTTCAATATTTCTCTTGAGGTTATTCCGTTTATCGTTATACTTGTCGTACGCTTTTTGTTTGTTGGAGATTTTAGACAACGGTGACAATTTCTGTAGCAATCGGTCGGTATTTAAAACGTTTATCTCTCTGGCAGAAATTCTATCACCCGAACTCACCCAATCAGTTTTAGTCGCTCGCACAATATCTGAAAATTTTCTGATACTGTTAATCGGTGACGGCAGAAATAACGCCGTGAGGCAAAATAATGCACAGGCGTATTTCATATTCCGATTTCGTCGATGTGTGATAAACTGACAAACAATTTCAAGACAAGACGTCTTTTTATCTACTAGTATTATGGTTTTTTTTACATTCGCACCAGGAGTTTACAAACTTTCAAGAAATAATACGATTTCGTTACGTCTAAAAAATAAAATTTAACTTTTTCAATATTACGTTTTCAATGCTTTTTGCACGATATTGCTGCATTTTGATTCTGTCAGTGAATGTCATTATAAATTAATATTTTTTTAGAACAGCTACTGCTTAAATACTATATATACATTTGTATTTATGGAATCCAAAAATAGTATTTTTAAAACAAAAAAATAATCATCGCTTTTGATTCGCTTAAGTTATTGGTATAGATACATAATCAAAGTTCTCATCTTTGTTTAACTTTTTAAAAATAAATTTTATGTTAGTTTAAATGCCAATTTTTTGAAAACGTGTATTCTTTGAAAATAATTACTTATTTTTCAATGTATTTTTTTAAAATCTACGTATTATGTTTTCTCAACGCTTTATGTTTGGAATATATTTTAAGCATGCTCTTCTAATGAAGTTGTCACAACAGAAGGTTTTTTAAAGACAATATGGATAAAAAAAAATACTTAGGATAGGACAAGTGAATAGCCAATCGCCTTCACTGCGCACCATTTGTATGATGGTAGAAAGGAAATGTAGACATTATTATGTTTAAAACTCCTTTAAAACCAAGCTATTAATCCTCATAACGCATTTTGTGATGAATTAATAACGTAATTACAAGTCCAAGACTGCATGGTGAAGAGAATGAAGGTGGTCTAGATTAGGGTTCGGTTGTAGTGACGAGTTATTGATTTATTGTTTAATTGAATCGTCTATTTGGTGGTAGAATAAATAAAGATTACTTCTAATGAATGCAATGATTAAAGACAAGCATAAAAAAAATTATCGTCAAACATGAAGTTCGTTTGGAAACCGTAGTTTTTAAAGTATGTTGTTATGCAACAAACGCAACCAATTATTGAATAATGACGTAAGACGTGTTTTTTTCTGACGTTTAGTATAGAGAGATATGTCAACGAAGTTTTATTTCAATGACAATGTTGATTTTAAGGCGATAAAATCATTAATTGGCAGGGATAATCTTTATCATTTTTTGAGTAATGCTCGTGGCTTTATCCAACAGAGCATGCTCGCATCTATTGTAGCAGTTGGGACTTCCCAACATACATGTGACTTGCTTCATATATTTCGTCTTAAACAATGTCGTAATGAGAATTCCGCCATTCTTTCGAATGCCGAGCTAAATGTTCATAAAAAACATGGGTATGAATTAATTTATGATATCGACTGAAGGTGCTTGATGGAATTTCAATATCAAATTTGAATTGCTACAACTTTTTACGATTCCACATGTTTTGTCACTAACAACTCGGGTTTCGCATTTTGGCATCTTCAGGCATTCTATCACACGGATGCAACAGACCGGACGTAAAATAAACAGTTAGCATCATATTCATTAATCAAGTTATTAATTACAGGAAAACACTTGCCCCTAGGCAAGCAGTAAATTACAGCTAAATCAAATTTAACAATATCAATCTAATAATAAATAACTCAATTGCCTGAGATAATTTTCATTAACGATCTTGCTAAAGAGTCATTCTTGAAAGGGGTTTTTCAATAAATATCAATCAAGTAATATTAAAATATAAATGGGTTTTTTTTCTTTTTTTTCCTTCATATAGAGAATACCTACTATCAAATATCTTGTGAAGAAACAAGAATTTACTTCATGAGATTGTCGATTCATTGAACCGATCTCACGTAAAGGGTTATTTTACGTCAGTTCTATTGCATCCGTGTGATAGAATGCCTGAAGATGCCGAAAGGCGAAACCCGGGTCGTTAGTGACAAAACATGTGGAACCGTACAAAACTAACAATTCAAAATTGGGTATAAATTGTTTCTCTTTTTCACTGGGAACTTAAAAATTTTAATGAATAATATCGATGCTAAACAATCCTATGGAGATTTGGTAATATTTTAACACAAAATTGTATTAAAATATATATATATATATATATATATATAATTATAATATTTTTAGTATTTATTTTCACAATATTATTTGTGATCAGGACCTGTTTCGCTCAGCGCGAGCATCAATTCATAATGATCATGAGCGACACTGGTCCTGATCATAAAATATATTGTGTAAATAAGTACTAAAAAATATTTTTTTTTTACTTAAAATATCATGCCTTTCCTTCAAGAAGTGACAGTTAACATCTTAACAGTGATTAAAATAAAATAAAAGAAACTGTTAACACTATCACATTTTGAATATATACGTTTCACTGACATCAATCAGCTAAAGTGAATTTTAACATTAAAGACGTTAGCAATCAAAGGGTTAACAATGTAAAAATATTAGCATATTTTGCGTAAACTGAATGAGTTTAAATATTTTTTATTTTATAATTATATTAGTCGACTTTTTGATTATTTACAATGCGTGTTATTTAATAAACATTTTTGCATTACAAAGGAAATAAAATAACATTTTAATTTTTGCAGTATAGAACAAATATATAAAAAAAAATACATTTTGAATGAAATGATAATGAACGATCCCGGATATTTTTTATTTATTGAATTCTTCTGCTGTACATAATTGTCTGTGATGTTCTTAGTTTTTTTTTCGACGAAGAATACTGATTATTTTTCTGAATGTATTTCACCATAAGGAACATTTGAAAACTGTTTTTAAAAAAGTGTAATCGCTAAAATCAATATGTGCATAATTTATGCACGACTTTTCATTTCATTAGACCTCTATTATAAGTCATCATCAATTGAATTTACATTCAATGCAATAATTCCTTTTCTCACAAATCTTGTTAGATGTTACAGGATAAAATCTCTTTTGTTATAAATCAATATCATGACACAATCTGAAAGATTTTTTGTATGCGTGATATAAAGGAAAAAGTGCGTATTTTGACAATGAAATTTTTGGTGAATACCACACAATAAGAAATGACGAGCATTTTTCACATAAATGGAATAAAGTATTATTTAATTTCTGACGAATATAAACGATGTCGAGTGACATAACCCAGAAATGATAAGAAACAAAACCTAAAGTAATTTGTTTATATTTAGTTCTTACGAGGGCGTAAGTCGACATAGCTATTGAATTTGTTCCTTGAACAGTATTTTTTGCAGAATTAAAATACATTGCTATTTTCTCGGCGTGTATCTGCTATTTGAATGTGTTGAATGTGACTTCTTTGTAGTAAGACATACGTATTTTAAATACAGTGAAACCTCGATTTTAGGTTTTCCAAGGGACCCTGAAAAAATAACGGTAATTGCGGGAAACGGTGAATACGGGAAAGCTTCAAATAATAAACAAGTAAAATCGTAAAAAACATTTATTTAGTAGTTACTTGTACATACTGTATATAAAATTTATTTTTTAAAAAAGTCCTTTATGTTC
The DNA here is from genome assembly GCA_028555115.1 of Himalopsyche japonica. Taxonomy (NCBI): domain Eukaryota; kingdom Metazoa; phylum Arthropoda; class Insecta; order Trichoptera; family Rhyacophilidae; genus Himalopsyche; species Himalopsyche japonica. The sequence continues at coordinate 2,674,336 of JAHFWJ010000483.1, forward strand.
GTTTGCTTCTTTGTTATTTGGCACTTTAATCGGAACAAAGACTTGTTACCAAACTTGTGACTAAAAGTTTGTATGTACAGGAATCATTATTACCATGAATTTTAAACAACTCTACATTTGCATCATAAACAATAATACGTGTGTAGTGGATTTCAACCCAAAAAAAAACACATGCGTCCAATGCGTTACATCTAACATGTACAGCGGATTCCAACGTGTCTAGACATAACACCTGCACTCGGCTGTGTCAAACTTGCTTGCCGAGATACGGAGAAATATGCAATAAAAACGGTCAATCGGGATAATATTTGTGACGGGACCAAAATATTTAGACGGTTTATCGAGGAAATCGGGGAATCGGGAAACGGTCAATGCGGGATTATTTAACATTGTTCTTATGGAAGTTTGACGGGACTATAAAAATAAGCGTTCCATCCGGCAAAACGTATTATGCGAGAACGGTTGATCGAGGTTCCACTGTAATTAGGACCGGTTTCGGTCATTACCAGCTCTATGAACTGATTATATGAAAACTACAAAGGGAATATATTTCAATAAATAAAAATTCATGCCTTGTTACTGTTTCCGCAATATATATTGTGGAATTAAAAGAACTGCAAAATGTGTTTTTATAGTTAAAAAATCTTAATACTTGATGCAATTTGAGACATTTTAAAATTGAAACATTTCAAACGGCTCTGTTGAACATTTTATTATTCTAGACCTTATCACATTTTAGTATTATTGCTTAAATGATGGATCACGCATATTAAATTTATAACTTAGGGGATTTCACCTCCGATTAATAATGATTGATTTCATAATTAGTATTATGATAATTTATAAAATCATCTTTCTGTCTTAAGTCCCTCTTGTCTCATCACTAATTAAAAAAACAGTTCAACTAAAATCTTAATTTTCACATTAAATAAGGATCATTTTTTTAATAAGATATAATGTTGTTGATTTTTTTCATGTAACTTACTATCTCCTCCAAGAAGTAGATCTATCAGATCTTATGAATCCTAACTTAGCATAAAATACTATACCCTTGAAACATATTGTTAAATGTATCCATGAATTTTTTTCTTCTAAATAATTAACCTTATCGACTGAAATTGGTGGAATTTCAATATCTTATTGGAATCGTTCAAAATTTCCCATGAGTTTTTTCACTTACGACCTTGGTTTCGCCTTTTGGAATCTTTGTTGTATTTTATCGCATGTACGATGGTTCACTGAAAGTGTGTAAAAATTTCACACGCTTATGAAACACTACTTACAAAATATATAGGTTAATGGTAGCAAGTATATATCTACCTGAAGTTATTCAAAAACTAATAGCCTGATTAATTAATTGATGAAATAATTTCAGACTTTCATTCGCTTAAAACGAGTGGGTCTCCATTCGAAAATAATTTTCATATTTCGAGGAATCAATATTTAATTTAAGAAGAAAGATTAGTGTTCTGATCCGTTGATAGATATGAAAAAAAGTACCCAAATTATCTTAAGAATTCGATGATTTTGTTTGTTACGTCTTTTTTATAAATTCATATTCGTTTTCAGATTTTTACCTTCAATCACTTTTCTTTTTACAGGCGAAGGATTTTTTTGTATAATTGACGATATTATTATCTCCTTGTACCTTTGGAATTGGCACTTATTATTTTTTGAATAAGCAACGAGGCCAAAATTAATAAAAATGTTTTTTTTTCACGTGACTGACACATTCATTATTTGCCAAAGTTATCCCATTTTTTATCAATCATAATTCAAATTTATTTTTAGCTGATGATATTTTGGTTATTATCATTTTATGGAGAACACTATAAACATTTCACGTAGAAATTTCTTTCGGTTTTTAATATTCATGTTGTCATGGGGGTAATATTTTGTTTTTTCTTTTAAAGAAATTACCTTAATTGTAGGAAGCATAGACAATAGCACAAGAAAAGTCACCTTAATCCTTTTTTTCACTTCACTTACTAAACTTTCATCAAATAATGTAAATAATTTATTTAATCAATGGGGAAAATATCACTACGGAAAGAAATAAATAAAGACATCAAATAAATTTTATCCCTACACATTAAATTATTATCAATTAATGTTTATTAAAAAGTATTTATTTGATATATTGTACTGTTCCATTTGTTAAATAAATAGCCACTGAAGGCTTAAAAATAATATCTACAATATTCCCAGGGGTTACAAATATATGTTATTTATATTAAATATATAAATACTATTATCATTAAAATTTGACTGAAATAAATCCCATTACATCTCTCCTTAGATTCGCACTGTCGATCAGATTTGTACTGTCAATTGCAGTTCTCTGCAACTGATGCTGCCGCAAGATAATCAGTCTAATATGAGAGAAAAGCAAGTATTTTTATGCGACTAAAAGAATAATATCATTGAGTTTCTTTGATTATTTCCATTGACAAAATACTGTATTGTTTTGACATTTAATTGAATAATTCTTTGAATCGAATCTTCGCGCAGACGGTGTAGCCGTAATTATAATCAAGGATAATTGAGATAATGTCTCGCGTGTGAAACAAAAAATCCCCCATAGAAACCACTCATCGTTTAAATGATTTTTTTTGTTATGTTTTAAATATGGGTTTACGACTTGGCCAGCTATAAATTGACTAATAAAATGACTCGAATAAACAACTGAAAATAAAAAGACTATTTTGTATTTGATAAAACCACATCCGTCATTTTCAAAACAATTTTTTTACACCTAAAATTGTGGAGTTAACCGACACTTTTTTTTACCTTTTTAGAAAAGCAAATTCAATGTGCAATATCACTTCAAAACTGTTAAAATCACTCAAATTGCTTAATAACTCATATAAATATAGACTGCTATATCTAATTCATCGATTAAAAACAACATTATATGTTTATGATAAAAGATGTAGACAGAATATAAATCCATACGCTTTTCAGACCATTACGGAAGGTTTCTAAATAAACCGACTCAGTAAAACAATTGTTAACTATTTACGCTTATTACCACTAAATAAAAAAAATGGAAAAACCCACATCAACTCTCACTTCGAGAAATACAATACATTAAAATAAATTTGCCACGTTCAAAAATTTACCATCATAATATAAAACTAGGATGTTAGAACAGAAGAGGAGATTTGTTGTTGTTAAATAAGTAAATTTACATTTAAATACATTTCAGATAAGGATGTAAGCCGAAATATCTTTCAACTTTATATCTTATACAATTAGTAGAACCGAAACACATTGCTATTTTCTCACCGTGTTATAGTGGAGTTCTACTAAGTAAATGCCAGTTCAATAACTAAAAGATGTCTCTAAAAAACTCATCGTGCCTTTTTAAATTACAAATTTTCGCTTGTGATTGAATTAAATTAAGCGGAAGTAATTATTACTATTGCATGTTTTATATAAAATGTAGATGCGTCTATTTTATTTTATAACTACCTACAAAGTTACAGAGGAGCGGGTGTTCCTAAAATTTAACACACTTTATAAAAAATACATACATTAGCCTGAAAATATTGGCCGAACAGCAAAAACTAATTAAATAATAACGCATTCCAGATTTATTGGATTATTTTGGTTTATTAGTACTTTGACAACTTTGTGTGTATTTAAATTTCTACGCTGAATTCAAGTCTAAAAACAATACTTTTAAATGTTGTTAGATTTTGTTTACAGTGTTTTCAACACTATATTTAAAAATTACGTGGTTAATGGCAGCTTACAGAGTCCATGGACATTACGGAGCAATAACTTATATTCTAAAGCACTATAATATCGGTTTATATATTATAAGGATATCTAAAAAAATCACTTGGAACTACTTTGATTCGTCCACTTTCGATTGTTTATCGAAGTAACTTCGGAAGCATATTAAATAATATCAAAGCATTCTTCAAAATTAAATTTGTATTACTGAAATTCCATCAGTTACTGTCGGACGATAAAGTTAATTCTTCGAAAGAAATTTCTTAAATTTTTTTGATTAATTACACATGCGTTCTTCCAAGTGGATGCCAAATCATTCAATCAAACCGTATCTTCTGGAATATATGCATTCCCACAAAAGTCTTCTCTCTCTGTAAGGATCTTGTTTCATCTGCATTTCACCATTGAATGCCAAATAATCCAATGTCTCCTTACTCTGTATTGGATACCAAGTAACCGGTAGAAGACTCGTTACATTAGGTGTCGGATTCCTGTAAGCAAATAATCAATTGTGTCAATTTTTGGATCCAATAATTTTTATCTGAAAAAGAATACTAAATAATAGTTTCATATATTTTTTATTTGACTCACAACATTTCAAAAAAATCATTCTTTCACGTACATCATGCATATAGTTATGCCACGCTCCTCAGACCATTGCGAGGGGCTAATGCATATCTGTAATAAATCATCTCCTGCCAGTATTTTAGCTTATTGAAAATGCCGCCTGTATAATTTAGTATAATTTTTTTTTTTTTTGCTAGCACGATATAAGCTAGGTTGATAAAACAGAAGAGATGTATTGTGTACATTTTCTACACAGCTATAAATAAATAAGCAAATGTACGTTTAAGCATTTTTCTGACGACGGCGTGAGCCGAAATAGCTATTAACTATATCTTATACAAAAAAATAATAACTAAAATACATTGCTATTTTTTCACCGTGTTACAATGCAGCTCTACCTAGTAAATGCCAATTCAATCAATACGTATTGATATGATTGCGACAAATATGATAGCTTCTTGCACGACACTCGATATTGGTAACGGAAAAAAATCAGCAAAGAACGATTCAAGAATAGTCAAGCGCACCGAGTAATTGACATATATTTTTTAATGATTGATAAAAAGGAACGTGCCATCCGATTACCTATTAATATATTAAAGTCGAAAACACGAGGCGTATAATATTTTTTAAACTTTTTTAGACCTGAATGGAACTTACAGTAAATTAGATATAGAATCTTTGTGATGTTTCAATTGAACCTTGCAATATTGTGCAACGCACACAAACTGGAAACAATTCCGTAAATTGCTTACTTCTTTGAGGTAATGATCTCAGGAGAGTCGTACTAAGAGGAATACCTCGAAGTCAATAGTAAAGTTATTGGAGAATCCTTAATTGAATCCGACAGACGAATTCTTCTCGCAAGATCGGCTTTATGATTTATAACGTAACAGATGTACGCTGTCGCCGATAAATAAACCAAACAACAAAAAAAAACACGAATTACTGACTGAATAACTTGATCCGTGAAGTAAATTTTTCGACGCTTGTCTTTTTTCGGTGTCATTTTGAAAGATATATTATATCTATAATCAAGTCTAAATCTCGGAGAAAACCAATTATTATACCTATTTACCAAATATTTTTTCATTTCCTTCTTTGGCTATTTGAATAGAGTTATTTTGTTGGATCGTTATGAGTAATCATATTACTGTCGCCAGTTTTTCAACTGTACCGAATTAGAAAATGATGGACAAGATTAATGTAAATTTCTTACCTATACATAATAAAATTGGTTACTAATGCAAGCATTTTTTCTGACACTTTTGCTAATGTCTTTTCCGTTTGGAATTCAAACAAATAATGAACGTCATCAGCGTGCGAGGCGCCCTGTAAACCTAGACGTCCATATATATTATTTTTTGTCGGAAATGAAAATTGCCAGAAATAAATTGGCGCTTCTGAATTCCGTAATCGGACACTGATACTACGAAACAATCCATTGAGATATATTTGATCACCCATCAAATTCGCGAAATTTCTGATAGTCTCGTTACTGATACGTTCTCCATGAAAATACACATCTCTGACATAGTTCATGATTTCTCTCCTTTCGCTGAGTGAAGATATCGTTTCCATTAGGTCACTTGGAATCAAATACTCGAACGCTGGTTCTATGGTATTCAAATACTCTGGCTCTACAAACATTCTTCTCGTAAATTCTGAACCCTCTAAATCATTAAACCCAATCATACTGGGCACTTTGATATAATCTCCAGAACGCATTATGACGTACGGATGCTCGTCTAAAAATCTCTCTTCTCCCGGCAAGGAATCTTCAGCACTCGGCACGTATGTGAGAGGACCTGGCACAGAAAAGTTATCCCAATCCATTTCATCTGCAGCCTCCATGATATCATCAGCATCTGCATTTTTCAAGAATTCAATAAGCTTTTTAACATCTGCCGTTTCCTCTCCAAGTCTTTTACCAAGTCGAAATACGTTCGCCAACGGATCTCTTTGATAATTTATGTAATTTAGCGCAGATCCACTCTGTATAATTATGCCACTGAACATTCCCTTCGCCATTTTCGATAGAAGCAAAAATTCGATTGCTGCAGCGCCACTACTTACGCCATACAGCGTTACTTTGAGACGATCTCCGCCGAAATTGTGAATGTTCCTCTGAACCCATCTAAGCGCTTGAATTATGTCTTTCATTCCAACATTTCCTGGGGCGTCTGCTGTTCTTGTCGATATAAATCCTAACGCTCCCAGTCTGTAATTGAAGCTAGCCACAATTACATTGCTTTGACGCATAAACATCTGAGGATCGTACACATAAGTGTTTCCTGTCTGAAATTTGAATGCTCCTCCGTGAACCACCAACAATACTGGCAAATCTGTAGCGTTGATTGACGGCGTGGCGATATTCATATAGAGGCAGTCTTCACTTCCCGACATCATATTCACAATCGGTAATCTCTGTGTACAAATATTTGGGTGGTTGAATGCTCTCAGTGTCCCATTCCAACCTGAGTGGGGCTTTGCTGCCTGAAATGTTACAATCGAAACGTATTGATTACAAACTACCAAAAAATACCCACCAATAACTCGGTATGATATATACATCTAAATCTGTATTAACATTATAACGTGTTTTCCTGTCTTGGTGTTTATTATTTATAGGCCATGAAACTAAGAAGAAGATTGCAAGTGCTAGTTTCCATTATATCCAAAAGTAGTTAATATTGTCATTTAATTGAAATTTTTGATATTTTGAGTCTTTTTACATAACATTTTACGGTTTTAGTGATTCTGTAAGGTTCGAATTATTTGAATCTTGTTTTAATAACATCTATTTTTTAATATATTTGATGTTTTAATAACAGTATAGGGTCTTTCAATAAGAACGCTTCAAATTTGTTAGGTTATAGCAGCCATTCTTTTAAAGTGACATCTGTCAAATTTGTCGTCAATTCCTCAAAAGAGTATGGCAGATAACTATAGAAGGTTAAAAAGTTGAACAACATTCGCAAATCATCAATTTTGCGTGAACACTTGCGATTTAACACTTTTAGACTTTTCCCTTTGCGGCCATCTTAAATCGCAAGTCTTTGCGAATAAACCATTAACACTTGACATCCTCAAAGTCAACATAATAAACGCTATCCAACAAATTGAGCCAGATTCATGCGACAAAATCATTGAAAATTGGACCTTCCGAATAAGTGCCATTTAGCAAAGCCGCGGCGGACATTTGCACGACATTGTATTCCACATTTAACATCATAAAACATACTTTCAAATGAAAAAAACAGTCGAATGAATATTTCACATACAACTTGTTTTGTTTATATTTTAACAATTGGTGAACAACCCTATTGAAAGACCTTTTAGTTCATACAGGCGCAAAATAAAATGCAAAAATCGTTTGTTCGACGTATTCGGTATCATTACTGACAAATGTAACATGTCACTAGTAAATACTATTGGGACTATGCCCGCTGGTCATTCATTCTATTAGCATGAAATATAAATGATCATTTATTCAACACTTTGATTTAATATTTTTCGATTTTATTAATTCTCAGTATGCATTAATATTGACACGCAGAGGCTGACCAGAGGGCCACAAAACGGTATTCCAAAAAAATCAACATATATATTATTTTTAGCCCACTTGCTCTTTAGAATGTGTCGTTTTGATCATTTTTCTGATGGAACCTTCATGAGAAATTATAATGGTTGTATCGATAATGACTTGAAACATAATTCGCCTTTCGACATTAAAATGTTCAGATCAACTCGAGGTGATTGATGTTTGATCGTAATAATTAACCTCTGTAAAATGTATTAATCTCACCTGAAATCTTTCTGGTTTCGCAGCGTATGGGATTCCTAAAAATGAATCGAACTCCACTCCATTGACTGAAAGTCGCTCTCCTCGAATGTCACCTTCTGCTGTGGACACCAATGGTCCCTCTTCATCGCCCTTTACATGTTCAATCCTTCCTCCGAATAAAATATCTTGAATGTCAGAAAATTCTAGACTATCCGCTTCGTTAGGACTAATTTCTGATTGTTTATCTTCATTGTTTGTTTCATTTTCTGTATTGCCTATGATATTATTATTAGCAACGACGTCCTGTTGTCTATTTGTTGCCTCCACCTTTTCAGTGTGAATATTTCCTTTTTTTGTAACACCATCATCTGATTTCTCGTTAACTTTTTCATTCGCTTCATTGTTTAGCCCCTTATATTTTTTATTGACAACCTGTCTTTTAAAGTGAACGTTGAAAAGTTTTGCTTCGCTCTTAGTTGTAGGAATTTGTGCGGCATTCAACAAGATCTTTGCGTCGCTATACGAATAGTCTAAACCGCTAGCCCAAAATTTAGACAAAAGCGATACCGTCGTCAATAAATATACGAGCACGAAGTGCTTCATGTTTATTTGACGTCTTCCGATTATCATTAGAAAACATTATTTTTAATACATATTCTTTTTATAATATGTCAATCGGTAATTGCTGTAATTTTAAGATTTATTATTCATTTTTTTGTCCTTAGAAATAAGAAATAAACTTCAATCAAAATATTTTTTATTGTTAATATCATAATAATATTCACTGAAATTCTGCTTTCCAGCGCTTCTAAACATTTTCAAATACCTTGCTTATATTGTAAACACATCAAGTATAATATAATGTACAGGATTTAGTGTTACCGTTACAGAAATCAAGCTTTTTTTAAAATTCTATTTTACAGATTCACAACCTTTTTGAGCTGCGATTCCAATAGACTTGAAAAGATTCTTTTAATTAAAATACAGACTGAGTGAATATTTTTTACACATTTCGGTAAGTGCTGACATCAGAGTTTATACTATTCCAAATTTGGTCAAAGTATTTAGTTGTAAATGTCTTGTTCGTAAGATTATCCTTAAATTACAAGGTAGAATTATCTTTGCTAGGAGAGAAAAGTATTTAACTTTTTACTATAGGTATTATGCTTGACTTCAACAAAACATCTAACACCTTCGTCCAGTGCTGTTTGTTATAGTACACCAAAAAATTCTTTAATGTATGTAAGGTTATGATTTAATTCATGAACATTTTAAAACAATCTTCTAAAAACTTACTTTGATTCATTTATGATGTCGACTGAAGGTGCTTGATGGAATTTCAATATTTAATTTGAATTGTTACAACTTTGTACTATTCAACATATTTCAGTATGTCGTCAGTTCTGTTGTATCCGTGTGATAGAATGCCTGAAGATGCTGAAAGGCGAAACCCGGGTAATTAGTGACAAAACATGTGGAAGCGTATAAAGTTAAAACAATTCAAAATTAACTTTGATTCATTATCTAAAAGAAACGCGATACTTTTTCGTATGCATATATGTACGCACAAAAAATTTCACAATTTCACCGTCGTCAATTTGAGAAGATCCTTGTACCTAGATGCGCGATGATGACGAAAGACGAAACCCGTGTCGTCAGTGACAAAATGTGTACAAGTGTACATACCTTAAACTCTACAACTTTGGCTTGAAAATCCATCGAGTACCCCGGTCCGATATCTTAGATTGACGAATACTTCGCAATTTTTACTTTCTTTGATTCATTTAATTAATAATAAAAAAATAAATAAGTTGCCGATCACTGGTATAGTTTATGTTCATTTGCATACAACGAAAAGCAAGTATTGCAAAAAAAGTGAATAGATGATGCGCCTAAAAGCAAAAACGTTATGTCTATAATTTTTCAAAATTGAATGAATAAATACGTAAACAATATGTGATTTCATGCATATTTTTTGTGAAAACCCTTAATGATTTAGGGATGGTAAATCTAGGTAACTTATTTGCAAAGAATTCAAAAAAATTCACAGCGTAAAACAGATAACAAAGTATGGAAAATATATGACACCACTTAACTAGACAGGGTTCGAAACGGCAATACTTCAGCTGAAAAAAAATGTCTTAATGAGTACTATGAGAATGCAATTATAAAAATAAGGACGACGTCTCTTGAGATAAACTGTTATGGAAAAAATGTAAATTTTTCTTGAGGGTGAAACTCACAAAAGTCGTTTGCAAATTGAATGTAATATTAAGCCGCTTAAATTTATATATATATAACCTACATTTATTAACTATTTATAGCTAAATATCTCTTGTAATTATATATTTAATAAAATATAGTAAATGAAGAATCAAGACAGTTCCATTCGATTATCATTTACAATTTGAATTATTGATTATTTGCAAGTGTGTACAAGTTATTTCTGTTCTCACTGTCCGATGATTACATATTAAAAGAATTCACCATTTCTCTCTTAAGCCCTATAATTTTTTATTCTCATCAAAAGACATATATAAATTTAACATATAAAATCCTATGTTACATATCAATAAACACTCGTCCAAAGATCGGTTTTGCTGAAACATCGTGTGTAATGAAATCGTGTTTTTAAAAGAAGTTTAACAAACGTGTGGAAATGTTTGTGATTTGAAAAAAATAAGCAATGGAATACATTCTTATTAACCCTTTGTACTCGTAATTTTTTTGGGTGAGGGTAGCCTCAACTCATAATTAATTTCACGCATTTTCCAGGATTCATAATCAAAACTTAAAATGAAAATAAATCATGTTTTCAACGGATTTTTGTTAAACAAAAAACTTACACAGCGTGCATAAGACTGATTTTTAGGATTTTTATAGAAATACAATCGTAAAAAGTTTTTAATTTCTATTTTACGAAAGTTTTAATCCGAGTATATGAATTTTAAACATGAAATTTTTAAAAGCTTTAAAAACATAGATAAAGAGTTTTTGAAAATTTATTTATTTGTGTGTTTCCACTTGAAACTGAAAATGGTCACGCGCATGCGCATACGCTTTCAGTGTTCGAATTCGAAACGAAAATCGAAGGTCGACTTTTGCTTTAAAATATCTATTCAAATTAAATATTTTCATATGATAGAGAAAAAATATATTATTTGCACGATATATATAATATGATAAACAGTAATAAAAATCAATAAAATGTGGTACATAGAAAATATTCAAGCTTAAAGTTTTGGTTCCCCAGTGGGGACATACGAGTACAACACTTTTCTTGTTTGGTTCCCCGGAGGGGACATACGAGTGGAAAGGGTTAATATTGTTTTTTAATAGAAAAATCCGTTCAGAATCACCCACGCTATAAAATAATTTTATGATCACTACTGCTTTTAAATCGTGTCTGTCATGTTTTACCGTTTGTATTAAGAAAACATAAAAAATATAACGGTCATCATAAACCTATTTTTTTTATAAAAAAAGCAAACAAGATGTTAAAGTAAAATATATTTTTTTCATATTTATTACAAAGTTGAAATGAAGAAATCCCTAAAAAACAAATTAGTAAACATCATTTTTGCAAATTTATTATACTTTTTGAAAATATATAATAGTTCTTCAAAACATCGTATGAAGGCTAATTTTGTTTGTAAATTTTTATAAATATTTTTTTACTATGTCCGTTATTTACTTTCTCGCTTAATCCGCTAAACATTACCTTTGAAGTTCTTCTCTAAATTCGTTGAAATTCTATCAGAACTTTGATATCGTTTTGATTTTCACTGGAAACAGGGTTGCCAATAATGAAAAATCACAGATCGGGATATAAATTTTTTCGATCGAATCAAAAGAAAATAATATTTTTTATCATTATATTATATTTTTTTATAATTCAACAAGTACATATGTATACGACACAATTTTTGTAAATATGATGTACTGGTTGATTGTATTGGCATTCACTTGGTAAAACTCTATTATAACACGGTGAAAAAAATAGCAATGTATTTTAGTTCTACAAAATTATTTTAGCAAAGATTACACCAATTATCACAAAGGATTCTTAACGAACAAACTAACATAATAGTATCGCCACTTACGTCCCACATATAAACTTATTGTCATAGACACCTATTATTTCATTTAGAATTTTTGAAAATTTTGTGTCAGTGTGTTAAAGTAACAAGCTAGGCCGTTGGAACAGGAGAGAGGATGTGTTGTGTGTCTTTTCTGCACAGCTATATATAGATAAGCGAATGTTAGTTTAAGCATAGTTCTAACGATGGCGTTAGCCGAAATAGCTATCAACTATGATATATGTTTTTAAAAATAATTTCGTAGAACTAAAATACATTGCTATTTTTTTTTCACCGTGTTATGATGTATTGGAGCTATGACCTACATTTTACAATGTTGGTCAAAAAGTAGCTATCACCTAAAGTCACTTAAACAGATTACGCACGATGCTACACGAACACATTCAGATTCTGGTGATTCGAACACTTTCAGCGGGCTAAACAAAAAATAAACGATCTTCTTTAAGAATATACGTACATTCTTTTACAAATGTAATTTTTGTTGATTTGATAATTGTAGATTTTCACAGTCGATATTTGGTTCAGTATTTGTCTGTTGAATTCGTGAAGTCCCGTTCAAATAGAGATGTATGGCAAACTTGGTTGTAACTAAGATAACCATATATATCAACAAACTTTCATTCATTTAACTCTTGTTGATCTGACAATAGCAAAAATTGCTTCGATAGCGGAAATGGTCTATCCATCATTCTTTGATGAAATTTTGGTAAAGTTTGATTTTTAAGATTGCCTTGATTCGATGATATTATGCTTCAAACATATTCCTGGACTTTCCAATTAACTATTTTTTGACTTATTTTTGCGTTTAAGAGTAATTTGGTTTCTTGAAAATCTTTGCACGTTTTTTTTAACACCATTCACCAACACAACTGAATAGTTTTTAGATGCTGTTTTGTGTTGGAATATTCTTCACGCAGGGAAAAGTTTAAATGATTGCTACATGTAATTTTAAGAACCTTGCATTATTGCGGTAATATGATGTATCAGTGATGAAAAAAAGAGTGTATTAAAAAATCATTGCGCAATTAATCAATCTTAATGTCTTCGTTAACTTTTTTCTAATATAAAAATATAACTAAGATTTTGTTTTGAAAAAAAACAACATTTTCTGGCAAAATTTGACATGTAATGTAAATAAAATGATATTATCGCCCAAAAAGTAAAATTACACATGTTAATGATTTATGAATTATTTTTTTCTTCATGCTATGGGCTATAAGAAATTAATCATAGTATAACATACTCATGAAATCACAAACAAAAAAAATTGTATTTTAATTTCTTTCAATTAATGAAATGAATTCGTATTAACGTCAATATAATGATTTGGTATTTTATACGATTTTTAAGTAATTACAAAAACTCTAAACTTAATATTTGCACGATTACCCGCTTGCTTTTGAAACAACAATAATAGTGAGTGTAAATTTCTTCTCGGTTAGTAAAATTAACTAAATAATTCGATGCCTTATTGTAATGGACTTCTGCCAAGTGTTGTCAATTTATTCAATCAAACCGTATCTCCTTGAATATACACATTCCCACAAAAGTCGTCTGTTTCTGTAAGGATCCTGTTTCATTTCCATATTATCACCGAATTCCAAATAATCCAACGTGTCTTTACTTTGTATCGGATACCACGTGACCGGTAAGAGACTCGTTACTGTGGGCGTCGGATTCCTGCAAACAGACAAACAATAGACGAATATGTAGCAATATTGGCACACATTTTTTTTTTGTAATTTTCTATATTGCCCTCTTGTGGATCACGCAACAAATCAAGAGATGACGTGTTTTTTTAAACTTAAATACTTAAATGGCGTTCGTTCGTTAAGGTGCCAACTGATACAAACGTTTTTATTCGAAAAAACAAGAAAATGAGATAAATAAAGAACTCGTTAGGGAAATAATAATTTAAAAATGGTACTGGGGAATATCCCGTAGTGCGTATCCCCTTGCGAGAGTTTGTTTGTTTTAACACGGTGAAAACATAGCAATGTATTTTAGTTCTACATTTTTTTTATAAGATATAGTTGATAATTAGTCTCACGCCATCATCAGTACCATTTACTGTTCTATAGTTCTGACGATAGAATCAGCCGAAATAGTTTCAACTATATCTTATAAAAAATTACATATTTTGTAGAACTAAAATACATTGCTATTTTTTCACCATGTTATAATGGAGTTCTTCCGAGTAAATGCCAATTCAATTAATAAATTTGTTTGTTTTCACAAATGTCACAGCTGTATAGGCAAATATTATATCTCAACGATCTCTTATCTACATAATAACGATGATACTGTACCGACAAATCGTATTAGACCAAGGGTATTTCTACTCGACGTCTCGTAGATTTTTTTATACAGGGCACAATATTGGTAAATAAAAATCTGAACGACATTTGTTACAAGACGATCTTACCCATATATCATGAAGTTGGATACTATGGCTATTAATTTTTCTGACGTCTTAACCGACGCTGGATCCAACCGATTATCTTGGGTAAGTGGCATCTTGAACAAAAAAGTCATATCATCAGCATGTGTGGCTCCTTCCAATCCTAGATCTGAGTAAAAATGATTTACTCCTTGAAATGAAAATATCCAATAATAAATGGGCGCTTCTGAATTCCTTAGTCGGATATCGATACTGCGAAAAATTCCATTCACAAATATTTGATCACCCATTAACTCCGCGAAACCTTTGATGGTTTCGTTGCCAATCCGTTGGCCTTCAAAGTATAATTCCCTGATATATTGTATGAGTTCATTCTTTTCACGGTGAGAGTATATTGATTCCATTAAATCAGTCGGAAGTAAATATTCAATCACCGGATTCAATTTATTCAAATAATCTGGATCGTTAAATATGTCTTTCGTGAATTCTCCACCCTCTAAATCGTTGAACCCTATTATACTTGGCACTTTTATGTAATCTCCTGATTTTAATATGGAGTATGGATGCTCTTCCAGGAACATCTCTTCTCCCGGCAGGGGATCTTCAGCGCTGGGCACAAAAATAAGAGAACCCAACACTGGAAACTCTTGAGCGTCCATATCATCTGCCATTTTCATAATTTGCTCGGAATCTGCATTCCTCAAATGTTCCATTAGTTTTTTTACGTCGGTCGTTGGTTCTCCGAGCTTTTTGCCTAGTCTAAAGGCGTAATGTAGTGGTTTGCTTTGGTAGTTTATATAATTCAGTGCAGATCCACTTTGTATGATTGTACTACAAAACAAATTTATTGCCATCTTTGATAAACTTATAAATTCGATTGCTGCGGCGCCACTGCTTACCCCATAAAGTGTTACTTTGTTAGGGTCTCCGCCGAAATTTTGAATATTCCTCTGAACCCATCTAAGCGCTTGAATTATGTCTTTCATCCCGACGTTTCCCGGAGCGTCTGGTGTTTTTGTCGATATGAATCCTAACGCTCCCAGTCTGTAATTGAAGCTGACAACTATAATATTTCGGTTGATCATTAGCATTTGTGGATCATATATGTACGCGTTCCCTGTCTGGTATTTGAATCCTCCTCCGTGAATCACAAACAATACTGGCAATCCCGTGGCTTCGATAGACGGAGTGGCTACGTTCAAATAAAGACAGTCCTCTGTGCCCATCACTAGATTTAAATTTGGTACTTTTTGGATACAAATGTCTGAATGAGTTATTGCATCCCTCGTACCACTCCATCCTGGATGAGGTTTGGATGCCTGAAAATTGTTTTAAATTTTACTAGAGTACTTCCACCGACAACATGTATTCATAAATGGTAAATATTTTTCATATTTTTTATATATATGTATATAATAGTTACCTAAAGTTAAAGATACGTTTTAACACTGTGAAAAAATAGCAATGTATTTTATTTCTACAATTTTTTTTTAGTTGATAGGTGTTTCGTCTCACGATAGTTCCGACGATGGCGTGAGCCGAAATAGCTATCGTTTATATAAAAAAGGGAAAACTAAAATACATTGCTATTTTTTTTATCGTGTTGTAATGGAGTTCTACCAAGTAAATGCCAATTAAATCAATAAGAAACGTTTTACTTAGATAGAAATATATCTTATTTGAAATATTTATGTGTATGTCAAGTGTCCGTCACAACTTCCACAAATAGCTTTATATGTATCGCAGAAACGTCTTATGCATGTATATTTTACTTTGTTTTCCCTTAAAAATGTTACGTGTTAAATTATTTCCTAAAGGATTTTATATGAATAGAAATAGTCATTTAAATCTTCTTATCGTGTATGATGATCATTTAAAAAACAAATTGTGGAAAGGAAACCGAAATCTTTTTATTGTTTTGAATTTTCAAAATGTCGAACAGGAATTTGTGAAATTAAGCATGTGCCAAAAACAGCGATTAAACTTTGGAAAAAATCGTTTTGAATGAGATTATTGAGTATAGTAATCAAGTAATATAAATGTGTTTGTATAAATATTAAAAATATTGCTTCTTAACTGAATAAGTAGTAGTTGGTTTTATTGGTTCGTCATTACCCCCACACCAATAAATTATTCTATCAAATGATACTGTAAGAAGCAATAGCAATCTTAACTTTTCAATATGAGGTGTTTAACTGATCATTGGTGAATCAATGCCATATCTAATTAGGCTTTGGCTTAATTTTATTATCTTATGATTTATAACAGCTTTTAAATCAACTGAATTAACATAATATACAATCAAATAAGTTTAGAGAAAACGGAATTTTATGAGAAATTGTATCCTGTCAGAACGGCCCATATAATAATGAAATATTAAAGTAACCTTATTTGATATATTGATTGAATTGGCATTCACTTGGTAGAACTCCATTATAACACGGTGAAAAAATAGCAATGTATTTTAGTTCTACAAAATTATTTTTAACAAATATAGTTGATAGCTATTTCGGCTCACGCCATCGTCAGAACTCCCTCTATAGTTCTATGGTTAGTCTCTATTTTGTCACCGTGTCTTATTTGATATGTTAAACATCACTTATAATTTACCATTTGACGCTTAGAAGTTCCACACATGAACTTAATTGTTATCCACTAAAAACACAGGTGATTAACCTATTCGTGATATAATATTTCATTCAATTTCACTTCAAAACTATCCCTACGAAACATTCTAGTTAAGAATATATTTCACGTAAAAATTAAGAAACACTCAATATTATATGAAAAATACTCTTTATTGTTTTTTTACTTATTTTTATACTGAAAGAAAATATTGTCTCACCTGAAATCTTACTGGTTTTTCAGCGTATGGAATTCCTATAAAAGCATCATACGAAACATCAGTATACCTGATCCGCAGTCCTCGGAGGATACCTTCTGCTGTGGTCACCTCTGGCCGCAGTCCACCGCTTGTATCATTTTGGATTTCTTGCCGTTTTATAAAGTCTTCCACATCAGATAATTCTAGACTATCATCTGCGTCAGTCTTATTTTTTATATCGTTCCCTCCTTCCTTTTGGGTGCTAACATCTTTTTTTTCATCATTCGTATCGTCTTCTTCGTCTGTATCGCTCGGGTTTTCGATGACTGTATCGTCTTCTTCTTGTGTCTCGCTCGGATTTTCGATGACTGTATCGTCTTCTTCTTCTGTATCGCTCGGATTTTCGATGACTGTATCGTCCTCTTCACTGTCTAATTCTCCATAATTATCATTCAAAACCTGTCGTTTAGTATGAACATTGTAAAGTTTAGCTTGGTTTTCTAATGTGCGAGTTTGTACGTCATTCAGCGAGTTCTTAGCGTCGTAATACGAATAGTCTAGTCGGCCGGCTGAACATTTTGACAAAAGTGCAACTGTCGATAAAAAGCACACGAGCACGGAACGTCTCATTATTATTCAACGTCTTCCGATTATCATTTGAGGGCGTGATTTTTAATATCGGTTCTTTTATATACTAAGTGTCGAACAATATAAGAGTATCTCGATTTTTCGTAATATTGTTTACGTGCTTTGTTAAAGAGTACACATTTTTTTCTATATTTATTAATTATTAAAATGTCTGTACATAATATTATATGGCCATATACAGCTGTATTATGATAACTATACACATTGAGATTCCATTTCAGAGGTTCTAAACATTTCCAAAAATTTCATTTTCTATTTCTTTATTAATGTCAATGTTGGCAGAATTTAAGTGCATATTCTTAACTTAACCACAGGTTGAACCGAAACGTCGGCAAATATGATTTAATTTAAATTAATAAAAACTCAATCTGTTTAGTATAACCTTTTCATTTTACAAGTAAAAGATCATGAGCATTTTCGCACACCGACTATGGGTACCTAATGCAATTTCGATAAGTGTTTTAACATATTTTTTTGACTGCAGTTATTATAACGGAGGTTTTATCATACGGTGTCCTATGATTACCTATAAAAGGAGTAAATTCCTATATTTCGTCACCTGGTGTTTAATACTTATCGTTACTTGCCAACTTGAACCAAGTAGGCATTTCTTAATAATAAAAAAAAAATACGTTTTGATGATAGCTAATTATTGTATTATTTGTTGTAAATCCTTTCATGAATGATTTATTTACAGTATTTATCGTTAATAAAACTTATCACAGGCAATTGTATTAATTATCATTACATCAATATTATTGAAATACATTGTAGCTGTCAGTAAGTTGTTGTCTTGGGGTCTGTATTTTTCTTTTAATTAACTCGTAATATATAAACGATGTTAACTGTTTATTGTGTGTCAGTTCTGTTACATCCGTGTGATAGAATGCCCGAAGATGCCGAAAGGCGAAATCCGGGTCGTTAGTGATAAAACATGTGGAATCGTACAAAGTTTTAAAAATTCTAATTTGATATTGAAACTCCTTCAAGCACCTTCAGTCGACATCATAAATTATTTATTTTAGGTTTTAATCGCATATATTTTTTTAATTACGTGCTCTATGGAAGAACGGAATATTCTTGTATTTATTGAATATTTTCACTTCACTTTTATGATATGATATATATATGATTATGACACGTACAATACTAAATGGACCTAACTCATTTTTTTCACAAATATAATTTGACCCACTTCACTGGCTTCATTTATAGTGCATTTTGAGAACCTTCATGAATAAAGAAATCTCAGAACAAATATATTAGATAAGTTTTCAAGTGTTGATATTTATACTAAAATAAATTGCGTTGATTTTGTAAAACTCATCGTTAATACATTATTTTAACGAGCTGCTATACTTCACATACATATTAACATAAATTCCTCTCACGTATCATAGGCTACATTTTTGAATAGCATAAATAGATCAATTTTCACCATTTTAATGTTGACTTTTTCTATCCTGTGCGATTATATACTTTGAGAACCAGAGAGATCACAGTAGATATATGCTCAATAAAATTGAGGTATTGTTAACATAAACTAACCGACTTGCACGATTATTTTATAAGATTTCCACTAAGTCCGATTCTGGAATTGATATTTTGACGAATTTCATGAAAATCAAGTTCTGGACTTGAATCAATCATTACATACTGTCAGACAAATATTTTTTGCGACGATGTCGTACAGGTCTATAGTACACGCCTAGCAATAAGCATATTTTTTCGAAGCAGATAATCATTTATGTTTTTTTACAATCAATCATACCATATGTGTGTTATTCATAACGTCTAAGAATTTGAAAAACTTGTTTGTTTCTAGATAAATCTAAAATTTCAAATTCTTTCCTTGACAATCGTGTGCCACGTCAATCAAACGTATTATATAACCGGTAATGTAATACGATAGTATCATTGTAACATGTTTAACGGGAGTTAGATTGTAGATGCGGATATGTAGAAAAAAATAGAGGTATCCTTAAATCAGTGCCGTTATGAATTGTCAGTTTCAAATATGCGGATTTAAAAAAAATATGTACAATCTCTTACATACGGTAATTTTTCCCGAAATATCCAAATTAAAAGGACCGGCTTTTATTTATATTGGCAACATCGCGAAGTCTTATTATAATCTTTTGATAATTTCAAGGTATCATTTTTTTTACGTTCATTGTGTTCAATACGAAATATAATTCGATGTAATATATCCAAAAACAAATAATCCTTTCATTTTGTTTAATAGTTGGAAAATTATAGTCATACATCAAGGTTGTTTCAAAGCATTTTATAAGTGAAAATTCTTAATCGATTTAAAAAAAAATAGATAATTGATGAAATCTCTTTTGCTGTACATAAAAATTTGAAGTAAAGCACCTCGACACCATTCCCTTATTGACGTATATATGGTAATCATGCAGTATTTTTTGCATCAAGTGTGGCTGGCCTCATGGTAGTCCGCAGACCCTGCATTTGACTGATTATCAAAAATACACTTTTATAAATAAAAATCTTCCTAGAGGAATTTGAAGTATTGTCTCACAGCTATGCTGCCTGCTAATTGAATGTTTTCCAAACTAACTTTTTTCTCTTTAACATATGGACACATGTTTTTTACAAAAGCACATTACTTTTGAGCACATTCAGTGATATTATTGTAAGAAGCGTTCATAATGTCAAAGAAAACTTCTTGAATATAATTTTATTTCATTTTCGATAAATTGTTTCATAACAGAGTTTCGCGTTATAAAGTAAACCTGCACATTTATGAGACACTTGTGTGCCATATAATGATAGAGTGATTCCGCCTTTTTTCGGTCTGTCTGATAAAAATTTACACTTGAGTTAAGAACATTACAATTGTGACGTGTCTAGTGTAATATATATATTTTTGTTTTATTATATATTTAAAATATGATGCAATTCAATTGATTAAAATAATAAATCTTTATTGAATGTAGATGTGATTTAATTTATGACTGAAGGTGCTTGATGGAATTTCAATTGTCAGTTTTAGTCATTTCTGTTGCATTCGTGTGATAGAATGCCTGACAATGCCGAAAAGCGAAACCCGTGCCGCGACAAAACACATGGAATCGTGAAAAGTTGCAACAATTCAAATTAGTTGAGTGAACAATTGAGTTTTGTGCTTTTCACGGTAACGAAGCCAGTTCTGCACACTTACAATTACTTACTTAGTTACAAATAAGAAAAATAATATATTTTAATCATTAAAACACAGTTGGATAACACAAACACAGGAAAGTAAGCGAATCGCTCGTCCTCAAAGTTTTTCAGAAAACTTCTTTTTAGTATTTAATCACTTTTAAGGTATGAACCATCACTTCTTGGTGGAAAGTCGTTACAAATTATATAACAAATGATTTTTTTAGTTTATTTATTGAATTGGCTTTCACTTGGTAGAACTCCATTATAACACGGTGAAAAAAATAGCTATGTATTTTAGTTCTACAAAATTATTTTTAAAAAATTCAGTTGATAGCTATTTCGGCTCACGCCATCGTCAGAACTATGCTTAAACTAACATTCGCTTATCTACATATAGCTGTGCAGAAAAGGTACACAATACATCTTCTCTCCTGTTTTAACGGCCTAGCTTTCTCGCATTAAAACTAAATTTTTCAAAAATTGTCAATGAAACTAAAAAATTCGGCTATGACAATCAGTTTAAATGTGGCACGGAAATGGTCTATTACGGAAGCAAATCAGAATACTCCCCCAGAGAGGAGCGGTTTGATTAATGGGATAGACAATATATTAGTTTGTTCGTTAAGAATCCTTTGTGATAGTTGTATAGAATGATCCTAGAAAATTATGTATATTTTTCAACTGCTCTGAGTACACTGATTTGAATGTTTTATGCTCTGTATATGATTCCAAGGATCACATTCTGTCATTATCTCCTGTTGTCAAAAAATTGTGAAGTTACATGAACATTTCTTTCGTGTTTTCTATTATCGATTCCCTGAGGAGCAGAAGCAGCAAAAGTTTATAGAATGACTATTTTAGAATGATATCAACAATAGTTTTTTTTAATAACACATTTTTTGTTATTTTCTCAGTTCTTATGCTTTTGGTTTTGTATACTTTTTAAGTATTAATTCAAATTTTTGTTTAAATAATCTTTTGCAATTGATGATATCGACTGAAGGTGTTTGATAGAATTTCAATACACAATTTGAATTGATGAAATTTTAGTACTGTCTATGGATAAGTTCATTTTAATTTTAAACAAATTACGATTCAACATGCTTTGTCACTAACTGCTCGGGTTCCGCTTTTCAGTATCTTCAGGCATTAATATCACGCAGATGTAACATAATGGGTAGGAATTATCAAATTTTGTCATATGTCGTTTGAAGATGGAACTATCTAAAAATCATATGAATTTTTCAATAGCTGTACCGTCTATATGTAATATTACGAATTTATGGAGTGATGTCATATATCATTCGAAGAATCAGCACTTTGTACCAGTACGCTTCTACTCAATTAATTTCAAATACTCAGCAATATCCACGAAAATCAATACTTTCACTACCGACTAGTCAAGTCGCAGAGCATAGGGTTGATCCTTTTTTATTATTTCATTTTTTTCGATAAACAATGCATAGTACATATGCACAGGATATCCGTTATGTAGGTAGGCCATTAGATTCCCATTAATAAACAACGTATAAATATATAATTTCAAGTAAACAATTGGATTCATTCCGGTATCTTAATAGCATAAGTAATCAATCATTTTCAACGGATAAAGAAATATACACCAGAAAATAACACTTCATAAGCTTTCTTCATTTTTTTCATCGATAAAAAAAATCATCGCTTAATTGATTTTGTTTTTTTTTTCATCTTTCATTGGGTCTTCATAATAATTTAAATGAATTATACATATTCTGTTATGTACAACGTTAGCTATCAATTCAAATTTCATTGATTGCTTTTAGTGATTACTGGTATTTGGCATCTGTGAAACCAATCCTATGAAATCTCATTTGAAATATAAAAAAGATATTTTATGTTTTATCAATAAATCTTCACTTCATGTATGGCACAATATGTTTGTTTTCAACTTAAATATTTTTAACATAATTGTATGTAGAAATTAACTTGAAGACGTTAAGCTGAAATAGTTCATCTGTGTCTTATGACTATTGTACAGCTAAATACTTCAGTTCCTTATTACAATGGCAATCCACCAAGTAGATACATTTTCATTCAATCACACCGTATCTCCTGGAGTATATGTATTCCCACAAAAGTCTTCTGTTTCTGTAAGGATCCTGCTTCATCTTCATATCATAATTGAATTCCAAATAGTCCAATGTTTCTTTATTCTGTATTGGATACCACTTAACCGGTAGAAGACTCGTAATATTTGGTGTTGGATTTCTGTAAACAGAAAAAAACAGTTATCGATGTTTTTATAAGCTTTTCGTTTAATATAAGATTTTAAATAACTTTAATTATTCCGCGTATTGTGTGACTAATTGTGACATGCGTTTCGCATCTTTCATAGACATCATCAGAGTTACTACCGCAAAAATTGCTTAAGTAATTACTTAAGCAATTCTAAAGCAAAAGATGCGAATTAGTTGTCACAATTAGTAACCCGATACCCGGAATAATCAAAGTTATTTAAATTTTTATATTATAATGAACTTCCACAAAGTTACCGCCGAATCCAACGAAAGTACTATACTCTTTACGCAATTAAGGATTTAAAAATTCGTTTTTACTTAATTTTCCTAAATCATTAACAATTATTGCTCGAAAAATCCACCAGACTTTCCTACTTTTTAATCATTTCAACTTAAAATCGTAATGCTAAACATCGAGAGATGACCAAAGTTGAATGGTGCTCATTTGTTTGAGTTTCATTTTGATACTATTTATTATTTGTAATGAGACGAACACTCAACAGTAAAATAAAGTTATCTAGTATGAAATAGGACTGAAGAATATCTGAAATATTTTTTTTCTTCTTCATCGCAAGGACATGCAGTGGCATGATAATTTAATGATATAGTAAACGGTTTTTTTTTTTTAAATAGGTGTCCCCAAGCTACATCGCAAATATTGGTTTACAAAAACCAAATGGAACTATGATTTGAATGTTTCTCACCCATATATCATAAAGTTGGACACCATGGCTATCAATCTTTCTGACGTCTTCGCGAACCCTGTGCTCTGTTGATTTCCGGGAGTGAGCGGCATCTTAAACAAATAACAAATGTCATCGGCATGTTTGGCTCCCTCCAAACCAAGGTCACTGTAGAGATGATCGTCTCCCGGAATCGCAAATTGCCAATAATAAATGGGCGCGTCTGAATTCCGTAGTCGGATATCGATACTGCGAAACATTCCATTGACGAAGATTTGATCACCCATTAAATCAACGAAACCTCTGATGGTTTCGTTGCTGATCCGTTGGCCGTTAAAATATATGTCCCTGACATTTTGTATTATCTCATTCTTTTCACGGCGGGAATATATAGATTCCATTAAATCGTTTGGAAGTAAATGTTCAAACATTGGATCTATGTTATTCAAATATTCTGGATCTTTGAATATGTTCGTCGTGGAGATTGCGCCCTCTAAATCGTTGAACCCCACCATACTGGGCACTTTTATATAATCTCCTGATTTTATTATGGAGTACGGATGGTCTGCGAGGAATGTTTCTTCTCCTGGCAGGGGATCTTCATTACTAGGGACGAATATAAGAGGTCCCTCCACCGGATATTCTTTAAGGTCCATATCATGGGCAATTCTCATAATTTCTCCGGCAGCTGCATTCCTTAGATGTTCTATTAGTTTTTTAACGTTAGTTGTTTCTTCTCCGAGCTTTTTACCTAGTTTAAAGGCGTAGTGCAATGGTTTGCTTTGATAATTTATATAATTTAGAGCAGATCCACTTTGTATGACTATACTACTAAACAAATTTATTGCCATCTTCGATAAAGTTATAAATTCGATCGCTGCTGCGCCACTGCTTACCCCATATAGTGTTACTTTATTAGGATCTCCACCAAATTTGTGAATATTCCTCTGAACCCATCTAAGCGCTTGAATTATGTCTTTCATTCCGACATTTCCTGGAGCGTCTGATGTTCTCGTCGATATAAATCCTAACGCTCCCAGTCTGTAATTGAAGCTGACCACTATCATATTTCGTTTAACCATAAGCATTTGGGGATCATATACGTAAGCGTTTCCTGAGAGGAATTTAAAAGATCCTCCATGAATCGCAAACAATACTGGCAATCCCGTGGCTTCGATAGACGGAGTGGCGACGTTTAAATAGAGGCAATCTTCGCTGCCCATCAAGTAATTTAGATGAGGTTCTACTTGGATACATACATCTGGATGAGTTGTCGCGTTCCTCGTTCCACTCCATCCTGGGTGAGGTTTGGCTGCCTGAAAATAAATAAATTGAATTTAATGACGTGCTCTAACAACTACACTTATATCCTATGACATTAGAATTTATGTGTTCTTTAATAAATAAAGGATTTTTTCGTTGCGTTAGATAAAACACAATGTATCAGAAAGGCGTTTAACATATCGGGTTATTTAGAATAACAATATATTCTTTGATGATAAAGGCTTAGGAAGCATTTAATATCATTCAAAATCTTATTAATATTGCATGTATACATAAAGGTACGCCCTTAAAATAACAAAATTCTTAATTTAAAGGTGTATATTATTTTCTCAATTTTATTTGTATCCTAATATATATATATATATATTTTAAGTAGTACTTAACATTCTGTGTTAAAATATTTTATAAATATAATGCGTTTTTTCCAAGAGGGGATAGATAGTTCACACTCTGAAAGTGATACTATGAATACTATAAAATACGAGTACGCAATAGTATCCTCTTTAAAGCCGAGGGTCGTGAATTTAAACATAATCTCCAAATATTTAATATTTCTGAGATCTATAACAAAATCAATATTAAACATTGTAATGCTTCATAACAATTAAAATTGATAAATATATCGCAAGCTTTAAAAAAATAAACCAAGCCTTATTGACTTGGCAAAAAAAAAACGGAAAATCCACTCAGTGAGTCAAATAATGTCGACAGTTTCTGTGTAACTATTTCTGATTGTGTATCATTTTAGTTTACAGATTTTGTTACAGAGAAGTCTTCCTTAACTATTCTATTTATACGAAAGATTTTTACATGATATGTGTCAGTTCAACGCTTAAGCTTAATGATATATGTACATAATGATTTTTTAATACAATTTTATCTACTCGTATAGAGTTTTGTAGGGTTAAGCTGAAAATATGGACTATACAATTTTAAATTTTGTTATATTGAAACGAAAATATTATCTCACCTGAAATCTTACTGGTTTCTCAGCGTATGGTATTCCTATAAAAGCATCATATGAGACATCAGTATACGTGATCCGCACTCCTCGAAGGGCACCTTCTGCTGTTATCACATTCGGTCCCAGTCCACCGCCGGCAACAATTTGAATTCCTTCTCCTTGTAAAAAATTTATAACATCAGATAATTCTAGACTATCATCTTCGCCAGTCTTGTTATTTATACCGTTCCTTCCCTCCCTTTGGATACCAACATCTTTTTTTTTATCAATCGTATCGTCCTCTTCTTTTGTATGAGTACCGCCCAGGTTTTCGATGACTATGTCATCCACTCCGCTGTTTAATTCTCCATAATTTTCATTCAAAACCTGTCGTTTAGTTTGAACATTGTAAAGTTTAGCTTGGTTATTTAATGTGCTGATTTGTACGGCATTCAGCGAGTTCTTGGCGTCGTAATACGAATTGTCTAGTCGGCCGGCTGAACATTTTGACAAAAGTGCAACTGTCGATAAAAAGCACACGAGTACGGAACGTCTCATTATTACGCGACGTCTTCCGATTATCATTTGAGCACATGATATTTAATATCGATTCTTTTATACAATAGGTGTCGAGCAATCTGAAAATAATTCACAATATTGTTCACCCCGTGTATTTAATGAAGTATTTTTGTATTATTTCAATTCCTTGATATAGCATATACATGAATATTTATGAAATAATAACAATTATACGACGTGAGTATTCAATTCTATACGGTTCTAAACATTTTCAACTAATAAAATCGTAAAATTTCTCAATGTTTTTCTTAGCAGAATTCAATTGTATTACGTTGACTTCAATATTTACAGCTGTCGCCAATGCGCCTCTATTTTAGCAATGTAACGAAAGTAGTTCGTAAAAAAGATCTGACTATGAAAGAGAAAACATATTTTATCATAGATATTATATGCTTAAACGCCACCCATACTCAATAAGTAAATTGGTTTTGAAACCTTTATATATTTAATAACAAAAAACTGCCGTTTTTATCTAAAAGATTTCGTTTAGTATCTTAATCTTCGCATTTTTTGCAATAATTTATAAAAGCCATTTCCTAATTAGGTGTTTTAACTCTCGTTGTTGAATATAAAAGAGTTTTTACATGATTTTATTAAACTGAACAGTTCTTACTACCTCTTTTTACCAGATTTTGTTTTTTTTTTAGTGAATAAATCAATTATTTTTAGCGATTGCCATCGTGGACTTATTTTTAAAATCCCGGATTTCGCTTATAACCGCGACGCTTGGTGATTTCATGTTTGAAAATCGTTCACAGAAAATTCGATTCATATTTATTATAGCTTCAATTGAAATGAATACATTTTGGGCATAGAAATGGTTATTTTATTGTTTGAGAATCAGTCATTTACAAAAAAAAAGTAAATACAGAAAAATACAAAAACACATTTTTTAATCACTTACTTATACTTATTCTATTTTGCTTAATTAACTTCTCACTTGTTTTTTTTTTTTTTTTTCATTTCTTTATAAATAAAATTATTATTTAATAATCTCATTCACTTTTATGATATGTAAACTCTACCACATAGGTAATCTATTTTTTTTTGAAACCCTTACCCTAAACCAGTTGTCCTATTTCATTTCACATTTCTTAATAGCATCTCCAAGAATATATTAACCTCGTACAAAAAAACCTCAAAATTTTTATCCATTTGTTGAAATAAATACAAGAATTAGTTTGTTTAATATGAAATAATATAATATGAAAATCGAATTGTCCGTTTCTATCTACCGCTGTTACGAATTATTGGATTTAGATAGACCATAGCCCAACATTTCAATATTTTATGATATCGACTGAAGGTGCTTGATGGAATTTCAATATCAAATTTGAATTGTTGTAATTTTGTACAATTCCACATGTTTTGTCACAAACGACCCGGGTTTCTCCCTTCGGCATCTTCAGGTATTCCATCACACGGATGCAACAGAAGGTGTCAGTACAAAATTACAATAATTCAAATTTCAATATTTATTAATATTTACATGACTAGTGACTAGTCAAGAAACGAGTGTTTATTTTGAAATAAGGATTATTTCTTAGCATTTACGATTAATCCCGATCATGTGACTTATATTTTTATAGGATTGTTATTTAGTCACTACTCTAGGATCGATTGCAAGCCCAATTTGTGAGCGTTCATATATAAGATAATGCTTCAGCCCATAGATTAACAATCAAAGAAACCAAGTCCCGTATCCGAGTGAACCATATTAAAAAAAACACTCATATGTTCTTTACCCATTTTTTGTTACACGTCGAACGGATCTAAAAATCGTATTTTTCCAAAAAAATATTGCCTTTAGTTTTTTTTTCAATAAAATTACGCTGTCAGTATGTTATTTATAATCTTTTGCGCATTTGAAAAACTTGTTTGTACAAAAATCTGAAATCGAATGTCGGAATGGAAAATTTCGTAACATTTTTTTGTTAGTCGATTTATGAATTGTCCAAAGGCGATTTCATCAATACGTGTACTCGTCCGGAAAACGGAACTCGTGGAAAACTTATGATTTTAATGTTTTTCCGGATTAAATATTTACTATATTGCTTCATAATAAAAAGTTCTGCTGAAATATCCATAGGGAATAACGTAATATCTTGCAACCGTAACATTTTCATTGTTGCTATGTATGTACTTCGTTCATACAGGGAAGTCTATTAAAGATAAAAAAATAAAGCCGACAAGAATGTCATGTGTTTTAGTGTGTAACTTTATGTTAAAATTAATATAATATAAATATAAACGTTTTCAATATTACACGGTGAAAAAATAGCAATGTAATTTAGTTCTACAATTTTTTTAAGGTATAGTTGACAGCTGTTTCGGCTCACGCCATCGTCAGAACTAGTTAACGATGGCGAAATAGCTATCAACTATCACTTAAAATAATTGTAGAACTAAAACACATTGCTATTTTTTCACCGTGTTATAATGGAGTTCTACCAAGTAAATGCCAATTCAATCAATGTGTTACCATATTATTCAGTAGAATTTGAGTTGTGAATTGCGCAATCTCTCGTCTGCATAATTAATCGATAAGAAAAACTGTCGAATATTTTTCCGCCTGTAAATTTATTTGGCATAGTGTTAGAAAACGGAATTCGAACTAGTTGACGCATTCGCTTCGCTTGTTTTTATTTATATTGTTTTAACGTGTACCACTTTATTAGATAATAGCGTCTTAACCTTCTTAGTCTCACGGGGCCGATCATTCACTCAAAATATAAAGTTATGTTTTTCGACAAAGTATTTATTAAAAAAACAAAAAACGATTTATCACATTGACAAATAAACCCAGTCCTTTTTTTACGCGATACATTGGTTCCAGAAAAAGGCGCGTAAAAAAAATCGCGTAAAAAATCACAAATTTCATATAATTTGATAAATGGTTCCAAGAATTAAAATATCGCGTAAAAAAGTACCAGAAACGTATGAAAAACCAAAATTTGCTCTTTAAAATTCGTGCAAAAAAAATTATATATTTTCATGTCTTTATTGCTTATAAAAATATAATGAGACTATAAAACTATAATTTTATTCACTTTGCGCGTTTGCGATTTTTTGAACGAAAGTATTGAATTTTGCATAAATCAAGTTTAAGCTTTGTAAACAAAATTAACTTTTAAATATACACATTTTTTTATTTTAAAAATTAATGAAACGTACATGCCTAGCATCATATATAAATTTCTTCAAATTTAGGGGGAAAATCGCGTAAAAACGAGTAAAGCGCGTAAAAAAATGTAACCGTGCCGTCCAAAAAAATCGCGTATAATCGAATTCGCGTAAAAAAAGACTGGGTGTAATGAATTTACATTAAATTTTTTGACTCTCACGTTATATAAGTTTTTGTTTTTTATTTGTTTGAAAAATCGGTAAAATGGTCATAATTAAATCAAAAACACTCAACAATTCCTTACACTTCTGAATATCTTGTACAATTCAATTCTTCTGGTATATGTCTCATTGAAACCTTATTGATTGAATTGGCATTCACTTGGTAGAACTCCATTATAACACAGTGAAAAAAATAGCGATGTATTTTAGTTCTACAATTTTTTTTTATTATAGTTGATAACTATTGCGGCTCACGCCATCGTCAGAACTATCCTATAACTATAGTTCTGACGATGGCGTGAGCCGAAATAGCAATCAACTATATTTAAAATAATAGTGTAGTAGAACTAAAATACATTGCTATTTTTTCACCGTGTTATAATGGAGTTCTACCAAGTGAATACCAATTCAATCAATGCATTTAATTTAGATTCGTTCTCAGCGTCAAAATCAGTTCCGCATTTAATATATCAACCGGTTTACAAATTACAACGACAAAAGTATTCAATTTAATTTCTCCATCATAAATGAGTAAAAAATCCACATTTCTATCCAACTCTAGAAAATAGTCGTAAATTAATTGAAATTCAAATGTGATAAGCATTTGCAATCTTCACTGTTCAAAACGGGGCTCTATAATCCAGGGTCCTTTAAAACAATTTCAGCAATCGGTGATTCTTTCAACTAAAAAAAGGAAGCTCTTTTTATTACACGCTATTTAAATATCTAGTTCAGTGCTCCGCAACCATTGTGTCGCCAAACGAAGCTGGGTGTGCCGCAGTGCACTTTTCCAACCAAAAAAAAATCCATAATTCGTCTAAACTATAAATATTTTCTGAAGACGAAATCACAAGGAAGCAGAAATAATTATTTTTTCGTTGAAAAAAGTCATGATAAAATAAACATTATACACATAATCTACACTATTAAATTTACTTTTTTATTTAATTTATGATATCGACTGAAGGTGTTTGATGGAATTTCAATATCAAATTTGAATTGTTGTAATTTTGTACGATTCCACAATCAGTTCTGTTGCGTCCGTGTGATGGAGTACCTGAAGATGCCGAAGGGCGAAACCCGGGTCGCTTGTGACCAAACATGTGGAATCGTACAAAATTACAACAATTCAAATTTATTAAATTTACATTTATTACAGAAAAAATGTACGTTAATAAAGTAAGCAATATAGAAAAAATGATTTTTAATAAATGCGTCGATGGTGAATTTTTCAATTTTTTTATAAATATTGACTTGAAATCGGTGTGTCGCGAAAGACAAAAGGTTGCGAGGCACTGATCTTGTAAAAACCGGGGGTTCTCGTTCGATGACCCACACATTATTTGAGTAATTACAAATATCCCTGAAAGATATTCGTTTGCAGCTAGCTACGTATGAATTCGAATCGAGATTTTCATCCCTAGTTACACCACATTATAATATCAACATGACAAA
Organism: Himalopsyche japonica; assembly: GCA_028555115.1. Classification (NCBI taxonomy): domain Eukaryota; kingdom Metazoa; phylum Arthropoda; class Insecta; order Trichoptera; family Rhyacophilidae; genus Himalopsyche; species Himalopsyche japonica. The sequence goes on from JAHFWJ010000483.1 coordinate 2,706,137, forward strand.
TGATATTCTCACAGCATCAGCCAAAATTATTATCTATGATTAAGTTTTATTATTTTTATTAAATTTTCGATGAAACGTTAATATTGCTTATTAGATTTGTAACTTTATTGAGAGTAAAATCCTGTCTTATCTTTAAATCTATATTAATACGGGAATATTATCTCACCTGAAATCTTATTGGCTTCTCAACGTATGGTATTCCTATAAAGGAATCATACGAGACATCAGTATACGTGAGCCGCTGTCCTCGGATGGCACCTTCCGCCGTCACAACCTCTGGCTGATATTTATAACCTATATTCTTGTAACTTGCTTTTGTCCGTAAAAATTCAGATAACCCTGTACTGTCAAATACAACACCCCGTTTTCGTGCGGCATTCAACAAGTTCTTATCGCCGTAATACGAATACTCTTGTCGACCGCCTGAACATTCAGACAAAATCGCGATTGACGACAAAAAGACACACGAAATCGGAGTGTCTCATTATCCGTGTACTTTTTATTACCATTTGAAAGTAATATTTATCATAACGGTTCTTTTGTCCTTTAAATATCTTGACCCCAAATAAACTGTTTCAAAACATTTCTTATTTTATATTCATGAACATGTTTTTTTTGTGATTTGCGTCGAACAGGTCTATCGAACGGTGAACGAACATAGATTAAAGTGTTCACAATTACGATACTGTTTTTCACGAGTTCTTCAGTCTTAAAAAATGTAAATTAAAAAAAAATACATCGCGCTTACCCAATTTAGTGAATTAGAAGTTGTTTATTTTTATTTATGCACCATGAAACGAAGGTCTATGGCAGTTATGACAAGTTTTGTTAAATAATAGCAAGTCTGCAATACGTGATAGACTTACTATTGCATATTGGTATTAGAGAAAAGTCACATCCCGTCATAGACCAATTTTGTGATCTCGGGGAGAAATGAACAAATCCGCCCATCCTATTGTAAATTGATTCCGAAATCCATTAAAGGTTTTCCCCTTTGTATTTTGTTTCAAATTATCTCCTCTCAATTAGAATAGAAAATATTTTTATTTTAAAGTTATATGACATCATTATTTACTCCTCGAAAGTGAGGTATGTAACAAAATGGGGAAATTTATCCGTTATTTTTTATGAATTAAATACTTTTTTTTTAAATAGTCTCACTTCACTTTTTATAGAATATTACACTATACAAAATACCATAACTTGTTCTTACATATTACCTCTCTACACATACTACTTAACATATTAATTCTCTTCTCGTGGTCTTAATTTACTTTATGAAAAAATAATTCGTGATTAAAAAGATCATAAGATATTTTTGTCTGCATTTTAATAATTATAAAAATCTGCTGTGTTGATTATTGAGATTAATTTTTTTATCGGGATTTCAAGCCCTGTTTGTGACAAGTCGGAATATGTTTATAAAATTACCGTTATAAATTAATCATGTTACAAATGATCACATATATTCTCTTTACCCATTTTTTGTGAATTACGTCGAGTAAATAATATATATTTTTTCGAAAATGATAATGTTTTCAATTTTTTACAATAAAATCACGTTAAATGTGTTTTAAATAACCTTTAAGCGTTTGAAAAACTTGTTTGTTTGATAAATCTAAAAACGTATCTCAAAATGGAAAATTGCATAAATTGTTTTTCTAGTTCTTTCATTTATCAATTGTTATTCAAAATCCAGATGTCCGCGATGTTTGCGCACCATTCTATATTGAAAATGATGCATGTGAAAAGCCATTTTCTTTAAAAATAAATCCAACATTGGTCATTTACTACAGTGTTTTGCAAGAACAAATTCAGTTGAGATATCCACGGGGAAAACGTAATACTTTTCAATTATTTTCGATTTTTGCTTTACGTCCTGTTCAAATGACTTTTTTATCCATACACCCTTACAGACGAAAAAATTACACCGACCATAATTATTTTTTTCTCATAGTTAATCGAATTACCAGTTATTTTTGTACATGTAACGTCATATGAGACAAAGCTAGAAAACGTACTTTAAAAAATCCAGTCTGCACGCTGTTTCTTTTTTCCGACCTTATATTATATTGTTATCTTCTTTCCTCACATACTAGATGTCATTAGTATTATTCTTTTTTTTTTAGCTTCCTTTCTTATATACTAGATTGCGCTGTAGTCCATGTTAAAATCCACACGGCTCATACAAATGTAAAATTAAAGAGCTCTCCTTCACAATTTATTGTTAGTTCTTACTTTAATCACTCGGTGTCACTATATTATACATGAATATGTCTCACTAGTCATGTAACTGTAAAACAACACAATATCATCCCATTTCAATCACCGACACCACTCAGCGTTGAAACTAGATGCTCTACCTAGGCTTTCATCTGCTTTGTTCAGGACTGGTGCTTTCGAAACTAACTAATCTGCTCGAGTAAATGGAAAACGTATAGGGTTAGATTGGATGAATATTGAAGGTTCAGGAAACATTTTAATTTCAGTTAATTAATTTTTCCATAGTGATCAAATTTGTATGTGTTGAATCATATCGCTCCACATTTAGTTAGCTTTTGGTACATAATGTCGAATTGTTGACAGTACGATTGTTTCACTGTGGTGGTTATCTGCTATTTTAAAAATATTCGGTTGTCGATTCCTTCCGCGGGCCACCATACAGTGTCCATATTTACTTTTATTCAGGACTTTTTTTTCCCAAGATACGCGTTGGAACGGCGTTCCGGCATCTTTTTCATTGTATTTTTTTGTGCATTTCGTGGCATAGTAAAAGCTGCTTTAAATGATATTTAAATATAATTTTATTTTGTAAAAAGCGTGACGTAAAGTGAGCTCCGGCACATTAAAAAAAAAGCCCTGCTTTTATTACAACTTAATACCTTGTACAGTGCAATTCTTCCGTTTTATGTCTAATTAAAACCTCGTTTTTGTAATTAAACGTTGATTCATTCAATCAAACCGTATATTCTGGAATATAGGTATTCCCACAAAAGTCTTCGCTCTCTATAAGGATCCTGTTTCATCTGCATTTCACCATTGAATGCCAAATAATCTAATGTCTCCTTACTCTGTATTGGATACCAAGTAACCGGTAGAAGACTCGTTACATTAGGTGTAGGATTCCTAAAACAGACGAACACGTATTGCCGCTTTAATATTCAATATGTCAATTGGAAAATAATGAAAAGTTATTGGTTATTGCTGCTAGTAAATAAAAATCGCTCAAAAAATACAGCAACTCCTTCCTTAGGGATCGTTTCTCCATTGAGTCGATATGATCGACAGCAGGAGCTGCCTTTAACGTCTTTCATTTGCTTGCGTTTCATATTGCTTTTCGATGTTATTTGTTCAAAATAACATAAGGTAAATAAACTTTCACCAATGTAACTCTACCTATTTACAAACAATTGATCCAATGCTCTACTGCAAATATTATTTTGCTAAAAAACCATTGTTAAAATTGAACACGAGTCAAAATATTCCTTTCATCTCTGCTTCAAATGCTATTGATAAATAAAAATAGAATTTAATTTTATTTTATTTAATACAAAATTGACTTACCCGTATATCATAAAGTTGGACACCATGGTTATCAATTTTTCTATCGTCTGTGCGGTCGCTCTGTCCAGATAATTTATTTGTATGAATGGTACCTTAAAAAAATAAGAAACGTCGGCGGCATGTTTCACTCCTTTCAGCCCTAGACCTTCGTATAAGTTATTAGCTATTCCTTGAAATCCGAATTCCCAATAATAAATGGGCGCGTCTGAATTCCGTAGTCGAATATCGATACTGCGAAACATTCCATTGACGAAAAGTTGATCTCCCATTAAATCAACGAAACCTTTGATAGTTTCGTTGCTGATCCATTGACCGTTAAAATATATGTCCCTTACATATCGTAATATCTCATTCTTTTCACAGCGGGAATGTATAGATTCCATTAAATCAGTCGGAAGTAAATATTCAATCACCGGGTCTAATGTATTCAAATACTCTGGATCTTTATATATGTAACTCGTGAATTCTGCGCCTTCTAAGTCATTGAACCCCATCATACTTGGCACTTTTATATAATCTCCTGACTTCATTATAGAGTACGGATGATCTTCTAAGAATATCTCTTCTCCCGGCAGAGGGTCTTCAGTACTAGGCACGAAAGTATTAGGTCCTATCACCGGATATTCTTGAGTGTCCATGACATCTGCAATTGACATTATTTCCTTGGCATCTGCATGCTTTAAATATTCTATTAGTTTCTTTGAGTCAGTCGTTTCTATTCCGAGGAGTTTGCCTAGTTTAATGGCATTGTGCAATGGTTTGCTCTGAAAGTTCATATAATTCAGTGCAGATCCACTTTGTATGACTATACTGCTAAACAAATTTATTGCCATTTGAGATAAAATTAAAAACTCAATTGCTGCGGCGCCACTACTTACTCCATATAGTGTTACTTTATTGGGATCTCCACCAAATTTGTGAATATTCCTCTGAATCCATCTAAGCGCTTGAATTATGTCTTTCATTCCGACATTTCCTGGAGCGTCTGCTGTTCTTGTGGATATAAATCCGAACGCTCCCAGTCTGTAATTGAAGCTGACAACTATCATATTTCTTTTAACCATTAGCATTTCGGGATTATATATGTAAGCGTTACCCGTCTGATATTTAAATGCTCCCCCGTGAATCGCAACTAATACTGGCAATCCTGTAGCTTCGATAGACGGAGTGGCTACGTTTAAATAAAGACAGTCCTCGTTGCCTATCACTACTTTCTGGAGTGGTATTTTTTGCGTGCACATATCTGGGTGAATTATTGCATCCCTTGTCCCATTCCATCCTGGGTGAGGTACTGCCGCCTGAAAGTAATTTACGTAACATCGTTCTTTTAATATTCACACATTCATTATTGAAGTATTTATTTTATGGATACTGTTGTATGTGACCGAAATTTTTTTTTCTATGTGGGGGATTTTGCCTAATTTCATGTATTTTGTGATGTGAATGCATTTGATTTCGATTCGTTCTTAGTAGCGTCTAAATCAGTTCAGCATTTATTAATCGGTTTAAATTGCAACGATAAAAGACATTTAATTGCTCAATTGTTTAAAAAAGTATAGTCTCTCCAGCTCTATAAAATTTTCGTAATTTAACTGAAATTAAAAAGTACGACTTTTATGGTATTAACTGTCACTTTTTAATGGTAAGACATGATATTTAAAATTATTAAAAACACACATTTTAGTACTTATTTCCATATTATATTTTTCGATCAGGACCGATTTCGCTCATCGCGAGCACCGGTTCAGTCAGTTGATAGCGATGAGTAAAACCTGTCCTGATTAAAAAATATATTTTGGAAATAAGTACTAAAATATGTGTTTTTCAAAAGTAAGAAATAATTCCAATCTTCACTGTACAAAACAGGGCTCTATAATCCAGGGTCCTTGAAAACAATTTAGCGATCAGTGATATTATAGTGATATCCCGCACATCCTTATGTGGGGAATTACAAATTTCCCAAAAAGCAGATTTACCATTGGTTATTACATTTATAATTTTATTGCGAGAGGAATCCTCATTGAAATCTAATTTTGAACACGGTGAAAAAATAGTAATATATTATATTTTAGTTATATGTATTTTTTTAAGATATAATTGATAACTATTTCGGCTCACGCCATCGTCGGAACTATGTTTGAACGTACATTTGCTTATCTATATATAGCTGTGTAGAAAAGTTACATAATACATCTTCTCTTCTGATTTAACGACCAAGCTTATTTCCTGCTATCAATAAAACTAAAAATTTTGAGTTTAAATAAAACTAAAAAGATGGCAATTTCAATGAGCTTAAATATTGGACGGGATGGTTGTTATGGTTTATTACGGGTAGGCAATAGCCCCTCGCAATGGTCTATTTTTGAACTTGGTTATATAAAACGGGAATATTGTCTCACCTGAAATCTTATTGGCTTCTCAACGTATGGAATTCCTACAAAGGAATCATAAGAGACATCAGGGTACGTGATCCGCTGTCCTCGGAGGGCACCTTCTGCCGTTACCACCTCTGGATGATGTCCATCACCTATACCCTTGTAACTTGCTTGTCTCCGTAAAAAGTCAGATAATCCTGTACGGTCAACTACAGCACCATGTTTTCCATTATATATCTCTTTTTCGTTTTCAATCTGAATACCTTCATTTTGTATCTTTTCTTTATCATCGTTTTCTCCTTTTTGGATTGTTACATCTTCTTCGTTTTTAATTCCGCCTGCGTTTTTGGTAACTCTATCGTCCTCTTCGATGTTTGGCTCTCCATAATTTTTATTCAAAATCTGTCTTATAGGATGAACGTTGTAAAGTTTTGTTTGGCTATCGAATGTGTCAATTTGTGCGGCATTCGACAATTTCTTATCGCCGTAATACGAATACTCTAGTCGACCGCCTGTACATCCAGACAAAATCGCGATCGTCGATAAAATGCACAAGAATACGGAATGTCCCATTGTTATTCGACATATAATTTATATTATCATTTGAAAGTAATATTTATTATATCGGTTCTTTTGTCATTTAAATAATATCGACCGCAAACAAACCGTTTAAAAACATCTCTTATTGTGTATTCACAAACATTTTTTTTGTGATCGACGTCGAACAGGTATATATGATGGTTAACGGAAAAAACCGGACACGATGAAACCGCGCGGGGACAAAACCTCGCAGGATAAAACCGGACATAGAAAAAAATATTCACATTATGGCGATTATGACAGTTTTCATACAGTAATAACAAGTTTGCGATAAGTGATAAATTTATTTGATTAGTTAAATGACTCGTTTTTACGTAGAAGAAAGGCCCATGCGAAAACAAATATTATTGTTTACACATTTGCGTAAAATGTATGAAAAAAAAATCTGTGAAAATGTGTTTCCGATAATAATTACAATTTTTTAGTACTTATCTCCGTAATATATTTTATGATCGAAACCGATCCCGATCATAAAATATATCATGAAAATAAGTACCAAAAATGACAATTAACCACTTTAAGGTGATTAATACATATTTATTGATTTTTTATACTTGAAAAGTTTTTATCTTAAAATCCGTCGTCGACCACGTTAACTCCAAGTTTTCCGTTCTTCTTCTAGAGTAATTTAAAATATGTGACTTCAATTAGTTTTCTACAAAATATTGAAAAAAATGTCACATACATCAACTGTTATACATTAACATAATTTATAAGATAAAAAAATAGATAGCTATTTCGGCTTACCTTCGTCAGAACTATTAGTACTACTAACTAGTATCTATCTATAGTATCGATTACCTACACCTGATGAAATTTTTATATTATAAAACGTTTAAGTATTTTCATGCGCTATTTCTATATCCATTTTTATCCTGTGCGGTTGTATTCGTGTACGGTTTTGTCCCTCTGCGATTTCATCTTGTCTTAGCTTTTACCCTTCTATACTGTATCTTTTTTAATATTGAACCATGTAGAATAAATGTATTTAGCAATTAGCATATTTTTTCGAAGAATATTACAATTTCAGTTTTTTTTTTGCAACCTTTTTGCGTTTGAAAAAATTGTTTGTAAATTATTCAATTTTTTTTAATGCAGCATTTGGGATTCGTTGACAGTGTATACAATGAATATAACGTGTAATGCAAACCGAGAATAGTGTATAATTATTTCAACATAACGTCACTTTTGACAGGAGCGAGTCGGTTAGCTAAAGACCAACCCAAGAAATTTTCTGGTCAACAAGTCAAAACTTAAACAAAAATATCGGTGTGTATGAACGAATCAATACAGTTATGAACGCTACAAACTATACGTGGCCAGCTGCAAACATGAGCGGAGTCTTCCAAATTTTTTTTGTTATATTTCATAATTAACGACTAATTTATTTATCCACGACCCTAAAGCTTCCAACCTATCTATATGTAGGAAATCTCTTTTTTAATTAAAAATGCACTGAAATAATAAGTATATTTTACTTTTCTTCGGTCTTTAAATAAAATTAATTTAAATTTTTCGAAGCAAAAACTTTTGAAATCTGGCAGATACAATTGTTTTACTCAAAAAATATACCCAATGAACAATGTCTTAATGGTATAATACATGTGTGAAGATATCCTTTCTTTTTTGCTATAAATTAACATGTATTTTGAAAATACACCCATGCATCGTATTCGTTAGTAAAAAGTAGAACGTTGTAACATTAGGAACAGATGAATACTTTTTGGATATATTAGTCGAATGTGGGTAAAAAAAACGTAAATCAATAGATATGTGTCTGTTTTTCCTTTATGCAGTACAACACCATTCACCCGATCAATGTGAAACTTTACGAATTTCGTCAGTACACTCTCGTGAAGGTATATAATTCGAAAGTCTTCTATGTATGTATATTATTGACGCATTTTGGAGCATTAAAAAATGCATTTATCACTTTTTAACACTATGAGCCTACATTAGTAAAAGTGGATTTAATCAATATATCTTAACTCAACCTAACCTTGTAGAAAAAATCATTTTTTCGTTTATATAAAAGAGTTTATTATACCTACCATAAAATATACATTACAAGAAAAAGTTTCGTTTTAAAATTTGACAGGAGAGATATATTGCTCTCTGAAAATTTACAAAAGTGTGATTTGTAATGTTTTCGAAATACACGATTCATTTACTTATTTTACTTGTGATAGTTTAAGCAGGGGTGATACTAGCCGGGTAGTTATTTCTTTCTCTTGTTTCATTCTATTTATTTAAGTGGCTGGCCATGCAATACACTTCTAGCGCTTTCACGCATACCTTTAAATAATGCGCTTGAAGCGTCTGTAGCGAGTGTAAGTGTTTGCTACAAGCCATCTTGTATCCGTGTAGCATATCACAATATTTTGTGCGTTTTTTCTCACGGTCGATATGTTAAACAGCGGGAACAGGGGTGATTAATGGGTTAAAATAATTTGAATGTAATATTTTTTCATGTGATTAATATTCATTAATTCTGATAGTAATTATATTTTTAAGACAATATTTAAAAAATATATACATTATACAGTTTTTTTTATCAAAATATACAACACTTCATTCCTATAACATTCGCTGCGAATACCCAGAAAATTTGTGTATCATTTTTTTTCATTTAGTTAAAACGGCTTAAAAGCCACAATAATTTTATTGTCTATTTGTTATTCATTGTACATGTTAACATTTATAAATAATAAAAAAACATCCACGCGTAATATTTATGGTATTCAATATATATTTTTTATTTATAATTTAATATAAACGCTTTGTCCGATGCGTTATCGATCAATTACGTTCGAATAATGAAAAATGTTGAGAAAGATTTTGTTTTTTAATTCACTGACTAAACATACACTTTAGAATATAAGCCTTCCCAAAACAGTCTTCGTTCACGGTTTGGATCTTTTTTCATTTCCATTTTTTCATCGAATAGCAAATAATCGAGAGTTTCTTTGCTTTGTATAGGGTGCCATGTCACAGGCAGGATACCCGTTATATTCGGTGTTGGATTTCTGTAAAGATAATAAATATTAAATTATATTATTAAATATTAAGCAAAATAAAATAGATTCGTTTTGATTTCGCTCGCAAAAAGAGCATTTTCTACCCACAAAAAATTATAATAGATTAAAAAAACACACGCTACAAAAATCAATTATTTTCTTTATGATTGTTGTATAAATTGCTTTTAATTTTTTCATCGGTAAAAAAAATCATCTAATTGACTTCTAATAAATTTTATGACCAGGCAGCAAATTATAGCTGAATAAAATTCAACGTCGCGCGTTCACTCGATTCGCTTTTTACACGGAGAATAAGTTCCATGAAATATATTTTTTTTTTTTGCTTTTGAAACATTGTAATTTGTTCTTAAATTCTAATTTTAAACTTTTTACGGCTCATTCTACAAGATATTAAAAAAAAAAAAAAAAACGCTACCGCCGAATTCATCCACACTGCCTTCTTGTTATGTATTGACCGACCGCTATAACAGTGCGTCCGGAAATACAGCGGATGATGAAATTAAATTTGAAACACATGGATAAAACGAATGAACAGACCGTAAAAATTACAAGTAAGAAGCCACGGTATTTATGAGCATTGAAACCTATTGTAGGTAAATATTTTTATGTAAAATGTATTTATGGAATAATTTAAAATTTTCCAACTCGAGCAAATTTTGTGTCAGACCGAAAACTCACACAGCGCTACGTTTCCTCACGCATAAGTTACGTGGTCGGTCTATACAATAATGTTTTACGCTTCACGAGCGATACATGATTACTCAATAGTCAATATTGATTTTTTTGGTTTCTTACCCATATGCTATGAAGTTGTATAGCATTGTAATCAACTTCAAAGATGCGGCTGCCGTCGCCGGGTCGTTGTAAACTGCATTGCTAAATGGAGAAGTCAACACCAATTCGAGGTCGACGGCATGTCCGGCTCCTTTCAAGCCGATATATTTCGCATCGCGGTTTAGCCCCTCGAACGCACATTTCCAATAATAAATCGGTTCTTTCGATTTCTGCAGGCGAATGTTGATACTTCGCATTACTCCAATTACAAATGTATGATCACCCATAAAATCGACAAAATGTTCAATGGTTTCGTTCACGTTTTTCTCGCCGTCGAAATAAAACTTCTTCGCTGTGTTCATTGCTTCTGTTTTTTCGTCGTGTGTTGGCAACGCGGCCATTAGATCTGTCGGCATTAAATACTCGAAAACCGACTTTTCACTACTCAGGTAATTCGGGTTATCCTGAAATCTAAGGCCAAATAGTAGACCTTCTAAATTATTAAAGCCGATCATGCTCGGGACCTGAATGAAATTTCCAGATCGCATTATGTTATAAGGATCGTCGTTCAAAAAAATCGGCTCTCCCGGTAAGCGATCTTCTACGCAAGGCACAAAAGTGTATGTCGGTACTGTCGGATATTCTTCGTTGTCGATTTTTTCCGCAGCCCAAATTATTTCATCGGCAGTCACGTTTCTTAAAGTCACCATCAAATCATCGACGGCGTTCGATTCTTGCTTCAGATGTTTTCCTAACCGAAAAGCGTATTTTAGTGGCTCTCTTTGTAAGTTAATATAGTTCAGAGCTGACCCGCTCTGTATAATAACTTTAGAAAACAACCCCGTTGCCATGTTCGATAACTGCAGATATTCGATTGTCGCAGCACCGCTACTGATACCATACAAGGCCACATTTTCAGGATCTCCACCGAACACGCGAATATTTCTCTGAACCCATTTGAGCGCTTCGATGATGTCTTTCATTCCGACGTTACCCGGAGCGTCCGCTGTTCTCGTCGCTAAAAACCCTAAAGCGCCGAGTCTGTAGTTGAAGCCGACAACAATAATGTTACCCTTCTTCATCAGCAACTCTGGATTTCGAACGTAACTGTTACTCATGCCGACCTTGAACCCACCTCCGTGGACCTGGACTATTACTGGCAAAGCGGTCGCGTTAAGTGAAGGCGTGTGGACATCGAGAAACAGACAGTCTTCGCTTCCCGCTATCTCATTTACAATTGGTACTTTTTGCATACAGAATGATCGATGCGTCGTCGCATTTCTCGTTCCGTTCCAACTCGGAAAAGGTTTCGCTGTCTATAAAGAGCGAAAACAAAATTAAATCACATTATTTTAAATATGAAACGAGATAAATAATCAATCCTTACAAAACATCATTTGAATGCCTATGATGGGCACACAGTCAGCAATCAGTCACTCTGAATCAAATTAATATCCATATATATGTGAAGTAAATATCATGTTTGAATTGTTATAACTTTGTACGACACCACATGTTTTGTTACTGACGATCCGGGTTTCGCCTTTCGTCATCTTCTTTTTTCTAAGTTTCTAGTATCAAAATTGTATTCTATAATTTAAATCTACTACATCTTATATAAATATAAATTTGTCCATTCGTTTGAACAATTTCGTACATATATGAAATAATAAACTTTAAAAATGTCTGTCACTTAACGAGTATTGTAATTTTAAATTTTCTTGCGATAAATGCATTTTCTCAAACTTTCAACACATTTTCAGTGAAGTGCGAGTACATATTTTCAGATTCAAGGGGGGAGGGGGTGCTAATCACTAAATGGTAAAATATACCAACCAAAAAAGGAGAATAAATGTCATTACAATAATGTTTTAATAGCGACAAATTTTAAACTCTAACTATTGAAGTGTCAATTTTCTACAAAATATAAATTAAGTTAGTGTCACTGTTAAAAATATTTCTCAATAATTAACTTTCTCTAGTCTCTTGCTTCTATAAAACTTAACTACTTTTTCGACTTATGTCTTGAGGTCTGTATTGTTTTACATGCTAGCTGTCAGATATTCACACCGTCATCGGAGTGAATATCTAATGGAGATTTTTTAATCTAAATTTTGAGGTCTTTGTGATGTCTTTTCTCCTCGAGTTGATATTGACTGGCTTTAAATAAAAACACAAATAATTTACTTAAGAAACTTTTTAGACGCCCTATATATACTTGACACATTGTTAATAATTAGTTTTGATAGCAAATATTTTATCATTAAAAATTCATTTCTGCTTCCAATATTTGACATAATTTGGACACCACAAACACCCATGCCTTCGAATTGAAATAAACCCTGTTCGGGCTGTCGAACGGACCATTGAGATCCGTCACAGAAGCCAATTACGTAGACTACTGCACCACGAACCCGACAGAAAATTTATCTAACAACCACATTGTATATCTCTACCTATTTTTTTTTAATCGAAATTGATATATGCTATTTGAATAAGCATGTACATATTAAATCATCTTGATCGATTCTCCCGTGGTATGTAAACGAAATTTAATATTATTCTCACCTGAAATCTTATCGGTTGTGAAGCATATGGTATTCCTTCAAAAGAAACATACTTCGTCCCTCGTTTACTGACCCGAATCCCTCTTAGAGTACCTTCGACTGTGGTAACCAGCGGCGGCGGTTCATTGTCAACGAAATCGTCGTGGCCGGATTGCAAGAGTTTTTCGATAAGAAAGGGTTCTTCGTCTGTTTCGATATCTTCGGGGCTGTCAGGAGATGTTTCTCTTTTTTCTATTTTAATTCTTTCTTGCTTGTCGGTTATTCCTTGAAGTGAGTGTTCTCCTTTGTAATTAAAATGAGTAAGTCGACTTCCAAAACTGTTTGTCAACAACAAAACCATCGTCACAAAAAACACTAATCGTGCGTGCCTCATTTTTAATGGCCTCATTCCAACTCGTATCATGGAAGAAGATTTAAACGTGAATTCTCTTGTAACGGTGTAGTTATATTAACGATTGTTAAAAATAATTTAAATATACCATAGAAACGCGTGTTGGTTTTTTTTAATTGTCATTAGCATTTTGCAGGGTTCCTGAACTATTCGATCGCGTCGTCTTTCAAAAATAAATATTTAATTTTTCCCAATTTCAATGAGGCAGCTGTATGAAGAAATTGTGTTACAAAATCAGTTTTTTTTGCGTTCTTTAGTTGGTGTAAATTTAATGTAGTAATATTCTTAATCTGCTACTAAAATTAATATAGTTATACGTAACGAGACCTTTCTAATACATATCCGCTTCTGATTCAAAGCATATGGCCTTAATAAGATTTATTCGGGATTCGTTTGTTACACAGTTCTAGTCAGTTCAGTTCAGTCTCAACCTCAAGTAAAATTAGAACGATATGATTTATAGTATGTAATGACACGACTATTGTTAAATGTGAGTAGGAATTAGTTTTTTAACAGAAATCCTCATACATCGTATATCGTATCGAAAGCTACAACGTTGACCACTGCACCACGGACTCGACAACTTCCTCTACAATTTATGATATCGACTGAAGATTCTTGATGGAATTTCAATATCAAATTTGAATTGTCACGAATTTGTACGATTCCAAATGTTTTGTCACTAACGACCCGGGTTTCGCCTTTCGACATCTTCAGTCATTCTATCACACAGATGCAACAGAACCGACGTAAAATAAACAGTTAGCACTAAAGTTATTAATTAAAGGAAAAAACCTCCCCCAAGGCAAGCAGTAAATTACAGCTAAAACAAATTTAATAATATTAATCTAATAAAAACTAACACAATTGCCAGTGATAATGCACTGAATAATCCTGAAGATGCCGAAAGGCGAAACCCGGGTCGTTAGTGACAAAACATGTTGAATCGTACAAAACTGTAACTTCCTTAATAGTGAAATACTTCAATTCGTCTTTTGTTTATAAAAAATACCACTGTTTATAACTCTTAACTAATGAAATTTCAACAGCCATCTTTTTTTCTTCGTCCATGTTCACAAAATTAAATCCAATCGCAATGGATTTAATTTTGTGATACAATATCTGATACATCCAGTTACCAGTTTTTAAATATTTTACAACAAATAAGGGCGTTTAAAATTCTAGCTTTCATTCAAGGAAAGGTCGCTCGAACTCGCGACAATTTTCAAATTTTGGCAACTCGCTAACATTACAGAAGGCAATTTAATATTTCAACGCGTAGCTAATACGCGGTGACCGAATAATGGAATATATTTTATAGTTTTTCCTGCCAATCTGCGGTCGGGGAGTATTGGCACAATGAGTGAAAACCGACGAATTCGCATTAAACATAACATGACGCCTTTATTCGACACAAAGTCCCTTACAATAAATAACATTTCATTATCCAACAATATTTTTATTTGTCATTACTGTTCGTACATTTTCAAGGTACAGTCATTTTTTTTTATTCTCAATTTTTCCGTTTTTATCGAAACATTGTTTCTTTATTTAAGATAATACGTGCAGTTTTATAATCGGTATTGTAAAAAGAAAAATAACTCCAGTGATTTTCAAATATTTTGTTAAGTTTTCGAATTCGTAAATTTATTTTCCCTGATGGATTATTGTGACAGTGACACGTGAGTTTTTTCTACTTTTTTTTTTTTTTTTTTACTTTCGTGACATTGCGAATGAACTATCACAATGTGACTTTTACACTATAAAGTGACGTCTTCATAAATAAATAAAAAAAAATAACATTGTATTTGAAACATTGCCCATGCTACATTAGCAACACGTACCATTGTCTTTTACGCGTTGTTAACGGGCTCGGTGGCACATAAATCCAAATATATATTTTTTGATACCCGCAGATAAATATGCATAGTGATTAGCATTAATCCGGATCTGCGTAAAAGTGTTTACGGTTCTTCAGCGATCGTTATTTTCAATTGCTATTTTCACATATGGTTATTTAATTTTCTGTGACGAAAATAATGCAAAATCGTGTACTCTCAAATAATACTCTCTTATGAAATTATTTACATAACTCTTATAAGTTATGATATCGACTGAAGGTGCTTGATAGAATTTCAATGTCAAATTTGAACTGTTAAAATTTGTACGATTCCACATGTTTTGTCGCTAACGACCCGGGTTTCGCCTTTCGGCATCTCCATGCATTCTATAATTAGTATTAATTAAAGGAAAACACAGACCCCAATGCAAGAACTAAATGGCAGCTAAAACAAATTTAATTACATTGATCTTATATTAATTAACATAATTGCCTGTGATAATTTTCATTAAAGATTAATATGTGATAGTTCTGACGAAGGCGTGAGCCGAAATAGCTATCAACTATATCTTATAAAATTTTGTAGAACTAAAATCCATTGCTATTTTTCACCGCGTTATAATAGAGTTCCAAATAAATACCAATTCAATCAATAAAGATTAATCTTGTTAATGTGTCATTCTTGAAAGGGTTTTACAACAAATAATAATCATCTATTATTAAAATATAATCGGGGTCTGTGATTTCCTTTAATTAATACATTTGGTATACAGATGATGCTGACTGTTTATTGTGCATCAGTTCTATTTCATCCGTGTGATAGAATACCCGAAGATGCCGAAAGGCGGGTCATTAGTGACAAAACATGTGGAATCGTACAAAGTTTTAACATAACTCTTATATTGTTTAATTCACTGATATGCACTCTGAAATCTAAATTAATTAATTATCATCCTCTGCGTTTGATGCGTCACTATACCATTTCATAGTTTCCCAATCAAGTAAAATCATCCATTATATCTTCCACACAAATAATGAAAATCATCACGAGTGAATAATAGACAATAAAACATATGAAAATATTATTTGTTCATTATAAATTATTAATTGTCATTCCGTGCAGTTGTATTCTATTTATGTATTCGTCATTTTTTTTATTTATTATTGCGCCATTCCTAATTATTTCGAAAATAGTCTTTTGTCTGACGTACGTTCATAGATCATAACGGCTATGCCCCATCACCGTAATTATTTGTAATAATCATGTACTTTGTTACTTGGGTACGCTTTTTTTAACTTGCATAACGTCAAGCATATTTGTTATTAACGTACGGTGACAGATATAGTCTTCGGCCACCCTTCAGTGATCACCATATAATATATGATAATATAAAGGTATACAAAATCGCAAGCTATGGTTATTTCTTCCTACATTCCTCCGCAATAGTATTATATATATACGTCAATTCTGGCATATTTCTTCATTTGTTACAACACTAATCGCGAAATCTTAGAATCCATAATTTGTCGTATAATATATAGTGTCGTTATTTTATTTCAACGGTGCGTTCAAGTTGTATGTTTACTGGTTGTATTTTAAGACTAGACACTTTGAGTAATATTATTATTAAGGCCACTGAACAGTAAAAAAATACTTAACAACTTAATCATACATTCTTAAATATGCTATAATGCGCATTTATATTAATCGCTTTATTGTATCCAAAAACATTGATTGAAAATAAAGTTAAGAAACTCTTTAAACCATCAAAAATAATCTTAGAATTTAACGCAACTAAATTTAATTTTTAAGTTTTTTTCATTTTCTTTACAGTCTTAATCGAGAAAAGATCAATTTGGAAAATTAAAAAGAATTCAATTTATCATGTGTATCCAAAAGCACTTCAGTGAACAGAATTATAACACAAACACTTTCTTTGAGTGGCATTGTAACGCTTGCCGGGTATTCGCTAGTAATTTATAAATTAATGATCAATAATTATATTATGCTGCATGTTTTTATAATTAACAAATAATATTTATTTTATATGACGTCTCACGATGAAGAATCTTATTATATTTAAGGCTTTTAAGATTGTTTTTGAGAATTGTGTTCAGAATGCGAACTGTCACCATTATCCTACATACATCAATCAAGAATCCTCACTGGTTATTTTTTTCTGGAATAAGTGATTTTGTATCATTGATTCGATATACTAAATAAAGCATATAAACTAATAAAACGCGATAAACTATCCATCCCCCAAATTCTAAAATACAATGTTGACCCACTTTAACCATTTGCTAGTGATCTATTTTTTACTGAACGAAGCTTTTTTTTGCATATTTTAAATATTTCTACAATTATATAAACTTTTTGTTATGGGTCAGTCTGACAGGAATATTATTTACTTCAAGTAGAAAATATATTTGAACAATTGATAAACAAAATGTTAAAATGTGAACGAATTTATTCATTATTAATTTTCTATACACTATTATACCGACTGAGCCTAATTTATGATTCCATTCTGCGAGCATATGATTCGCTGGTTCTAAATAGAGGGACGGCTGAACAGGCATAAAATTTTACGCATCTGTACATCGTAATACATTTCGTTCCAAATATTTTTTTTATACAATTCTTATACAATTACACGTACGGCCATACTCCACTAAGGGTTAATGGTATTCCAACACAAAATATTTCAATATTACTTCAGAAGTTGCTTCGTGTCAAACAAGCTTTTGGAATTTGACAGAATGGCAATATTTTAAAACATTCAGCATTGTGGCTAGGTTCTCGATCGAGACTTCCAGATGATAATTGTTCATTACCATCTCGGCATACATTCGCTCAGTCAGAGCATTTCTTTACGAAGTCTCGCTGATCGAGCACTTAACATTTTTCGAACCATGTTAAATCGCTGCAAGGATATTTCTTCTATGGATTACAGTTAACTGCAACCCAAGATCTTAATGTCTAGTGTCTATCTTACTTCGGTCGCATCTATCATAAATGTGTTATAGCTTGAATGTTCACGATAAACTACTAACATGGAGGTAACTCGTACACGAATGTTTTAATTGTTAACACATATTCTTGGGTGCCAATTATCAATACACGGCAATGTGCCGTTTCAACAGTTGGGACATTAGCAGTCAGTGTGTTAAGTAAGCCCCTCTGCTTTTCATTCATCTTGCCTGTTGACTTATTCAACTGCATCCGAATTACTGAAACATATCCATCATTGATTGTGGCACATCACACACCCTATTGACCTACTTTAACGTCGTAAACAATCAATCATTCTAACTTGGCTCTGAATAAATTTTCTTGTCAAAAGCAAAAGGGCCCAAGTGATATTTTGACATTTTCTAGTTGTGAACCTTTAACTCAAATTAATCTTTTGTTTTGTATAAATAGACTTGTTTGTAAATTGTATTCTATCAGTTGATAATGCTCGAGATGAGTGAAACCAGTCCTGATCAAAAAATATATTGTGGAAATAAGTACTAAAAAAAATGTGTTTATATTATTTAAAAACCTGCCCTTGTCCAAGATTTCTACTCAAAATTTAATAAAATCAAATTTGATATCGATTCTTGATTCTAGGGTAAACTCTTATGACTACACCACCAGATACCAACATAATGTGTATGTAAGAATTAGAGCCACCTTTATTAATTGTTGGAATATGATGCAAGTCTCTAATACTGCTTCTTTTTATTCTTTTGCAGTTGATGACGCAGAATGGAGGGCCCCGAAGTGACCTTCCTATTTCAGTTTGGAGTACTAAGGGACGCCGTAAGCGTGCCCTCGGCAACTCTCAACTTGAGATCGTTGAAGGATTTGGCTTGCGAGTTCATTCATGCCAAGGTAATTTTTTACACACAGTTTTCATACTACAGTGGAACCTCGATCAACCGTTCTCCCATAATACATTTAAGAACAATGTTAAATAATCCCGCATTGACCGTTTCCCGATTCCCCGATTTCTTCGATAAACCGTCTAAATATTTTCGTCCTGTCACAAATATTATCCCGATTGACCGTTTTTATTGCATATTTCTCCGTATCTCGGCAAGCAAGCTTGACACAGCCGAGTGCAGGTATTATGTCTAGACACGTTGGAATCCGCTGTACATGTTAGATGTAATGCATTGGACGCATGTGCTATTTTTTGGGTTGAAATCCACTACACACGTATTATTGTTTATGATGCAAATGTAGAGTTGTTTAAAATTTATGGTAATAATGATTCCTGTACATACAAACTTTTAGTCACCAGTTTGATAACAAGTCTTTGTTCCGATTAAAGTGCCAAATAACAAAGAAGCAAACGAACATAAAGGACTTTTTCAAAAAATTAATTTTATATACTGTATGCACAAGTAACTAATAAATAAATGTTTTTTACGATTTTACTTGTTTATTATTAGTGGAAGCTTTCCCGCAATAACCGTTATTTTTTCAGGGTCCCTTGGAAAACGTGAAATCGAGGTTTCACTGTTCATTAATTTCATTTGATTTCATAAATAATCTTCTTTTCAATTCCAACATAAATTAACATTACTGTTCAAAGACTTAACGTCAAAAAACAAGACTATCTACAAAAGATTAACTTTACTGGAATGCCAAGAAACGTTTTTTTCTTTTAACTTTTTAATTAATTCAATGAGGTAGTCGATGGTGTTCATATTCGGATTAGAACCCATAAGAACCATCACGATAGTCAACAACGTTGACTTCTGCACCACAGGCCTGACAAAGAACTACCACTCTAAAATAATTAAAATACATAAATCATAATTATTCCATTTATTGACGAATCCTTGTTTTTTGTGTAAATTTTTTTATTCTGAAATAAATAAATAACGTTTTTTTATTCATAGCTTCCAGACAATGGACTCAACCGACTATCAGAGAGGTTACTTCTCTTCAGGCATGACTACTGCTCTGCTAATGTTTTACAATTGATCAACTCTGCCTCGGAAGTGACTGACGAAACGCTTATTGAAATTGTGCTAACAGCCAATCGTAAGTACACTTTTATTACTATAATACTAAACCGAATATAAATGACAGAAAATCCACACCTGCTTTATTTAGATAAGAACATCTTAACAGCAAAATACTTCAAAGTAATGTGCCCAAGCACATTTTACTATGTAATAATTATGAGAGCTAGAAAGAAAAACTTCTTGGTTTTTTTTTTTTTGTATAAAATCAATACAAAAATTTTCATATTGTTGGATGGTGAATTCTCAGTAATTAAACCGTATGTTTCTTCATTCTATTTCATATTACAGGTAATCTATGCTCTCCCGATGATATACCGACAGTGAGGCCCCATGCGCTGGCAGTCCACTCCTACAAGGCGCCCACGTTCTGTGATTTCTGTGGAGAAATGCTGTTTGGGTTAGTCAGACAAGGACTGAAATGTGAAGGTGTGTTAAGCTTATATCAATCTGTCGTCTCTTTTCCTCAAATTCATTTTTTTTCTAAATTTGATATTATACCTACAAGATTATTTATTTATAATTGATATAATCGATATCTATCAATCAGGCATGGGAAACGAATCTATTGGTAAATGCAATCAATTTATTTGAGTTACCTTATTTTGTCAATTTGCTGACTTGTAAGTGAATGCAAAGCGGCAGAATAGTGACCTGAGAAGTGGCAATTTCAAAAATTCATTTTTTTGTTTTCATATACAAAGGTGTCAATTTTAATAAAGAAATTAAATTTATGGATAAGAGCTATGCTTAGTGTGAAAATTAATTCCTAGATTTCTGGTGTACCTAGGAGCAAAAATATATATAGAGCATTCCAGCACCTTTTTTCTCAGTATTTTTTTTACACTACATGGCATAGTAAAAGTTGCTTTAAATTTCATTTTAAAGATGTTTGATTAAAATTTTATCTAGTAAAAAACTTGACACAAAGTTAATTCCGGCACCTTTTTTTGTTGAAAAAAAGCCCTGGACTTTAATATTATTATTACTTTAAAACTATACTGTAAAAATCAACGTTAGGGACATGGTTTATTTGTTTGTGAATAACATATATCTAACATGTATATCAATACAATACAACAATTTTAACAATTGAATTTTGTAACAATTATATCAGTATATTTTACAATGTGAATTATAACAGCCTGGTGCCTTTTTGTGGCTCTTCAACGTGCAAGTGTTAATTCAATAATATTATGGTATTTTCTGTGACATTATTACATACACCAGATTTTCTTTTCGCATTATAGTAATTTCTAGAGACCATGGTGCAAGAAAACAACTCAAATAGTAAATATAACTTATGAGAAATAAATTACCACACGGTGAAAAAATAGCAATGTATTTTAGTTCTACAAAATTATTTTTAACAAATATAGTTGATACCTATTTCGGCTCACGCCAGGATGTGTTGTGTGCCTTTTCTGCACAGCTATATATAGATAAGCAAATTTAGTTTAAGCATAGTTCTGACGATGGCGTGAGCCGAAATAGCTATCAACTATATTTGTTAAAAATAATTTTGTAGAACTAAAATACATTGCTATTTTTTCACCGTGTTATAATGGAGTTCTACCAAGTGAATGCCAATTCAATCAATATCAAGAAATAAGTTATATTACAATTGACAAAATCATAAAGTTTTAGAATAAAAATACCTAATTTTTTTCATCAAATCATTTCAGGTTAAGTTTAAATTAAAATAGAGTGAGAATATTTATTAGTGTGCATACAATTTTAATTAGTGATAAAACAATTTCCATTTATTTCAGGATGCGGATTAAATTACCACAAACGATGTGCTGTGAAAATCCCAAACAACTGCTCCCAAGTGACTCATATAGGGGGTGCGGCGCGAAGACCTTCGGCTCTTCCTACAGCTCCTCCGAGATCTCCCTCTAGAGCGTCCCAAGGCTCACTCACTTCCCAACCCGATGACAATACCGCAAACTCTTTGGTAAGGAAACTCGCCGATTTTGTCAATTTAAATTAAAAAATCATTGAGGCTGAAGTCACCGATTCAATTTTGAAATACAATACTCAAAATTGATAATTGTATCATTTACTAAAATATTTATTTCACATTGATAATCATTAAACTATGTGTCTTGATGCAGAAATTGTTGAAATTTATTATTTTGTCGATATCCTTCTTTTTAAGTAGTTAACCACTTCTTTCTTTGAAATTTTCATTGATTATAATCTTGTAAGAAAATCAAGTAAGTAAATTATGTACTGGCATTTTATTTCCTTATTTATATTACATTTAAAAGTATTCTATGAAATTCTGTGAAAATTATTCAGAAAAATTTTATAATTTGAAGATATCGTGGTTTTGTACAAATATGTATGTCGCTTCCACAGAACTCGAGAAATGTTACGATTGTTTTAATCAGTATTTTTTGGTGACTACTTCTTGTAATATCAGTAATTAATGAGGCAAATTTGAAAATTTCAAATGTGAAATGAAATATATTATTTTTCACATGCTTCAAGACAGCTTTTTTGGCTATATTATAATTAAGGGAAAAATTTTCAGCTATCATGTATTTGTAATATTTAAACTTTATTTTATGTCAAAAGTCTTTATCATTCCATTTTTAAAAGATTCTTAGAATGTTAAAAAAATATAATGTACCATAAGTTTAATAGAAAATAATAGTTAAGGTCAATTTAAATGTTCTCATGAGACATGATACCAAGGTAAGAAACAATGACAGTTGCATCTTTTCACTTTTTCATTTGATAACCACAAATAGATAGATGAAGATATTGGTATGAGAAAAAACTCATATTGGTCAACCGTATGACCCCAATAAATAAATTTAAGCATAGATCCAGTTACATTTTATAGTATATCGTCATTTGAGGGTGTTTCTTTAATATTGCAATTTGTCATTTTTTGCTGTAAATTTTTTTATAAACAAATAATCATAATAACTTAAATGAGTATATAAATTATTGATAATTGTGCTTAAAAATTTGCTGATAATTTCCAAACATCAATGATATATTCAAATTGCTTTATGAATGGTAGCTATTATCGCATTATTGTTCAATGTTTCACAAATATATTTAACTTTAAATTTCAATACATCATCACTTAATTAAATAAAGGTTTCATGTTGTTAAAGAATATTCAAATATTAAACTTTTTTTATTTTATTTTTCATTATTGTATACTCATTAGGCTACATTTTATATTTACTTAAAATAATACAATATCTTATGTATGTATATAAAAGGCCGCTGTATCTTCATACATATTAAACAATGGCTTAGAGGAGACGCAAGGGCAGGTTTATTAGTCCAAAAAAATAAATGAAACTCGGGCAAAGGGTAATGAAAAATTAGTATATTTAAAATATTTATGAAAAATGACAAAAGTTATATTTTTGTATCACTATTTTCCCACATAAATTTTGTCATATTTGTTGAATAATTTTGTAGTTTATCATTACATAATTTTTAATGAACCATATCCAATAATAAGGACACGATTCTTAGACTATTACACATTTTTTTCACAGTAAATATATTTATTTCATACTCAACTTTCTCAATCAAACTTTCAATGTTATCAAAATAAATTGTCGCTGTTGTTTCAACCAATTTGAGTTATGGGGAATCACAATCCATGTATTAATCCTTTATTGAACTTCAATGTTTGCAAGTGTCATTCCACAACATTTTCAATTACTAACATTGAACGATAATTACTTTAAATTAATACTGATTTAAAATATGAATATGAAGTTTGTAGTTTGGCTAACAATAGAAATCAGCAGACAGATTTGTCGGCGCAAGATTTGGTCTATCAATCTTTCACACAAAATACAATACTAAAAGTTTTTCATATTTGTCATTTAATTGACTTTATGTGTTTGAGCCGATAAATCGGCCATCTGAGACTCAGGTGCTAAAAATATAGGAATATCAAAACAGTTAAAACACAATAAGTCTAAGTTCAGTGATCCTGGAAAAAATTCTCATAAATTATATCTCAAATTTTGCAATTCTTTCTAAAAGACAATTTTTACAAAAATTTTAACCAACGCCCTCTATTGGGCTTGTTGCAATATGCTTTATTTAATTATTATATTCAATATATTATTATAATTCTATTATGAAAAAACTTATAAAAGAATTTTTATTTTATACTGTAAGATAAAATTTGCTTTTTTTAATATCATTCACCAGTGCTTGAAATTTTTTATATAGAAATTTACTTTTAGTTTTTTTTTTATCCAAATTATTGTTATTCAAGTTCACATGGGGTGAAGACATGTATTTCAAGATGACATTCCATTATACTGATATTTTTTTACAACTTTATACATTCAATTCTTTCAATAGTGAAAAACTTCTTTACTGTCAGTGACCTAATCGAAAAATGCTCTTTGTACTTTATATTTTTTTCTGTAAACAAATGTTTTTAGCTTGTTAAGCATTATTTACGTCCAATAACTTTTTATGTTTGCAATCAATGTAAAAAGATGCTTTGTTGCATTGTATACTATTGTGATAAAGAAATAAGGTTTATTCATGAAATTTAATCATTTGCTATCTTTATAATTTAATAATAATAATATAATAAAACAAGTTTTTGCTAAGCATAAAACTTATTTTAATTTACACGATGAAGTAACAGCACATTCTGAAATACAGTAACAATATTCAGTATAACAAATTAACAGTTTTAAGATAAGTAATTTATATTAATTGATATATTTTTCTCTTGTGTAGTATTAAATACAAGGAATGCCCGTAAATATCTATGGTAGCAATGTTATATTAGAGTATACACTTTTTTGAATAATTTCAATAATAATTTAATTTTTCTGGTATTTTTGGTGATGGGTAAAGGCTAAGATCTGATAATTGTTGACTTCAATAAATTGAGCTTTCTTTTTGAAGATTTAACACACTCTTCCGTTGTTTCTTTTATCTTATTAGTTCCAGAAATGTATTTTTTACGTAAAATAAAAACTTTTAAAAGAAATATTTTTTGTTTTTTTTTTTTTTTTCATTGACAATTATCAGATTTTCCATCCCACTCAATGAATAATAACTATTTTTAAAAATTGCAAATCTGCTTATATCCGAGTACAATATTTCAACCCAAATATTGTAAGAAAAGCAATCTTTGATATTTTTATTAAAAAAAAAGAGTAGTTCATTGAATTTCTTAAGCATTAGACTCCAAAAACAACACTTGTGTTTGCTAAATGTATCAATAGAAATGATTTATTTAATTTCATTTAAAGGTTACATTTATTTATTGAGTATTGAAAGTAACACAGATATTATTTAATATGATTTTTTCTAAATTGTTTATCCGTATGTCTCACACATAAAAACAAATGTAAACCTTTATTTTACGATACTCATAACAATCATTATGAATAATTGCTCCTGCTCATCCATTACTTCTCAATAATGATCTTACATATTAACAACTCTTTAGTCAACAAACATTAAATTATATAAAAGTTAATAATATAATAAACATGATACACTTTTATTATAATATTGTTATTCATATGGTACAACAAAGTTTGCGCCAAGAAATCAGCTCCATGTGGCTTTTCAACAGAGCTTAGACACACTGTTAGATGGGCTCTCTGACGCTAAGATGGTTAACTCGTTCCCTGCTGAACCATTTAAAGGATATTCCAACACCTAGACTTCAGAAATTTATTGAATAATGTTGGTTTGAAACAATCTTATTGACTTTGTCAAGACAAATCATGCAATACAATAACTCCAAAAGTTTGCGAGTATAATGAGGTTTTGACACTGTTAATTCATATGGCTTCGGGTATCAACTATCAACACAGTAAAATCAGCCATCTCAACAGTTAGCATTCAGAGGATTAAGATTCATCAAAACAATAATTTAGAAAACCAAATTGTTCAAAATATTTAACGACAAATCTGTTTTAAAATATTATCCTAAAACATTTTCTTACTTTAATACACAAACCCAATCCACTAATATTCTGTATTTTTTTTTTGTATTTTAATGATACAAGTCTAACAAAAAGCATCACAATAATCTCCAATAGCGGTGATCTTGATTTAGTAATAATATTTGATGTTTCACGCAGTCAGTTGCGGTATCCCCGGCAGCAAAACAAAACCGTTCCCCTTCCCTGAGCGGAAGATCAACATGGACGAGTGGCCCCCCGCAGCCGGCCGTGAACATCCCCCACACTTTTGTCTTGCACTCTTACACAAGGCCCACTGTCTGCCGACACTGCAGGAAGCTGCTACGAGGACTCTTCAAACAGGGGCTGCAGTGCAAAGACTGCCATCACAATGCCCACAAGAAATGCTTGGAGAAAATACCTAAAGATTGCAGCGGGGAGGTTATGAAAGACACCGGAAGTGAGTGATTTATGTCAATATTCCAATATTTTTTTACTTACTCACCGACTACCAAGTAATTTGACATTTTGCAGATTTTTGGCGTGATTATTAAAATGGAATCTTTTTAAATTACATGTGATTGACTACATCTCGAATCATATTATATAAAATTCTAAAAATTTTTATTGACCTTGCCAGGTTTTGAATGCTGGCCCTTCAGATTATAAAGGTAAATTTCATGCCACTCAATCACAGAAGCTGATTATTAACCGTCGAAACAAAACACTAATGGAGATGTAAATTAAATTTTTGCAACAAGTAACAAAATATTTGAGGAACATATATAATAATGTCCTTAAAATTAACTAGCACATCACATTTAAGGTGTTAACTATCAGTTCTTGATGGAAAGGCATCTTAAAAAACAAAAACTCATTTTTACTACTATTTCCACAATGTATGCATTTTACGATCTGGACTGGTTTCGCTCATTGTGGGCATTATCAACTGATGATAAACTATAATCAGTGGGTAATGCTCGCAGTGAAGAAAAGCAGTCCTGACCATAAAATATATTGTGGGAATAGTATTTAAAAAAATGTGTTTTTATTATTTAAAATAATCAGCAAATGCAAAATTGCATATGAATTACCTTAATTAATAACATTGTATTGATTAACTTATTTACAGAAGAATGATAATATGATGTTATATGATTATGAGACATTTGAAATTATAATCATCAAACATATTATGATTGTCACTTAATATTTAAAATTCTTTAGTATAACTTTAAGAGGCTTCTGCAATTTGCTAGAAAGATTTAATACAGGGATTCCCAACCTTTTTGTACTTTAGAGCGCATTATTAAATATCGCTAAGATGGCGGGCACCACCTATTTTTTTCTACAGATATTTATAATTAGATGTGAGTAATAAATAATAAAGAAGATCTCTATGTTTATTGTCACTATAAAATTAACTTAGTTACTCAAAAAAATTTAAAACTAACAAATATATAAAAATAATTTAAAAATTCAAATATAAAAAATAATAATCAGTGTTTATGAAAAAATCTATTACGTTCAAATAGTGGCGGGCACACACGAATTGTTCAACCCCGTGCCCGTGGGCACCATGGCGCCCGCGGGCTCGGAGTTGGGAATCCCTGATTTAATAAGAATGACAGATTTGAATATTTATTTTTTTATTCAATATGATATTGATGAATTTCGGAAAGAAGCTATAACAAAACAGTCAAAGAATTGGATATATACCCATCCGGTCATTACCAGATGTTGTCTCAAAACCCGTCCTAACCTTGATAGTACGAAAACTTACCTGACATCTATTCACTTGCAATCAATTGTCATGTAGAATGCATTCCTTGCCATAGTTTTGTGGCTCAATATTTTTTCAAATATATTCACTTATGTGCAGACTTCTTAACCAGTATCAGTGTATTGCAATCATTCAGGCGAGTACCAGGACAGCAGCACCGGGAGTGAGCGAGAAATGATGGCTTGTTCCATGTGCGAAGAAGAAGATGACTCCGATACGGAAGGTACAGGCAGAGGCCGAGCTGAAGGAGGCGCAATGAACGGAAGCGGAAACGCCAGCTCAAGGGCGACTTCAAGGTCAAGTCCCAATGCTCAGCAGCCTGATCATGATGCCGGTAATTCTTCTTCTGAAGAGAAATCTAGTCGACCCAGCAGGTATGTACGATTCTCATTCTAGCTTCAATTGCCAGGTACATCAATGCCCAGAACCTCTTTTGTACAACATGCATAGATCATTATGTCAGTAACATTTTACCCTTTAAGGAACATCACTGCATCAATTGTCATTCTCACAATTTCTAAATTAACTACTATTTCTTCAAATATGGTGTTGTATTCACATGATTTTTGGCTGACAAAATTTTAAAGAGTTTTGTCAAAAGTTTTCATTTGGAAACCATTCCAATTCCATTTTTTTTTTTTTTTGGGAGGTTTCCCACACAGGCATCAAGCTCTTTGGTTGACAGTTGATAATGCGACATAAAGTTCCTAAACCTGAAATAAAACGAATAGCTCTTAGAAAACTGAATTACTTTATTCTTTTATAGGGTTTTTTTTATGTTTTTTGAAATCCTTAACAATTATTTACTAAATTTGAATTGATACAACTTTGTACGATTCCACATGTTTTGTGACTTACGACACGGGTTTCGCCTTTCGGCATCTTCAACCATTCTATCACAAGGATGCAACAGTCAGTTCTGTTGCATCCGTGTGATAGAATACCTGAAGATGCCGAAAGGCGAAACCCGGGCCGTTAGTGACAAAACATGTGGAATCGTACAAAGCTGTAACAATTCAAATTTAATATTAAAACTCCATCAAGCACCTTCATAAACTATTTACTACTTTTAATATCAAATGATATTCTTCCCTGATTGGCTCATGACAAAAAAATATTTTATATTTTCTAGTAATAATAGGAAAAATAATCATAACCTATGAAAAACTTCAATGATAATAATATTAATGACAGCAAAAATATTTTACTATAGTGAGTCTCATTATAAAACACCTGAACCATATATTTATCATTGCAGGCTTGCTGAAAGAAGCAATACAACTTACAGAAGAATCCACTACTTATAATAGGAAATTTTATAACCAGCGCTATGCAATTATGTTTCAGCTCGTCTTCTTCCCCGAGTGCCAACATTCCTCTGATGAGAATCGTTCAGTCAGTGAAACATACAAAAAAACGAGGCTCCAAAAGTATTAAAGAAGGATGGCTTGTACATTTCACCAATAAGGATAAAATGGCAAGTTGCTATTTTTCTATTAATTCATTCTATCTTAAATCTAAAAATTGTATTAACCCGTTGAGTAGTGAGTTATTTTTTTACGAAATCAGTTTTTTGGCTTATTTTAAATATTTTTTTTACACTTCATATAGAATTATGCGGTTTTTTTGTGGTTCAATCTAGAAAGAATATTTATTATTATATCACGTAGTAAATAAAGTTGTACAATTGAGAAATGCATAGTAATAAATGTAAATAAATTTATTCACTATGAATTTTCTAGAAACAATTACTTTAGTTTGAGCTTAAAAAATAAATTGCAGTCTGAGTAAACATAGTTCGATATTGACACTGATTCCTAGAAATAAAGCGGTTGAACAGACAGTAAATTTTATGATACTTTATTAAAAGTGTAATTTCTTTGAATTGTTTTTTTCGTAAAATTCTTTTATTTATTTGAAACAAATAAAAAATGTAAGCCCGGCTGCTTAAAATTATTGATAGATATGTGCAGCATGAATATTTGAAGAAATTATAATTATTCAACAAAAAATACGGAACTTGCAATTGATAAAAGACATCACAATATTTGGACGTACGTGTACGGCCATACTCAAAGGGTTAAATCTAAAAATTTTATTAAATATATATGGGTTAAGAAGCAATTGGTAAAACGCAAATTATAAATTAAATTACTCACAATGACTTACCACTTTGTCATAGTGTCTGTTGTATGTGTTTTATTGGTTTTTTGAATATGTATGCCGAATATAAAATCAGTATTATATAAAGAAAATATTTTGAAATTCATCACGATTCGACAATAGATTGAAACTGACTACAATTCAAACAAATAGCCATGCCTAGTGTGACAATTAGTTTTTGCATCACATTTCCAAGAAATTGAGAGGGATTATATTCTGTTGATTGAATTGGCATTCACTTGGTAGAACTCCATTATAACACGGTGAAAAAATAGCAATGTATTTTAGTTCTACAAAATTTTGTAGAACTAAAATACATTGCTATTTTTTCACCGTATTATATTTTGTTTTATGACATTTTTGTAAGCTTCGAACCTTCATTGAAATAAAGGAAAATAAATCCGTTGGAAAATGTATCAAGGCATCTCAACAGACGTCATATTGTCGACCTGTAGTAAAATCTGCACAAGTGCGGGAATGGTTGTTGATGATTTGCACTAATTTCCACATTAGTGCGGGAATGGTTGTTAAGGTGCTAATAAATATGATTATTTTTTTTAGCTTAAAAGACACTATTGGAGGCTGGACACAAAATCAATCACACTCTTTCAATCAGACCAAGGTGCCAAATACTACAAAGAAATACCTCTTAGCGAAATATTGACCATTGATACAGCAAGGACACCGCAAGGAGGTAGGTATCTTTTCTCTCAATATATAAATTTCATGAATCATTTCACACATTCACTTTTAATTGGATTACACCTACAGGTTTACCTTTTTTTAATATCTAAGTAAATTTAAAAAATGCTTACACTGATTTACAAATTTCATGTGATTTTTATAACAATAACTCTTTTGAAACCATGTTTGGAAATTGAGTGGATCTCTGTAGAAATGCTATGCCCTTAACTTACACGGACTTGTGTCCAACGTAAAAATATGGATTCAATATACGGATGATAGTGAATATGTTCAATTCTGATTAAAACACAACAACATTGTTTCAGATGTAATGCACTGCTTCGAAGTACGCACAGTCAACGTAGACTATTTAGTGGGCGCAGATCCGCTGGTTCACCTTTCAGGAGGTGGCGGGGCGAGTCTTCCGCCTCCTGACAGCGGTGTCGGCGCTTATCTGGCCAAGTCATGGGAGACGGCTATTCGACAAGCGCTTATGCCGGTCACTCAACACTCAGGTTAGTACGTCTTAGTTTAATGAGTGGGGTGCACATTAATATTCAAGCGTAGTGTTTTCAACTATCTAAAATTCTAAAAAAATATTTACTACAAAAAGTAATGTCCCATAACAAAGAAAGATAAAATACCAGTAAAAATAATCATGAATACAAAAAAAAACCACCCAAAGGGGTAAGACAAGAATCTTCTAAACATACCAGAATTACAATAATCCATGCATTCTTTATTTATTTTTTTTGTCTAATAGTGACAAGTTGCCATTACCATAGTGATATTTTACAAGAAAGAGAACATTAATTTGTTAATTATCATATGACTGATTTGAATATGTTATTAAAGTGTCATTTGTCATACCCTTTTGTAAATGAATATGTTTTCAATATTCCAGTTCTTTGCAATAATGTAAGGATTCCATTAAAATACACCCAGTCCTTTTTTTAAGCGAATTCAATTATACGCGATTTTTTTGGACGGCACGGTTACGTTTTTTTACGCGCTTCACTCGTTTTTACGCGATTTTTTCCCCAAATTTGTTTCCCCAAATTTGAAGAAATTTATATATGATGCTAGGCACGTACGTTTCATTATTTTTTTAAATAAAAAAATATGTGTATTTTTAAAACTTAATTTTGTTTACAAAACTTAAACTTGATTTATGAAAAATTCAATACTTTCGTTCAAAAAATCGCAAACGATTACATTTCGCAACTGAGAATGACAGCAGTGAATAATTCATATAAGTGAAAAATATTATATTTTCATAGTCTCATTATATTTTTATAAGCAATAAAGATATGAAAATATATAATTTTTTTGCACGAATTATAAAGAGCAAATTTTGGTTTTTCATACGTTTCTGGTACTTTTTTACGAGATATTTTAATTTTTGGAACAAATTTATCAAATTATATGAAAGTTATGATTTTTTTACGCGATTTTTTTTAGGCGCCTTTTTCTGGAACCAATGTATCGCGTAAAAAAAGGACTGGGTGTATATTGAAATATGTAACGAATTTTGTATAAGATGCAGTAGGAATAATGAAGTTTCGATAGTTGAATGCTTATTTATTGTTGCAGGTGAAAGTAGTAATGGTATGCCGGAAGACAGAGTCACAGACATGTCACAGCTTTATCAAATATTCCCTGATGAAGTCTTGGGATCAGGACAGTTTGGAATCGTATACGGTGGCACTCACCGGAGGACCAATAGAGCTGTCGCTATCAAGGTATTTTTATTTATCGTTCTAATAATTTTTCTTTTCAAAAATTAATTCATTCAATGTGCACTTATTAAAATAAAATACTGTAATGGGTAATTAATTATAAGTCTGCGTTTTTGTTCTTATCCATAGGTAATAGACAAACTTCGGTTTCCGACAAAGCAAGAGGCGCAGTTAAAGAATGAAGTTGCAATCCTGCAAAACTTGTCGCATCCCGGAGTCGTCAACCTGGAGCGTATGTTTGAAACGCCGGAAAGAATATTTGTCGTGATGGAGAAACTGCGAGGCGATATGCTCGAAATGATTCTTTCTCATGAAAGAGGCAGACTGACCGAAAGAATTACCAAGTTTATCATTACTCAGGTGATTTTTTTTCCAATACAGCAATTCAATAAATTAAAATTTCATCAAAGCGGTAGTCGATACTACAACATCAAAGCAGTTAAAATATTATAGAATCGAATGATACATGGTATTGAATGATTTCAAAATGATTATATAAACCATGTAGACTGACCTCATATGAAGGAATGGATATTTGATGTCTATGGACACATCGACAATGTGCATTAACCTGTTCCACTCGGCTATTTTTCATGCAAATTAATTTTGTCCTTTCTTTCCATATAGAGTCATAAATAGAACAATAAAAATAATTGGGATGGCGTTTATGGAAGCCAGATGCATTAGGAATGTTTCACAAAAAAATGTCCTATGTTGTCACAATCATTTTAACAAATATATCCCTAACAGATAACTCACTCGTAAATCGCCATTACCGTGACGTAACAAAACTACCAATCAAACTCAAATGAACAAGCCATTACTGTCACGTGTCATGAAGTGACATTGCGATGCGGCGAAATTGGTGCAAAGTTCAGTGCGAAGCTTGGCTTGTAGTTTCAAACTGATTTGTGACCTAACGAAAATTGCGATAAATTTAAAGGGTTCAAAAAATCAACGTTTTAATCGTTTAAACCTAATACTTTTGACAAGTGTATGGAGGTGGCCTTAGCAGGACAAATAAGGCGGTATTTTGAAACCAAAATCAGTCCTATATGCAAAAGATGTATTACCAACATTTGAAAACTCGCGTCTCATGCATTGAGACGTTCACGTGGAAAGGATTAAGAACTTGTGTAGATTGAAAGTTTGCTTTCATAAAATTAGTTATTGTTTGTCTGATTGATTACACACCATTTCATTTTTAGATCCTGGTTGCCCTGAAGCATTTACATAGTAAAAATATAGTACACTGTGATTTAAAGCCAGAAAATGTACTACTCTCTTCGGATTCAGACTTTCCGCAAGTGAAATTGTGTGACTTTGGCTTCGCTAGAATAATTGGAGAAAAATCTTTCAGGAGATCTGTTGTTGGAACGCCGGCTTATTTGGGTAAATATTAATCAATTTACAAACTATTAGCAGTATGTCATTGATTACTTACTGTTTGTGATCATTTGAGACAAATGTAACCTACAGATTGCCTTGTTTTTTCTTTTTAGCTCCGGAGGTGTTGCGCAATAAAGGATATAACAGATCCTTAGACATGTGGAGTGTTGGTGTGATAGTGTACGTTTCTCTAAGTGGAACTTTCCCCTTTAACGAGGATGAAGATATCAATGAGCAAATTCAAAATGCCGCTTTTATGTATCCTCCAAATCCCTGGAAAGAGTTATCATTTGATGGTAAATAAATACACTTATTATTAATAGTCTAGGCATTGTCACTACAGAATAGTTAGGGCAGCGATATAATTGATATTCTAAAAGTAATCTTTACAGCAAATGCTAGAAATACTGTTGAATATCATTTATGCTTTAAGGGTAACAGTTTTCTACAATACTCTTTTCAAATTAATTTTAAAAGCCATTGATAATTTTACAACTGATTTACTTACTCATGCATGCCGACATGACTTGGTGGAAATGAAACAGTAAAGTTTGATTTTCAATTGACTGTACACTCTTAAATTAAAAATTTACAATTCTCATGTTTAAATACACAATGCAAAAAATCAAATCACAAAATTTTTCATTTCCAATTCGATATTTCATATAAAAATTGTATTTTTGCAAAGATAATAAAGTCATTTAGTAGAAATACTGACATTAAATCATTCATTATTTTACAGCAATTGACCTGATAAATAATCTACTCCAAGTTAAGCAACGCAAAAGATTCACAGTGGACAAGAGCCTACTTCACACGTGGCTTCAAGACAGGGACACGTGGAAAGATCTGAGACTGTTGGAAAGCGCAGTGGGGCACCGCTACATAACACACGAGTCGGATGACAGCCGCTGGGGAGGAAACGATCCGCCCGACGACGCCACGAGACCCTGACGCTCGCCACTCCAAGCCACCAAACGCATCTTCATCCTCAGCCTCTTCATCCCCGAATCGAACTCTCAAAGCAAAGAACAAAAACCTCATTCCAGAAACAACAAGAAAAGCAAGAGCATAGATCGCATCGGAGACAACAGCGCCACCCTAAATGACACGACGGAGAATGAAAATGACGATTGCAATGACGGGGGTGGCCTGTCCAACAACGAGCGGAATGAAATGCGCAGGACGGCGGATAGAGAAACCAATATTTTAAATAACCCTCGGCGCGGTAAGAAATGCAAAAGTGTCGACAGAATGGGAAGCTCTTCGGGCGATTGCAAGAAAAAATCTTCCAAAATTAATTGGAAGAAGCTTCTCGCCAAGGCATAGTATACCGAGGGATGCCGTTTGGTTTTTCAGGTGTGGCCCCGCTGCGGTGGTGATACAGCACAAGAAGAATTTTTAACATTAGATTAATTACACCAAGTAGATTATTACTGCCGAGATTTTAAAATCGGTATAACCGAAAGATAGTAACATTATCAATTTTTTTATTTGTCGACTATAGATTAATACATTTACTATAATACAAATAAGATTCCAATTTCAGTGACCTTAACGTAGGCTTTTGAAGTTGCTTAATGTGTAATAAATAGGTAATAAAATTTTGTATAACATTTATAAAAATTTTACACGCATACAGTTTTTGACCCGAGTGTCGGAAATGAGTTTGTCTTGGGTTCGCATGTATTATACAAGTTATTACTGACCTTGTTTTTCCTAACGTTACAATAATTCTCAGACTGCATATTTACATTTTACATAAAGTACATTATTTGATAATAGTGATATTATGAGATTATTTTTTACCTCTTTTTCCTCGCTTGATTAATATCGATCTCTCTATACTTCTAAGCGGACTCTCGCGGTAGAGCGACGGACGAGTTGATTTGAAAAACTCTTCTCTGTCTGAAACTTTCCTGCAGTAATATTACTTTTACCTTGTCAATTTTCAATTTTGAAATTGGCTCGTTGCCCCGGTGTGTTGCAGCACTTCTATCATTCCATTTTTTACTCGTCTGTTATACTTTTATTAACTTTTTTGAGTTGCATATTTCAAACATGACCAATGATTTATGTTAATAATTTATTCTCATCTTTACTTTGTGCTATGTTCTGTCTGCAATTTATTTTTTTTGTGATTATAAAATATGTATAACATGTTAAGTGATGTATTTATGATATTTTTTTTTCTGTATCAAATTTTCTAATCAATCTTTATAAATTTATATTGAAAGTATTTTAATTTCTGTGTTGAAAAATGACATTATCCTTCCTACTACAATAGAGGAATCTGTCTAACAGAGGTGGTTCATATTCGAAATAAATCCTTGAATGAATATTGAATTATGTCTCAATATGTCATATCTATTGACGTCATTTGCGTTGATTTTTTATTTGATTACTAGGATTTAAACTTGAAATAATATCCCAAGGCTGGTAGGTAGTCAGGAAGTAAGAAATATTTGTCTGATCTGCCTTTTTTGAGTATTTTATAAAAGTCCAACCAAAGTTGCACTTCCTCGTCGATACGGAAACATTGCTAGGGGATCAATAGATAATGTGACAAACACAAGTAGGCAGTATACAATTGTCGTAACGAGCTAGACATAGAAAATAGATCATTATTGTTTGCGGATGCGTACGCGGTTTCTATGTGGATGCCGCGAATGAATGAGAGCCCAATTTTTTTTACAAGGGATTAATCGTAATTGTATAGCATTAAGCTATGTTTTATTGGAGTATAAACGTTAATGTTGTCATTGTCTCTTTGTTATATTATAATTGTATAATAAATGGTATCAGGCAACTTTTCATTTCATAATTGTTATTTATGTTTAGGGTCGTGCAGTAGATTAATTGAATCTTTTTTTTCCGTGTACAATTTTTACCATCTTAAATAATTAGCGCCAGAATTAGCATTCTAAAGACATTGATGACAGTTCTGTCAATCTACTTTTTTTTTTGTTATTGTTGCATGACAAATTTGACTTGAACTCATTTTTGAGTATCAATTTAGCATTAAATACTGAATCAGATGGAACAAACCTCATTAATCAGGTGAGTTTCATAGAAAAATAATCATATTCATGCATAATTATAGTCTACCCTATTTTTTTATTTAGTAATAGTACCTAACCATATTAAAAAAATAACTATTTTTCAATCATGTTAGTGGATTTATTTATGTCTGTTCTGAGTTGGAGAATGAATCTTGATTTTTTCGACTTATAATGATTCAAAAGAGCATCACATCTGTAAATATTATCCAAGTGTATTTTAAATGTTTATATTTAAATTGAATTAGTCTTATAATTTTCGATCTATCAGAGCTGCTACAAGACAATTGCATGTGCTTCTAGAATGGTCATAAAGCAGCTCATCAAATTTTACTAGAGGAATTTTTAGTTTACACATACTATATGTATTTAAAATATACTATTTTACAACTTTTCTTAATGTTAATTTCATATGAATTATTAGTCGTAAACTAATCTTTATGACATTCCATGCAATATTTTAATTAAAAAATCTCAACAGTAGCGATTTTATGCTTTAAATATACGATCAAATTGTACAGAAACATTTAAAGTCAATACCAGTGCCAATTTATCTGATATATATTTCAAAGAATGTACTGGCACAGCGTATTCGTTTATAAAATAGTTATTGTGCTTCCATATTGAATTATTGCTTCTTTTTTACAACTTTTTATGGGGCAAAAATTCTTGATTCCTCTCGGCTACTATTTTTACATATATTTTTTTTTATACTCATGAAATATTATGCCACATTAGCCATTATTTTCTCCATTTTATGAAATCATTGATTATTTAGAATAAGAACATTATGCCTGAGGGGATCAAAAACCCATTTATCATTGTATATCAATTATGGCACAATGTAAATGGAACCAAAATTGTCAGTAACGTCAAGTCAATAAAAAAGTTTTTATTTCACAAAATATTTTCTACTAAACAAATTAGATATATCATTTTAATCAATCCATATGGAATCACTGGTATTTTTTAAATTATACCGATTTGCTTTTGATCCCTTCATTACTGAATAATAGCATTCTACTAAACTTACAATTCTCAATTAGTAGGATTTGAAAAAAACCTACCGTCTCTTCTTGCCATAAACAAACACAATTATATTTTAATAAACCTGGACACAAAACAAAACTTACTTTGACTTGGTGGGTATTGAGTACTCAATACTTATTAAAATTTTTGTATGTTATGCATTTTAAATAATATGAATCGTCTATAAGAATTGGTCAGATTTTGGGCAAGGCTTGGATTTGGTGTGAAGTGAATTTATTTACTAATTAACTGGTATAAAGTAAACAATCTCGATAGTGAATTCGAAAGGGATGCTACCATTATTTGTTCTCATTGAGAAAATGGTTGCTTTCAATTATAACATATTTACTAATACCATTCTAAATCAGGGATCACATCTTGCAATGTAATCTGACATGTTCCTGAAACGATATACCTTCTATTTTAATCTTCTTTTGTGCAACTTCCACATTTTTTACGTTAGGTCGCAAAGAGCGGAACTAGTCCTGATCATTATGAAAGAATGTGAAAGTAACACAAATCAATCTGTTTCCAGCGAGAATTAACAGTTGTAATAGTGATGTACCCCTTTTTGAGATAACACATGAAGAAAATTTAACTCTTATTTTAAAATGTTTTTTGTTTTATAAAAGTGCTATTTTAATATCTACAATGGATCCTTTTGAAGGTTGTGCAATTTTTTTATTATAAACTTCACTTACAGCGTTTATCACGTGAAGAATTATATATTTTGTGAATTATATGTTTCTATGTATATTTGTCACTTTTTTAATTTATATCAAGTCTGGTGAATGTCACGAGTTATAATGATTAAATATAAGGAATTCGTGTTGTGAATGTAAACTAATATCTACTTCAATTATTATCGTATAGAAGTAATCACTACTTTTATATTCTTCCTATTAAATAATATATACTTCGTGTTTCTATGTTATTTATTTCAACATTAACTATTGTGGCCGCGGGCATATATCGTAAAAAAGAAAACAACGTTGGTGGTACAAAATTTGATCACACATTATTCTAATCTAGTTGACCCGTGGATCTTTTATTACCGTCAGGCACTTCGACGCCGTTGCTATTAGTTTTTTCGCATAGTTAATATTAGATTGTGCAAGTTGCCGCCTAAAACATCTTAGGTATTTGTTTAATGTTACTAATTTTTAAAAAAATTAGTGGATAATATTAAGTTTAGTAAAAGAATCGTTAACATTTTGCTTTTCAGGATAAAATTCGTCGTTGAGTGTTGCCTTATCGCCTAATGAGATAATTTATTTGTTACTTTAATTGACTAATCATGTGGAACAAAATATGCTTGAAGCGGGAACTCACATTACTAGGTTAGTCATGAAGAGCCTATTTGTTTTGTAATCAATAGATATATACACAAATTGTATGGATAAAATAGGTGGGAAAGGGTAACTTTTAAATAAATATCCTTTTATAAGCATACAGTCCTGTGTTTGTTTTTATTCTCGTGTAAATCCCACTCTCCCTTAATGTGCTGATAAAACATATAACCTTTAATAATATCAAATACTATTATGATGATAATAGGAACATCACGGATACTGGGTGCCTGCCTGCATAAAAATTTGACAAAAACATAATATTAATTATACAGACTGTTATCAATAAAATACACCACTTAAAACATGTCAATTTTCATTACTAGCAGTTCAGTGATCGCCATCATCATTTCTTGGTAAATAAAAGTCAGAAACAGGGAAGCGAAGTGTGACAAAAAGATTACTCTTCAGGTGAATGCTCTGTCACATGTCAGAGCACATTAACTGCACTCTTAGGATAATTACGTATGACATTGCTTAGCTGTAATCTTCTCGACGTAGATCAGTCGGTAAAGATTACTCTCTCGGTGAAGATTAATTTGCACTGAAAAAGATTGTTGAAAAAAATTAGTTGGCACCTTTTTTCATATCACTCTTATTATGAAATGTTTTATATTTTTATTAGCGTTCAAAGTGTGGTTTGTAAAAAGTGATTGGGTGAAGTTGCCGACGATTGCAAATAAAGATATATTTCTGGCTGATGATTCACAATTGGTGAATCAAAAAAAATTATCGTCAAATGACCAATCTTTCATCATAGCCGGAGGTGATACTTTCAGTGAAAATAAAAATGTTTCTCCCCAGCGTAACGATTTTGTATCAGAATTAATTCGAAAAGAAAACCCACACACGCATTTGTATCCTAATCTTTTTTCAAACAAAGAAAGTTCTCATGTATCAAAAAAACTCTCACAGTTAAATAACTATTCTGAAAAAAATGTTACTATCAAAAATGATGAATCTTTTGCCGAAAAAACTACGGAAAATGTCGATGATATTTCTTTGAATGTTAATTATTCATCTACAATTCAGGATGCCAAAAATATACAAAAACCAAAAGCAGGTCCATTCAATTTAAACCATTTAGCAAATATCCTAAAAAACATTCAAGCTAACATATTCTCAAACATACCGCATGCAATAAAAAACAAAAAAGATTATCTGAAAGATATTCAGGATAGAATTCTACTGAACATTGGTAAGCATGTTTCAAATAAAAACGTTATCTCTTATCGATTAGATATCAACACTTATGTTAAACTTTTCAAAAAATGTGTTTTCATAATTTATAATATCATTTCAATCAACAAGTAACAGTCAACACCTTAAAAGCTACATATGTATGAATAAAATTATTTGATTAATCTGTTCGCATATCACTTTTCATATTTTTGTAACTGCTAAATTTACACACGAGTGTTAAGTTTAGAGTTTTTAGGAATTGTGCAACAAATGATTCTCATTGAAAGAAATTGCTTAACTTCAGTTTCTAACCACTAACTCTACAGATGTTTATGTAAAAACTTAAATTTGATTAATTTTCATTTATATTCTCTTGAGCCGTAAAAACTCATGAATTTTATTTCATGTAACTATTTAAACATTTTCAGAAGACCGTATCGGTCTCATTTGGCCAAACAATGACAATCGTCAAGCTCGTGGTCATAAAGGAGATGACCAACATCTCGATTTTCCATCAGCGGAAACTGCATTGATGACTATCGGATTTCTAACCTTTGCAGTTTTTCTCATAAAATTGGTCCTGGTGAGTTGCAATATATAGTAAAACCTAAACTGTTCAAAATTGAGGCATTCTATTTATTAAGAAATTTGGGGCATAAGCAATCAAGAACAAACCCTTAAGCACACATAAAAGCTATTATTATAGTTGAATCTGGTTGCAGGAAAACTAAATTTAAGACAAAAATTATGAGAATGTATGAGGATAACATGAAAGCAATTTATTTATTCTTGAAGTTAAAATCCTTCATTATTAAAAAATTGCCGATCCTAAAGGCGAATGGTCAATATCTTCCTCTTTGACTGCTGTATCACAGAATTGAGACCCTCATTTTGATTTTTTTTTTCGATGATTTTGTCATCTAGATTCCACTAATCACATATACTTTTATAAAAAAGAATGCATTAAAAGTTTGAGCAACTTAATAACCGCCAGTTTTCTATAACTAATTCTTGCGACAATACATAGATACAGAAAAGGTAATTAGATTTTTTGATCAACTGATCATACAAAATATCACTACAAAAAAGAAACTCAAATATTAACATTAATAATTATAATAATTTATAAGATTTGTCAAAAGTATTTTTATTATTAGGTAACATAATATACAAAACTAACACAAATATTTATTACAGCAAGTGATCAACGTGCTGAAGGCTAAGAAAA
The DNA here is from genome assembly GCA_028555115.1 of Himalopsyche japonica. Classification (NCBI taxonomy): domain Eukaryota; kingdom Metazoa; phylum Arthropoda; class Insecta; order Trichoptera; family Rhyacophilidae; genus Himalopsyche; species Himalopsyche japonica. The sequence goes on from JAHFWJ010000483.1 coordinate 2,747,843, forward strand.
TGATGTATTTTACTCCAATGGCGACAGCGATGGGAAGATCTTTTAATAATAGCCAACAGATGGACATTGAAACCACAGCACGGATACTGCAGATGATGGAAGACTTCAAAAAATATTGAATAAATCATTTTCTATCCATTCGAGAGTAAAATCACATTTCCTCTGTAAACAATAATTTGAAACGAAACATGGTCATCAAAAGAGGAAACCATATTCCAAAACATTCAGCAAATAAAATCAAATCTAAATCATTGGTTTTTATTTTTTAAATATTTACAAAATTCAATTACATAAAATATTATCTAAAACTGATTCTCATTTAAATTTCTGAAATCCACAATGAAAATATACACATATTTATTCGAATATTGTAAGTTATAGTCAATATTGTACACAATTAATGTTAGATTTTTGAATATTCATGCTTTACAAAATCTCTTGAAATAAATATTCTAGGGGACTATATATATATATATAAAATATCTCAAAGGATAATAATCATTAGATTTCTATATACATACATGTTACCAAATATTATCACTGAGTGATCCATTTGCGGGCGGAATATGAGCATCTTTAGCAATTTTCTGCATAAAAACACCTAACCTACTTTTGGGTCCACCCTCGTCAATTTTTTGCATTTTGTCATAATATTCAGTCATTAAAAGTTGTAGAACTTTTGCAAATTGTCTTTTATAGTGCTTGAAAAATTCTGAACCGCACACGGACAAAAAATCGAATAGAAGTGTCGCGCTGATTTCCATTTCCGGTTCTAGATTGGCGAACGCCGCCAACCACCGCCATGCGTGAGGCAGGCTCTGAGGGTGTTGTGCCTTGACTGTTCTCGGCATCTTCGTCACCCAGATTGCGGCGTTCAATCGAAATATTCCAGACATCCTCTTGATAAACTTGTCCTGCTTCTCAATAGTGCCATCCTCATTATACTTGTAGCCTCTCGCTTTATAGAACTCTTCATCAGATTGACCTTCGCACTGCGGAATAATCATGGGTACCAAGTACGGACAGTCTCGATAGAAATGTGCATTTAGTAGTTTAATTAAGTCTGGAAACTTTGCGCATAGTGCAATTGTCACAGAAGCAATGGGAAAAGCGGCCTCTGGGTTGCTAGAAACTGTCAGATCTCCTTGCTGGACGATTTTACGTGCTAATAGATTCATGCAGAATGCTTTTCCTTCGGGATGCTGATTGACTGAAATATAATAGTTCTGCACCTTGACTCGGTCACCGTTGAGAAGCTGAAACAGCTTATCATATTTATCTTTCAAATGAGACCCGCTCACGGAAGATATGCTGTTTAAAGGAGTGTTCACAGCTTTCTGCAGATCGAATCTGAATTTTTTCTGAGATATGTCATCTAATAAATGTTTATAACTAGTTTCATAACTTTCTAAATACTGTTTCGACTCTAAATATAAATTGTGAGATTGATTACTAAAATATTTTACTTTGACCGGAACGCTTGGAGCAGGTTTTGATTTTTCAACAGGAGCACTACTATTATTGACAGTTGGGCTTATTTCATTAACAGGACACGCCTTGGGTATTGAGATAGTCTCTTGGATTACTTTGGCTTTGTTTGCCAGCTCAGTGTTAGCAATGTCTTGCAGAATGGCAGTTTTTAAATTTTCCATCTGACAAAAAAGTGCCTCAGTCTTTTGAATATCTTGGGGCTTAACAATTCCAGCTTTGAAATTTTCAGTTATATTATCCATTGAAGAAAGAATGACTGCTATATTAGAATCATAATTTTGCCGGTTTTTACTAGATATAGTCTTATCAGATGTCAATATATTCGTTATCTCTATGTGTAAGGTACTCAATCTTGAATGGTTCTTATTAAATCTTTCAAACATTTTTGCTAATTCTAACTGTTTCTCAGTATTTCTCCTGATCTTTTCAGCGTGTGCTAGATTTTCATCATCTAGTTTTTTCTGTTCCATTGCTGCAACCTCATCACCTGCAGCCAATTCTTGTAGTATTTCTATTTCCCGATTCCGTTGTTCTTGGGCTCTCTTCTCATATTCGAGCTCTTGTTGGTTCCAGAATTTATTTCTCATTTCAGCTTGCTCCGCAACCATCTTACTGAGCCTATTTTTCAATATTACATCGGCCGCTTCTTTTCTCTGTATTTCAAATTCATGCATCAATTTGCCCAATGACAGATTGCCGCATTTAGTCTCTATCAACGGTTCATTTTGCCACAAGTCCACAGTCGTCATAGGTTTTCTTGGTTGGGCGTTGTTCAATTTTACGGGGAATGTGATACGTAGATTTTCTAAATCGCCTGCTGAATTAGGATCAATGCTGACTTTTCTGGGACCGATTGTCGTCTCATTTACGTATGATGATATCTCTATAGCTTTTCTGAGGGCTGACTTCCTTAAATTTTGGAATTCGTGATCTATTTCAGGTATACTATTATATTTACGCATTTTGAAAATTCACCAACACAGGCAATCTAAAAAAAATATTTGTGCAGTGTTACTCTTACAAGAAACATTCATAAGGAACCACAACAAAAACGATTTTTCACTGAGGAGACTACAAGGGGAAACAAAAATTTGGATCTTCTATTTGAACGTTTACTAACTTTTTTCTCTTAATTTCTTTAGCAATATTAGGTCTTCACTCGTTGATCAATAAGGAAACGTTCTGTGAGGAAGCACTGAAAAAAAATCGGGGCGTTCTTAATAACTTGACCAAAATTAAAAAAAAATATTTTTTTTTAGTTTTTATTTAAAGAAAGACATGTGATATGAAAATTTGTTTCTTTTTTCAGTAAATTAACCTTTAGATATTTAATAATTTCTCTGCTTCCAAAATTCCATATTTTGACAATTTCTTATTGTTTTCAGCAGTTTCAGAGTGAGCAGAAGGAACCGCTGTTATTTTTAGGTTATAAGTAGTATTGTATACTTACCAATCGAAATTAACCAAATGCTTATTGTAAATATATCTCAAAGCAACGTAAGATTGTGAACGTCATTTAGAAAAGCACATTTTTACATTATATTTTATACTTCGTTCATTTCGAACATCGTAAGCGTTAATACAAAAAAAAATACTGTTAAATACTAAAGATTATAGAAAATATCAAACGTTTTTTTTTAGAATGAGGATTGTGCATCTGGGGGTGTGATACATAAACTAGTATACTTCACCACTGTAATATGACTGTTTTTAGTTTATTACGTTAACTCCCAATCACAAAAATTATTGTCAAATTTAATGTTACATTCAGACTGTTAGTTTTTTAGTCAAATGTCAGAAATAATTAGCAATTGTAATATAATTGTCTATGTCCATAGACCATAGGTAGAAATAGCAGGGTAGAAAACTATAAACTGAAATACCTTTGATGCGTTGCAAGGAAAATATATATGCCCACGATACGGTAAAAAGTTTGAATAGATTTAAATCCAAGCTATCCTTTCGACAAATATCGAATAACAACGTGGACCACTTTTCAACTTTGAAGTTGCTGAATATACAAAAATATAAATTTGAAGAATATGGTAAAATTATATAGCTCTGAATGACGATTTTTCACATAATTTTCCGAAAAATTAAGACAAGCTTAGCAATACTACCCAATTCATTTTCAATCGATATTGATAGTGTATCAACAGAGCTATAACTTAAAATTAGTGATCTGCATGGTGACATTGATTTAAAAAAATTGAATCGTTGTGAAGAAAACTTAAAATTTTACAATGGCCTTAATTCAAACAACCCCGACCAACTTGTGCAAGAAAAGTGTTCGTTATTTATGGATCAACCTCAATGAAAGTTCTTTACGATCAAATATCTCCAATGACCATTAACAGTTTTGAAAATATCAACTACAAAATTAAATACGTAAAACAGTTTCATTATGCTCATTTTTTGTTGTTGTTGTTTTTATGTTTATTTTTCGTGATAATAAATATCTTTAATGGTATTTTACTTACGGCCTGCCGCTCATTTTGAATTTTTGAATATGGCCCTCCATCCAAAAAGTTTTCGTACTCTGGGTTATAGTGTATAATTTGTGAGGAATGTATACACTGATATACATAGGTATGCAAAATGCGCGTTAGAATATGGCAAGAATGACAGTTCTGGACAGTTCGATTCGAGTTTTTGTTTAGAAAATAGTTGCCTTATTATTCGTTCAATTGAAGTAAAACTTAACTAAATCCAGTGCGTGATTCAGTTTCTTGTACTGCTGATGTAGGTCGCAATCAGAATTTTGAGTAAATCTTGCGAATAACATTTACTCATGCACGATGACAGAAGAAATAATTTTGAGTGATATTAAACATAAAAGAATAAGTAAGACAATAATAGTACCCGGTGATTTTTCATTTAACGCCGTGGAAGGTTCAGAATGTCAAATAAAAATTTCAGAAGCGTCCATCAAGAACGAATTAGGACAGTGCCAATCAAACGAAACCAGTGCCATTTTGAGAGAAAATTTCGCCGGTAATGTCACAATCGGACAAAGCTCATCATATATAGATATCGACATAGAGAGGTGTTTGCAGTACATGTTCAAAGGCGAAACGAGTCTCATCCAGATCACTTACTTGAACAAAAACGATAGCGTCGCTCAGACAGTTTCGTGTAAAGTAACAATAATTAACGTGACAGATCCTGGACTCTTTTGTGACTGGCACTGGGCCAAAAAGGTGACAAATGCGATCAAACATAAAGATTCAGGAGTCGAATTAATCAAAGAGAAGAAGGTTATTGATGCGTTTAGGCAGTTTAGTAAAGCTTTAAAATTCGTTTTGTCTTTAATCGATTCAGACTTCGAATCAATGAGCGAAACCGATAAAACTGATGTAAACGATTTAAAAGTAAAACTCTATAACAATCTGGCGCATTGTCAACTTCAATTTAATGAATATGACGCAACTGTGGTCTTATGCACCAAAGTGTTAGCCATCGACGAAGGTAATGTGAAGGCCTTATACAGAAGATGTTGCGCGCTGATGGGCGTGTCAGATTGGGAAGCCGCTTATTCAGACATCTGTCAAGTGCTCACCATTAATCCCGACGACCCTGCTGCCAAGCAAAAGGCGTCAGTACTAAGAGAAAAAGTGAAACATATGAATGAAGCATACAAAAAAGTTATCAGAAGTATGTTCGTATGACTACCGAAATCTCCATGAATTCCTGGATTTCAAAAGTGATAATATCAATGCAGTGTAATTAATGTCATTCTGTTTTAAATGTCTGGCAACTTTTTAGATCATATTATTTCAACTACAAAAGATTTCAAATATGTAATTTATTATAAAAAAAAATCCACTCGTAAGCAAAGAGAACAAACCTTGTAACTTCCAAAATACTAAAAGCGAGATTTTAGTTGCCATTTTGAGTAGGAATTTTTACATTAACCTTTACATCCAGCAGTCTATGTAGAGATCACTGATTTTCATAGTTCTCTGCTCAATGGTTTATTGGTTTGAGTAACCAGCAAGTATCAAATTTCGCAATTGGGTTACAATAATTTACAATAATGATACAAAAAAATATTGGAATTACATTAAAAAAGCAATTCATAATCATCAATAATGCAAAAAATGCTTGGGCAGCGAAGTACTCCCAATGTGCACAGCTCATGAAGTAATAGAGTAATATTTTTTTTGAAATTTTGTTGGCAAATCATTTGATCGAAAACAATACTTCATTGACTAAATAAATATTGAATTAAAATAAAACGACAAGAATTTTTATAAATCAATAAAACTGCCTACAGTTATCAATTATTATTTTGATACACAATATTTTGAATAAAGGTGGCTCATATATTTAGAATTTTTCCCTTGGTGTTTTCACCTCTAAATACCAACAATATATATATATATACTGTGATAGTTTTGTTTTTGGCTAACTGAAGAATATGTAGCTCAAAGAGGCAAAACACATATAACATTTAGTAATAGTATCGTTTTTAATCTATGTTTAAAAATCAACTTTCTTGCAGTTAATCTAAAAGTTAGTTTTAGTTCAATTGAAATTTTCGAAACATTAAAATCAATTTGTTTTTGCCTATTTTCAAACATAAGTAAATTATTTTAGTACTAGCTTACAGGGTTGGTATTAGGAGGGAGTTCTAAATTTTCTCTTCGCTGCACTAGTATGTACAGATAAACTAAAAAAACTAACAAGTTCTTAACTTTCAAGATAGAAAATAATGAGATAATATCCCTTCATGTCATTGCTGATTATTAACTAATTCATCTTAACCAGATAATTGTGCAGTTATGTGGAAAGTACACCCTTGCCAACTGGCTGATATATTCATTGGTTTTATCACCCAGTAACTAAATATTTTATCCATATATATTGTTTTTCAAAACTAAGAATAATCTTAGTTTTGCATTTTTCGCGGAAAAAAACAAAATCTCTAATTTTGTATGAGATTTACTCCCCCAATTATACTACTCCAAATTACATGTTCCCGACTTTAGTGTAATGGAAGTTTTACTGTACTGTATTGGATAGTCAGAATAAAGATAGTGAGTGGCTTGTTGTTAAGAAGTTTAACTCATCACCTGTCAACGGAAGTGGACTTTCTTGAAGATTATATATTAAATACAACTGTAAACTTAGATACAATATTGATAAATACACCTGTCAACGGAAGTGGACTTTCTTGAAGATTATATATTAAATACAACTGTAAACTTAGATACAATATTGATAAATACACCTGTCAACGGAAGTGGACTTTCTTGAAGATTATATATTAAATGCAACTGTAAACTTAGATACAATATTGATAAATACATCTGTCAACGGAAGTGGACTTTCTTGAAGATTATATATTAAATACAACTGTAAACTTAGATACAATATTGATAAATACACCTGTCAACAGAAGTGGACTTTCTTGAAGATTATATATTAAATACAACTGTAAACTTAGAAACAATATTGATAAATACATGTGAGCTAACACAGTGGTTAGCAACCTTTTGAGAGACTAGGTAAAAAAAATCAAATAACGCTTAGAACAATTTTTTTACAGTAAATTTATTTTCACTTAATTAAATTCATATTAACACTTTACGGTCCGCGAACGCCACATTGTTGTCATTTTTGAGACAAACATTACGATCCGGGAACCTACAATGCGGCGTCATTGGATGCGCGCAGCTATACTTCCAAAAATTAATAGGAATTTTAATTCTTACTTTCAAAATTTATCGATAGATGGAAGAAAAATATACATGAGGTCTAAAATTAAAATAGGAAAAAACTATTTTGGTGTAGTTATTTTAATTATTTACGAAAATGTGCGGTCCATTAAGTGTTAATATAATATATAAGTAAATAAAAATTGACCTTCAGTTACTTTAAAGTGATACAAATCATTATTAATTTTTCATTTTCAGATATTTTCAATGAATAATTTAATAAAAGTAATACTACATTTCTTTAGCAGGTGACTCAAAATGTAGTGGGTAATTCAATTAACCACGTGTAGTAGGTTACCGACCACTGAGCTAACACAGTATGTGTTGGGATAATTGGTGCAATGCAATAAAGCCGACTTAAATTATCGGAAAGTCACTGAAGAAGAAATCGAATTAACATATTAAATAATGTGACTGATTGCTTATGTCGGATTGGAGAGAAATATTATATATATTTTTTTGTATAAACATGGTGTGATAAAGTATGGTTGTATATCATAGTATGTACGTGTAATAAAATAAAATTGGTTTATAAATAAATGTTTTGATTTGGGATCAAAACCGTCCCATTCTATAAATGCTGCCATGTTAACTCTACAGTGCGTGATGATGCATATATGCATCACCGCTTATTTCCTTGTCTAACTATGTATTTTAAGTATTTGGGTATTTCAAAAACCTGGTGTTTTATGTACGAATCATACATGTTGTCTATGGCACACCAATGGACCAGAGATAACTTCTAAATTCGTTTTTATTTTGATGACGATGATGATGATGAGATGCCTTTTATAAATAAAAATGGAAAATAGAGAATATTCGGTCTACTTAACACTTCAATTCTAATGGCAATAATGTAAATAATGACAATTTTTTTTCTGTTCCAACGGAAGAAATGCTTTCCATTGATGAAAAAATATGTTCCACGGAAGCTCGTCACCGTCTAAAACAATACTTGCCGTTAAAACTCCACAAATGGAGATATAAATTCTTCATTTTATTTGGAATTTCCGGTTTTTGCTTCAAATTTGAAATTATACACTGGAACAAAAAAATAATGCATTTAAACGTTATCCATGAAAATCAGATCTTGATGAGAGTTGTAAGGAAATTGTACAATTGACCCTAGAAATTCCAAGAAATTGTAATTTTATGGTTTACTTTGACACTTATTACATATCTTTGTCAATAATTAGTAATTTTGTAAATCATGGAATTAATTATCTCAATCATGAAATAGAATTCCATCTTGCATAGTTCCATGCAAAGCAGATGCAAAAAAAAATGAAAAAGGGCACTTCAAATGAACTTGTTACGAATTTTGAATGGGTCGAAATAAGCAATGTATACTAGAGACAAAAAACTGGTAGTTTTGTTGTCATCATTCGTGGGCCAAGCCAAATGCAAGCACAATGTCTCCTCAAGATGCACGAGTGGATGATACTAACCATTTACTAATTTGGAATGAAACACGATTGCGTTGCAATTATTCCAAAATTAACTCACAGACGTTCGTGATATGCGAGAAGTGTGAAGTAAGTAGCCTTATGTTTAAATAAGAAAAAAGTTTTGTTGCGAAAATTTCCATACAGAATAATTTTGGTACTAATGCATACTGATGCATATATATATATATATATACATCAACTAAACTTTTGTTCAATAAAATTATAATTGTTGTAATATATTTATATATTATATTATTTTTCCCTCATTTAAATCAGTTATTAGAACATGAATTTATTTATTAAAACAAAAACAAAAAAATCGTGCACTGTAGGGTTAACTGGATACTAAATGATTTAAGACTGCACTGAAATGTATTTGTGATGGTATTTACAAATATCCTAGTAATAGTTAAATCAATTGTTAATTTGTCACCAAATAGTTCATTAGTCGCACAAGGGGTTTAAAGCATAATGTGAAATATGACTGATCAAAATTGATGTAGGTACACTGAATAACTATTTACCCATTAGTCTATAATATAAGTCTTGATGTGTTTATATGTGAAAGAGTATACACTCATTCCTGCTCATATACCACATTATTCTTCAATATGCAGTCCAAAACTTCATTAAATAATTTGAAGGAAAACCATAAAGATGACTATTTTTTCATGATTAAATACTTTTACTTACTTACCACCGAAGCATGTGAGGGGAAAATTTCACTTTTTGTATTCTATTGCCTTAGAATTTTACCTTCACAAGATATCGCTGGTGTAAAGAAAATCATCGAAGAAGTCATTGAAGACACAACAATGAACAGACTATAAGCATGGCGTGTTACATATCAATTTTGGGTGGGATAAATAATGACCAAACATTTAAAAAATAAAGATTTATTCATCTTACACCAAAAACCATTTTTTACAGTTATTTATCTTATTGAAAATGTTTAAATTTTACTCATAACACCTTGTAAATAGCATTGAGCACAATATGTAATAATTCCAGAGAAACAGATTTGAACTGAAACTTTCACCTATAATGTAATAACAATCAATTTACGGATTTATGGCACAAAAAATAAGGAGTTAACTGTTTACTAAAGGTTTTCTTTTCTGCCGCTATTGCTGATAAGAAAATGAACAGAAGTACTTGGTTGATATGCCAATTATATACAAATCTAACTGTTGCAGAAATATACAAATAAAAAGGCTCGTTAATTATTAGAAATATCTTCAGGCACAGTTGGTGTCGTATTTACACTCCTATTCATAAATATTTCTATTAAATACTTACATAACTTAATAATTATGACAATAATAGAATAATTATTACGGATAAATCCTGTTAAGAAAACGAAAGGTAATATTAAAGAGGTGAACCGTGGCATTGTAATATTTCACCCGTTCGATTCACTGGAAGAACGCCGAGATGAACTTAACTATTTTTTTATCAAATTAACGAAATTTTGTAATAGGATGAATGCAAACAAAGTCTATAAAATTAATTTAAAAAAATGACAGATCAACAAAAAATAAACCCACATATCTAAGAAGTATAACAATAAATATTTAAACATTTTATATAACAATAGCATTAGAATTTAGTTTTTTGATTGAGCAAAATTGTTGAATATAAAATTTCAGAATACTAAATAAAAAGAGTGCATATTTTAAATATTGCTTTCAAGATGTACAAATACAAATAGAATCAGTATAAAATAGCTGGATTTGTCGGTAAAACACGATTATCAATAATTCAACAAGTAAAAGCACGTATCCTAATTTATAACTTTAAAAAAAAAAACTATAATAACCCATTCAAATTAAATTTACCAATGATGAATTTTTATAAGGAGATATAAAATTTGCAATCGAACACAAAAATGTAAGTCTGGAGGTTTTCACATTATAATTTATACATTTTAACTATATTATAAATCTGCTATATTAAGCTAATTTTATATTAAATACATATAATTTATATAAATGATTTGGCAACATGGATTTGTGTCACAGATTGAAAACTACAGCATATCAATCAATTTTATTGCAGAAACATGCCTTCAGAATCTGTCAAAAATGATAAATATAATTTCAACTAACCCGATTGCACCGCAAACATTCACACGTACTCCTCGATATTCAACAAGCATTTAAGCTTTCAAGTGGCCAATTAAATTAACTTCGATTCCTCCTGTTACAATATCGCACAATCTATGAGTGATTTTGTACATTGAAATATATGTTTTATTTATTTCAAATGAACAGATATAAATTTCTGGTTTAGTATACATTCCTAATCAATTCCCAGAATATGGAATCAATATCAACAGAACCACAAAATCACAAATGAAGCCTGTATAGATCTTTCTTCATTTCTGATCGAAACACTAAGGAACCGACCAATAAATAGTGCTGTAATATAATTCTTTGTAATTTTCGTCTATTGTACAACTTTGTAACTGTGGAAACTTGGACATTGAAAAATCCGTGTAATGAATTTGTTATAAAAAAAAACAGAGTGTGAAATAAATTAATATAAATACAAATGTGACTCGCAATCGAGGCATTACTTAAATTTTTTAAGTAATAAATTAACAGGGTTTATCAATGATAAGGGATCAACCCTTGAAATAAACCGACTATTTCTTAGCCATATCACATTGCATTGATCACTATGTTTCGTAGTTACACAGCAGTGCAGTCGGGTTGTGTTTATAACAACTAAATAAATGTGGCAAGAAACGTAATAAAAGAAATTCGAGTTGAATATAGACTCACAATAATGATTTTTATGTATATATAAAACATAATTCTAAATGATGAGAGAGATTCTCTCCAGAAACATTATTATGAATAAAAATCTCAAGTAATAAAAAAAGGATATAAGTTACAAACAGTTCTTAATTAAAAAATAAACTATTACAGTGGCTTAAAACAAAACCTTTAACAATCTAAAGGCAAGACTTTACTGATGAAATGAATATGTGAAAAAAATTGATTTATACGCAGCGAAATTTTCAAAAATACTGTTACAATTTTCAGAGTTCCGATACCTTAATTTCAAATGGAAAAATATAACCACAACGGCATAAATATCATTTTTACATAAACAATTCGTGTAAACTAATTGGGATAGTACTTAATTTACATTTTTATTATCACAACTGCAGGCATGCTTTACATGTCAATGAAAAACACACACATCCTATCTTATAGGTACACGGATCTAGATTTATATTAAGGAAACAACCTGTCGCTAATTGTTACAGGTGTGATTTTTTTTTATTTTTCCCGGCGTGAAAGCTAGTGATATGGTACGGATGAAGGTAAAAGTGATAAGTTTCAATATAACTACAGTAAGCGGATTCGTGTAATCTTTCTTTTGCTAACAGTGATATCAATATTTTAAGTACAGCACCGTCAGCTATACATTTATAAACCTAGTAAGCATTGCCCCCTCTCTCGTCTCATTCTCAGCGAAGAAATTGTCTGTCACTTCCGCACCCGAATAAAGCTGAAAAATATATTACTCAACGAAGTTACAGTCAAATGTTTTTTTTCTTTTTTATGATGTTTTCGTCTAAATATCTTAGCATTTTTAAAGTAGTAGTATAGATTGCATTTCATGTAAATATGGTATATGTGATCATAGTAAGTATTAAGATATCGGAGAGATATCGTACACTGTGTGTACTAACTTGGCTACGGGGGCAGAATCTTGCTTTTAGAGTCCCATAAAATATTTCTACACAAACGTATACTATAAAAATATTTTGATGTTTTCTTTATGAAACAATTAACAATTAGAGGGAACAGTGCTTGTAAATAAAGATTTATTACATCATGCAATTTGTTAGATTTACAAGATTGCTGAACGATATGATTCATAAAATTATGTAGATACCAAAATTAGAAAGAACATAAACGTGTTTGAAAAGTAAGTAAATTTATAATTCAGAATCGTGTTATACTTGACAGATGAAAACATTTTCATTGTCAGAACCATTTGTCTTACATATAAAATTATTTTGAAGAACTCGTCTTGAGACCTGATTTTTAAGCGGCCTAAAATTTTGTAAATATTACTTATATATTCAAATGCGTATCTCATCTTAATCACTATAAAAATCGTTGGAAGCGTTTATCGCTGCGCAAGATATTATTAAAATTTATTATATCTATCGAAACACGGCACAGCGAGATTTATTCAAAGAGAGAAACGCTACACGATTTCGATACAACGATATAACAAATGGATGCGTAGCAATTTTATTTTAAAAATAGATATACAGACGGCACATAATCTATCCGCTTCGCAATTGTGGGACACAAGTTCATGAGCGCTCATAGTAAAAATAACTTCTTTACAACACGAATATACAAGGTATACCATGAAACGTAAAGTTGTGAGAAGTATGAAATTAGTATAATTAGATTTGAAGTGATTTAAAAAATAACATAGTGCCTTAAGGAAATAATGACAGTTTAGTATTCGGACTTCATTATGAATGTAGAAGTTTACAAATTTCATGATCTAAGTCAGTTTTAATTCTACATAGAACTATAGAACATTGCTGTGTGAGTTGTACAGTCTTAAATAGGTTAAATCTTAAACCTTATTGAAGCGAATGATTATCTTGTGCTGTTATGAAACATGAAATGGCCAATTCTGTGATAATTTTTAAGTAAAAATTTCATGAGACTATTTAAAAGGACAGTTACAGTTAGTTAATCTGACAAATAGAGATGTTGACAATTGATTGAACATTCACTTATTCTGCGAAACGTGCATAAGAGATACAGAAAACGGTAACTTACACGGTTTCCAAATATAAGATAAAAAGTAATGGCTTTTTTGAGCAAGTGAAATATACATATTTGCCAATACATAGGGGGGGTTCAAGATTATCTGCCTTCCAACAAACTATTCACCACTTCTAAGGCCTATCTATAACTCCATCCAATACATAATATGGATGGTCATCTGTGGTTTTTCAGGATGGCATAAATTATTTGCTTGGAAGGGACAAAAGAGATAAATGTTCCCCAAGGGCAGTGATATTATATGCCCAGGGGAGTTCATGAACATTTTTAATTTGGAATATATAGGCATCAAATCAATTGTGCTTGACAAGACAGTTCAATAGAAAATTAAAAAATATTTAAAACAATACGGTGAATCAATCAAATTTAATAAAAATCGTCCACAGTTTGTCAAAGTATAACTTCACACTAACATCCATTTGATTTTAGAGTATGATAGATGAATCCCTAAGAAGTAAAATTTCCAAAAATTGAGCACGTAAGCAATAAGAATTGAATACAAAAATTGTCATATTTATACAGTGTGATCAAAATTTGAAAAATAGCTATGAATGTACATTTTTTTTTTTTGATCGGCTCTCTTACAAAAAGATATTTTCGAAACAAAGACGAGGAATGAGAACCCGATGCTTTTTTCTTGATCCCACTTACCACAGTTTACTGCAAATTACCACGGTGGGCAATCCCATGCCGTCACTCCGCGTGTAACATACCACCGCAGTGAACCCAGATTGACCGGTTTGACAATTTATTAGGAGGAGGAGGCTTATCAGTCCTACGCGGGCCGGGAGAGGGGGCGACACCTGACGGAGACAGAAATGTTTGACGTGTTTGAAACGGAAGGAGGGGACGGTGCCCGGACTCCGTATCACAATTGTTTCGCTTTGCCATTGACCGCTTGCTCTGCTACGTGAATGGCCGCCTGCTGTATACTTCTCTCTACAAACAGCTGATAGAAAGGCTTCATCAACTGAAAACAAATAGCATATATTATAAAATAGCTATTATGACAACTGACACACATAAACACAAAAATATTTCACGTAACAAATCATTCTTATATAAATAATAGGCAAAATACAGCCCACAAATACAATCACAAGTACATCATTCAGAACAAGGGCTTAAACAGTGTTATTTAATCTCTTTCACGCTAACGCCCCGACGCATGGGGCGGCAATGTGCAAGACCTGTACGCGAGCGCCCTAGACGTTGGGATGCGAACATTCAAACGTCAGTAATGCAGGAAATCCTTTGCATATAGGACTGATTTTGGTTTTAAAATATCGCCCAATTCGTCCTGATACTACCACCTCCGTAAACTTGTCAAAAGTATTAGGTTTCTTAATCAAACCCTTCAAATTTATTCCGACCCTGCCAAAGTAACATATCAGTTTGACACTGCGTGCTAAACTCGCGTCTAACTTCGCACTGAACTTTGCACCAATCTCATGGCGTTGCAATGTGACACTCCATGACACATGACAGTAATGGCGCCTGTTCATTTGAGTTTGATTGGTGGCTTCGCTACGTCACAGTAATGGCGATTTACTAGTGAGTTATTTGTTAGGGATATAATTGTTAACGCGATTGTGAGAACATTGGACATTTCTTTGTATTTTTTAATGTTGTGAAACATTCTTAATGCATCTAGCTCCCATAAAAGCCAACCCACTTATTTTTTATTGCTGTATTTATAGCTCTATGTGGAGAGAGAACATTTTGAAAAACAGCAACGTGGACAGATTTTGTTAATTAAAAACTGTCACGCTGATCGGGTTAATGTATGTGTACAAGTTTTGAGTATGTCAATTTGAGCTGAAACGTAAGATAAAAAACTGACAAGTGATAAATGCAATGTTCCAATATGTAAATGTGGCAATATGATTCAGGATGCTGAGCTCATCTTTTAGGAATGTCCAAATAAAGTCTCCAAATTCAAAATGGGATCTTTCAACCCCATCGTCATGCTGACTTGGTTGCATCTCTGACAAATTACAGGGTATTCAAACAAACATTAAGCAACATAAGGATTATTACAAAATGTTATATAATCCAGAAAGAAAATTAAAATTGACATTGATTCTGCAATAGACTATATGTCTTGCAGCTCCAAGTGTTAACAATGAAGTAAGTATTTTTTTTACTAAATTGAAATATGTTACTATTTCTTGGGATGATTTTATTATATCACCATTAATTGACATTAATTAAGTGTCAAAACAGAAAAGATATTTTTATTATACTGACAGAATTCAAACATTATACTGGATGATTGAACTCATGAATTCAGCTCGACTATGAAAGTAATTTGAATTGAGTCAATTTCGTTGATAGTTTATACCTTAGGTGAAGAGATTCAACATTTCTATTGAATGCGAAAAGATGATAAAATGATTGATCGGTTTTTAACTATAAATATTATAGTCACGTGTAACTTAATCATTTCAATTAATCTCCACGGCCACATTACAAAAGTAACAACCCTTTAAAGTCAATTATCTGAACAATAGGTTTACCAGTGTACTAATGATATTATACGATATGTACATAGGGCAAAATTATTTGAAAAAACATTTAATAAAACGTACATTCTCCCATAAGAATGATGCGGTCTCATCTATCTGCACACCTAACTCCCTCAGTTCACCGCTATACCTAAAAACAGATAAACAAAAAAGGCGTGAATACGTATCCAATACGAAAACTAAAAAATAATATTAATACAACATATGACAAATGATAAAAATATATTTATGAACACAGAAAAGCGAAAGTTTAAGAAGTGTATTGTTATGTTGGTGAGTTACTACATGGCCACTTTGTGACCCAGGCTTCTTTGATACCACAATATGATATATGTGCACTGTCATCTACGCTTTAAATTTAAATATAATCTTAACCCTGTCACTGCTAACGTCTCAACTGCTGAGATGGCTGATTTTACTGTGTTAATAGTTGATACCCGGAAATATATGAATTAACAGTGGTTAAAACCTTCCTGTACTTGCACATTTTTGAGTTAATGCGATGCTTGATTTGTCTTGACAAACTCAATAACATTGTTTCAAACCAATATTGTACAATAAATTTTTGAAGTCTAGGTGTTGGAATATCCTTTAAAATGCTCAGCAGAAATGAGTTATAGGTCCCTGTAAAAGATGGGCCAGTGATCGATTATATAAATTATAAATTTCATCATTATGAGTATTCAATTACCTAATATACGCCCAGACTACGAGCATTATGAGCGAGAAGCCCATGGCAAAATTGCAGAGATTGGCAAGGGAATAAATGCCAAAGAGTCCCAAAATCCCACTGAGGACATAGAAGAACATGGCGATGACGAAAAATACAGACGGTGTACGAGCGGCTTTGAATATATTTTTACTTTCGTTGTGCGCCTTAAATTGATTAAATGAATCTTCCAAGTCCTGCAAAATACAAGTTGAATGAATAACACAATTATCAGTAATAAATAATAATGAATTAGATTTGTTTAACCTTTTGTGTGGAGTGTTGCACTATCTTCAGTGATTTTATTACAGTGTTCAAGGAACCAAAAAAATATTTTCAAACACACAACTGTAGAAGTAAAATATTTGAGAGTTGAGATAGATTTCCTTAAATAATAATGTAGTAGTACTAGTTAATTGTTGGAATTGAATTTAAAGTAAATAACTTTAACTCTATTCTAAAAAAAATTAAAAAAACGGGACGTAGTGGGAACCGCTAGTCCCTATCCCTTCTATCCATACTCTCTTCGTAAAATAGAGGTTAAGAAACAGACAAGCAGTACCCGCCGAAAAAAAACTGATCAGCATTATTAGTATCCAAAATGTGAAGACAATACTGAAAAGACATTCATGAACATCCACTTATAGTCAATACGATGATCAAAAGTGTGAGGGCAAACATTACCTTGCTAAGTTGTTCTCTATAAGATTCAGAGAATTCCTCTCCTCCCATTTTCCTTTTAGCAGCAAATGTCGCCATTGCTTTATCCCTGATATTCATATGTTTCGCTTCCAGAAGTTGAGTTTGCAGGAAGGGTCTGGGGCCACCGCACACTTCTTCCATGAGGAAATTGTAAGTATCCTTCGCCTCGGCAACGGCCGTCAAATTATTTGCCTCTGCTGTAGCCTAAAAATATCAAGGTCATATGAAGATAATTCACAAAACAAAACAGCCAAAGATTTGCAGTGATCTATTACACGAGTACAATTTATAACCTCTATCATTTATTGCTCTATGCATTGATATCGCCATTTTGATTCACGAGGAAAATACTATGATGAAGACAATATTTCAATTGCAATTGATTATATATTAACTTAACGGCAGGCTATTTCTATAGTTTTGTACTTGAATTTACTAATATATAACCATTTTCATTTATTCACTAATGTTAACTATAAGAAATATAATGTATTTTATACGGTAAAATATTTATTCAGAAAAACAATGATTTTGTGAATTTAGTAATTTGTGTATGAGAATAGACATGGAATCTTGGAAGGGCAACATTATGGTCATATGATCTATATTGGAAGTGTTTTAGTTTCTTGGATTAAGCAAAACCATTATGAAAGTTGTAACATCTTTGGAGTAAATAAAGATGTTATAACTTGAAAATAAATAAAATATCAGATATAGAGTAAAACTACATGTTTCCACTGGTTAAGGTTTTGCCTTTTTGATGAAGAGTTATGAAGAAAGTATATCAATATGAACAATACATTAAATTAACATCTCAAAAAACAAAAACTAATAAAAGTTGGGTGATTAATTCAAATATTGCGTTTTATGGGGATACATACCACAAGCATTGACTTAGGTTCTGGCAAATCGTTTCCTTTGTAGATATTAATATATGATTTGAAGTATTGTACAAGATCTCTGGCTTTCACTCGCTGACCGTTTATTTCTTTAAGTACAAGATTGTGGGGGGCGAGAAGCATGGGTACCATTTTTTGAAGACATTTTTTGAACTCTGTTTCTATATCTGAAATCAGAATAACAATCGTGTTGTCAGAAAATTATAATACTGTTAATGTTTTTTTATAAACTAAATATCTAATGACAAACCTGATAATCTTCCATCAAAATTGGGATTGGTAGCGACTTTGAGTCCAGGGTGAGGCATAAGATAACAAGCGATTTCAGTAAAGCAGGATGTGATGTGTTTCCTCAGAGACTGCAACTCTGCATGCTGCTTCTCTGAAACCTGAAACAATATTAATTGAAAGTTTTTTTCTTTTATTATAATTGTAATCAAAGTGCCTTATCATTGTACCTAAATAAACTGATTAATACTTGACTAACTTTTTGTGGAGTATGACCAAATATAGTGTCATCTTTTCCGTTGTGAAGTTGGCAAAATTGTTGGCTTCTGTAACAGATCTTACATATTCTAGACCCAGTACAAACAGCGGTATCTTCAAACAATTTATTGATTCTATAAAGAGGTATGGGTATTATAGTAATGCGTTGAAAATTTACTCCCACTCAACCGATCCTAAAAACAGGGCTAGCTAACTAATAATAACTAGCACTATCTCTTCTATCTTTATTCTATTTGTATACAGAGGTTGAAAAAGTGATGTTATATGTAACCACACTGGGAGCAAATATGGATTAAAGAGATTGTCACCAGCGATTTATGGCAGACATACTTTTTTAAAAACTGCACGCCTATCTAGATTAAAATCAAAAGTAAAATCTTCTCGGATAATACAAATAATTTGACTGCCGAATATCATATATGAAGACAAAATAAAAAATATCAGAATAACCACTGACAATCCAGTAACCAAAGGGTAAAGAATAATGAAGAGTGATCAGGATCAATGAAAAGTATTTTTCTATGCAATACTCATACTTTAATTTTGTACACAATATTGGTAGCACTTGAAATTACCTTAAGTCTTCTTTGGAGTATTTCTTGTCCACCTTCGGCACCGTACGGGGCTTCATATGGGAAACTCCAATCTCTCACTAAAAACTGTAATCTCTGGAATGGTTTGCGACCACTGTCAGCCAACGCTAGTCTGCCATACTCTGTGAAAAGCTTTAAGCAACAAAAATATTAATTATACATCGCAACAACAGTTATAAGATACTATAATACTTTATTTGTCCATTGCTAAGAACCGTCCATGAATGATTCACAAAGGCAGTTAGCAACATAGATTTGTGATGCGAGCCTTATCAAAATTCATAGAACCAATTTACTTCAGCACTCTCCAATTGGTCAGCTCAGCCTATGAGCCTCGAAGGGATACACAGGACGACCAGCAATGCAGATGAAGGAAAGGAATTCGCTTGCTAATCGAAGGTTTGGTTCGGTTTGTCAAATGTACAGCTTTTTATATTTTAAAAATATTTTTTCCTTGTACCTAACCTAACCTAACCAACTACAATTTATGTGAAGAAACTTACTGGCCATCTAAAAAGTCGTTTAATTATTTTTACTCGATTATTCCGCTTTTATAACGAGGGAGTCTCAAAAACTATTAAAATTATGTAAAACCAGCTAAGTGTTATATTTTATAAGAATACAGTCGATAGCTGTTGTGGTTTCAAGCCATCTTCAGATTTAAGTATTATAATCAGCCATAATCAATAAATTTTTTACTCAGAACACATACATGTTTTTTCTATGTTATGTAGTCCACAACAGTATATGTTTACATAAGTTTTATAAAAGCTAACGTAATTAATCATTTTACTATATTTGAATGGGAATCTTTCAGAATAATAAAATCGTTTTGATAGACAATCTAATAAATTATATGAAAAGATAGATAGAAGCAGTTAAATAATCATTTTAATTTATAATCAATTTTTGAATATTTGCAGAATCTGTACAATTCTAGATTTTATATTATACGTTATAATTAGATATAATATAGTGTAGCTTTATATATATAGATATCTTAAGAGACAGCCTATTAAATACCTGCAAGTGTTGAAGATCATCTTCTTGAATATTTTGCGATAAATTATAAATCTGGACCGATGACAACATCGTACTGAGAGCAAAGACGGTAGCGCAATCTCTGACTGTACTCTCGCTGTCGAATGCTCCTTGCGTGTCCATCAAAATGACTGCCACCTGAAATCAATAAATTCAAATTTTAAATAATTAGAAAAAAAAGAATCATTCCTTTCAATGAACATAATGTTCCCCCTATTCGGCTTATATGACCGCCATACAGCGCTTTACGTGAAGCAGCGAGATGACACGACTCCAATTTGCTCACAAGATTCAAACAGGATCCATAGGGCATCTGTACTATGTACCGAAGACAGATATTGCCGCATTTTTTTTTTTTGCAAACTACAATCAATCAATGTAAACTTAACATTGTATAGAGACTATATTCTACAGACCACAACGATACAGCCAACATAGAAAATAAGAGATAATTAACAGATTGAATACAAAAATTACTCACTCAGCATTCAACTTTCTGACAAGAGCCATTCTAAGGCAAAACAATCAGTAAAACAAACATTACCTTTTCTCCATTGGCGAGCTGTGTAAGGAAAATCTCAGACCATATGAGAATTCCCGTTGTGTCCCTTTCTGATCCTCCGCGCCAACTGAATCCTTCGAGAGGACTGTCGTCGGTTCCCAGCCATTCATTGCCGGATTCTTTCAAAACATACTGTTAACAAAAGAAAAATAACGAAATCAATTATAACATAAACAAATTTGATTTACTTCTTTATTAAGTCACAAAAGTATTAAGTAAAGATGTAACTACTTAGAGCAGGGCTAAGAATCTTGTTTTTAACCTAAATACTTTTTAACTCATTCAAAAGAAGCTAACCTGCATTTTGGTCACACTGTCAAAATTGCATTATATGAAATACAGGGGCTCCTACCATCCAAGTCCAACTGTCACTCTATGTCACATACATCTACAATTATCTATATTACCACTTCCATACATATATAATCAGCCGTCTCATTTTTTTAATACCTTTTACTCTTGGATAGTGAGAATCTAGGGGTAGTTTTCTTTCTTACGCCTGTCTTTTATTAACATTACACTGCAAGACATATTTTTAAGAAAAAAACTTAGCGATGTCTTTGTTGTGAATTATTTGAATGTTAGAATTACACAATATTTTACAAACAATTCAATGAAATGCAAACACAATCAATTGAAGTGATTTTTGAGTGATTGTGTTTAATTTCAATAAAAATTGTAATTGTTTGAAGATTCATATACAATATTGAACTTTAATATGCCAAATGCAATCAGAGAAAAAATGACAAGGATAAATCGTGATATAAGCATATAAAATATACTACGGACTGTTCTTTTAAGTGGTAAACAAATGATAGTAATTGAATTAGTGTAGTCGTTAAGTTACAAATATTGAAAATAATTACACATGTGGTTTCACGCCACATCAACATTAAAAATTTTGCCATAGACAATTTTATCCCATCTGGACACACATTCCAGCAAATCAATGAAGCATAAACAAACACAACATAACAGAGTCAACAAGGCTGCCTCAATTTGCACCGAAAACTTGATTGTAACTACTCACAATACATAATGTCAAATCAGACAAAGTGTGAACAAAAGACAGCCTTGACCTGGAAGGCCATAAACGAATTGACACAAAATTGTTATTGATATCTCATAATTGTATGTGAATGTTTTTTTGCAACCATTTAATAATCGATTTCAAATCACATTTAAGCCAACATTGTCAAATTTTTAATGACATGGTTAACCATTTAAGAGCAAGAAATAAATAAAATAGTCATTAGTTTTCTACAGGTTAATATGTGAAACTTTGAAGAGTGTGAATACATTCTAACTACCATCATAGCACATTGTATTTTAAATTGCTTAGAGTACAAAGAACTTGGATTAATTAATGAATTAAACAAATAAGTATGTCACAGCACAACAATCAAGAGTTGAAAAATTTGAGAAATATTGGGAAGGTTTTCAGTCATAAGGAATGATATATTTTTATAAATAATCATTGATTTTTTTATAGCTCTTACTATGTGAAATACGAACAGCTAAGAGGAGCATTTCAACAGAAGTTATCTCATTTTCGAATACAATAAGGGTAGAAGATGAAACTAAGACGGAACTAGCTATAAGCTAGTTGCTCATTACACACCCCATTTTTAGGATGAGGCGTTCAATCGACACCTTAAAATAAAATTCAATTTACAAATGTCCATACCAAGATTTAAACACGTGTACAACTGCAATTGAAAAACACAACGTTTAACAAAGAGCTAGGCTTGGAAAATTCCAAAAATAATACTTCTGATGAAAATGATAGTTCTAATGAGGGCGTACGCCGAAATAGCTGTCAACTATATACCTTATAAATTTTGAAAAACTAAAATTCATTGCTATTTTTTCACTGTGTGCGATATATATATATATATATAGATAGTCTGAAATTTGACCACTGCACTCTTCGGTCGGATTGTCGCTATATTCTCAATACAAATACAATAGTCAATGCTGGTATGGCAAATGTAGGGCCACACGGTTGAGTTCAGAATGAGGGCGTCGCTTTACCTACATTCTAGTGACATTAGGTCATCTAACGTAACATAAAACAAACGCATCAATGAGTGTGTCATTGATAAACTCAATTCTAGAATCACTCAAGTTAGTTTTTAAATATATGTATATTAAGCTTTTACCTATAGGACTTTCAACCTACTCAGATGCATATTCAATGTTTAAGATTCACAAATGGAAACATCATGAACATAGAACATAGAACATTCATTTATAAAATATATTCTCATAAGATAATGCTGCGCATAAATAAGTACCAATCCAACATTGTCACATAAATCCTAAATTTTTAGTTAAGTTAGTTTTTTCAAAACAAATACAGTGTCATCGCTCCCCGATCCATAATTTTCCTGGATTTATCAGTGAAATATTGTTGTCCTGTCACAAATATTACCCCAAAGGATCGTTTGTTAAAAATTTATGATACCTTTCAAATACTATCTTAACCCGTTGAGTAGTGAGTTATTTTTTTACGAAATAAGTTTTTTGGTTTATTTAAAATATTTATTTTTACACTTCATATAAAATTATGCGGTTTTTTTGTGGTTCAACCTAGAAAGAATATTTATTATTATATGACGTAGTAAATAAAGTTGTACAATTGAGAAATGCATAGTAATAAATGTAAATAAATTTATTCACTGTGAATTTTATAGAAACAATTACTTTAGTTTGAGCCTAAAAAAATAATTGCAGTCGGAGTAAACATAGTTCGATATTGACACTGATTCTAGAAAGAAAGCAGTTGAACAGACAGTAAATTTTATGATACATGATAAAAAGTGTAATTTCTTCGAATTTTCTTTTACGTAAAATTCTTTTATTAATTTGAAACAAATAAAAAATGTAAGCCCAACTGCTTAAAATTATTGATAGATATGTGCAGCATGAATATCTGAAGAAATTATAATTATTCAACAAAAAATACGGAACTTGCAACTGATAAAAGACAGACATCACAATATTTGGATGTACATATACGGCCATACTCCTCAAAGGGTTAAAAATGACTGAGACAACAAATCTGCAAGCATCACTATGTTATAATGCCAGCTCATAATGTTTCTGCTGATGACACATTTACTTAGTACTTATATACTTTTCAGCCTTCTCAACGGGTGAATTATTCCGATTCATAAAGTAAATGCGGAAATCGAAAAGAGAATTATTCAAGACATTGTATTTTTTCATGGTCCTTTGAAAAACATAAAATCAGGGTTTCACTGTATTGCCACCTACATCGAGTGGATAGTTAATACCGAGCGTTAAATCAATGACAAATATCGTATTTAATAAAATCATAGTCCAATAAATATTTTTTTTTTAAATTTAGAATTAAAGCTTATAAAAGTATTTAAAAAGTAAAACACATTTTTAGTACTATTTCCACAACATATTTTATTATCAGGATCGAATTCAGTGACAATCATAATATGTTTGTTGATGACTTGAAATCTCTCGTAATCCTACGTCATATTACCATAACATTTCTCTGTAAAATAAGTCTATTGGCAAAATAATATTAATTATGGTGATTAACAAGTAATTTCGCATATATTAATTATTTTAAATAATTCATCATCATCAGCCGGGGTCGATCCACTGCTGGCGTTGGCGTATAATTAAAAGGTCGTATAATTAAAAGCACATTTTTTAGAATTATTTCCGCAATATATTTCATGATCGGTACCGGTTTCGCTCATCGCGAGCATTATCAACTGATATTGATTATAATCATTCACCATTAACTACATCAGCTGATAATGCTCGTGTTGAGCGAAACCGGTCCCGATCATAAAATATATTGCAAAAATAGTACAAAGAAAATGTGTTTTTATTATTTAAAATACATGCCTCTCCATCGAGAAGCGACATTTCACACATCAAACGTGACATACAAGTGTTCACAACCTCTGGACTGGCCTTTGTTCTGTGTCTGTAAGAGATACCTATACATTGTAGACGTAAATATAATTTAAAAAAACCGGTTTTTATATAGCGTAGGAATAAGAACAAAAAATGGACAATTGGAATAAACTCAGTTTTACGCGATCGTCATTTCTCGCCTGGTAGATACGGTGATATGAATTGACCAGACGACTTTGTATACGAAGCAAAGCGAGTGTTTGTTAGTGAATAAAAATAGGAAAAAATATCGGAGTAAAGTAAAGTAAGTAAAGAAACACTGATAAATCATTTCTAACAGATTTTTTTTTAAATTTTATTATTATTATAATTATATTATTTTATTTAAGATTATGATCAAGACCCGTTTCGCTCATTGCAAGCATTATCAACTAACAAATTTAACTCCTACTGGAATATTGCAAGATTCACAGAATAGGTTGTTCGGGGATATGCCAAAACATGTTTTGGTTCCTGTTGCTGGTAACAGAAAAAAACTAACCCTGTAGGATTTGCAGTGTGTGTAAAACAAAAAAAGAAGTGAGACTCGGTATATATGTAAACATTGGCATGTGGCTCTTAACAAGGGGAGATGTTGGCAAATTTCGTCATAAATCATACTAGGGTTAATTATAGAAATGTTAACAACCATCTCTGTAAGTTTCATTAAATTTTATCTGCTATTTTCAGAGTTATAGCAATTTTAGTCGGTACTTCGAGATTGTTCCAGTTTTGGATAAAACTTCTCGTCGATCATAACACTTCTTAAAAATTATCAGAAAGATGGAAATTTGTTGGAGACTGCGTGTCCCGGAAAGAATTCGGAAGTATTCAAAATATGTGAATCCTTTGATCCAATGGAAATAAGGATCAATCAATTATGTCTGAAGTCTGGGCACCAGGACTTATTGAAAGTTGTGTAAATTTTGTTTATAACAAAATGTACGGTTATTTAAGTTATTATGTCCAAAATAAAACATTAATTAATAACTCCTAATCCAATAAAAGCGCATGCGAAGCCTCATTTTTCGTATGTTTATTTATTTTTAGGAAAAAAAATTATCAAATATTATTGGGCTATAAATCAAAAGTCCCGGATTAGACTTCAAAAAACCTAAAAACCAACCTTATCCCAAGGTGATCAACATTATGTAAAAACACAAAGCAAAACAAACCAAAATAAGTGGGCGTCGGATATCCAACAAAACGTGGCGATCGGTATGTGGGTAGAATTGAATTTTTCGTCGGAAATGGTACTCAGAGATTAATGTTATTAGAACATAAGAAATTAATAATATGGTCAGTGGTGCAGCCAATTGTAGGTGTGTCAAACACGAAGAATTCACTTCTTCAGTTTTATTTTTACATGTTTTTATTCAATCGAACTAAACGCTAACAACTAAAATCAAACCCCGCTACACCATCACGATTCCTAGTATTGAGAAAAAAATATTAAATAAATAAATTCAAATAATTTTTCACGTAATAACAGTCGTCACTGTCGATTTTTGTAACAAAGGCGAATTTGTATATTCGCGTTAACGTATGCAGCGGTTCTGCATTTGAATCAGTTGAATGTAAATCGGCACTTGTTACAAGAAATAAATATATCGCATCAAACGGTAATCGGGTAAAATGGAACAGAGATAAAATAGAACATGGATAAAATAGAACTATTTATATCGTATGTTTGTAGTATATTTATGAATTTAGCAAAAAAATATTCAACATAATTTCAATTTTTTTTTAATAATAATGTGTGTGCGTGTTTGTCCTTTATACATTACTACACCATTCATTCGATCGATATGAAACTTTACAAAGGTTTTGGTATACCATTTCTTCCCCAAATACACAAAATAAATTGAATTAAACGACACTATTCACAATTATATTATTTTTGCCATAACGAGTTTCCTTGAATTTCCTTACTCTGAGATCGCAGCTACGCGTGACGAGTCAGCTAGTATTTATTATAACATCCCCAGTTATAATTCAATTTACATATTTTGTTATCATATATTTTGATGCAGTTATTAAAATCATATAAATAATACCGCAATAGTTACTTTGGAGTAATGGTTGTGTTGAATAATTCATCCGAAGATATTATGTTTTATGTATACAAAAAAAACACCCAAATACCCGTCTGATAGTTAAGGTTCTCCATAAATCGTGAATGTCGCCCACCTAAGGCGCACAATGGTGAAGATAGAAACACTGTCAACAAAAACCGTCAGAAAGAAGTCCCTAATAACGACGATTCCGTCACTGTTTGTCGGTCGTTATTTTTTTCGGCAAAGTTTACATTAAAAATATCAGTTGCGGCGCGAAGATAACGCCGCAGTCTGCGCAGTAATGTAACCTGTAAACAATGTTACGACCTCTGTTTTGGAAACATGGTAAATGAGACAGCAGAGAGACATTCCTGATTCAATCCGCCTCACCGACCAATTAGGAATGATTCGTTCGATTCAATGAAACCATCATAATTTCATTGAGTTAAATATCGTACAGACCGTAAAAACATGTCACAATAGTCAGTGAAATTAAAATACTGTTTTAGGGTAGGGTTTATACATGCCAAGAAAACGTATGCACGAGTGTGCACGGGATTGTGGACGCGTTAACGCGTCAATGACATTGGTCCGGTTAACAGTTCATTTATTGAGATTTCAAAGATTTTTATAATCATCTTGTTTTCATTGCATGTGCGATATTTGATTCTCAATGTTACCCATTTTTTGTTGGTTTATTGATGAGATACAATGAATGCAACGCGTACGTATATAAGTTTTTTTTTATATATCTCAGAGTAACATTTTGAAAATGGTTGCGATTTTTTTATCAACGAGGGTTAGACATGGTTACTTATATGCTATACAAGTAATGCACTGGATTATTTTTTTGTTCATTCGCATTGGTACTCTTACGAGTTCGCACATATTACGAAGATTCCTCGACTAGTCAAGTGTCAAATATAAGCAAACGGTTTCATGTCTAAGACGATATCTCGACTAAGAAAGATTATTTACAATTGAATATATCGGCTCAATGAAAATAATATTTTATTAGCGTAATAATTTTATTGGCGATTTCGACGCGTATTCAAATGATATTACAAATACGACCGCAGTATATGCATGACCGTAAAAAAGAATATCTCAAGGAAACCAATCTATTTTAATGGATAAAAAGTATCGATGTCCAGCGTGAAATTGAGTAAAAAATAATAATAAACGCGATGCGACCGCCGATCGTATGAATCAAATCGCGTGCTGGTAAAAAAATATCTGTTAACAGCTCGCCAAACGCCAAGCTAAATATTATTACTGTACAAACTAAAAAAAATATATAATCGAGATGCGATCGATTTTCTTTTGTTCGCCGGCTGCAAGCGGTCGTCCGTGATGTCTGTCTGGGAAGATCCGGAAAAAAATACTCCTGTATACTTCATTCAAATGACGGGGCATATTTGTCGTTTGGTTGTTTTTAGTTGTCAAGTAGAACTTTACATTAAATATAATACGTAAATTACAAAATTAGTTGACAAGCCAAGGCCTATACTATAGTCGAAATGTTAACTCTCGACTCTCGACAGCTAACATCTCAACGGTTGAGTCGGCTGATACTAGTATGTAGATGAAATGATTCTCAAAAAGACAGTTGTAGATCAGTGTCGAAATTTTCGTCTTCGAGTTAATATTTGAGTTAAAATATAGCCTGACAATCTCCATAATTTCGTCTCATTTTGAAACATTCTGAATTGGCGTATTCTTTAAGAATAAAGGAATGGGTTAACGAAACAAAAACGACAAAATAATTATCAAAATAAGATTTTTTCACGTTGCGAGTTTTACCTCTAACGGACCTATTTACGATTATTGTTGACGTAATTAAAATTCCGTAAAATAAATAACAGAAGATTATCGAATATTTTTTTTTATTTATTCCCAATTTATCACTATAAATATGATAAGAGATTTTTAGTAAAATAAATGAGCTCATGTAATTTAGCATGCCCTAATCAATTATGTTATCTCTAAAAACAGATGATTACAATTATACACATATATAAAATTGCAATAAATACGTTTCACTTTTTTTGTAAATATTGACTACGCAAGAAATTTTGTATTTACCCAATAAATACAAACACTTTTGCATCTAGCCTGTTTACCCTTATATGTAACTATCGTCCTGTGGTTCTCGAAGTGTTTTCCAAGCATTCAATAATTTTAATGAAAGCATGTTGTGTAAAATTTAACGGTTGAAAAAACCAGCAAATTTCAAAGTGGCTTAAGCAATTTTACATAAATAAGAGCACATTAAAGGTTCGTAATTAAACATATCAAAACATTACATTAAGGTTGGCAACTCTATGCAGAAATAACCAGAAATTGACCAGACACATATCTATTAGTAAAATTGTCGGTTATTTGAATCGCTCAAACTCTGAACGCTTTCACATGCTTTGTCATCTTGACCCGGGATTCGCCTTTTGGAATCATTCAGTTCGAATGCACCCACGTAATACCTGATAAAACTTGTGGAATTGCACATACACAGTTTAAACGGTTCAAATGTGATAACTTTATTATTCTACTTGGTGTAGTGCTAGATATGATATGTGTTTTACTTCTTAAAGAAGCATCTTCAGCCCAATTATGTAGTATGATTAGTGGTAATTAAAAATTGGTTGGGGTGAGATTACTCGTTTTTTATTAGTCGTAGGAAGGGGGTTAGATATAAATATTAAATTTACTCATTTTCATGAGACTGATAATAAAAAATAATTACTGGTGCTTAGTGTATATGTAAATCACTGAATATGCCGAAAGACGATACCCGGGTTGAGGGAGACAGAACAGAGTTATAACGATTCAAATTTGGTAGTGAAAGTCCAACGAGTCGATATCGTGCATTTTGCCAGTTACATTGCTATGGTTACATCTCCAATACTGCCAATTAAAAAATGTTATTTCGATGAATATAAAAAGTACTATGGGTCTTTCTCTCGTAATATCAAAAAGTATTTATAGTTTTCAAAAATCAACCGGGGGTCGACAAGCTAACTTAAAAGACAATCGCACTAGTAAAAAATTCGCAAGCCGTGCTTCTCAAGCTAGGGGCCATTTGTTTCCATTTTCAACTTATTTTTTGTTCAAGGGGGCAGTGGTATGAAAAAGTTTGGAAAACACTGCCATTCAGAGATGTAAAAATTATGAATACGTGTATATTATTGAAATATCGCAATTTAATATAGAGATTGCTTCATTTCGGAGTGGCCGGCGTCAGCAAACCACGTAGCCGTCTTAGCCGTCAGCGTTTTGACGGTCATTTCCGTGACTCACCACGGTGCAATATTAACGCAATCTTCGTAGAATATTCGCTATTGAACATGAGTACAATAAAAAAAAATGCATACATCTGTTACTAACTCCTTTAGTCCTTGGTAAAATATATACAGCATTAAATAGAGAGTACACAAATCCCTCGATTTACACGTTTCGCTTTATCACGGATTAAAAAAAATTCGAATCAAATGTTAATAACGGATTTTATTACCAAATCTTCTCGAGGTCTAAATGTTTCTACTTTAAACATCGAATTGGCAAAAATAATTTCGAGTGATTAAAGTGACTTTGAACCAGTCACGAAGAAGAGATTGATAGTAATTTGTGATAGTGATGAATGATAAAAACTCCACCAAACGTTTTGGATTTCATTTTTTGTCCCTCTATATATGCTTTATGTGTACTTAATTAATAAAAGAATATGTATATTTATAATTATAAATTAATACTTTTGTTTTGTTTATGTATTTTAGAAATCAATCAAATTATGCGTTTTATGTGTACTTTTCGATTTCCACGGTTTTACATTAAAGATTTACAATTTCGATTTGCACATTTTTCTCAGGAGCCTATCTACCGTGTAAATCGAGGGATAGGTGTATTCTGCGAAGAAGATTATTTTGCTCTAAAAATATGAAAGTAAGGATGAACAATTGCGGCCAATCAATTCTCGCGCTTGGCAAAACCAATACGGATGCTTTAGGGCGGATAAAGATCCACGGTATATAAACCCGCCTTAAAGATCAGGAGCCCCTCAAAAACTTGGAGAATGTTTTTTTTGTGTAATATTACGTATCAAAAATTTGTGATTAAATAGACCCCATGTGTTGTTTTTTGTTGTTATTCGCCAGTCACAGCAGAATACATGAAACGAAATCAAAGATGACTAAGGTTAACAGAACGTAATACAACGTCAATGACGTAGTGTTACATCTTTTGCATATTTTTTACGACACAAAACAGATCTCGTTAAGTTCTCTGGAAAAATTTACATAAAATAATGCATTATCTATCCAAGCGGCAAAACGATAACACTTTATGTATCCGATCGTCTAATGGACCATTAGCATAAAGTCGGCATAGCTTCCAAACTAATCTATCTCAATCTAAGAAAAATTGTCTGCGCGGGAGAGCTGAACGAAAGCGATTCTAGCTAATGGTTTTCATTGAATTCAACCTGGCAACATTATGAAATGGTTCGATGATTTACGTATGATCATTGAAAAATCAATCAAAATCGGTTATTAATATGTAAATTTCTATCAGAATTATGTTTCTCGGGAGTGATTAATCAATGTGCTAGGATGTCGGTTTATTTCGTTATAATAGTATGGATCACGTTCTTTGTTTGGACATTGATTATGATAAGCATCGATTCCGATAATCAAACTTCGATAATGTTGATAGTGGAATTTCCAAATTGACAGCCGCTACTTTTGATATAAATCTTTTTAATCTATATATTAGAGTATTGCCAAGAAGATAGAAATCTATTTTATTGTTTGTCACAATTATTTTACTCAGCAAAAAATAAAAAAGTACGCGTTTGAACTTCAGAAACTTTTCGTTTGTGCAGATCGCAATAGGCGGCAACTGAATAAACTTGACGCAAGCTTTGAAACTACTTTTGTGAGATAAAAATCGCACGAACGTAGCTTACAAAACGGAAAAAACCCCCAATCGTTTTTACAATAAATTCTTATAATTTTATTATCAGATTAAAATAATATCACAATTTTTATACATTTTATCATATAAATCAGCACCAACTGTACATGAACCGAGGCTCTCTTAAAAAAAACCAATACGTTCAAATTTTGTACAATCGAACAAATGATTAAAAACCCACAAACTTTCTCACGTTGTGTGATAGTCAACTGACAAACAAATCCCTATATGTCCAATTTTATTTTGCTTATATTCACTCACAGCAATCAGCGGGTGATTGGTTAATTGATATTAGAAAATCGTTCTTAGTTTGAAATATAGTACAATGCAAAACAAGACAAGCTATCAATAAAACTAATATTGAAGCGTATAGCATAAAAACCTCGTTACTTACATTGCGTAATCGACATATCGGTGTTTGCTTTTAGACGCCTTAATTAATATGGATTAGCAAATGTTCGCCACGGTACTAAAAGATTGAGGCAGAATATAACAGAGTATCTATCTATCATACAGTTTCATGTATATTTTATTACCAACGTAATGGTGTATTACCTCAGACAGGCGTGCCACAAGTCACGGCACATTTTATCCCGACAAAATATTTCTTTTTAAGTTTAACCATGAGATTTTTCCAGTGATTCTCATTTCAAAACGAATACATGATGAAAAATAGCCTATATGTTTTATATAATTTTGCGAACGTGCATATAAAGAAAAAATATATTTAAAATTACTTCCAGAACTTAAATTGGAACCATAGACAACATTATATCACCGTTGGCAAATTCAAAACATATGCCTAATTTTTGATTTAATGAATATATTTTCACTAGTGAAAATACATTTCTACATGTGAAAGTGTATATAAGCACGTGATCAGCAATTACATCATCTTGAAAAATTACATTTCTTTTTTGATATTGTTGAGGATCAGGGTTGCTAGGTTTCCCCAAAAATGATCAAAAAAATAAATAATTAAGAGACAAGGACGAATTATACATGTCAATAAGTAGATATGTACACGAAAAATACTATGCCGATAACAGGGTCCTTCGGCAACTCTTGTTATGATAGAAATGGGTGATTGTTTTTCTAAGAGTTCCATTATAAATTTAATGCCAGTTTTTTTTTAAATACTGATATGATATTCATATTTCGTATAATTCATTAATTCCAAAATTCGATGGCATGCCAAAATTCGATACGCTTTATTAAATTAATTTTAGATAAATTAATTTAATAAAGCGTTTAAATTTAGATATAGACATAGACAATGGCATTTCGTTGAGCAGTAATAAGAAAATTTTATCATGTGAAACATACACAATTGAAAAAAAATCTATGATCACATTGTTTCGATAAGCGTGAAAAAAGTTCTTCAGTCACAGCACCGATGGAGCGGATTAAAAAAAGTGCACCAAAATTGCACCACTCTGTCAACATCCGCCTGGCAGGTCACTGGCCGGTACCATTCATTCGGCGACAATAAAAGAAGTGTTAATAATCTCCACTGTCAGTCAGTTCGACTAGTGGAAATAACTTGGCTGGCTTCCCGTAAGCTCGGGAAGCCCATTCAGCCGTATTTATATCGCTCGAACTTTTGGCCGGCCACAAAATATTTAATCTATGTATTAGTCGATCATAATAATCATTTTCGTCCACCTTCTCACGCGCAGGCCGATATGTGTTGCCAATTGCAAGTAGTCCAAAAAGCCAAACAATTTAACCTCTCGGTTACCAAAAACCGTTGCATTAGTATTTTCGCTACTATATAACGGCATTGTTTCAGGGGTTCACAATAATAAGCACGGGAAAGTTCTATTTTGTCGGTGATTGAATAAAAAAAAAAAACAATGCAATCAAATAATTAATAAATCTCACATTATTATGAAATAACGAACGCGTGAGAGTAAAATCGCGAACGTTGATAAATTGAAGGTGGCTTTTTTCGCACGCCACCGATTCTCACGATTGCCTCCCACATCCCAGGGGCGTCGAACCTGCGGCCGGCGAGACTAGAAAGTCGCCGTATCGAATTTTTAAGTGACGCGGCGACTCACGCGATATAAACATTAAGTGTTTCACTACAAACAATGCCTGTGTCAAAAAGCACTTTCCATCGCGGACTTGGCAGTAAGATCCTATTATTCACTGCATTTAGTTTGATGATAACCTTAACTGTAAATTGTACAGAGAGATTTTAAAAAATAAAGCAGGGAATGATCTTGTATCGATAGGATTAATGGATACAAAATGAATTAACAGTGCCTCACATGTGGAGAATTTTTTAAGCTATCAAGACATTTTAGAAAAATAATTACTCAAAATCATTAGAAAGGAATCATTGAAATTAAAAAAAATATTTCATTCCAGAGTAAATGTCTATCATTCTTAAAACGATCTACATAATATATTACACAAACAGAGAGAGTTGTGATTATAAAATCTTAAGCTGAAGTGTATGGAATAACATTTAATTTTGAGCTTAATGAATAATCAAACAATGCTATTAGGTTTTTTTTACATTTATAATTTATTCATTCGGCCACCCTTCATTTGAATCTTGCAAAAAGTTTCTGCCAGGAAATGAGTTAGAATATTAATATTAAATGTATATGTAAAGGTAGAGCAACATTTCTTGTTGACAAAAAATATCCTTCAATATTTTTTAACAAAAATTTGTGTCATTGATAAGATCTAGCTATATATAATTTTAAAATAGTCACAGATTATTATAGAATTCTCGTGCATACACAATATACCACTAGCGGGTTAGGTGCAATATGAGGACAAGGCGCCAGTGGCCTGTTTAAACAACGATCACTTATTTTTTTAATAAATTTTGTTTCAACGAAATATCCTATTTTTTAATATAATGTAGTAAATAATAAATACTATAAGTAATAAATACTATTAAAAAACATTTTCTTCGGTGGACAAGGCGGTAATTTTGTGAAGTATTTCTTTTTAATTAAAAAATAATGTATAATATCGAACAGTATAATTAGAATTTAAAGCAAAATTATTCACTAAATATAGACTTAAATATTTGTTTATTATTGAGAGATGTCGGTGTATCGAACTATTAGAATTTGCGCTCGCCGTTAAGTTGTCGTTAAGAAGACGATGGCCTTAAATACGGTGATGAAACATTGATCAAATTGTCAGCCAAACGTGACACATTTTTCAAGAAAAACCAATTACAGAATTTTAAAGATCAATATAAAAGATTTTTGGCGTCGATGGGAGTTATACGCCTCCGGAGCATTATTGGTGATGAAGGATTTGGACCACACTTGCCGGTCTTCGGAAGAGTAGAGCACCGTACGTCATATTACTGGCGTGTACCAGTGTTTCGCAACCAGAGGTAATAGTCTTTTGTATTATTATTATTGTTCATTATTTAATTTATATTGTTTTTCTTTTATTTATTAACCAAAATCAATCAATTATATTGTTTTGTCGAATCATACTCTCACCTACTCAAAAGTCAACCGATATTTCTTCAGGTCTGAAATAGTTGTAGCACATTTTAGACACAAACAAGTACACTTATTTTCAAACTGATCGTTTTCTAAAAATATAATCGTTATATTTCGGTATGACAATATGTCAACTTGCATTTTAATAATTTGTATACTTGTTCTTAAAATAAATCAGAAACCGGCGATTGTAATATACGTTAATTATTTAACTAACAGTTTAATTTATAATGAAAGATACAAAGTCCAAAAATCATAATATAGACAAATATTTTTCGTAATTTTACCGGTACGCGAATATAGAAAGGCTTATAACAGGGCTACTCAAATGCCGGCCCGAGTTCCAGTAACGGGCAACCGGTCCGTGGTTGACCAAATAAATATGGTTCGAAAATATATTCTCGTTCAAAAACTAAAATTGTTTGAGAAACACTACACGACCCACTCGCCATGCGTCGACCTGTTCTTCTATGACGTACTTAAACGCAGGGTTGTTAACGAAACACGATAAATCACTTCAAAAACATTAAAACGCAGTAAAATTCCTTAAACTGGATAAAGTGATTAAAAATAAGACCATCAAAGAGGATATAATAAGTTTATAGCCATATCGGATTGTTTTAGGTGTGGTTACCGAGATTGAGTTTGGATAGAGAGCATCGGTCGCTTTTATTCAAATATAATATAATTAAAACTTCATCACCGGGTAAGGAAAGTCATTTAAAACACATGAAAAATATGACTGTTCATTGCTTCTACAATGTCAGCAGGATCGACACTAGAGAAAAAAAATAAACATAAGAGAACAGATGTACAGTCGTCCCTTACATAACGCGATTTCAATACTACTAATTTATAATAGAGTTCATTTGGCGCGCTACAGAATGATCGCGTTGCGTGAGGTTTGACTGTTGACAGTTCGAGTAAAAAATATTTAATTCTGTTAGAACTTTAAAAATTGAATTAAAGAATATTTAAAAAGTACTAATTCAATGAAAAGTTTCCACATATTCAAGGCGTTTTAATTTACAAAACAAACAAAAAATCTCAATCGGATTACGTCATTTACATAATTCAAGTGACCGATATTAGTAGAAAACTAATGACGTATATAATGCAACAAGTTAATAAAAAAAGTGTTGTAAAACAAGTTACGTCAATTATTTTGAGAACAAAAACTGAGTCGTTATATAATATGAAATAACATCAAGCGACGATCATTTGAAAATGGAATATGTCTTATTATTTTTTTATATTGTAGGTCCAAATTTGAAATATTAATTATTTTATACACAAAAGTTTACGTATACATATAAAAATCAATTTATGTGTGTTTGTTTGTTCTTTATGCATTACTACGCCTAGTACGCCTACGCTAAAAAAAAAAAAAAAAGATTATAGTATTAATTCCACGGTTACATAAAAAACAAGTAACTTCTTTTTACAAATGTATCATAAGAGTTAACTTGCTTTTCTTTTTGCGTGTGGAAAAGTGTATAGAATAAAGGTTCGAATGACGGATCTTAAAACAACTTGAGTAGCAAGGTTTGCTTAGCTGTGAATACATACAGAATATTAAACTACAAGTTCGGCAACCCTACAAATGTTATACATGCGAAATTTCGAAACTGGTTTTATTTTTAAAGCGGACACGCGACACCGGGAAAAGACCGGAAAAATTATTGGCAGCGAGATTCACTTGTGACGGTCCAGGCAACTGGTCTTTCAGCTCGGACGCCGGGAAAACAACATCCCGGCGGATGACACATAAAATACACACCGTTCCGCACGAAACGCGTGTTTTTTGACAGATAGTCTATAAATAAGCACGACGTCTCTAATAAACATAACGTCATCAGAAAGGGGCGTGAGAATCTTATTTCACAACATCGCGTATTCGGCGGTCATTTACTGATTATTGAGAAACGAGTAACGCAGGTAAATGCGAGACTTGCGTGTTGTCAACGCAGGAAAATATGAAACGTGCGTATTGTCAATGCAGGAAAATACCAGACGCGCATGTTTCAATGCAGCTATTTGGAAATAGTCTATTTCAGATTACATATAATAATACTTAGGGGTAAAATACGATAGACAACTGCACGGAAAATATTGTAGAAATATTTTTCAGTCGAGTTTCAATCAATCATATTTGAAATAGATGCAAAATTTGTGAAAAAAAATCTCGGGGTTTTAATATAAGAAGTACACAATTGTAACAATTCAAATTTGATATTGGAATTCCATCAAGCACCTTCAGTCGATATCATAAATTAAGAAGTACAAATTGAAAT
Organism: Himalopsyche japonica; assembly: GCA_028555115.1. Classification (NCBI taxonomy): domain Eukaryota; kingdom Metazoa; phylum Arthropoda; class Insecta; order Trichoptera; family Rhyacophilidae; genus Himalopsyche; species Himalopsyche japonica. Next base: position 2,785,624 of record JAHFWJ010000483.1, read on the forward strand.
TATTGAAAAAGCGTGTTTTTTGAGGTTGAGGCACTCTTTTAGACGAATGTCATTATTTCAATCAAAACTGAAACATTAAATTTCATTTGCCTGATATTATGCCCCTCACCAAGTTTAGCCATCGAACAATTATACCCGTTATGGGTGTATCAAATCGTTCGTGACCTCATATAATATGACAGCTATTAAAAAAGCAAATTCTCATGAAATGTAAATCAATGATGTGATCATTTCCATAAAAGATTTACCTAATTAACCTCCGACAAGGTCACCGACTACACAGGTAAACATGACCGAAGACGGCGGCTCAAAATATTATGGTTCGCAGACAACATAACGATGCCAACTTGACTGGAATTCTTGAACGCGAGTCAAAACATCGTACCTACTGGTAAGACAATACAATAATGAAAATCGAATTCGACACAGAACGGTGAGACCAGAACCGCGCACAATGAAATCATTTTTTAAATCTGATAATCGTTCCATTCGTGAGTCGTCATAAGAATAAACAAACGCATCGGAATGTATTTTGAATGCCGGATATAAAATGTCAACAAATGGCAACATTTCGCTGGCTTTGCAATTTTAACCTTGAATAGAATTTTCAAACGAAACAAGGCAATTACATTCGAAAATATCTATAAAAAATATGCTCGAGAACTTTGCGTTCTTGTACTCATATAACTTTTCAGATGGATCAAAAACTTTGAGTTGAATGTAAAATAACGTTGGTCGGAGGTATATGAAATCACAAAACTTTATTCTAAAAAAGTTCAGTTGTAAAAATTTACGACCGATAAGAATTATTGATCGGGCAGTATTAGTGAGTGTTCCAGAAAAGGGTTTTAATTAGAATAATGTAAGATTTTTTAAGAACTTAAGTTGGCTCGTAAATGTGTCAACCGTTTGAACTGTGAGTTTTTTGTGAGGTTTTAAAACGCATTTTTAATAAATGTAAATGTATATAGTCACTGAAACTATCAAATAATTATTTAGTCTCTGATTGAGCACGAGATCTTCTTTATTGGCATGCGTTTCTCCGTTGGCGTTGATTTAAATAAAATAGTCGAATTGAAAAAAATAATAAACGACACAATTCTCGGAAATACGTAGGGATGAAAAAAGCGTTGACAACATCACATATAAGTAACAAACGCACGATCATGTCTAATAATCAAAAATAGACTCAATTTAGGCTTTCATAGGTACGTTCTCGTGTCTAGAAATTTCGTAAAAAAAAGAAAGACACAGATAAATAGTAAAACGCTAGTGCAACATGGAAGAATTAACAAAAAAATCGTTTGAAATTCTACCACCTCAGTTGGCATGCGCCCAAACAACTCGTCCGAGTCTTCAAATACATCACAAACTACACCCAAACGACATACTTTGCTTATTTTACACTTAATTAATGACAACGCTTATTTTGAGCAATCTCACACTAGTAATATTTATTAATATTTTGTTTTGATGCACCGAAACCGTAACACGTGAAGTAATTTCATATGGCGGCGACTATTCAAAAATTCGACCAGGAAATTCTACCGAAGAATTCTCTATATAGAAAGCGAAGGTGGTGTTCGCGTTAGCCAACCCCAAGTGGATATATCTATTGTATATCCACCCAGATATCTATTGTAATGTATGAGAAGCGTCCGAATGGAAAAACTGGTCAACAAAGCCCACAGTCGGTCCAAATCTAACAACGTACGTATGTTACAAGTCACTTCACATACAAAACCGCACGGGGACAAACTGTACACGGATAAAAACATACACATAAAAAAGCATTCACATTAATGACACTTCTAATATTTTGACGAGTTTGTCAACCGAATACGTACGCGAATTAATTGACGATAATGACGTATAATTTGCAAAACCATAAACAGTATGCTCATATATATATTTTAATTTTGCTTATAATTATTGTACAAATAGAGGTCGACTTGTTTGTAAAATTATACATTTTTTCATAACTGGTAACATAGTGTCTTTAATATGAAAGAATGGACTATCGTTAAAACCAGTGTTATGCAATCTTTTCTCACCTATGACACACCAAAAGCTAAAACATATAGGTATTTTTTTTTATTTTTTCACATAATGAAAAATTATAATGTCTAATAAATTGTATTGGACCACAGCACCCGGTTGCGGAGCACTGGTTAAGATTATTTGTAAGCGCGTAACACGAAAACGTCGATTACGTGTTAGGTATTATATGAACATATCGGTGTTTGTTTTATGACGTATTCAAGGTTACCACACTGCACATGCACTATTTTAAGGCCTTGAAATCACTTCCATGTATATCTCGTCAATCAACAATGTGACATGGCAATCAAGACTATCATTTTGAAGTTTATATAAAAATAATTCAAATAAGCAGTCCAGCCAACTCCGTGGTTAGTAAATTAAATTAAACTAAGCGAATTAAATGTACCTAGACCAAACAAGAAAACATGACCTATCCCTGAGACTGAATTCAATGTTTGGCCGACAAAACCACACAAGAAAACCTTATATCAGAAATACTGAAACCACGGCAAGCGCGCCAGAGACAGCATCATGTCTGTAAATTTAACTGACCGTGAATGTATGTATATGTATTAAAATCGATAATATATTAAATCTTCAATTGTTTATTCGACGATTAGATATTATGGAAATTTAAAGTCATTCGTTGTTACGAATTTCTTTGTAATCATCAATTTATCCACAAGTTTTTTTCTTATTACAAACTTTGTGGTACCGGTAATTAGTAAAAAGATTTACCGCTACTGGAGTGCAAACAGTTTTGCGGTTGTCATTCGTTCAGTTTTGACTGACTATTTTGAAAATTATGGCATCATCAACGTACAGTCATCGATGACTAATGGTTGTAGTTTTTGGCAGAAATATCTGTATACGTAAGTAAAACCAAAGGTAACCAGGTAACCGCAGACGTCGAAAGTATTCGTAATTGTGCTGAGAGAATGTTAGCAGTTAGATAAAAGCGAAAAAAAATGAGGTTATCGCCTTCGTTCTCTCTGAGGTCGATGATGTTGGAAAGGAAGCCATTACGGATTGCGGCCCTCTTTTGGTTATCTGACAAACTTAGAATAGTATTTCGATTTTCGAATAAGTCTTGATCGCATTCTTTTATTTCAAGATTTATTTTTCGAGTCTCACAAATAGAACAACGAAAAAAATAAAACGTCCATATTTTAAAGCAGACAATATATGTTTCAATCTGTCTGTATATGACATCTACTCACCAACAGTGAATAAAGCAACGTGACATTCGCATATATGAAATTTAAGTTTTATTTTCAACATTATTATGAATTGAATATCTTGTGTGCCCAACATTTGATACGATTTATGATCATATTTTTATTATTATTAAAACACAGTAAAAAGCAGAACATAGGAAAATTAATATTGAACTATTCGTCACCCCTTCTGAATAAAAAAAAAAAACTCGTTTCACTGGTTTACGACCCATGAAGATGAAACAAAAATTACCAAGATGGCAACTTTTGAACCACCTCCCAACCCTTCTAGACATATATGAAATGACGTCTCTGTTATAGATGTGTTAGCAGCATAATCGATCCGTGTAAGAAATAAAAAAAACACGATAGTCCACTATGTCCAAAAGGTTGGCGACCATCTGGTCAAGTTTATTGCTCAAGACACTGAATAAACCAGTAGAAAACGATCCGCATATTTCAAATGGGGATGTTAGAATAGCACCCATTTTTCTTCTCGCGGTATATATGTGTATAAACTATCTAGTTGTATATATGACGTTTTGGCAAATAATAAACCTAGAATAGCATTAGAGTGATATCAGACGCTAATAAGTGGATATATATAGGCCAAATTTCTATGACCGTGGACTGTCACGTATGTAGCTCAAACGAAATGCATGCATAGTATAATAAAATAATGGCTTTATTTACCTATACGAATACGCCTTATCGAATATAAAGTTAGCTGGAATAATAAGTACGATTCGGCGGAACACTTTCCAAATTCAAAAAAATCTTAGGCCATAGACAGAAATTTCATTGCGTTCTTTTTTGAAATATTTCAAGAGTTCGATTTTGTTACATCGCGATCGATTTATTTTTCGATGAAATGGGAATATTGTAAACGAATGCCGATACGTAATTTTGTTACAATTGAATCGGTGACAGCATAGGGGATTGACGTAATCAAAACGCTGTTTGACACATTGACGAAGTGTGGAATGAAGACGACCAATCGTATTTAAGAATTTTTGAAGATCTTGTCAACTATGAAAATGATATTGAAAATAATATTTATACATAATATTGCAAGGGTTGAAGTGGTCAAGGTTCAGAGTTTGCTAAAATATCTCGGTAAAATCTTAACCACGTGACTGTAAAGTCAGCTGTTTACAGCTTACTTTCGAGTATCAGATATTTTCTTGTAACGAAATGGAGGATTAGTTGACATCGATTACTGTTTATATATTCAGGGTTGGAATATCCTTAACGTGGATCAGCAAGGGACGGATTAAGTAATGAAAAGCTACAGACGATGAACTGACTATGTTTATTACAACACAATGAAAAAATAACAATGTATTTTAGTTCTACAAAATATATACGATATATAGTTGATAGCTATTTCGGCTTACGTCTTCATCAGGAAAAAAATGTTTAAACGTAAGTACGTGTTTACTTTTATATATAGCTGTGAATTTTATCTATCTATATAATGTACGTTTAAACATAGTTCTGATGAAGGCGTAAGCCAAAATAGCCATCAACTATATATCGTATATATTTTGTAGAACTGTGTACTATTTTTTCACCGTGTTATATTGAGTTCTACGAAGTAAATTCAATCAATACATGTGTATTACACATGCAAATGAAGAATTCCTTACTTGAATGATGTTACATTTTATGTATATTTTCAGTAGGATGAGTAATGCCTATATATTAAACAAAAAGCTTGAATAAAAAAAGTCATAGATTCATAATACCGAAACAAAAATATAAACGTTTTACAATCGTTGTTTTTTTCTTTATGCCGCATTCAAACAAGTGCGTCTAGAAATACATATTCATATACAATATTTACCGACCACCACATCAACTAGCTGACTTCGCAAAAGAATAATTATCTAGGATTTATTCACAGTTATAATTGAATGGTCATTCTCAAAACGATGGATATTCTACTCTTACCACGCAAAGAAAATTTCTTATCACGGCCAATCAAATATTCTATGCCGATCCGAGTTTCCGGGTCATTAGCAAATCGAATGTAATATTTTCACAGAACATATTCACAATTTCGGTCAAATTTGAAACGATCCGGAAATTATTTCCGCAACCTTGTTTTATACTGTTGAAATTTTCAAATTCTAAGAGGTGTGATTGTGTAAAATACGAACACGTACTTAAGAAAATAAACTATTTTGCCTGTGACTTTTTTATCAGAAATCAGTAAACAACGGAAAAAAGAAACTATAAAATTGAATTGCTTTTTCAAATCTCAAAGCAACGCTGTAGATAAAATTCGATTAAATGTTGAATACCTGCTTCTTTTTAGCATTAAAAACCAGCACGGACTTAAGGGATATACCTCAATTAAACTCCGGAAACATTTAGGTAATATTTAATTGAATACTACTTCCGTGCAAGTAACACTTTTAATTTGTTTGACCTGGCCAACCTAGGTCAAGTATACACGGTTTAACTCCAAAGATAAAAACCGGAATGCCGGGAAAAATTTATCAGTATTGTTTTATTGCAGCGAAATAAACAAAACTTCAGCACAACAACATATTTGAGGGACTTTTTTTAAATGGCCATCGTTTGCAATTACACGTCCCATTTATGAACACAATAAATCTAAATTAACAAGAAGTACGATACCAACATAATAAAACTGATGGTTACTTTGCTATGTATGGTATTATGAATGTCGTTCTGATATTAACACATCGAATCCCGGAACCGTGTTTTAACGTGATACAAGACCAAACGCTCGAGTCCCGGAAACGTGTTTTGGCGTGATACACCAGCCCTTCGAAAAAGACAAATTAGGGACATTAAACGAAGTTTTTGACAGAGAATTTTAATCTTTTCTTATTGTGAAGACTCAAGTCATTTCAAAACAGTTTCAATTAGTTTTATCGCTAATAAAAATATTGGTATAAACTATCTAAAAACACAATCGTTTCGCGTGCAATACACGACACCAACATTCCCCCTCCTGGAGACGAAAAAAAAGTGGCACCGAGTCCATTCCGAGGAAAATTTTTGCAAGATTCATAAAACCAGATTATTTGGGGATATATAAAAAACAGATTTTGATCCCTATACCGGTAACAGAAAAAATAGCCCCAAAATAAAAATGCAAATTGAAAAAATTACATTGTGTGCAAACCAAAAAAATAAGTGAGACTCGGTAAATGTGTAAACATCAAAGTGTGGCTCTACACATGGGGAAATGTTATCACTTTAGGGCTAATTTTCACAATATTGCTAACCATCTCAGAATGTTTCATTCGATTTTATCCAATATTACCATAGTTATAACACTTTTGATAAATACTTAAGAAAAACGCAATTTGTTCAAAAATAGGCCGGGCATAGGGGCTAGGTTTACCAAGTTTTGGCCGGGGCTGATAGTATTAAGTATGGATGTTCGTGATGCCTTTTTAATTAAAAGTTAATTAAATATATATGTATATTTACTGGCTGCAAAAACAAATATATTCCTCCTTTAAGCTTTCTAGATGGCCGGCTCCTTGAGCATTTGCCTGCTTACTAAGAAATTGCATAAATACGATGATATTCGCACTAAGAGCAAAATGTTTCCTATCCCTGAAGTAGCTCGGTCATTATTATGTTGCAACTAGAAAAAAATATTGATAGTTATGAAATAGTAAAGAATAATGGCGATATTTAGTTCACTCACTTTCTCGAGCTCTGACAGATGGATGACGTGTATTGTGACAAAACACAACTATTATGTGTTGCAATGAACAAAAATAAATTGTGTATTTGCACGAGATTTCAAGCGCTTTTGCATCTATTCGGATCATTCACAGAGGCAATAAAATAGCTCAAATTGGATGTTGCTGCAAAAGAAAACAACACAAAGCGACTACAAAATAAAAGGTTAGTGTGAGAGGTGTCTAACCATCGGATCCCATCGCCAAGAAGCATCACCAACTACTCTGCAAAAAATAGACTAAACATCTGTATTTTCAGAGTTTTCTATCACTATTAGCCGTAAATTTGAAACCTACGGAAATAAAGAACCCTTTAACAATTTTCCGCTGTCATAAAAATTGATTAGCGCAGTCGTCTAATATCATCAGTGTACATAGCCGCAATGAGAATTGCCATTTAAATAATAAAAAAAAACCGCCTATACAAAAAAAGTATAGCAATATACACTTATCATACCACGGTGAAAAAAAAAGCAATATATTTTAATTTTACCAAAATATTGTTCCACCGCGTTATAATGGAGTTCTACCAAGTGAATGCCAATTTAACCAATTATCATACCGCTAATCGCAAATGTGTCGAGCATTTACTGCCAAGGTTGTATTAGTGCATAGCCACTAATAAACACGGTAGGGCCACTGGTATAACAAATACTCCTATCGAATAATTGTTACTTTTATTACACATTTCACTCTTTTCCAAAAAAATTGTCACCTTTAAAATTCTGTCGATGACGGCGATGTATTAAATATTATTATATATAAGCGAGTTTTGAGCGATAAAAAATTAAATACACTATCAGACGGCGATTGCGTATTGTTTCATTAAGTGTGAAAAGAAACCAGATATTCTATACGAACATGTATTGATTGATTAGTTTTAACACCTGGCCGATCTGGTATTCCCAGCTGTAACCTGCATGCAATAATTAGCACACGGTTACTGGGACAGCTGAAAAAATACCGCGAAAATTAACATGAGTTAATAAAAAATACAATAGTGTATTATTTAACTGACGCCTAATTTTTTGCATGTTGTGATTAGACCAATTAGGTAATTGGCAAATTTGCATAATGATTATTATCAATTATAGTTCTTAAGTAAGATTGCGTAATAATTATAAGTTACAATCACATTTTTTAAATCTGATATTGTCGCTACAAAAAGAAATGAGTAATTGTTCAATTTTAGCAGGTTTTAGTTGTGAATACAGCTTAGTTCATTTACGAATTTAATCATTTGAGAAACCAATAGTACCAATATAAAGATTTTCAATTACGTGTGTAATTATATAGATCTATGATTGCAATATTTCATAAATACCAACAGGAAAAAAGGTACATAGTTAAACTACTTAAAAATCCAAATTGAAAAAATATGAAATAACTATTGCGCATAAATCTATCAATAACAAGTAAACCGTATTCCAATTTTCATTTCATAATTATTACTATTTAAAAATAAATAGCAAAGACAATACATGTCTTTATACAACTATCGCAATGTTGGTAATGTTGTGAATAGAAATTGCGGCCCATTTTGACAGTTGCAGCGACAGGTAAATAATGGAAATATCTTTGGTATTAATTGTATTATTTTTTATTCAGTGTTAAACGTTCATTACCACTAACATTGTACCATAGAGAACAAGGGTTAGCTAGATAATATTATGAGAATAATTATTATCAACTGTACTTAGTGTGTGATACAGATTACTCAATACAAAGTCGAAATAAGTAAATTACGAAGCAACAAATTATGTAATTTCATTATAAATAATAAAACAATGGGGAAAATTATGTGGTCTCTTCATAAACGGTAAGTAATTATAATTATAGATGGGTTAAAGAAACTACGGACAGAGCGCTACCACAGCGAATCAGTGATGTAGAAACCACCACCCGATGTACCAACATTAAATGCCTGGCTATAATTTTCAACGGGCTAATTGTCGTATCCGCGGTGTTCTGTTGTGTCAAATGTTGTCGGCGTCCGTTACGGACATGACGGATTCAAGTGTTCGAGGAGTATGGGTGTTTAGACTTAACCTTGATAAGACTTAAAAACTTCGTCACGTGCCCGGTTTGAGCAAATCATAAACTAACTTGTCATGCAGTCTATTATTTGTTTTGATTGAGATGACCGAATAAATAATTTAATTTGGAAATTTTTGACGTAAAAATACGGAACAATACAGCAACATTCACGTCCATCAACACCGCCACCATTACGTTTGATTTTATAGAACTAATACCACCTACGGAGAATAAAGAAAGACTTACTAGACAGTGCAAAGTATGTTTGCTCTCATAATAATGAAAACGGCAAAAGATTACGAAAGAAGATGCTACTGTCCGGATTGTGATGTAGGGTTGTGTATTGAAACATAATATTTTCGTAAAATTTGAAACATTGTAAACCTAAATATTGGTTCTGATAAAATGTAAAAAAAAAATACTATAAATTGTTAAGACATTTTGATTTTTTTTATTTCTATAAAATTTTAAACGTTACCGTTTAATTTATTCTGAAAAAAAAACGTAAAAAGAAAAATATAAGAAATCGGACAAATTTTTAGACTCTTTTTTTCTCATCAAAATTCAACTGGTAAGTGGTTAAATAGATTTTGCGTCACTACTGTAAATTCATAAGTCGTCAAACATGTCAATGTATGTAAGCAAACATCTTGAAATTATAATTAGCAGTCACACAAACGTATAGAAAAACAAAAAACAATAAGGCATGGGTTTGCAACAGCTGATCCGTGAAGGTCGCCAAGCAGAAGGGCAATAAACCGAAAGAAGATCGTTCATCGCGGTTGCAATGTTTCATTTAAATATTTCATTTTTCAAAACTAACGATGCACATATTCCCTAAATGTAGTTGGAGACAGCAAAATTAGTCACGCTATAATTTGTGCTTTTCTTCGATGAGAAGTCGCAGGGGTAATACGGCCACTGTAAAAGAGGTCACGTCTCAACAAAAGTGGGTGAGCATTTGATTTACGAAATTCCCACTCGGATAGAGTGCTGAATAAAAAAACAATAATGCCGTGAATCATATGATTGTTATGCAAAAAAGATCGGTAGTATTGTTTACAATTCGATCAGACAAGATACGGTAATTAGACACGCTAATTACCATAACTAGACGTAAATTGATAATACTCTATTGCCGACTTTTATGCAAATAGAACACGATATACAATAAAAAAAGATCGTTCGTATATCTATTACGAACACTATTTTTTTCCTCCACTGATTAATAAAATACCTTCAATTATTCAAATACAAAAAACGAAAAATGTTGGAAATTAATTCACGTTTTCATAAAGACTTAGAATATAATTTCTCCAAATGCAAGTTTATAAATAAAAAAAAAAAAGCTTTCGGTGTCGATACGACCCGAGATATTATTGTTTTACCATCAGTTTTCGAGAGTTTTGCCTACCCCTGCACACCTCCAACTAATCTTCACACCAGTCGTGGCGGATTATCATATAGGCCAGAGGTTTCCAAACTAGGAGACGCAGACTAGTAATAACTAGAGGTTTAGTTTCTTCATAAGATATTTTTTACATTATAAATATACACACATAAATAAATCTTTTTATCGTTACTAAAATAAAAAGATGGGAGGCGCGGATTTTTTAAAGGATGCGAATTAGCATAAATGTTGGTAACCGCTGCTATAAGCTAAAGAGGCGCGCGTTTGGGGCCTAAAAACGACTAATAATCCACACAATTCAATTCAACCATTTCCTGCTGAGCCAAGTAAACACTGAAAATTTTTAAAATAATTCAGTATCTGAGTTTATTAAACTTATTGAGGTCATCAGATCAAATCGGGTTTATATTTCATTATAAAACAAAAAATAGCTAATACACGAACTTTTGAACACTTAACATTTTTGAGTGTCAACTTTAAACGTTCTGCGACCTGCCGAATCAACAGTTATGGCGACAGCAGTGAGAGGGTTAAAGTCTATATTTGACATTTATTATAACTCAATAAGGAAATTCATGCTATACTATCGCAAGATTTATAATTACATAATTTTTTTGAATTTAAATAACTTATGTAAAACAAATACAAATCGAGAATTTTATACATATAATATAAAAATAACGCAAAAAGTATTTTTTTATTCGTGTAACAGATATTCTAATTCTGGAACCTTCCAAGTTCATAATCCACCACTGCACGTCAGTCCTAGTGGTTGTCTATTTGACTAATGTGGCAACCGATGTGAAATGGAGAATCTCAACAGTGATTGTACTACGAGAACCGCTTGTTATCGAGTCGCTTCTATTTTTAGAAGACAATATGGATATAGAACTACTCAATGCCTTCGGCACTCTCAGAAAAAGGTAGTTCGCCAATTGGCTCTCAATCAGTCCTCGATAATATACTTGAAGAAAACAACATATATTTTTTTAACAGAAATAGTTTCAATACGCCAGGTGTAATAAAAAAAAGTGACTTAGTAAAAATATTATATGTGATAGATTTTTAATTTGGAAGTATTTTAATACTGGCCGGCCAAAGTAAATACAATAACAAAATAAAAATACTTTTTTGCAGCCAACCTGCCGCTCGTTTGTAATAAATATTTCAATATGAAGTCAAAATTGAGAAGATAGGATTCGTGTGTTCGGATAGATACTGCCAAGCGAATTAACTTAACAATAGAAATTGTCAAGATTCATTTCTTTTGAACTAAACAACACGTTGGCAACACTGGCTGAGTTCCAATAACTTGAAAGATCAAAAACTGATTGGAATCTATGTTATAAGTATAAGTGGGCAATAAATTATCTATTCATGCTCAATTTAACAAATATTCCAGCTGGTGATACAATTTTTATTGTTATCAAAATTATTCAATCATTGGTCAAATAAATATTCACTTTAGTCGGTGTTTTATTTTCTGAACACACATTTACTATATTTTCAACCAGATTTAAAAGCCAAATAAGAGAATTCATCAGGTACTGAACTGAAATTTGGCTGCCTCACAAAATAGAGTAAATTAACTTATTTTCATACAATACATGTATACAGATTTGATCTACAAGAACTGCTTATATGTCAGTTGCTCAACATTTATTTTATGAAAAAATTAAGGGTAGACAGGATAGGACGAGGCCAGCCATTCAACTATATTTCTTTTGGGAAAACTATCCTTTCAATCTCTCATAGCTGAATGATAATTTTTTGATTTTAAACCATTTTCTATTCTTTTTCGGAGACGGTTTATAATTCTTAATTTTTGAAAACCATTAACATAAATTTTTGACAAGGTGGTCAGTTGTTCATAACATTGCCTAGAGTGGTGGATGTAAAAATATTTAATTAATAATGTAACCTCTTAACACTGTTTTAGCAATTCTTAGGTTTTTTTCTTCGAAGTGTTGGCAATGTAACTATTTCAGATATTCATTTTTACAGCTTAGTTTTAATTTAATTAATCCATTGTACACAGGAGAGAATTACTCAGTAAAATTAAACCTCAATATATAGCTGACTATTTTGCATCTAAATGGATGCGAGTTTACTGCAGTTGTAAACACAAATATAAGTCAAATTTAAAAACAAAACTCACCCTAGAATTCATATATCTGAGGAAGAAATCCAGCAAGAAGGATTTGCCCTTACGGAAGGCGCCTGCAACGGAGATGACAACGACACTGCGATCCTTGATGTCCTCTTGCAGCATCAGCTCAGAGAGAGCTTCCTCGTCTAAAGCGAACGAGTGCTCTCCATCGGTGTGGACAATCTGGACGGCACGCGCCATGCTTTTAGCGCCACGGCCTGCTTTTTCTATACACATACACGGAAACTTTTACACTGTCCCAAAGACCAGACTAATACTATTGAAACAATATTAGCAAAGTCATTTATCAACTAAATCACTCATTTGTAAGCCAGACAAATCAGACCAGTGACAAAACACAGAAGGAGAAAAATAATGTAAATTATCTATAATTATAAAAAAAATATATCACACCCCAGAAGAAAGTACAATTAAAATGTACATTTTTCAACAGAATGAAACAAACCGTATGAATCATGTAATTTTTTAAAAATATATTATGGTTAAAAAGTCCAGATTCTTTTTTGGTACAGTGAAATATAATATTCGTAGTGTAAGAGATGGAAAGACTTTTTTTTTCTGTACATTTTTTAAGAACACCAAAGTTTTTGGTACGTCTCATAAGAGAAAAAAAGATAGTTCAATAAAAACAGTCAAATTTAGATTTGCAATGGTGTGCTTCTGAGGGTGTGATATATGCAATTTCATTTAAAAAAAAAAAACAATATAATTTCAGTAGTTTTGTCACTGAAGCCAACCATAGACATTGTAAGCAAAGTGAAAAAAACATTAATTAATATGTTGTTGACGTCTATAGAACACTCTTAACATTTTTTTAAATCCTGGCATAAAAAAACACAATTTCAACAAGGGTTATGGTAACAAAAAAAAATCATACATTTTTTAATTAGAAAATGTACCCCTTTCATTGTACATCAGCATGAATGTTTGACGCTTACAAAATTTTTAAATTTATCTACACATCAAAAAGAAAGAATTATTTTTCACTTAAATGAGTTAAATGCCTAACTGCAGGTCAGACACATGGGCGATACATTTAATTCAAACGATTATTAAGAACGTGTTGTCTAGTGCAAATACACTAGATTACATAGAAGCTCAAATCTAGTAGCCCTGTTCATTATATTTTTTGGTGAAAATTTGGAAAATCTTTAGAAACGTAAATATCACTGTTTATATAATATTTGTAAAAATTATATTTATCTTTGTTTGATACTGGAGTACAGCTGTCATGTCTATGTAAATCAGTTATTTCTGGCAAATTGATATATTATCGGTTGACAATTCAAAATTATAACGCGTAATAAATGACAAAAATACACGGAGCTAACACTCATTCAAACTTAATCTAAAAATTGATACCGTATGGGTAAACAAATGAGTTTTTTATTAATATTTACAGTCGCATAGGAAAAATGTTTGAATTGAAAAATGCCGAATAACCAATGTTCCCTTCAGAATATAAAATTAGCTGTCAGACGAAGACTAACACGCCGATCAAAATGATGAAATTCGACAACTACGAGAAGACTTTTCTCATTGGATATATTCACATCGATAATATTATCGTATATCAAATTATAATTTATTCAAAACCTGTTTTAATCGTCTATTCAAATTATTATGGCACAAAACATTTTAAATGAATGAAAATAGAACAAGGTAAAAATTGGAATATATTTTTGCGATAGGAATTCGTAGAAGACCTCTATCTAGGCAAGTAGCGGCACCGTTATTTCGTGACACATGTCATGGAAAAATGGCTTATTTAACTTAACATATATTAATAACGATTTACATAAGTCATGAATCACGATGAACAGGTGGTTATTGGTATTTTCTAAATGTAAATTGACAAAAAATCAACATGGCATATTATCCGAGGAAAGTTCGGTACGAGACACACAGCCGTCATGTGTCTGACAGTTACGTAGAATCATAAAATGCAGCGTAATCAATGATATCGTACGCAGAACCACGTCGAACGATAATTTGCAAATTTAACATTGCCACTGCGTTCGATTTCAGAGTAACCTGCGATAAAACGAACTTATGGACACTACTTATGGAAAGATTTTTTTTAATTCACTGTACTTTGGTAAAATTATCATATTTTACAATCACGTTTACTAATCACTGTAAATTGCTAAAGAAATTACCTTCACTTTCGTGGAACGAATGTTCCTTGTGTTTACGTCCCTCAAATTCAGCCATTTTTGATTAACGTTAGTCCCAGAACTGACGTAACATGTCCTGAATATAGTGCACTAGCTTCACGCCAAATGCAATCAACCACTTTAAGAAACATAAAGAATATAAATATTGTATCATTCATACACAAGTATACTTTAGCCTATATTTTTTTTTTGAAATAAACAAAGTAGTGGGCATAAATATTTATTCCGTCAAAAAAACTATTAAAAAATATTTGAAATAGTAAAACCAATTATTATTGTATTTTAAACCAAATATAATATTTATTCTTCTAAAAATTATCTATTACTTTCGCAGAAATATTAGATATTTGAATGTTTTCACATTGTTTTATTTAATCTAAAAGCCATTTCATATTACAAAAACATCTAAAATTTTCTGGCCAGTATTAAGAATAGATGTTATATAAAATATATATTCTAAGTTGGTACTTCCGATCCAGTGCCTGTGACGTTCAGACATTTTCCGAAATTCTGTAAATTGTCCCATTCGTGTGGATAATTTTACATCTTTCTTTCCTGAAACCAAAGGTAAATCCAAAACTATACAAAAAATCTTGTTTGTATTATCTTAAATCTTTTCATACTCTTTTCATACTTAGTCAAGATTTAAAAAAAAATCAGCTGTCACTAATTTATACTTACGTAATGTGAAGTTTAACCTTAGTTTATAAAATTTTCTTTTAGTTACAACAATAACCATGTCCGAGACACCCAGCCGACCGATGAAATTCCCATACACCTTCTCGGCAAAGATTGCTCAGTTTCCCATTAAAACTTATATCGCCAAGCAATGGATGTGGAGATATTATTTCGTCGGAGTAGCTCTTACTCTTCCAGTTTTCATTTCTATCAACGGTCTTGGTAAGCAAATACGTTCTTGAGGACACTTTTCTATATCATCATTAAAACTTAGTCTTCAGATGTATTGCTTAAATTAAATTACCTGTATAAACTCTATACTTTTTCCACCTGATAAATTACTTAACGCTGCTAATAACGATACTATCCAGCCAATTTAATTGCGGATAGTTTATTGGCAAAAAATCAAACTTAGGAGTCAAGGAAACCAATAAATTATTTTCATTTTGAAAATTTACTCTATAGCATGTTTATACTAATATTATATTTAAAATTTTCTGTGTTTTCTGTGTTCAGTCCTGAACAATCTAGGAATATTAATGTAGCTTAAAATATACTGAGAATTTGATGAAGGCAACGAATATTTCTGTGCTGAAAGCTAAATGGGTTCAAGGAAACAATCATAAACTATGTATGAATTCATTATTGAATTTCGTGTTCCAAATCTATGAATCTTACATCAGCCAATCTTTCATAAAAGTAATTATTGAATCAGGTACAATTAAACTTACTGTCTTAATCATTGACTATTATAACATTTACCAGGATTCTATTTGTTCAAAATATTCTGTTTTCCAATTTGTAACATTTGAATAAAGGTACAATGTTTATGGGTGTGAATAAGTATGACAACAAATTGACTTATCTGCCACATATCTGTTTTTTATTTGATTTTCTACGTGAAATCTCAAAACAAATGCCTTTTGCAAGCGAGTTTAACCCTCAGACTGGTAACATCTCAACTGTTGAAAGATGGCTTATATCAGAGTGTCGATAGCTGACAAAATATAATACAAGAGTTAATAAAGTTAATACTTTTGAGTATGAGCTCGTTATTATATTTAAATATAGCCTGATGTATTCTGTTAATCTCAATAAACTTGATCAACACCACTCTACTGAATTACTTTTTGAAGAAAACATTGATGTAATATCCTTTGTGTGGTTCAGCAGGGAACAGGTTAATTTTCATTAAAACATTCAAGACGGAATAATGACACAGGATAATAGTCAGACATGGGGCTAATTTGATAATAATAAATAGCAAAGATAAAATCAATAAACTGAACAGAAGCGGTATTTATCAAATGTCCTGTGGCTCATGTTTATCCGTTTATATCGGACAGACAGGTAGAAGTATATCTACTCGAGCTAAGGAACATGTAAGATCATTCAATAATAAAAAAACAGATTCACAATTCGCTAATCACGTTATTAATGAATCACATAATATAAATTCAAACTCAGCTCCTAAATGTTTGCATCTTTGTAGTAAGGGTCGAAGAATGGCGGCTTTGGAACAGCTGGAGATCAATAGACACCAATTATCACAAAGGATTCTTAACGATCAAACTAACATAATAATATCGCCACTTGTCAAGCCGTTGCACAAAGGGGTGGTCTAATTTGCTTCCTGAAGGACCACTTCCGTCCCACACAGATAATCTTATTGTCATAGACACCTATTGTTTCATTTGGAATTTTGAAAGTTTGGTGTCATTGTGTTTAAATAACAAGCTAGACCATTGGAAAAGGAGAGAGGAGATGTTGTGTACCTTTTCTGCACAGCTATATATAGATAAGCAAATGTTAGTTTAAGCATAGTTCTGACGATGGCGTGAGCCGAAATAGCTATCAACTATATTTGTTAAAAATAATTTTGTAGAACTAAAATACATTGCTATTTTTTCACCGTGTTCTAATTTGATAAAATTGCAAAGTCTTATTAAAATTATCATATCTTTTACTCTATCAGGAAATTTGGTGGTAGTATTTGTCTATCCATCTATTCTATAATATTGAAAAAATAAATTAGAGAAATTTTTTTATTTTGCTTTTAAATGTTATCACCGTATGTAGAATAAATTCGGTTTTTTGTTAAAACAATTGATTTTCTTATAAAACTAACATATTTATGTGTCGGTAGACATCGTGGCTTTTTTTCCTACCTCTTTCATTAGTTTTGTAATTATTCAGTGTTTAGGAAAATCCATAAAATATCACATTACTTATATGGCTTTGTTTCATAATCTGTATTGCCAGACAAAAATAAATGGGTATACCATTATGATATGGTTTGTGTACAATAAAGTGCCTGAAAATAAAAATTTCAAAAATAATATTCACGTAGTCATGAGATTGTAATGTCGACTATGTCAAATGACATGTAATCTGTGTTTCATGCTGCTACACAAAAAAACTAAGGCAGATTCCACATCCCTCATCAAACGTATGGGATTATCTGAAAATGCTTCTAATTGTAAACAGTTATCTGTTTTACATTCATCTGTTCAGTGGAAGTAATTTATAATGAATAACACATTACATGGATGCGTTGGTGAACTGACCTGCAACAATATAATATAATTGGGATTTATAAGATCAATTATGGGAAGGTGGTTATTTGTCGATGTAAGACTGACGTAGTATAATATGGTCTTAAAATATGGCTCCTATAGATGACTTATTAATTACGCAAATGCTATTTTATGAAATTCTGATATCCAAATATATTTTTGAAAATTTGTAAGCCGGTTTACGAATTGATGTTATTTGTTTGTTTATTTGGGGAGTATTTAGGCTTAGGAGCACCTTGCCTGTAGCATGTACAGGCTTAGCATCCAACATGTTGAATGACTGTCAAATTTGTGATTTTTCTGTTTTGCATTTGATTACTATTATGATCTTAAGTTTTAATACCAACATATATATATAGATGGATTTAAATATATTTTCGATCAATATATGAAGTTGTACGTGAATAAATTATAATGCTCTGGAACAATACATGAATAATTCAATTACTTCAAAATTGAGCATGCACAATTAGTCCATAAGAAACCATCATCTATCTATTTATAAATATGTCAAAAAATGTGCAAAGAATAGGTTTAAGGCGGATACGTTTCATAATATTTATCCGTTTAGTGATTTATTTTCCATGGCAATTTTTACGCGTAGAACAGTTTTGTTTTGAAATTTATGGTGTCACCAGTCTATTGTAGTGCAAAAGCTTAAGTCAAAATATTCAAAATAATCGTATAACCTAGTGTTGATAAAGGTGATGTTCATTTCATTACAGCATCAAAACAATGCAACTGCGTAATTGA
This sequence comes from Himalopsyche japonica, assembly GCA_028555115.1. Lineage (NCBI taxonomy): Eukaryota > Metazoa > Arthropoda > Insecta > Trichoptera > Rhyacophilidae > Himalopsyche > Himalopsyche japonica. The sequence goes on from JAHFWJ010000483.1 coordinate 2,804,417, forward strand.
TAAGACCCAATCTGTTTTTAGCCTCGGTAGAAAATAAAACATGTCATCAATTCGATTGTAGGTTATTGCGAGTGCTTATGAAATATACTTTTTTTTTTACAGCTAACTCTCCAGCAAACATCCGCAACTTGGAGGAATCCAGGAGGAAAGAGGCATTAGAACACCACCATTAAATTATGCATGTGTACATTAGCTTTAAATTTTCCTTTTCTGATAGAAATTCAATGTAATTTTATTTTGTTTCCATTTTTGAGTTATTAAATAATGTGAACCAGTTTTTTTGTTGTTTTATTTATGTCTTTTATATATTATATGTTCTTGGTCACAGATAGACTATTCCACGGTTATATGTATCTATCACTGCGAGAAACACGTCATATGAATATAATAGTTTACATGAACACATATTTCCGCATTGTCAGTATCTGCAAAGCCAATAATATAAAAAATACTAACAATTGGTTAATAGTCTTCAGTCGATTTTAAGAGTATTGCTTTTGTCAATTAATACATTGATATTAAACGTCTCCAGTCCTCAAAAAAGTGCATAGTGAAAGAAATTAGTTAAAAACTAGTCCTATGCTTTTATCCCTAACAGTTTTTTATTTACCTTGATTAATAAAACAATTTTTGCTAAATAATAAGAAAAAACTACTGACAGATGTTAACAGATTTAATCCTATCCAATTGAGCCAGAAATATAATTAAGATAAAAACACATTTTTAGTACCATTTTTACAATGTATTTTATGATCAGTACCAGTTTCATTCATTGCAAGCATTATCAACTGATACCAGTTGATAGCACACACAATACGAAACCGGTCCTAATCATAAAATATATATATTGCAGAAATATTACTTAAAATATGTCTTTCAATTAAAAACTGACAGAAAATACTTCAAATGTAAATAAAATTATGATTCCAATTATCCATTTAACACATAAAACATTTATTTCTTCCAAATCCAATGTGATGCAAAATGTCCATTAGAGGAATACATAGAATATCAATTTGATATAGGTTATGCTAACAAAATAAGAATTGTACATTAACTTGTCAGGGCTTAAAAATCAATGAATGGCCTCAACCCTGCATTTCTTTTCCTACCAGTTAGATTCTTGCTTGTCAGAGAAAGCAAAGCAACAGTCAGATGGCAAAATCGTGGAGGTTGCCGTATGCTGTCCATATTCTCTACATAGAGCAAATGTGATTGAAAAGAAATGCTGTGAGATTCATGATGAAAAAGAAGTCATAAAAACATCTGCCATTAAATCACATTCAGTAGATTTATGAAATAGACTAACATTCACTAAAGTAAATAAAGGTTCACTTGTTTTTATCGTTTTTATTTTTAAAAAAAGTGCACGTTGAGGTAATATTTACATTCCTTAATGCTAGATAACTGGTACAATAATTAAGAAAAAAACATGGAAACAACTTATTTCTTCGTGTTTCACTCATGGAATACAGAAATCGAATAAATATTATTTCACATAATTTTAAAGGTACAATACTTCAAAATATACAACCATCGTCGACTACTTAAATTATATTAAAAGGATATCATCTTCAAGGGTAAAATATCTCATGTTGATTATTTATTCTCATTACACTGGCAACCCACCACGAATACTGATGTAATAAACTGGATGTTAATGGTGCCAACACTTTCATATAGAAGCTAAATTGTTTTGAAATATAGCCTAATTTATCGTGGTAATCTCGATAAGTTTATTTTACACCAAAGCCGCACAATTTTGTTTTTATGTCTTCAGTGCTTAAATACCCTTTATGTGGCTCAACAGGGAATAGGCAAAGAAAAAAAACTGAAAGGCAGAGCATTTGAAAATAAGTTCTTAAATGCATATGCATCAAGGAAAAAATAAACTCGTCTATTCAATAAATTTCCCATTGAATCGTGACACCTACCAATCTTTTATCCCTCCTGAAATGTACCGATATAGGAATTTTGCATTTTCCTTTCACACAAAGAATGGATTTAAGCGAATGATACTTTTTTATGGTAGAGCTCTGAGCATCCGATAAATAATAATATAACTTCGAGAGAAATTGAAATCAACATGGAAAAAATCACAGAAGAGATTGTTCACAGTAATTAAATTAAGACTGTAAGTTTTCTTAAAAAAAAACCATGCTAAGATATTGCAGACATTTTATCAATTCAACAACTTTCACTTTAGTAATTCCGGATTACAAATCACGGCAGTGAAATATTTACGCCATTATTAATTCAAAAAAATTAACCAAATAACCATAAGTCAACCTGACAGACGTCCTTGTTGACAAAAGGTTAAAGTTTGGAAATAGTAGTTTTTAGGTAAATTGAAGTAAAATACTTCTGTACTTTATCAAATAAAATTAGACAATGTATTAATCTAATATCATCAAAAAGTAAAATCTGTTAAGCAAGTGTTGTTTAGTAATAAATGATATATTTTATCGATATAAAGAATTAACATAGAATTGTTAGGATAAAAATGTTACTGAAAAAAATTTACACGAGGAATCAACAATTAAGATGTTTGTTCAGCTCTCCATTCTCGCATTCATTTGACTATATTCATAATGGATTGGCTTACATGGTTCGACGAAATACATTTCCAACAATGGTTTTGAAGCACAAAATAATTCTGCTAACAAAAAACGAGTACAAAATAAATACAAACAAGAGTGGGTATTCAATTAAGAAAATTTTACATATAATTATTAAAATAATTACCCTACTGGAAATCAAACATAATTCAAGATAAAACTACAATACAAGAAGTCATTAAATCTAATCAACATTGGCTATTGGTAAACATATTTTATTTGTAGTTCTCATAGTGCGGCGTCGTCACTGGGGAAACAGGGCAGGTTCAACTCCTTGCATCTTTTCTCGAAGAATTTTTTTAATCTTATTCCAGCCCTGCAAATAAGGAAGATAATAATATTACTAAGAATTTTTTAAAGCTACAGAGTGTCTCTATAATTCATCAATAATTTGCTTTTTTTTAACTCTTTCAAGTCAATTGTTTGAAGTCTCGACAAAAAGGTAAGAAATGAAGGATGGTGTTAGGAAAGGACTAGAAGTAAGCTAACACTGAAATCTGAATAGACGCAAGCAATAATTCAGGTGTTAACTTATCCATCTATTGGCATCTTGCTATTTATTTGCAAGTGATATACAAAATACTTCAGAAAACAACACAACCTCAGTAGACCTGTGATATATTGGCGAAATAAATACAGTGGAACCTCGATCAACCGTTCTCGCATAATACGTTTTCCCGGCTGGGACGCTTATTTTTTTATAGTCCCGTCAAACTCCCATAAGAACAATGTTAAATAATCCCGCATTAACCGTTTCCCGATTCACCGATTTCTTCCATAAACCGTCTAAATATTTTGGTCCCGTCACAAATATTATCCCGATTGACCGTTTTTATTGCATATTTCTCCGTATCTCGGCAAGCAAGTTTGACACAGCCGAGTGCAGGTCTGGACAAGTTGGAATCCGCTGTACATGTTAGACGTAACGCATTGGATGCATGTGCTATTTTTTGGATTGAAATCCACCACATGCGTATTATTGTTTATGATGCAAATGTAGAGTTGTTTAAAATTCATGGTAATAATGATTCCTGAACATACAAACTTTTAATCACAAGTTTGGTAACAAGTCTTTGTTCCGATTAAAGTGCCAAATAACAAAGAAGCAAACTACCATAAAGGACTTTTTTAAAAAATAAATTTTATATAAAGTATGTACAAGTAACTAATAAATAAATGTTTTTTATGATTTTATTTGTTTATTACTATTTAAAGCTTTCCCGCATTCACCGTTTCCCGCAATTACCGTTATTTTTTCAGGGTCCCTTTCACTGTAGTCCGTATTATATTATATCAGTTTTTTAGAAAAATCAGTGTGAAATTGATAAAAGCAGAATATTTCGTAAAGGATTATTACCGATTCACATAACTCTTCGGAATTTAATTTCATAATTGTCATGGATTCACTAAAACTAAACAATTAAACATTATCAAATCTGTACTTAATTAAAATTAATTCTTAATTATATTGAAGTGATCATGTGTAGTTTCCTCAACAACGCAGGGGCAATCAGGGCAAATACACTCATACAAAATCAGAGGACAAGTTCTTTCATCAATTTTTTACTTGTTTGAAAAGTAGTACAAAATGTGATGTCAGAAATTGCATTATCAGGCAGTCGACTGTAAAACGTGAAAATCTTACACATTACAACTCGGCAGCAAAGTTTGTTATGCGATGTCTATATTTGTCAATTCTTCTTATATATAAATAAACAGTTTACGGTCAGTTTGAGTGCATCAGTGGAATAAAATGCTTGATGATGCCAAAAGGCGAAGCTCGGAATGGTGAGTGACAGAACATGTACACATTTGAAAGATTCAAATCAGGCATTGAAATTAGCTTTATTAAAAAAGCAGACTATAATAGAGGTAATTCTATAAAAATGTAAAACAAAAAAATTTTATTAAAGAAAAATATCAAATCGTACTGCGATATCAACTTACTTGGCTACAAGGTCATCGTCTTGATTATATGTGAAGCAATTATTAAAAACTAAGTCTGCGTCGGACATGAACTGGGCATCAACCAAATATTTACCGGATGTCACTTTTGTCTTTATGGTGCCAAAGTCCATAGGTTCTTTAATTATAGCGAAATAATCTGGCACCTGGAATTAGCAAACAGTAACATCAGTTAAACCAAAAACTAGTAATTTTAAATTTAACTCAAGGCTGAACAATCATATTTCTTCAATGTTGTGCTTTTCGATTTGATTTTTTAGTTGTTATCATTATATCATGTTACAGCACAAATATATTTCAAATGAAAACATGATTTACCAATTCGGACAGTGAAAATGAATTTAAATTATCTCCGAAAGTGTCACAATGGTGTTATGGTTTCAAATGATCACTGTAATATATACAATAAATTTCTATCTGTCATCCGAAAGCGATTTGTTTTCTTACTTACAAAATTAATTATATATTGTTATAAAAACACAATTAATTATACTATGGTGACATTAAATAGGATATATCAACATTGTTCAAATATTCTTTCTTTTCTTTAGTCGTAGGATCAATTTATGAGCTCAGTTAGCTGATTAGCTTCATATCGTGCACCTATTAGCATTTGAGTATGGTATAAAAGTTAAGCATCTGATATATAATAAATGAGATGATTTTTTTCAAGCTAACGCTGGTGCCTTTGTAAAGCTTTTTATTACTATGTAGGTGTGCGGATAAATGTGCCCTGTTAGGCTAAAACAGTTTATATAATGAATATATCAAATAATGTATGTGCATACACAGAGTTGGGGTGCGAGTTTCAACTTTAGATCCTGTATATATTCAGAATGGGCAGTGACTAAATTGATATCAACGATGGAAAAGAAACTAAAATTGTCTTTGAAATCAGGCTAACTGTCTTAGTGTATTTTTCAATGGATTCCTTTAGCTTGAGGTGGTTGATCTATTGGTGAGCATATTACAAGCCTCACCCGAGCTGATTTATAAGCTCAAACACTTGATTATAATTTATGATATCAACTGAAGGTGCTTGATGGAATTTCAATATCAAATTTGAATTGTTACAATTTTGTACGATTCCACATGTTTTATCACTAACGACCCGGGTTTCGCCTTTCGGCATTCTATCACACAGATGCAAAAGAACTGACAGTTCTCACAGATGTCAGTTCTGTTGCATCCGTGTGATAGAATGCCTGAAGATGCCGAAAGGCGAAACCCGGGTCGTTAGTGACAAAACATGTGGAATCGTACAAAATTGTAACAATTCAAACTTGACTAGAACATTAAACAAATTATTGTCATTCATATAATGCAACAAAGTTTCAGTACAGTTTAAGCGCGCCAATAGATTGGTACTTTGAAGCTAAAAGATAGAGTAGGTTTGAGGATATAATTTTTAGATAAAAGTGTTGTGATTGAACGATGTCAATTTTTAGAGATAAATCGGCTGTAGAGCGATAAAGGTATGTTGCCAGTACCTCGTCTAGGGTAACAGGTGCGCTAAACGGCCAACAATCCTTGTGACGCAGAACACTCTCCAGGAGCTCTTCGATCTGTCCATGGTGGAAAGCTTCCGATTTTCGGGACCGTCGGGTGAAACCTACGAAATGATATTTCATTCAATCCTCACTTTTACTGATAGCTGAATAATTGATTTGCATCTAACATCTGGGTGAACAGATAGTAACAAATTAACACTTTATGGTCGGGAAACAAAATATTTCAGTTTTTTGCGGACTGTCGTTTGTTTGCGGAACCCGATAAAATTCGTTTTTGTATCCTGTCGGTCGTTTGTGGGACCCGTCTTCTCTCGGACTTGTATTTCAGCATGAAACAAAACGCACGGTAATACAACAAAGACCTTTTTTTGACAAGTAGCAATAAAACTCATGAGTTATTATAAACCCGAGTGTTCCTATTCGGAGACACATGTTTCTCGATTTACGTCATTCAGATTTCAAACTTCCAGTGGTTCCAAACTTGCAGGAATTGCAAGTAAATATTATTATTTATTATATAATTAAATAGTAAGAATAAATATATTACATAGAATGTTAATATTGATGATATGTGGAGTGCCATTTACATAATTAAGAATAGGTATTTATATTTAGCTTAGAAATATAACGAAATTAAGATGTAATCAGAGTGTTTATAATTTATTTTTAAAGATCAATTGTCACATATCATTTCTTTGAAAATTTCAATCAAAAATATTATTTGGTTTAGAAGTTGTGTCGATTTTAAGAAAGTAATATTTTTTTTGCACTAATTGCAAAAAATGCCCGCTACAGGCTTGAGCATATTGCTCGAGGGGCCCAACCACAAAGTGTTAAGATGAAGGTGGGAGGGGGGGCTAGGAAATGTAATACCATATAACTGTAATACAAATCATTAACCATATATTCAACAATTATTATAAGACAAGTAAAAAAAATATATATTTAAACACTCATCAAAAATATCAAGGGAGTTTGAAAATTTTATATCATTAATCTCTTCCACGCTAACGCCCCAACGTATGGGACGGCAATGTACAAGGCTTGTGCGCGAGCGCCCCAGACGTTAGGATGCGAACATTCAAGCGTCAGTAACGCAGGCAATCTTTTGCATATAGGACTGATTTTGGTTTTAAAATATCGCCCAATTCGTCCTGATACTACGACCTCCATAAAATTGTCAAAAGTATTAGGTTTAAATGTTTAAAACATCGATTATTCGAAACCTTCAAATTTATTCCGATCCCGCCAAATTCACATATCATTTTGAAACTGTGTGCTAAACTCACGTCTAACTTCGCACTGAACTTTGCGCCAATCTCGCGGCATTGCAATGTGACACTCCATGACACGTGACAGTAATGGCGCTTGTTCATTTGAGTTTGATTGGTGGCTTTGTAATAGCGATTTACAAGTTAGTTATTTGTTAAGGTGATTGTGACAACGTAGGACATTTCTTTGTGTTTTTTAATGTTGTGAAACATTCCTAATGCATCTAGATTCCATAAAAGCCAACCCAATTATTTTTTATTGCTGTATTTATAGCTCTATGTGGAAAGAGAACATTTTGAAAAATAGCAACGCGGACAGATTTTGTTTGTATGAAAAACTGTTGCGCCGATCGGGTTAACATGTTAAATCCTGAAGACACGTCTAGAGCGTAGAAACATATGTAGAACCTCACAATACAATTTACTAAACATATAATAGATGGCTTGTAGCAATGTTTGACAATATTCAGTACTATACACACTCTTGAATAACAACTGACGTGCCAAGAGGCATACATGTTAAGATGGGGGTGTAAGGATTTTGGGACCAAATGTGTCTTTTATGTATAGCCCAATGTAACCAAATTCTTGTCACCACCAATTGTATCAAGACTTGAAAGAAAGACACAAAGGCAGTTGAGAGGAGATGAACAACAAAATGATATTTACCATTTTGAAAACCATTTGTCGGGGTGCTATTTCTCTTAGAGGCAGAGTCATCGTTGGAACGGCTCTTCCTTTTGCTGGAGCCGTTTGTATTTGTCAGTGGAAGAATTTCCTTAGACAAACGTGCTGTCTTTTTGGGCTTTAGGGCTGACAGCGGTTCATCACTGCTTTCCGAATCTGAAATAAAATAATTTGTGTAACTATTAATTGAATTAAGAAGAACGGTATTGTTAAAAGGCTACAGCAAGCACAACATTGATCAATGAGAAAAAAGAAGGTAACTTAAATATTAAATTTCAATCTTATACTTTATTACTAGCAAATGAGCCTTCCAACATTTTCAGGTTTTCAGACGTACGAATGAACTCGAAATGAGTGTTAATAAACAGTTTTATTGTTTATATAAAAGAACTACGATATTTTACTGTTTAGACTTGTAACAGTGCTAACGTATGTCTGAGTTAATTTTAATGATATGATATTTGTGGGGAAAGATATTCACATAACAAATAATATAACACAAGTTTTTGTAATTGCATATGATTATAAGAATCGATTATCACAAAAAGATAATTGAGTGTCCCAGGCATTGAAAAACTGACCCTAATGAAATACAGAGATACCGATGCCGCCGCCACAGGAATATCGTTGAATGAATACAGTTTTATTCATTAAATTTAAAGTAGACATTTATACGACATCATCTGATTTCCAGACCTTCCAAATATTGAACCATTCTCATGCCATTCGTATTCAAGTGGCTGTTATAGCTCGAAGCTTGAGCAAATAAAATCTATATCAAATTTGAATTGTTACAACTTTGTACGATTTCACATGTTTTGTCACAAACGACCCGGGTTTTGCCTTTGCGCATCTTCAGGCATTCTATCACACGGATGCAACAGAACTGACGCAAAATAAACAGTCAGCATCGTATATATATTAAAGTCATCACTTAAAGGAAAACACTTACCCCTAGGAAAGCAGTAAATTACAGCCAAAACAAATTTCACAATATTAATCAAATAATAATTAACACAATTGCCTGTGATAATTTTCATTAACAATGTTGTTAGCGAAAGTCATTCTTGAAAGGGGTTTTTCAATAAATATCAATCGACTAACATTAGAGTGTAAACGGGGTTGATATTGAAATTCCATCAAGCACCTTCAGTCTATATCATAAATTATACGAAATATATGTTATACCTTAGGTTCCCAGCCTGAGGGTCGCTAACATATGCAGTTAACTAAAAAATATTCTTTTCTTATGCTTTTGGATTGTATGGGGGGTCGCCACCCAAAAAAACATGCTGCGCCACACCTTCAATATTTATAATTCTATCGCAAACTTAGTCACAAATTACAAATTACAAATGCAATGCAACAAGCTTTGAAAAATAAACTTAGATGATAGATATTTTCAATTTACATCTAGAGTATCTATATATAGATGAATTGCACTGATAAGGTAATATAATTAATTTATATATAATAAATAATTTAATGTAGGTGCATAGCTTGACATTTAAGCATCATGCAAATATACAATAGGAAGAATGTGTTAAAAAAGAAAGAAAAATATAAGGTACATTAATTTATATGACAAGAAATAAAATCAATCCACACAACTAAATTTTGATTATTGAAAATGTGTACATTTTACGCCTGTGCCGATGTAAAAGATGCCGAAAGGCATAACCCGAGTTGTATACACTTTTCAATAATTCAAAATTGGCATTAAATTCCATCAAGCAACCTCCACTGTCGATCATGATCAAGCAAAATTTAGTGCATCCCAATAACAATTGGGATTTTTTTATAATTTTCAAATTTCAAATCCATAACAATGGTTAAAAAAATACAAATATACTGTTTTGAAAATATTAAGCAATATTAAAAAGTTTTCAAGAAATTAAAAAAAAAAAAAGATTTCTTATACAATTCTGATTGGAAAAATACATCCATGAAAATTTTAATTAAAAGTTGTTCACAACACGAAAAAGGTTGTGCACCCTTGTCGTAAATTGTAACATCAACTATTTATCGGAAATTCTTTATTAATTTAAAACCAATAATGAAGATAGTTAGATCATATGAATATTAGTTTAATAAATAGCTAGAAGGGCAAAAGACAATGAAATGCCACTCAATGGACTAATAGCAAAATAATATTATAGACATACGCATTCGTACGTGGTAAGTCTGGTTAATGAATGATTCAAGACCTAACGATTACAGCTTGGTAGGGGAGTGGCAAAGCAGTCAACGCCTAAAACGTCAACAACATTTAGGAGACATTTCTCAACAAACCGCTTCTTTTGTAAGACGACTGCTTCACCATTTTGGCGTAATGGTGAGCGTTGTTTATCGCATCGGCAGCACATCGCCGGACCGTGCTCTCCATAGCAACTGAATAATAAAATGACCAAAAAAATACCATCAACGTCTGAAGATGCTAATCATATGGCGAGTTGTCACACAACCAGCAAATAACAATGGTATCAATATTTCATTTCATAAACACGTTCCCTGCTAACGGCATAAAAGATACTCCAACACTAGCTATTTACACGATTGAATCAATAGTAAATTTGAGTTGTTACAACTTTGTACGATTCCCGGGTTTCGCCTTTCGGCATCTTCACGCATTCTATCACACGAATGCAACAGAATTGACGCACAATAAACAGTTAGCATCGTATATATACCTACGGTATCAATTGAAGGACACAGACCCAAAGGCAAGAACTAAATGACAGCTGAAATAAACGCAATAATATTGATCTAATAATAATTAACACAATTGCCTGTGACAATTTTCATTAACAATCTTGTTGATGAGTCATTTTTGAAAGGGTTTTGCAACAAATATTAATCAACTAACATTAAAATATAAATGAGGGTTTTTTTATATAGAGATATCTACTTATTTCAATCTGGCAAGTAACGATCAAACATCTAGTAATGTATTTTCCTGTAGTTCCTGAAGATTTTACTATTACTTTTTTGATGTAGTAGATTATTTCTAGTGATGAAATATAAGAATTTACATCATGAGATTATGGATTTATTGAACCGATCTCGTGTAAAGGGTACAACAAGGGGAGTTGGGAAGGTTGAGTTGATCATTGAGAATGAAGTTTGAATTTAATAACTGGCATCTATTAATTTCTAGAATCTCCTGATAAATTAGATTATGGTCCCCCGTGGTATGATGTAACAATTAAGCCCCATCATCCACGTTAAATAAATGTCCCAATGGTTAGCAAACGTAGAAGTATCCTTGCTTAACCTATAAGCAGCTAAGTGCCCTCCAACTCTAATCTTTAATTTGTGCGTGATTTTACCCACGTAAAAGTGTTGGCAATCAAAATATTGCAATTTATAAATACCGGACTTATCCCCAAAATTAATATTGTCCTTATTGTTAACTTAAGTTTTTGCCAATGAGTTCTTGTGTTAAAACGCTGGTCTGACACCGTTAGCGAGTTGTTTTTCAATTTTTATAGTGACAAAACATGTGGAATCGTACAAAGTTGTAACAATTAAAATTTGATATTGAATGACCAAACACCTTCAGTCGATATCATAAAATAACAAATCAATAATATTTTGATTAATGGGATGAATCAGGCTTTATTTTAACCTTTTCCCTGTTGAGTGACATAAAGGATATTCCAACATCAAATAATTCAATAAACTTACATAGATTTTATTATTACTATATTTAAGCATAAAAATAATCTTGTACATGACATTTTACGCACTGCTAGCAATCTTACATATTTAAGTATTTATCTATAAATACAGTGTAGTCAGCTATCTCAACAGTTGAGAGGTTAGCAGCCAGTGGGTTAAAAATGAATTTCCACAAATTTATCGCTGAATCTATCGAGCATATAATACAAATATTATTTTAATTTCAAGGTGTCACCAACGACATTCATCTTGCAAAATAAAGTTATCTTGTTTGCTCACAGAAGACAAATCAGATGATTAGGAAATTCTGTTCTACAATAACACATTAGTAATCGGTTCGGAGTAGATTTCATTTTGCAAAGTAGCTTTCAAGGAAATAAACGACCGACTCTCACTCTGGTTTGTGTAGTGGTTCACCTATTCCACGTGAATTTCAAAAATGTTTTTATTTGATAAGCTATGGAAACAATCCAGGCTACACGAGCATAGATGGTGTAAGTAAATGAGGAATTCTTTTAAACATTGGCTAGAAGATTTAGCTAATTAAATGTATCTGTTAACACATTGTTGTCGGGACACCGATTTTTCCGTTTTTGCGGAACTGCTGATGGATTGCGGGACCCGTAAAAATCCGTGTTTTGTAGTCTGTTGCTAGAAGTCGGCTCACGTATTTATCCGTGTAATTTGAACTGCATTTTTTGTTGTTGTCAGCAGCTAGATGTCACTGCTTTAGTATTTAACAAAGACATTTTTTTATTAGTCGTCGCATTTATTACAGTTCCACCAAATGTATTGTACTAATTTTGATATTGAATTTTTATACCGTACAAAAATATTTTTTAAAAAATGACACACAAAAGTTAAATAACGAACTACAAATGCTTTATAGCTTGTGATCGTATTGAAATTGACACAAATCAAGAACCAGGACCATCAACATCCCAAGAACCAACAGCATTACTCCCGACACGGCGAACCTCAAAAGTTGATCCACCAGGAAGACTTTCTATGGATATGAAAGCCCATACGGTGCAACGAATTCTTGGAAAGGGAAAAAATAAATACGTTCAAAGACAATGCCGAGTGTGTGGTGCGAGCGGCAAAAGAAGTGAGACCTACTTTATGTGCAAGTTTTGTGGTATACCTCTACACAGAGGTACGTGTTTTGAGAAATATCACACGTTGAAAAATTATTCATAAAAACAAATTGTGACATATTTTAGTTTTATTTAGTGTTTATTTCGATTTTTTATTACATACATTTTTATAAAACTTTTATGTGCAAAATAAACGGAAGTTTCCAGTGAATATAAAACTGTCATCCTCCATGTTTCTTCTTCATTTGATAGTACTGTTTATGGTAAGTCTGTGTTTAAAATTTCATAATTTTATATTGTATAGTATAAAAGTTATGGTGAGTTTCCGAAAATGTAAAAATACGCGCGCGGCTGCTAAAAAATGCCCCGCGACAGGCTTAAAACAATGCGCGAAATCACCCGACAACAATGTGTTAAGAACTGTTTCATCGACAGTAATGAAGATGTTGTTTATAAATTTGTTGTAACTTATAATTTTCAAATGTGGAGCAGGTTAGTTCACCACCAAGGTGACAACTTAAAAACCTCATATTGATTATAAGACAAATAATTAATGTCATCAACTTACAGTTGTTGAATCCATTGGTTAGCGGAGCCGACCTGCGAGATCTTTTTGCTGAAGTGTTATGTGTATCGATAACCGGAGAAGCTTCCTTTGACATGCGTTTATTTTTTGATTTGGACGATTTCGTCTGTACTTCTTCGCTGCTTTCTGAATCTAAAAGAAATAAAACAAAAAAATGAAAAAAAAAATATCTTTGTGTTTATGTCCTCATTAAGAAATACGGAGCTAGAATTTTTTAATGTACTACTTTTTCAAACACGTTAATGAAGAGCATGAGGATGAACAGCAGCAATACAGTTCCCATGTAGGGTAACAAATACAGTCGTCGGTCACCCTTCACTAATGGCACACTCGACAGTAAAACACATGAATTGGAATGGTAATTTAACAATTTAAAAATAAGAATTAGCAAGTTTCACAGATTGACATCGCACATCAATTGTTGGCAGGAAAGCCCTTTTTTAGGGTTTTAAAGATCAATGATAATATAAAATTGCAATATAAAAACATGTAGATAATTAATTAAATCATAAAAAAGCAGGATAAACAAATAACTAATGAGAAGTTAACAATGATTTAGAGAAAGAACAATCACCAATCAAGCTGGAAAGAGTTGTATTGCAAGCATGTTTATCCTTTTTGTACAGAGCTTCTTTCGAATGTTTATGAAAAATATGTTAAAATATCAATTCAGATATTGGCTCATTTAGATAATTATTTTCAAAGATTTGGGAAGCTATTATTTACGATTTAATACTAGAACTTTATTGAGTTATTATAGGAGATGGTGTGTTAAGATTGACATTGATTCCAGGAAAAGAAATAAATATTAATGAACAAAGCACAATGTTAACTCTTTTTTGATTTTTTAATACAAAGACCAGAACAAGATAGTAAAAGAACTAAGAAAATCCCCAACAATTTTTTATGTGACAAAGATTTTCAATTATTTGTTTTGTATATCGGGTAATTATCAACTTAAAATTTATATAAATTGCCTTGTTTTAATTTTTTAGATTAATATTTTGAGAAATTATGAAATTAGTGAGATAAGAATTTATAGCAGAGTATTAATCCATTTCACTTTTATGTACGTGTAAAATACTGTAATAAATTTATTTCAGGCTGCAACGTCATAGAAAAGTTAAATTTGATTGCATACAGATGTCAGTATTGGAACTATTGGCCGCCGTGAAGAGTTAATGGGGTTGCAGAATAAAATGAATGAACTCCTGATATCATTAAGGTTCCATTTAAAAATGTATTGATATCGATGAATGAGATTATAGTTTTAAAAATTAATAAACAACAATCGTAAGAGGGTGCAGTATGATTTTGATGAGTGTGTTAGATCGAAGATGATCTAATAGCGTTTGATAATGTTCGCTAATTGTTGTTTGAACAAACCGCTTTGCTGGCGAGACGTTTGTTTTAACATCTTAGCGTAGTGTTGGACATTGTTGATGGCGTCCGCTGCACACCGTCGAACTCTTCTGTTCCAGTCTTCGAATATCAAACAGTAAATTTTTTAAATATCATTATATATAATCAGCCATAATTCATTATTCGCGTATTTGGAATTTATTAATAAAATAAAAATCTATGTGTACACTCACATTGAATGTATTGACATTTATTAAATACATAATAATAATATAGTAAAAAGAAATAACAAAGAATTCAGTTCTACTAGAATAATGTCATAAAGTTGAACTGTATTTAACTAATTACGTTACCAATGATAGCATGATTCCAAAATAACCATCAAAAATGCATCACAGGGTCACAACAGTTTAAAAATCCAATCTTTCTAGTTTTGTGACTAATATCAACAAAAAAAACTTCCGTTTCTTCTCATTTAAAATTGATTGGATAAATTTTCGTACATTGATACTGATTTTTATAATATATTTAATGTTGGCACAACTATTTGTTTGATACTCTCTCGAGGGCAGCCATACCAAACCTGTGGCCCACCGAGTGTTGCCATATGTAGTGGTTATACACCGGATACACCGGAGTTTTTTTCAACATTAAAAAAACATTCTTAGTATCAACAAACATCAGTAGATATATTTATTTTTAACATTATAATTAATATTGCATAATTTACTAAATTGAGGAGTGGAAACCATAGCAAACACATGCAGCCCACGTTAAATTCATTAAATCTCAATTCCTAAATTTTTCCAGACATATACATAAAGAGATGATGGGAAACCCACAAAACACTTAACTACTCACGAGGAAAGGAAGACAGAGTTCGCAAACAAATGCTCAAAAACAATACACACAAGGTTATGGTTTAGAGTTTGTTGGTTCTTTAAAATGAAAAGTTTTGATAATTCCATCCCACAACGCTGCGGAGCATGACAGGTAAAGGTATCAGTATTCCTCAAATGATACTAGCGCTGTCTCCGAATAGTCCATCAGTATTATGTGTATTCATTTTAGTCAAATAAAGTTAAGTTGTTTCACTAAATCGTAGATATGATAATATCACACGGTGAAAAAATAGCAATGTATATTAGTTCTACAAAATTATTTTTAACAAATATAGTTGATAGCTATTTCGGCTCACGCCATCGTCAGAACTATGCTTAAACTAACATTCGCTTATGTTTGATGTGCAGAAAAGGCACACAACACATCCTCTCTCCTGTTCCAACGGCCTAGCTTGTTACTTTAACACAATGACACTAAATTTTCAACATTCTAATGAAACAATAGGTGTCTATGACAATAAGATTATATGTGGGACGGAAGTGGTCCTTCTGGAAGCAAATCAGACCACCCCTTTGTACAACGGCTGGACAAGTGGCGATACTATTATGTTAGTTTGTTCGTTAAGAATCCTTTGTGATAATTGGTGTCTATTGATTTCCAGCTGTTCCAAAGCCGTCATTCTCCGACCCTTATCTTAAATCATCTAATCCTATCTAATAATATCCTTAACCTAAATCAACTAATGAAAAACATCAAACTTATTTTTGAGGCAATGATAGACAAATCATATGATTCAGTAAACACTTCATTATTTCATTGTCGGATACTACAATGCGTGCGGCAAATCGAGTGCTTGTACGTAATTTTTTTTCAAAAAAAAAACAACAGTGTTGCCACAGCTAGTAGAATAACAAAACAATCTGAGTTATATATTCAATTAGGGATTCAATCAACATTCGTTGTCCAAAACGGCTTTATAATATTAAAAATATCACATAAGTACCTCTGTTCTGTTTGTTGGGCTTTGAACAGGTGTCGCAAGTGAAAGACGTTCGTTTGGCAGGTAGTTTTGACAAGCACTCCGAATGCCATCCCTCGGAGCATACAGAACATTGAATCAGTACACCGCCTGACCCACAGGTACCGCACACGTTAGTGACGTTACTGCCACTCCAACTGAAAGAATGACAAATTGGAAAAATGTTCCTAATTAGGCCTTTTTCAAAAATACACATATTTTCGTAGTTAATCTCTTCCATGCTAATGCCCCGACGTATGGGACGGCAATGTGCAAGGCCTGTACGCGAGCGCCCCAGACGTTGGGACGTGAACATTCAAACGTCGGTAACGCAGGCAATCTTTTGCATATAAGACTGATTTTGGTTTCAAAATATCGCCCAATTCATCCTGATACAATCAGTTCCATAAACTTGTCAAAAATATTAGGTTTAAATGTTTGAAACATCGATTTTCCGAACCCTTCAAATTTATTCCGATCCCGCCAAAGTAACAAATCAGTTTGAAACTGTGTGCTAAACTCGCGTCTAACTTCGCACTGAACTTTGCAACAATCTCGCTGCATTGCAATGTGACACTACATGACACGTGACAGTAATGGCGCTTGTTCATTTGAGTTTGGTTGGTGGCTTCGTTACGTCACAGTAATGGCGATTTACGAGTGAGTTATTTGTAAAGAATATTTATTTGTGTTTTTTAATGTTCTGAAACATTCTTAATGCATCTAGCTTCCATAAAAGCCAACCCAATTACTTTTTATTGGTGTATTTATAGCCCTTGGTAGAAAGAGAACATTTTGAAAAATAGCAACGCAGACAGATATAATTTGTATGAAAAACTGTCTTGCTGATCAGGTTAAGAAGTATTTGGCACTATATACCTGGTATTGGTATCATCCATCTCAGTGTCAGAATCCTCGTCCTTGAAAATTTTTCTTAAAACTCTCTTCTGCGGAGTCTTCTCCTTCGGTTTGCAAAGATCACAGAACCAATCTCCCTCGGGTACTTGCTGAAAGTTAGGTGGATTTTTAATACATGATTACAAGGGTTGTTTAAATATGATATAAAATGAAATAAATCTATCTACAAATACCTTCGAGCATACATCTGCTATCTTTAAACATTAATATGTGATAAATACACAAATTTTTCATCTGCCTTCATGCAATTGAAATTTCATAAAAAGGTTATTTTGCAGTTATTCAATATATCAATATTGTTGAACACAAATTAGAAAGACAATGGATTGCGTACAGTTAACTTGGGTTTGAGGCAATACATGTGATGTCCTTTGTTGCAAGAGTCGCAGAGCAGCATAATGTCAGCGTCAGTTCTCTTCCGGCACAATCTGCAGTTGGCATTTAGCACAGATTTTGACCATATGATGCTGTTTTCCAGAATGATTAGGTGGAGGATTATTTGAGCGTAACTAGTGCATTCCATCAAAGAGATCTCCCATCTTCTGAGAGCGCCAAACTTCGAGGTAATCAATATATTCTTACGCTCCTTTAAGTCATATCCTGGAAATTAACCAACAAACGTATATTTCTTAACCGTGTCCGCTTGTAGTTATGTACGAATTTTATATGAGGGGCACAACAAAAACAAATAAGGTATATTACTGATATTTTGATTTGAGTATTGTATCATATTAATTACTTACGGTTTAATTCCAATCAGATTTATCACTCAGCCTGATTGGATTGTTGCAACGCATAAGTGACTGATATGAGAAATTTTAATATATCGTAAAATAATACACAACGATCGGAATAGGTTTGGCTAACTGATCAGTTGCTTGCAATGAGCGAAACCAGTCAATGATCATTATAAAAATGTGGAAGTGGTGCAAATCAAATTAGTTTTGCTTTCCGAGATACAAAACCTTCCCGTCATTAATTTTATCTTGACATTGAACCAAACTAAATTTCAGTAGAAGTAAAAATTAGCCTCCTACATCTCTTACTTCCTATCAAAATTAGATTGTTCACATCTACGCATATTACAAAGATTCAGTAAGTCATATGTTTTGATTTCTACGAAACAAACTAGATTCTACATTAAAATTAGTTCATTATATAGATAATTCTTTAATTCAATATAGACTAACCGAGGGGTCTTTTAAGGTTTTTGTATAAAACTGCTTGTCCCAACTGGAGTAGTGCTGATGCCAATGCTTTAACAGTGGAACTGTGTTCGGTGGAAACGTCCTCGGTATCCTGCTCCGTATCGGTATTATCATCTGTATCCAATATTGTGGGTCCCAAGTGACAGCCAGGGTCTCTGTATGTTGCTACGGTAATGTCTAATCACAGAAATACATATCAGACATGTTGTTTTTCACATAGCAAAGTCCAATAACGTCATTCCAATACAGTGGAACTAATTCAACGTGAAATTGGTTAAAATGAAAACTCGAATAATGAGAACATTTTGGATGTCACAAAAAGCTATGTAATCAATATTTATTTAGCATAAAAAAAGCACAAAAGTAACATTCAGGAAATAAAATATAGCAGCCTGAGTTCGGCATCGATAATTATTAACTGCTTGTAACTAGACAGATATTTTATAATAAGCAGTACAACAAAGCAACTCTGATGAATGAATCTTTCCAAACAAATCACCATTGTCAGTCGGTAAATGATTCAAAAGTGGTTAATAATTGGCTTATTTCCCGAGCCTAAATCTTACTATATTAGCAGGATTGCGTTATCATTATAAATTTTAATTAATAATATTTTTTTCTTTATCTTTACATATTAAATATTTTGGACAATTTTAAAATTACTTTTTATCAAAAAATAATATATATATGTACAAACCAGGTCCTCTTTTCTTGATGTTTTGCAGGTCTTCTATTAGGGGTATAGGCATACCCCACAACAGGGAAGAACACTGTTTATCGTAGCCACGTTTCAAAATGGTGTCACGCCAAGTTTGCCGATCCTACAAAAAACAATCATGAACTTCAGAGTCAACATTATATCAGAGGAAACTATTGCAGGCTAAATGCATATTTTACATTGATCTTACTCTTGTTAGAATATAACGAACGGGAGGGAATTTTTAGACACCGTTAACAGTCAAAATAAGTCAGATGATATATTTATACACACTCACCTCAACTTTGAGTTCGCCGAGGCATCCCTTGAAGAGTTTTTCTTCTAAATCGAGGACCGTGTCTCTGACTATCATATCTAAAACTTCAGAAATGTCAGTGCCAGGGGGGAATCTCAAATTTGCATCCACGTACCTCCTGTTAAGTCTAGTTTGTACGTCGGATCTTGCAACAGGTGCCTGGCAAAAAAAAATATTTCAAACGGTAATGACTTAATTCGCTTATGTTATAGACCAACAACTACAACACGACAATAATTGTATGTCATAAAGATATATTTATTTGAAAAAGTTCTAAAGGCAATGTATGACAAGTTTGAATTGTTACAACTTTGTACAATTCCACATGTTTTGTCACTACAACCCAGGTTTCACCTTTCGGCATCTTCAGGCATTATATCACACGGATGCAATAGAACTGACCTAAAATAAACAGTTAGCATCGTCTATATACCAAAGTTAATAATCACAGGAAAACACTTGTCCCTATTATTCAAACTAATATTAACTTTTAATTAATGTTTTATAAAATATTGTTAATGCTAGAGTGACAACCCTTAAAAAAAAGTTGAAATTTCGATTCTTTGATTTTAAAAATTCAAACAAAATATGTCAATTTATAAATAAAATAGTATTTATTATTCATAAATTCGAGAAGTTGTTTTTTTTTTTTAATGAAACAAAACTCACAGTATACGAATGTCACCCAGTTTAAAATTTCGCGGCACTCAAGCGGTTAAAATGATCCAAGAAAGATATTCTGTCAACCCAAAATGTTTCATCGTTCACTGAGTGGCAATACTATCAGCTAAGTAAGAAATATAATTGCAAACAAAATCAACATACATGTATGGGATTTAACTGGCTGACGGGACACTTGGCAATATATTTCACGATATCCTCTTTTTCTATCTCAAATGTCTGTCTCAGATCCGCTTCTCTAACTCCCCGTTTGTTAAGGGTGTCTATGAGATTGTCAATGTGCTCGCTGGTGTATAGGAAAGACCATTCGGATTCGATCAGGGCAGATGAGTGAACGGGACAGGTCTGCATATTGGCTGTGCACATCAACAGCTCTTGTAACAGGGCATTCTGATCAGGCACGACTTTTTTCGGAGACTTGTTACCGTCTGTGTAAGCTTTTATTGTGATACTGTTTTCGGAATCATTTTCTTTGTCACTGTTACCTGGAATATGAAAATTTTTATAAAAGTTGACAACAATGTTAATTGTCAAGTACCGCCCACAAAATGAGTATTGATTGATGTAGTCATAGATAAACTAAATATGCCAAGGAATTTGGTCGCATATATTGTAAAAATATTATAGTACTAGGTTCTTGACACGGCTCTCTATGAGTTTGTAAGACATTAATTAATTGAAATACATTTTTATGTAATAATAAGTAATTTTAGTCTAATCACAGTTAAAATGAATTCCGATTGATTAATATAAAAAAAACCACAACAGGTATCATTTGTATTACACCTAGTTGTATTTCAGAGCATATACGCCATATATTAGTTATTCAATGTCATCATAACAAACCCAAATTATGTTTAAGTCAGGTCGGCACAAACCAGAACAAAACCATACTAATATTGAAAAGTTAAAAATTTACACATCGAATTAATGTTCCTCGACCCAAAAGATAGAAGCGTATAATCTTTCATTTATTTATTGGCAATATGGCCCAAAAGTATCGTAAACAATGAATGGGTCTCACCACCATGCTCGCTCTCGAAGAGTTTCTGAACATAATTCAAAGTATCTTCGGGGGGAGCAGTCGCAAGAGAAGGATTCGGTATGACCAGCTTGTCCATGCAGATACCATTGTGACGCTGATCATTCTCGATGAACAAACCAGGAACAGATTCAAACAACCAATAGCGGCGGTGCGCTCTGTCAGATCCTGAAAGTTAGATTACCAAATATCAATGCTGAGGACGAAGAATTCAGTCATTTAACCCATTGATTACCGATCAGGTTAAATTGTGTAGTGAGCAAAATTAGAAGATAAAAAAAAAAACTACTGGATATAAAAACATGAAATTTTTTACTACAATATTATCTTGTACCTTTGTCTGCAGTCTTATATTTGTGGAGAAATAATGAACTGATGGATGGTATTTTGAAGTTTTATGTGCTGTTTTTTTTTTTGAAAATTTCAATAAAAAGTTCAGATTGAGGAATTAACCCGTTCCACGTGCCTGTTTTTCATAAAAATTAAATATGTCCTTTCTTTCCTTATAGTCATATATATCATATGAAGCCAGATGCTTTAGGAATGTTTCACAACATCAAAAAACACAAATAAATGTCCTATGTTGTCACAATCACCTTAACAAATATATCCCTAACAAATAACTAACTGTAAATTGCCATTACCATGATGTAACGAAGCCACCAATCAAATCAAATGAACAAGCACCATTTCTGTCACGTGTCATGGAGTGTCACACTGCAACGCAGCGAGATTGATGCAAAGTTCCGTGCGAAGTTAAGCACGTAGTTTCAAACTGATTTATTACCTGGCTAATTTATTAGATCGCGATAAATTTAAAAAGTTCAAAAAATCAATGTTTTAAACATTTAAACTTAATACTTTTGATAAGTGTATGGAGGTGGATGTAGTAGGACAAATTAGGCAATATTTTGAAACCAAAATCAGTTCTATATGCAAAAGATTGCCTGTATTATCGATATTTGAAAGCTCGCATCTCATACTTTGAAATGTTCTCATGGAAAGGATTAAATATTGAAACTTATCTTACCCAAATAACTCTGCAGGGCAAAATACTCATTTTGTCTAGACCTAAATTTCTTTTCATATTCTGCCTTTCTAGAGTCAGTGTCTTTCAAAAGCAATTCCAGATTAGTGACAGTTTCCTGATCAACTGCAACGGCTTCTTCGCCGGTCAATTTCTCTTCTTCTTTCTTGGCAATTGCATCCTTCTTCAGCTTCTGGCTTGCCAATAAGAGTTCAGATTCAATTTTGCGTTCTGCACCCTGGATGGAAAATTTTTATTTTTTGAAACAACAATATTACTAAGTCAAACAAAGAGCAATAGAAAAAGCACTAAGGCTGGATGGAGTTTAACCTTCTTTGTGTCAGATATGAAATATTTAATGGACCATACTCATACGATAAAAGGTATCCCATGCCAACATTGGTTGTTTAATACGTCTCTATGTAATAAATCATCATCATCATCAGCCGGGGTCGATCCACTGCTGGATGAAGGCCTCCCCCTGCTTTTTTTTTTCAGGTGGGTTGTTTGAACATAGCAACACCACGCTGCCCAGGCGGGATTTTCGGATATCAATGGGAAATGCAAAATAGCATGTTGATTATATTAATGAATTGAAAACCCTGAACTAATTACAAAACAGAAACACGTTGTTCATATACTCAACTACAAATATTTTACTTTTATTTACAATGGCAGTTAAATACAAAAGTTTTAAAATTTTTGATAAAAAATCACAAATGAATGCCCGTTTTTTTTTTTGAAAACAACTAAATATAGCTGTGGCGCAAAAGAAGTTAACAGAAAATAGTTCTATTTATACCTGCATGTTCCTGATTTCAGTTTTAAGATTTTTATATTTCTCTACTCTCTCATCAACGATATCACGGATTGTGGCGTAACTGAGAATTTGATTAATCAAACAGTCTAGAATTTTCAATTTATATGCTGAAATAAAAAAGACAAAAACATTATTAGACAATGATAAAAAAAAGCAAGACAAACGTGAGAAATATTTAGAGACCATTGGAATCATTGGACGACACTTCCTAAGAAGTCCTTAATTCACTCCCTGCTGATTCATATAAAAAATAGTCACACTATTTTAAAAATCAATTCAGCATTGTTGGTGAACTGTATGAATCAGGCTATATTTAACACAGCAGTTATCTAAATTGCAATTAAATTAACAGTGTTTATTCTTATAATTTTGAGTATTGAATGTCTACACTCAGCCCTCGGCCATCTCAACAATCGAGACGTTGGCAGTTAGTAGGTTAAGCTGCATATCTGTCTTTAATTATCTTAAATGACAAAAAAATAAGTAATATTCTTCTGAGATTGTATTTATTTGTAGTGGGAGTGTAAATAATTAATATACATTTAATCATTTCCCTGCTTAATCTCTTCCACGCTAACGCCCCAACGTATGGGACGGCAATGTGCAAGGCCTGTACGTGAGCACCCCAGACGTTGGGACGCGAACATTCAAATGTCGGTGACGCAGGCAATCTTTTGCAGATAGGACTGATTTTGGTTTCAAAATATCACCCAATTCGTCCTGATACTACCACCTCCATAAAATTGTCAAGAGTATTAGGTTTAAATGCTTAAAACATCGATTATTTGAACCCTTCAAATTTATTCCGATCCCGCCAAAATAAGAAATGATTGTGACAACGTAGGACATTTCTTTGCGTTTTTTAATGTTGTGAAATATTCCTAATGCATCTAGCTTCCATAAAAGCCAATCCAATTATTTTTTATTGCTGTATTTATAGCTCCATGTGGAAAGAGAACATTTTGAAAAATAGCAACGTGGACAGATTTTGTTTGTATGAAAAACTGTCGCGCCGATCGGGTTAATGGTGTAAATGATATTTTAACACATTAGCTAACACTCGTCTTGTCCTAGCTATATACCCTTATACTTGCTCTATTAAATAAGGAGAGGTTGAGCAACTGAGTAATAATCAGTTGAAAAACTTTGCAAGAAAAACACAGCCACGGTTTTAAAAACAGAATCTATAGATACTTACACAAAGGCAATTGTGTGAGATGTTTCTTCGATAAGGCTCTGATGATTTGGGGCTTCTTTATTCTGAGCATAAGAGCAGGGTCACTTAAAGAGCTGTAGCCTCCCCTCTGCTGATAGCGCCACTTGGCACAATGCTCCCCACCATGGCAGCCCGATGATAGTAAATGTAATCTATTAAAAGAATATTTAATACAGGAACATTTAAGCGCACGAAAGATTTCTATATACTTAAGCACAAACCATAATTTTTTAACCCGGGCTATTGTATCGAAAAGGTTTCCAGAAAAAACTTCAGCAGTAAGTATTTGATAAATTCATTAAAGGTCAACATATTCAAATTTAAATTGTTACAATTTCGTAAAATTCCACACGTTTTTTCACTATCGACCCGGGTTTCGCCTTTCAGCATCCTCAGGCATTCTATCACACGGATGCAATGGAACTGACTCATCAGAACAAATTATTATTAGATTGATATTGTTAAATTTGTTTTAGCTGTAATTTACTGTTTGCCTAGGGGTAAGTGTTTTCCTGTAATTAATAACTTTAATATATTATACATACGATGCTAACCGTTTATTTTATGTCAGTTCCATTGCATCCGTGTGATAGAATGCCTGATAAGGCCAAAAGGCGAAACCCGGGTCGTTAGTGAGAAAACGTGTGGAATCGTACAAAATTATAATAATTCAAATTTGAATATGTTGAGCTTCAATGAATTAGTCAGTTCTGTTGCATTCGTGCGATGGAATACCTGAAGATGCCGAAGGGCGAAGCCCGGGTCATTTGTGACAAGATATATGGAATCGTACAAAGTTGTAACAATTCAAATTCAATGAACTCATTAAATACTTACTGCTGAAGCATCAAGCACCTTCAGTCGATATCATAAATTAGCTAACATATTGTTGAGGAAAGGGTAAGAGAAGATAATATTATAATCACCTTAAGACTTCACTGAATGTTTGCGAATCCATTGGAAGTTTAGTTAAAGGTGTTCCGAGATAAGTCTTCGGCCATTTAGCAGCTGCGGTGGCGAGCCGCAATCCATGGACTATGTTCAAGTCAACATCTGGATGTCCTCTCAAGTCTGAAAATTTCAATGATTTATAATTCAATCTATATATCCTTTATAAATATTGCGCTACGATGATGAAAATTTAATATTTTTTATCTTCAATAGTTTTGTCAAAGTGTTAATTTATTGAAATTATAATAAAACATTAACCCTTTCCACTTGTATGTCCCCTCTGGGGAACCAAACAAGAAAAGCGTTCTACTCGTATGTCCCCACTGGGGAACCAAAACTTTAAGCTTGAATATTTTCTATGTACCACATTTTATTGATTTTTATTGCTGTTATCATATTTAATATATCGTGCAGATAATATGAATTTTAATCATATGATAGAGAAAATCGCAATCTTCTTGCATCGACATATTTTTTTTTTATCATTTTCAGCTGAAAATTTCTCTATTTTATTAAATATCATTTAAATATAATTGATTTTAAAGAATAACTATGTATATAATATAATATATATATATCATATATAATGTTAACGGTGATAACACAGAAATAAATTAATTTTCAAATCTCTTTATCTATAATGTTTTTAAAGCTTTTAAAAATATCATGTTTAAAATTCATATACTCGGATTAAAACTTTCGTAAAATAGAAATTAAAAACTTTTTACAATTGTATTTCTATAAAAATACTAAAAACTGGTCTTATGCACGCTGTGTAAGTTTTTTGTTGAACAAAATCTGTTGAAAACATGATTTATTTTCATTTTAAGTTTTGATTATGAATCCTGGAAAATGCGTGAAATTAATAACGAGTTGAGGCTACCCTCACCCAAAAAAAATTACGAGTGCAAAGGGTTAAAATTGCAATTCAAACTAAGTAATACAAGTGTCTGGGTGACAGTGTCATTAATTTATAGAAGATTTTTTCACATTTAAATAAACTTGTCATTCGGACTTGTCGATAAAATCTTACCACTGGCACCTTGCATCTTAATCCTATCTTCATTATATTCCTCCGCCTCGTCTTCCTGCAGGCGGAACAACGCACTTAACAGCACTTGACAGATGTCGCTGAGCGGTCCGGCCACCTCTTTGACGGTCAATGCCCTCCTCAGCATCTCTAGGTCCACTCCATTGTAGAAGGTGTCCTTGAGCCAGATAGCCTTGGCGAATACCTCCATGAACTCTAAAATGGCCATGAAGTTTCCAAAGTATTTATTCGGTATTCCCGGCAATTCGATGGAAATCACCCTTGGCAGTGGCTGCAAATGAAAAGAAGCGTTTTGTACTATCGTATACCACAATATATAACTCTATGATTTTTACCTACAATATATTTTTGCATTGACAATCAGTATTATATTCATGGTCTTGTCAAATTTACAACACGGACAACATGTTTCACACACAAGTTGCGATTTAATAATTAACACGGTGAAAAAAAAATTGCAATGTATTTTAGTTTTACAAAATTATTTTTAAAAAATATAGTTGATAGCTATTTCGGCTCATGCCATCGTCAGAACTATGCTTAAACTAACATTTGCTTATCTATATATAGCTGTGTAGAAAAGGTACACAATACATCTTCTCTCCTGTTTTAATGGCCTAGCTTGTTTCTTTCTCGTAATAAAACTAAAAAAATGCGGCTATGATAATAAGTTAACATGTGGCACGGAAATGGTCTATTAGGGAAGCAAATCAGACCCCTTCTCCCCCGTGGAGCGGTTTAATTGATGGGCTAAACAATATATTAGTTTGTTCATTAAGAATCCTTTGTGATAGTTGATGTCTATTGATTTCCAGCTGCTCCAAAGCGGTCATCCTACGACCCTTACTGCAAAGATGCAAACACTTAGGCGCTGAGTTTGAATTTATATTATGTGATTCTTTTATAACATGATTAGCGAATTGTGAGTCTGTTTTTTAACTATTGAATGATCTTATCTTAGCTCGAGTCGATATACTCCTACCTGTGTGTCCGATGTAAACGCATAAACATGAGCCAAAGGACATTGTCCTATGATTCAATTGACTTTACTTAGTAGAACACCATTATAACACGTGAAAAAGGAGGAAGATGTATTGTGTACCTTTTCTACACAGCTATATATAGATAAGCAAATGTTAGTTTAAGCACAGTTCTGACGATGGCGTGAGCCGAAATAGCTATCAACTATATTTTTAAAAATAATTTTGTAGAACTAAAATACATTGCTATTTTTTTCACCGTGTTATAATGGAGTTCTACCAAGTGAATGCCAATTCAATCAATTAATAATTAACCCCTGTTTCTTTGTTACATTTCAGTTAAATGGTGGCAGTTACCTTCTTTTTATATGCTTTATCTACTCAAGAAGTAAGGATTATAAAGCATTGTAAAAAATCTATCATCAGTTTGTACCACAAAAATTTTCTATGGGACATCACGTTTGATAAGCCAAATTCACAAATATGACTCATAAATAAATTTCATGAATTATTGATTGAATTAACATTTACTTGGTGGAACTCTAAAATTATAACACAGTGATGTGTGAATAATGTATGTTTTATAATTTGTGTAGAACTAAAATACATTGCTATTTTTCACCGTGTTGGTAAATATTATAGTATTCCAATTAGATATTTATATCACCTATATTCGATATAATTCTTTATAGTCTCACATCTTTATATGCTGATAATTATATATATATATGAATAATATCACAGTTTTTATGAAAACTAAATTGATATTTATACAAAATAGTCGATAGCTATTTTAGCTCACGCCATCATCAGAACTATGTTTCAACGAACATTTGCTTATCTACGTATAGCTGTGTAGTAAAGGTACACAATATATCTTCTCTCCTGTTTTAACGACTTAGCTTATTTCCTGCTAGCAATAAAACTACAAATTTTTAAAATTGTAAATGAAACTAAAAAGGCAGTTATATCAATAAGCTTACATATTAATATTGAGATATATATATTAGTTTGTTCGTTAAGAATTTTTTGTGATAATTGATATCTAAGTGTTCTAAATCCGTCATCTTGCGACCTTTATTACAAAGATGCGAACATATTATACCCTCGATCTCAGAAGAATAATAAATGTGTAATGTAGAAAAGAGAATATTTTTTACGGTTCCGTCGGAGTGGTATCCTTTAAAACAACTACTCTCTGCGAAGAGAACGGCAGAGAATAAGCAGATGTATCGAGTTCAACTTTAAGTGGTGTTTACTCATGGTCAAAATAATTTTAACACAATTTTTTTGCAAATTTTTTAAGTCTTGTAAGAGCATGAAACGATCAGTGTCCTATCAGTTATTCACATGCTACCTTTGCCTTTACTCGTCTAGTGCTAAAAAAATTTATTATAAAAAACACCATCTCGAGAGATAAAAACTGTAAATTGAGTTGCTTGAGTAGATTAACATTGCTTTTTCCTTAATTATCAAAGTCAGAATATAATATGCTTATTAAATTTTAATTTGTGAGTTAAAATACAAATAATATGAATATTTGCATACATTAACCCTTCGGTAAGCAACAGATTCGTTTAATGAATATGCAAAAAAATCTGTGGGTTTTTTTGTCTATTTGCGATATACTAGGAGGAAAATCATATCTATTTTTTTTAACGTTGTCAATAAAAAAAAAAATGAAAGCAAAGCGATAAAAATAAAGTGACAACACTCGAAAGTAAAAAATAGATTTTTTGTTTTCACATACATTTTTACTTTGAGGACGGAATGCAAAAATAAAGGACATTGGTAATTATGAATTTTAAAACAATGAAACCACACTAATAAATATTTCATGTAAATAAAGTTGATTAAAAAATATCTGTCCTGGTTTTAAGTGTAATATCGGTATACCACAGAATTAACATCTCACTCTTTAGTGGAAACCAGGTGACATTATTGTATGATAAAAAAAAACATATGTAAAGAGATAAGATATAAACATATATTCCTACTAATATAAGACAGATAAAAGCTTTTATGATTGTATTAGATGATAGTGATGTCCATGGGCAATTTTGCAATGCTACGACTTGGAACTTAAATTGGTACCATTATAATGCAGTGCGGTCCTTTTTTGATGTAACTAAGCACACTATAGACCTCTTCTTGGCAACCAAAGGTTAAAAATGTACTTTAGTATTTACCTTATGATCTTCCAGCTCTAGGTCATCTTTTTGTTTGTTCCACTCCTTGACGTAAGCGGCGAGCTTCATTGATCTTTCTTTCTTCATTAACTTCTCTTCAATCCTCTTTTGTTTCTTCTCCTCGACCTTTACCCTCTTCATCTCTTCCTTCAAAGACTTCTCATCTGCTTGTTTGTTCTTTTGAACCTTTCCGGATTTTTGGTCAAGTTTATGCAGTTTGTTCATTTCTGATCCTTTGGCCGGTTTTATTCCTGCAATTGAAACAGATATACTAAACCATGTTTAAAAAATAAAAGGCATTATCATAATTTCTAAATCCAGGAGACCATCCAAAATTTTTTGTAGTGATTCATTGAAGTGTAACAGATTTCAGAAAAACAGCTGCTAATTAAATTCTATTGAGCTATTATGTATCAGACATATTTAAATGTAATCACGCTTCCTTGAAGATCTAATTAATTCATGTAAATTAGTTGGAAAAGATTGTCATTTGAAAATGGAAAGAAACAGAAAAAAAGTATGCTTATTTTTTACTTCTATCCAAAATCATATAGCAAACTGGTCAGGTATTAAAACATTGACAAAAAATGTATTTTTAAAAAAGGTTCTATCTTGCACACTAGAGAAAATGGTTTCATGAAATAGATTTAGATAAAAATGTTAGACTGAAAATAAATACTGCACATAAATTTCAATATTCAAAGAATTCTTAACAACACGTCAGAGACATTAATTTTTTCTTGAAGCTCTTAGCATTTATTGTTATATTATCTATGCCCTTTCGGTTACAAAATAATGTAACATGATTTTGATTTTTTTAGCTGAAGATTCTCTATTAAATTGCTATTACAATTGTGCATCATCGTTGCATGGAAATTATCAGTCTACAGTCTGATATCTTACCATTGAACTTATCAACTTTGGAGACAAATTTATCCATACTTTGCTGATGGGACTTCTTGTCTGGACTGGATTTTTTCTGGCCATTTGTCAATGTTTTGCTTTTGTTCATGTTATTTACGGTGAATTTGTCAAACTTCTTCGACGATGGGAAGACAGGTGCGGCACCGGTGAATATTTGATCAAATTTAACTTTGCTTAAATTGTATTTCACAACAGCGTCCTCCTACAAAAGAGAAAAAAACCAATTAAGATAATGAATACTTTTGTGCTGAAGAAACAAGTTGCTAAGGTGATTTGGACCAGCTTTGTTTATAACAAACATTATCAACTGACATGGTGAAAAAAATAGCAATGTATTTTAGTTCTACAAATTTATTTAAAAAAAAATATAGTTGATAGCTATTTCGGCTCACGCCATCATCAGGACTATGCTTAAACTAACATTAGCTTATCTATATATAGCTGTGTAGAAAAGGTACACAATACATCTTCTCTCCTGTTTTAATGGCCTAGCTTGTTTCTTTCTCGTAATAAAACTAAAAAATGCGGCTATGATAATAAGTTAACATGTGGCACGGAAATGGTCTAAAGCAAATCAGACCACCCCCCGGGAATAGGTTGAACTAATGAGGACGATAATATATTAGTTTGTTCGTTAAGAATCCTTTGTGATAATTGATGTATATTGATTTCCAGCTGTTCCAAAGCCGTCATTCTGCGACCCTTACTACAAAGATGCAAACACTTAGGCGTTGAGTTTGAATTTATATTATGTGATTCCTTAATAACGTGATTAGCGAATTGTGAATCTGTTTTTTTACTGTTGAATGATCTTACATTTTCCTTAGCTCGAGTAGGTATACTTCTACCTGTCTGTCCGATATAAACATGAGCCAAGTATTTATGAAATGTCCTGTGGCTATAAATGTGTGGTAAATATAGGAAAAGATGAAAGATTCTGTGGGAGACATACAAAACATTATACTCCAATATCACTGCTCATATCTGCATTAAATTAAAACATTGCAACGAAAGTATATGATTGAGTTACTTTTATTCTAATGACACCACCAGGTCCCTGTTCTACAAATTGCTTCAGGAAGAGTTTATTTTTATCCCTAGTGAATATTCCTCGTGTGCGGCGCACTCTGTCATGTGACACGATTCCGACTTGACCTTGTCCATCGCCATCCTCTTCAGTGTCAAACTGTTCTACTTCATAGCTATATAAAGATGACGATTTACTCGGCGATCTGAAATGTAAATACATCAGACATTAAACTAACGAGAACCAAAGGTAAATGCTTGCAAATATTCGAAGGATTGAATTGTAAAGATTTGTACTTAAATTAATCCTGAAAAATAAATTACGACATGTAAATAGTTTGCCATCAATTATTTACATCAGGCCATTGACTGAATTATGGTCAATGATGCATCGGGAATGGCAGATGAAGACTCATTACATTATTACCAAATTATGTATGAAATGTGTGCACGCAAACAGCCAACAACACAGTTTGTAATGAGTTTAAAAACTTAATTCTCTGTTTACAATTTAAGATTTATAGGTTTACTGACCTTACTAATACTTTTGTTACCCTGTGCTTCTATCCTTACTTCCTCAATAAGAGAAAAATTACACAATAACAAGTAGTTCTTGTAAAAACAACTTTTGTTGAAATAAATGCTCTATTCGCGGAAAATATTCTAGGTATTGGGTTTAAAAACAATTCGCAATGGATCCTGTTTTGGCGGTAAGTCTCAATATCAAAGGAATACATACCCAGGTGTACCGACGAATACTTCTGGTGCCTGTTTTGGTGCGGTGACTGATAGAACGTGACCCTCGGACCACGCGTCACCTTCCAAACAGGCTTCAACCGTTTCGCCAACGAAATATCTGTCCCTGACAAAATTGAATACGTCATCGAGCATCTCTGCAAAGGTGCATCGTTTGGTCTTCGAGGCTAGATATAGAATTGGTATTCTGAGTTCCATAGGGAAATCTCGTAATGATAACCGCGCATTCTTTTCACTATCGAGGGCTTCGGCATATGTGAGGTTAGGCTTTCCGGTCATCTCGCATGACCACACCATGGAGTTGACCAGAATAATTCTCTCGCAGTACTCTCTATAAAAGAAAATTTTCTATTGAATAATCTGCTCTAAAAGTTTAGATTTCTGACAACATTAGGGCAAAATCTATCCTACTTATCTAATGTTAAATTTCACTAGAAACATTTTAGTTGTTTTATCGTTTTTATTTCCTGATATTGTTTTGTTTATTAAAATATTTTGAGATATTTTCATTTAACGGTTATATTAAAATTTATATTTCCTAATATTTAGTCAGGCATGTAGCCAAGTGTGCAATGCCATTTGCCAACACAATTGGAGTCGCGTTTCAAATAATTTCAGCCAAATTTATGAATCCTAATTGAATCGAAACACATGAATATCTGAGATATTTACAAATTATCGCACATATTCAGTAAAGAGGTTCTTAACAACCAGTTTTTATCCATATGCACTACACTGGAACGGAACAAGGTAATGATAGTAGTCTAAAAATAATTTATTGAATTAACATACAATATATGTAGAAAAACTGCATTATAATAGGGTAAAAACAATAAAGTGTACAAGAATCATCCTTGGTCTTTTATTATTTACTATAAACCACCATTTTGCTTTTTTTTATCCATAACGAATGAATATTATGTATATAAAGGTGCTTGATGGAATTTCAACATCAAATTTGAATTGTTACAACTTTATGATATCGACTAAAGGTGCTTGATGGAATTTCAATATCAAATTTGAATCTGTTATAACTTTGTACGATTCCACATGTTTTGTCACTAATGACCCGAGTTTCGCCTTTCGGCATCTTCAGGCATTCTATTACAGGGCCTGACAACTGCATAAACCAAGTGATAAGAGTATTTTTTCCTTCAAAGACGAGAAGTTCTTTGCGCACAAAATCTAAAAGCTGAGCAGACAGACCAAGACATATTGTGAATAATTTAACCTTCTTGCAATATGTTGTATGCATTTAATTTTTAGGAGTGTTTTGGGTTGCTTTGGATAATAAAATTAATATTGAGTCATTTAAACTATTATATATGCTCTTTAGAAAAAAAATTATATTATTATAACAGATTTTCACCCAATTGCAAAATTTATAATATTACATGTATTATTGTATACTAAAAAAAATATAAATGGAAAACATTTTTTCGTCAATCTAAGAATTGTTAAAAATAATTCATAGTTGGCATCAATTTCTAAACAAGCTGTTTTATTTATTTGGATATTTATAAAGAAATTTGATGATTATGATTTAATTTCTAGCCCTGAGTGGATTTCATAATGTTTTGAAATGGAGTAAAACATTTTTAGCAATTATGAGTGTTAAATTTGTGAACCATGACATTTAAAATGTTATCTCCAGGGTTAAAGTCAAGTTTAAAATTATTTATATAGAAAAAACCTATTTTTCGTATGTAAGATATGATAAAATACATAGAATTTGTTGATTCAAAATCATTTAAGACGTATTAAAGCTATTTTAGAGAAAAGAAGCTCGAAAAAGGTGACTCTTGTGTCATCACTCCATTCAATGCACAATGGGAAAGGCGAAAAACACGATCGGTTTTTCCAAACAAATATTGTATACTTGAATATTACAAGATATGTTACTTCGTTTACTCTAGATAGTATCCAAGTAAAATAAACAAAAGAAATAGGAAAACCGTGATGCTAAAAAGTAGCTGGCGCATCTAGTAGTCCTCGCCGAAATTAGGTTACGCATAATTCGTTGCGTCAACTACAACAGTCAAGGAGGGTTAGTAAAATACACATAGGTAATATTTTGTTATTTTTTGAATATTTTGAATCAAAGTAGTAAATTAAAAGTACGTACTCATAATCCTTGAAAATTTCGCCAGTTATTTCACAGTGGAAAACTTCCTCGTCGTCCCTGAGAAACTCGAGGGCCGAAGATTTCTCGAAGGCTTTTCTTTTTAATAAAGGCATGTTTGTCGATCTAGGAATATAACGGTGGGAAATGGGAATTTGACACAAAGACAGCAAATATTTAGTTAATAACTGAATAAACAATAACTGTTAAACGATTATGTCAAATGAAAGTAATCCATGTCTTGAGATCTTGTGCACAATTATTAATTAAATCGCCGAAAATTTATCGCGGCTTACGGTTGACAAGCCAAAAACGGCGCGCTCCGTGGGAAATACAAGAGTAAAAAAATTAAGTAACACTATGGTAGCACAAACCAATAGATAGTCAACTACAACGCATAATATTTCCGGTATTTTTGAATTTCTATAGTATCGTGTTATACTGTTTTATTGATTGATATAATTTAAAAAAAAAACTAGATAATTGACTTGCTATTTTCGAAGACACTTTAATCTTAAATCAAACGCATATTCAATTTCATTGCAAAATAAAATTACAAAGAAATATATCGTAATTAAGTGAATTCTTTTTCAGTTTTCTAATTACTTAGAAAACTACTAAACAAAAAATATTACTTCACAGTTGCAGCTTTGTCTAAAAGTCATTCCATTTTCTAAATAAAAGTTCTGTCAACAGAGTTGTTGTATTATCATTGTATTTGGTAATTACACAAAAATAAAAGTTTTCTATTACGTTGCTAAACATCAGCGAAAATCATATTATGAGTAAATTAGATTACTTATATCATACATTTTAAGAACTGCTTTGTCAAATGACTTCATTTTTAAAAATAATGATTAAATTTAAAAAAAATGGATATTATTTGAATATAAACACTATAAAATGCCTTGTTGTATAGAATTTGTCTTTTCAGTAGGTCTTTCGGAATCACTGTGTTTTACAAAGTACAGAGGTCTTTGATCAGTCACAAGAGACTGAAATATTTCAATTAGCATTACGTCTAGAATGTCAGCTAAGAACAATTAAAATCTCAGATTTTGCAATCTTACGAAGTTATCTACACTTGTTTTGTGTACTGGCTCTTTTGAACGAACGTAATACAAAATAAATTTATTGTGGAATGTGTATCTATTATTGATTTGAACGATTTCAAACCAAACGTTTCTACAATTGATTCGTCTTTATTTGACAATTTCCAAGGAAACGCAATAAGGCATTCAATCTTATCGTTTTTTAGTTAAAGGACGATAACAGATTCATGCCTGCCTTTATATATCAGTCTAACATTACTTGCCTTGAAATAACATCTGGAGACCATAAACAATATTTATTTTCAAACCTTTTTTAATTATTTATCTGACAGTTGAAAAATTGACGACGTCTATGCCGGTGGCATGTCTTTGAAGTCAAAGTGACACAATAATATGCAAAAATGCCTAAAGAACAATACAGGGAAACTGATGTCGCAAGAAAAATGTAAAAATACTGATATATAATAAATAGATCGCATAGTCTATAATATATACTTTAAGTAAAATTTTCGTCTTATAGGTTATATTTACAATTTCGAAAGACCTTAATTTTACTGTGTTTTTTCTTATTTATTTTTCAGATCTCACGTTACGTTTGGTGTAGATAGTGCGGCAAATATCCAACAACAGGCACATTTGCATGTTGTTACTAGAAATCTCTATGCTCAAGATGGGCAGAGAACTCCGGCGATGAACGGAGTCTTGGACAGACGGATGGTAAATTGGATACAGTGTTTTTTTGAAGCTTACTTTGCCAAAAGGATGCAACAAAGTAAAAAAAATGTCCCTCATCATGGCTGTATCGTACAGTAGAGTTACGAGAATTCTCTGAATTAATTTATTCTCATTAAACATAGTTCTGACGATGGCGTGAGCCGAAATAGCTATCAACTATGTCTTATATAAAATTTGTAGAACTAAAATACATTGCTATTTTTTCACGTGTTATAATAGAGTTCTACCAAGTAAATACCAATTGAATCATAGGACAATGTCCTGTGGCTCATGTTTATCCGTTTACATCGGACAGACAGGTAGGAGTATATCGACTCGAGCTAAGGGACATATAAGATCGTTCAATAGTAAAAAAACAGATTTACAATTCGCTTATCACGTTATAAAGGAATCACATAATATAAATTCAAACTCAGCGCCTAAGTGTTTGCATCTTTGCAGTTAGGGTTGTAGGATGACCGCTTTGGAGCAGCTGGAAATCAATAGACATCAACTATCACAAAGGATTCTTAATGAACAAACTAATATATTGTTTAGCCCATCAATTAAACCGCTTCACGGGGGGGAAGGGGTCTGATTTGCTTCCCTAATAGACCATTTCCGTGCCACATGTTAACTTATTATCATAGCCGCATTTTTTAGTTTTATTACGAGAAAGAAACAAGCTAGGCCGTTAAAACAGGAGAGAAGATGTATTGTGTACCTTTTCTACACAGCTATATATAGATAAGCAAATGTTAGTTTAAGCATAGTTCTGACGATGGCGTGAGCCGAAATAGCTATCAGCTATATTTTTTATAGTATATAAATAAAATGTAAATAATTTTATAGAACTAAAATACATTGCTATTTTGTTCACCATATTAGCCATACTAAACTCAATGTTGATGTTGTTGAATTGCACGTAAAAGTATATTGGATAACGCGACACATGTTTTGAATTCTTTGATGTATTTTCAGACTGCATATGTTATATCTACATCATAGGGTTTGATTATTATCTTTTAATTGATGAATTGTCGTGAAAAGGTGATTATGTGTGGGTAAATTTTATAATATCTTATTTGTCATTAAGTAATTATTTTCTAATGCAGGGTACGAACCAAAAAGATGCCAATTGCCAAACTTGTGGACGGGGACTTAGCGAATGTGTTGGCCATTACGGATACCTTGAACTTGTATTACCTGTCTTCCATGTTGGATATTTTAGAGCCATTATTAACATACTCCAAACGATTTGCAAGGTAAGTCACTAACTGAAGATTAGTCTAAGAGCAACCATTATTTCTAAACTTAAATTAAAAATGTGGCAAATAGAAATCTTTTCTGTTCCTGGAACCTGATATTTGTCTTAGTTTTAAATTATTAATTGCTTATATTTTGTTGTTAAATCTGTATTATTTTTTTCTTCGTCCATATTCTATAATATTACAAATTTTAATATTTCATATGAAGAAAAAAAAGTGCCCTCCTGAACGTAGGTTGTTTGGCAATCAAGTTAGGATTTAGTTTCAAACATTACAAAAAGAATATTGTGTATTTATTGCTTTTGCAATAGAACAAATCATAAAAACATATGTAACTGCAATTTTAAAAAATAGTGTTGTATAGTGAACTCATTCACCTCTCAAAAAAAAATGTTGACATCTGAAGCAATAATGTAGACTGTTTCTATAATTTGAATGGGAAAAAAATCATGTCGTGATAGGGTTGTGTATTGTATGTATATTTCGGTTTCAGGAATGCGCCTGTGTTCTTCTGAGCTCTGCAGAAAAGGCTATTTTAAGAAAACGTTTGCTGAATCCACAACTCTCTTACTTGACAAAAAAATCACTCAGAGCGCAGATTCTGAAAAAGGCCAAAAAAATTACAAAATGTCCTCACTGCGACGTCATCAACGGAATGGTCAAAAAGAGCCCTGCTGGAATATTGAAGATCGTCCATGACAAATATAGAAATAAAAAAGCAACAGATCCTATTGTGTGCAAAGTATTGGAGAACTTTTTCGAAGCCAAGGAGTCGAATAGAGAAATATCCACAATGATAAACAGTGCCTTATTGATTGATATGAATCCATTACATGTATGTATGCTTCAAAGAACTAGTTTCATATTTACTATTTGAAAATAAAATACATGAATAAATGGAAGTTTGTGGATTGTTTAGCGCAAATTTTAACATTTAATGTACATATGTTAAATGTTGGATTGTGATGGAGTTAGCAAATGAGTGCAGCATTTAGATTCATGACTTTAATATGGAGATGACTTAAAATTTTTATTTTATGTTCACATTATGCACAGAAAGTTGTAATTTGTATTATTTTTTTGAGAAGATATAACTAATTTGGTTTGATTATTATAAAAGGAAATTAATTCCATACAGAATTATTTTATCTCTATTAAGGCCGATTCCATCAAGCACACTCAATATTCCCTCAATGAAATTGCCATCAAGCGCCCTCAGTCAATATTCTAAATTACACTGTTAAGGCGTTAGCTGTCAATTCTTGGTTTTGTGTTTACATAAATAAAACAAAATTTTTGATACCATATCCACAATTTTATGATTTAATAATCATAACCTGTTTCATTCATCTCGAGCATCAGTTAATAATGCTTGTAATAAGTGAAATTAGGCATGATTATTTTATATTGTGAATATATCTAGTCCTGAAAATTGTGTTTACTATTTAACTCTTTCAGTGCCTACATCATAAAAATATTTCTCTTACGACAGGCCTTGTGTTTTTTATGCATTGAAAATGCCATAAATCTCATTACGAATGCATATTTATTGTTTCTATTCAACCATATCTTTGCCGAGCACTATTCACACACTGGAGTGTGTTAGTCACTGGACTGGTTAAGTAATAAAAAAATGTAATTCTTTTTCAGATTATTTTTAGTTCTACTTTAAAGTATCTCATTCTTTATATTTTTACCAAAATTTAGTTTTGAAATAACAAATACAAAATATGTGGAAATTAATGGAATGTTGCAGGTATTAAAACTTCTTCGACGGATCCCTGAAAGTGATGTCCCATTACTTGGAATGAACAGTCTTCGCTCAAGGCCAGAAGATTTGATATTAACTAGACTGCCTGTGCCCCCAGTTTGTATCCGTCCCAGTGTTGTTTCGGAACTGAAACCTGGCACGTAAGTATTTATAATATATTGACATTCTGAGTTAGTTTGAATATAATATATCCTTTACTTTTAAAGGTGTATGTAGAATGATTTTATTTTTATGTAATTTTACATTAATTATTACATCGGTTTAATAGTATGCAATAGTCATGTTAATTGTTGTTTGAAAATGACTGCTACAAGAAATAAAATCAAGTTGATAAACTTAAGGAAAGATTTTAAAAACTGTTGTATCTGGTCATAGTTGCAGTGATCAATTTTATTGGCTTCGGTTATTGTTACTGTCTTCGAAAAACCGAGACTGATGAACTGCAAGCAGTTTTTTTTTTATAAAAACTGGAACGGAGTTGCATTGAATATTTTTGGTTATCTGTAGTTTTTGACTATCCCATTTGCTCGCCATTTCCCACTATCATCTTGCACTGAGCTTTATTTACATTAAAAAATGGGTTCTATTTGATGATTGAGAGGTAATGAGATAATCTTCATTAACCGGTTAACTGCCAAAGGCGTCTAAAGATGCATAATTTTCTGTAAGCGGAGCGCCGCTCATACAAAAATTACGTCTTAAGACACGCCGTTTTAACAACCTTGACCTTGTTTTTTTGACAACCCCGCACCATGAACAATTAATTTTATGATTATGGATAAATGACTGCATGACTGGCGCGCTCTTCATTTATTTGGTAAGTTTTATAAATAAATTTTATTACACTTTCAATAACGATATGTTTAGAAGCTATTATTTTTGTCGTAAAATTCGCGGCGTGCTGGGTACCGCTATACATGTACCTGCCGGCAGTTAACCGGTTAAAGCCCGTATGATCCAGATCTCTGGTTTACGTGGTTATGAAATTCTCGGTGATGACTTTTTTTTTATTCAGAAATGAGGATGATCTTACAATGAAACAGACAGAAATATTAATGATCAACGATGTGATACAAAAGCATATGTCTACTGGTGGGAAGATTGAACTCATTCAAGAGGATTGGGACTATCTGCAGTTGCATTGTGCACTGTATATCAACAGTGAAATGTCAGGAATACCAATAGCCATGCAGGTAATAATCGGATGAAAAAGTGTTTTAATATTACATAAATGAGATAAATAAAAAATATTTACAAATTGTAAACAAATTTATTAATTGAAGTTTTACCCGAATAATTTTTACCGATACTTTTACAACACAAAAAGCGATAAACATAATCCTGTTTTTGAATGGTTTTTTTATACGCTCAGATATAATGGACCCATCTTTCATTTATTTACTAAATCAAAATTGATTGTCCACACTTCCACATGTTAAGTCACTCGTGACTCTGGTTTCATCTTTCAACATCTTCAGGCAACCTAGTAAACGGATGTACACTTCCTAAAGGTACCTGCTTATTTTAAATTGGTGGGTTACAGTGGAATAAAATATTGCATTATATATTATTGAAATAATTAAATTATTCAAATTGTTGACTGATTGATTTTCTCATGTTAAGGATATAACTAGGGAAAATTGGGGAGGTTCAACTGTTCATTCAATACTATTTGAAAGTCCAGTTGTGATCTGTTTATTTATAAAATTTCCTGATAAAGCAGTAAAGTAGTACACAATTAAAAATTTTGTATTTAACTAGTTTTAATACTCAACTTCAAATTGTAATTTAATTTTTGATATTAATATCTTTATTTTACATAACTATTGGGTTGGCAACTAAGTAATTGCGGTTTTTTTTTCGAAAATCAAAGACAATTTTTTCATGGAACTAAATAACTTTATTCTGTAATGTATTGCCGATTTTGATCAATGACCTTTTGCCATCTTTCAGGAAGCATCATAATCCCATGTTCATAAAACTTCTGCTTTTTATTAGCAAAAAACTGAATAAAGTACGATTTGACATCATCATCATTATTGAACTTTTTACCACTTAAGGAGTTTTGTAAAGATCGAAACAAAAAGTAATCAGAGGGTGCAAGGTCAGGACTATATGGTGGATGTGGCAAAACATCCCAACCAAGCTCCAATAATTTTTGCCGAGTGGCCAAAGATGTGTGTGGCCTTGTATTGTCATGATGGAATACAACACCTTTTCGATTTGTCAATTCGGGCCGCTTTTACTGCATTGTTTAATTTCATTAGTTGTTCAATGTAGACATCAGAATTGATCGTTCAGTTGGGTGGTAAGAGTTCAAAGTAGACAATTCCTTTATAATCCCACCAAACTGATAACAAAACCTTCTTTTGGTGAATATCAGCTTTTGATGTTGTTTGAGCTGGTTCACCTGGCCTGCTCCACGATCTTTTCCGCATGATATTGTTGTAAACAACCCATTTTTCATCGCCAGTTATCAGTCGTTTTAAAAATGGATCATTTTCATTACGTTTCTTTAGCAAATCACAGCTGTTAATGCGTTGCGTTAAATGCGTTTCTTTCAGTTCGTGAGGAACCCATGTATCGAGTTTTTGAACATAGCCAAGTTGTTTTAAGGGATTTTCAATGCATGTATGTGATACATGAAGCTTCTCTGCGATCTCACGTGTTGTACTGTGACGATCCGAATCAATGATTGCTTTGATTAGGTCGTCATCAACTTCAACTGGACGACCAGAGCGTTGTTCATCTTTGAGTGAAAAATCACCAGAACGAAATTTGGCAAACCAATTTTGACACTGCCGTTCTTTTAAGGCTTCGTCACCATAAACAGCACATAACTTTCTGTGAGCTTGCGATGCGTTTTTCCTTTACGGAAATCAAAAAGCAAAATATGAAGAAAATGTTTCTTTTGATTTTCCATTTTTCAACGAACGCCAAACGAAAACTACGCAGCCGATCAAAAAACTTTTATTACTGATTGACAGCTGAATTGTCAACTATCCAATAACAAAATGTGTTTACATTTGGACTACGTCGCAAACCTAACAATTCAACCGGAGCCATCTATGAGTGAAATCCGCAATTCTAATATAATCTAATTTTACTTGATTTGACAACCATAATACGTTGTGCAAACCATACAAATACTCACTGTTTAGGTGTTTTATTCAAAAGTGCTTTCTATTTTATAGCTTCCATTTAACAGTCACTCATTGAATCCTTTTTGTCACTTACTTTGTTTTGTAGCCTAAGAAACCTGGCCGCGGGCTGGTACAGCGGTTGAAAGGAAAACAAGGACGGTTTCGAGGAAATTTATCTGGAAAAAGAGTCGATTTCTCAAGCAGAACTGTCATTTCGCCCGACCCTAATCTTCAAATACAGCAAGTAAGTTATTTGAGCACATATTTGATTCAATTTAATTGTCCGTATTGCTAGAACTATGTTTGTTTGAGTAAGCATGATCACTGTCAACCATTAAGCATTTTTCTGATGGGAGAGAGGGTTTGTTACTAGCCAACTTTTACAATTTTGAATAAAAAAATCTTTTATAATTGTTTTGTGGTATTAGCCGAATCTTGTTTATTTTTTCTGTAGTATAAAACCACAAGAAATGTTAACCTGTTGAATCCTAAACTGCTTTAGAGAAAATCATATAAAATTTATGGAAAGAAAATATAAACAGTTATTTTATTACTATTCAATATTCCTGAATATGAATGATTTATAACAAAGAAAAAAGCGAATGACATTTGTTTTTGTTTGACATTGTTAGTTCTTTTTGGACATTGTGCCAAGAATGTTATGTTTGAATGATTTTAGTATAGTCTTAACACTTTTGTTTGATGAGCGTCAAATGAATCTAGCAACTGATATCATTTTACAATTGGTGAAATTCAGTTGCGATATTTCGGAAATCTATGACACTGTTATTATGTATCCTTGTGTATTATTATTGAAATATTTGTTGTTTGTGAGTTTATTTAAATTGTCTATGATATCTT
This sequence comes from Himalopsyche japonica, assembly GCA_028555115.1. Taxonomy (NCBI): domain Eukaryota; kingdom Metazoa; phylum Arthropoda; class Insecta; order Trichoptera; family Rhyacophilidae; genus Himalopsyche; species Himalopsyche japonica. The sequence continues at coordinate 2,847,789 of JAHFWJ010000483.1, forward strand.
CTTTTGTAAGGTTGGAGTTCCAGTACATGTTGCCAAAATTTTAACCTATCCTGAGAAAGTGTTTCCCGGTAACCTGCAATGGCTGCGCACACTTGTTTGCAATGGTCCTGACAAACATCCCGGCGCCAACTATGTTCAGCAGAGAGGATCTGCGTTTAAGAAGTTTCTCAAGTATGGCAACCGTGAAAAGGTTGCGCAAGAATTAAAGGCAAGTTATATCAATACAATTAACTGATTAGTTGATAATATGAGTTACTGATTGTGTTAAAACTTGTTGGTATGCCTGTCATTCTTTAATTTGAATAATATTAGCATGCCTTAATGTTGAAGCTAGTTATTACTATGTGTTGCCTGTCTATTTTTACATGTCGTATATCCAGGATAATTGTCCTGGACTAGTAGTCTACCCCACACTGAACTTAGATGCCCTCCCCAGTGATCGATCATTTTCATTTCTTTCATAATGTCGTCCACACTTTTTTGCTTGTCCTTCAGAACCCTGTGTTAATCTGTAACTGTAAGATATACTGCAATACAACCGACAGAGTTAACATGTTAAAAGTGATTGACTAAAAAATATTTATAATAAATTGTGTCCCCCAATAAGTGTTGTTTATTAAAAAATATATTTCATATATTGTATTATGAACGATGTTAACATCTAACATAAAAAAATGGAGAGTTAATGGATGTTTCTTTCTTATCGCCTTTATTGAATTGAACTTTCAGAGTGGAGATGTGGTCGAGAGACATCTTGTTGACAATGATGTAGTCTTGTTTAATCGGCAGCCATCTTTACATAAGTTATCTATTATGTGTCATAAAGCAAAAGTTCAACCGCAGCGAACATTTAGGTAAGGTTTTTTTATGATGTCAGTCTGTAATATGTTTTATTTGGATTTTTTTTTAATTTGTCTGCTTCGAATGTTGAGTGTATAGAATCCTGATGGAGGTATCTGATCTTATCTTACGTGGGTAGAAGTATAATGTTAAGACTAGTAGTAAAACGAAAACAACTTCTATTCAAGTGTCCCTGTTAAGAGCCCATTCAATATGCTTTATATTGAGAACAGACATGTTTTTTATGACATAGCTTTTTTGTACATACTATTATATAATGAACATTGTTTTACAGATTCAATGAATGTGTTTGCACTCCCTACAATGCTGATTTTGATGGTGATGAAATGAATCTCCATCTTCCCCAGACTGAAGAAGCTAGGGCTGAAGCACTTATTCTTATGGGAGTAAGTAATCATAAATCTTTTCAGAAATTTTTGTTGTGTTATTGAATATAATATATGTAAGGACTTAGTAATAGGGCTGGCAATAGGCGGGGTCAATGTGTTCCATTGAACCTGGCATTGCACTTCGAAAAACACTGAATTTTTCTTTTGAAACATAATGTTAAATCTTCATACTTGACGTGAGTATTTATTGAATTTTTTTTGAACCAGTTCTGCACTGGCCCTACTTAAAACTTGACACATTATTTAGTAATTTAAATTTGTTCATGAAGAATCCGTTAGTCTTCAAAGACACTTACCACTGTCGATTAAATATTTGTCTATAGTTTCGTCGTCTATTTTCCATACTGTTAAATAAACAGTTGGGTGAATTAATAAAAGAAAATAGTTTTGTTTCAAGTGATTAAATTGATCAAAATAGCTCTTCACTAATGTTTTTTCTATCTAAATGTAAATGGTTAACTAAACATTTATAAAAATTTATCCTGCAGAATAAATCAAATCTGGTAACACCTCGCAATGGTGAACTGTTGATTGCGGCGACTCAAGATTTTATTACTGGAGGCTACTTGATGACACAGAGAGATTGCTTTTTCTCTAAAGAGCAGGCTTGCCAACTTGCTGCTTGTTTGTTAGCCGCTGACGATGCCTCCATTAAAATTGAACTGCCAATTCCGTGTATACTGAAACCAAGAATCCTATGGAGCGGCAAACAGATATTTAGGTGATGTATATTGATTTTTCAAACAATTTTATGATTTCGCTTATAAAAACTTAAATATAATACTTAACTATACTTAAATAACTACTAAAATTGTATTAAAATTATATATGTTTATGGTTTTTGTTGCAGCTTAATTCTGAAACCAAATAAATCGTGCGAAATTAAAGCCAATCTGCAGACAAAAGGCAAAAACTACACTGGCAACTTAGATATGTGCGTTCAGGACTCCTGTAAGTCATTGTCATGCAAAATTATCTATTTTGTAGATTTTTATGAGCCTATTCTATTTTCTTTTTGGAAATAAACTGTGGGCAGGAATATTTGCAAGGCTGTCAACCTCTTTGTTTGATAAAAAGGTCCAATCTGAAATTTTGTTGTGGCCACCATTAAAACATGAAACCATGACCAGTGGCGCTTTTGCAATGAGTATTTGAATAAACAAGGAATAAAGAAAGTCAACACATGTCAATTTGGAAATATTTTTTTATAAATTTGATAGAATATATTCACACTTTTGTATTTTAATAGTACCGATTGTCTGTTTTGTATGATATATAAAATAAATTTATAAAAGCCCATATGTGAGTCATTTAAAAAGCCTTCAGGCTCGCCCAACGGGTCAATTCTCGGTAGTTATATCATTTAAATTATGTGCCACAGTAGTCGCATTTTCTTTTTTTCTCTCGTTCTTTATTTAGCACAACAGTGCATTGCTTATTGCAACATTAACTATATTTACTTCAAACTTGTCACTTATTTTTGCTTTGAGGAAAGTGATAATGCTTCAAGTTTGAATTGTTAACACTTTGTACGATTCCACATGTTTTGTCACTAACGACCCGGGTTTCGCCTTCTATCACACGTAGGCCAGTTCTGTTGCATCCGTGTGATAGAATAATGCCTGAAGATGCCGAAAGGCGACTCCCGGGTTGTTTGTGACAAAACATGTGGAATCGTACAAAGTTTTAACAATTCAAATTTGATATTGAAATTCCATCAAGCACCTTCAGTCGATATCATAAATTATATCGATAATGCTTCAGCTAAATTCAATATTATTGATAATTTTCAGATGTGATAATCAGGAACTCTGAACTGCTCTGCGGCTCAATGGATAAAAGTACACTCGGTTCAGGTACAAAGAGTAGCATATTTTATATTCTCTTGAGAGATTGGGGAGAGGATCATGCCGTCAAAGCTATGTGGAGGTATATTCAATACCTTAATAATTGATTTGAATTAAGAATTATGGTTAAGTGTTCTTTTTTTTTAAATGAAATATTTTTTTATATTTTAGGTTGGCAAGAATGGCATCGTACTATATGATGAATAGAGGATTTAGTTTTGGAATCATAGATGTCACTCCAGGAAAGCAGTTGATAGAGGCAAAAAATAAACTTCTTGAAGCAGGGTAATAATTTGTCTTATAAATAGTTGATTGCTTTTAAGATATAAATTGGCAATTTTTGATGGAAAAGCCTGTTTTATTAATTATTTTTTTTTACAAGATATATAATAGTAATCTTAATAATTATTAGGTTCACCCAATACTCTGCACGACTTAAAAAATAAGTACTGTCATTTTTTTTTACTCTGATTATCTATGACGTAGTATCTATGACACAATTTAAAAAACTTGTTATGATGTTAAATGTTAAAATGTTAAATTATGTTATATTAAAAATAAATAAACGATACAAATATTTTAAATATCTTTTACGTCTATATTAATTTAAATTAAATCGAAAACTATCTAAATTTATTGCTATTTATTTTGTGTATCTTGTGTAACTTATGAAAATATTTTTTTGTGTAAATTTTAATTAAATTTTGATTTATTTTTGAGTACATTTTATGTATTGGAAATTATCTACCTTTTTTGTGTGGGCAGTAGTTTTTTTTGCACATTGGTCCTTGGAAAATATTCCCCATGAATAAAAAAATGGTTCTCGAAATCAACTAATGAATTTATTTTTGAATATCTAAAAGTTAGTAAAATGACTTAAAAAACAAATTGAATATAACTCTCAACGGCAGTTATTTTCACCTTCACATCTTTTTCAGTTATGCTAAGTGCGATGACTACATCGCAGAAATGGAAAATGGTACCCTCCAGTGCCAACCCGGTTGCACATTGGAACAAACCTTGGAAGCAGTAATGTTGAGCGAACTTTCCAGCATCAGAGAGCTGGCTGCTAAGGCGTGCTTCAGAGAATTGCATCCTACTAACGCACCGCTTATCATGGCGCAAAGTGGATCGAAAGGTTTCCAAATTTTTATGGATTATAATTATTAGTTTACCAGATCTTTAGCCAAGTAGACAGCACTGTCGTCATCAGCTGCATAGTTAATGGTTTCAATCTCAGAAATGCATACATACCTGTAATTTCAAAATTTCCACCCACCTATCTAATCATAACCAGATGTCGTGAGAGTGATTAGCTAACTGCTCACTTTTCGTTCTCTTTTTTTCAAAATAAGATTTGGCAATTGAACAATAAGTAATTCTCAACAACATCTGTTGAGATAAACTCCAAAATAAATCCATATGCTCTACATTAAGATTTTCGAGTAAGCATTAAAAAAATTATTTACTACAAAGTGATTTTTGCCAGAATTAAGATGACCTTACAATGAAACACATGGATATATCGACTGATTAACAATATTATATGAAAACATGTTTACCATTTGTAGTCAACATATCAACACTCTCAATGAAAAAGCATTAACTTGTTTTAGGTAGTTTTACAGGAGAGAAAATACAAGCTTAAAAAAGTATAATCAGTGGAAGATAGTAAATACTTTATTTTTATTCATAAAAACCTCGTTAGACGTCAATTATTAATAAATAACATTATGATATGACCAAAAGTGATTTGCTGTGTTACTCTGTTAAAGCGTCACTAGTTGACATTTTGAAGTATCTCATAAAAAATATCTTCATTGTTTCAGGTTCCAATATTAACATATCCCAGATGATTGCCTGTGTGGGACAGCAAGCTCTTAACGGGAAAAGAGTCCCCAATGGCTTTGAGGATCGATCTTTGCCACATTTTGAGAGGCATTGTGAGTACTTTTTTATAATCTTTGATAAAATAAAAGTTTAAGAATTATAAAAGTGAGACTAGTAACGACTGTTTTGATTTAATTGCAACATTTTTATGAAAACATCCAGGCTAAACATTGATAGAACCCAATCACAATATCTTTAGAATGAGCCTATTCATTTTTATTTTTGTCTATTTATCTTTTTGACATTGGTGGTGCTTTATTTAAATTTGGCTATGACTGCAGTTATATTTACTGTTGAAAATAGATGATCTGTAAAAATTTAGACTTTTGTTAAGTAAGTAATATTGTTGATTATACGATTTTATTGTTAAATAATCTTGAAAAATAATCATATACTCAAGATAGCAGATATAAAGATCATCTTTAATAATGACTTGAATTAAATATATTTTTTAAACAGACTATTGAAAAAAATGTCCATAAATGTTTATACTATTTGCACTTTGTTATTACTGAAATTCATTCTGCTTTTTTTTAGCTAAGATTCCAGCGGCCCGTGGATTTGTTGAGAATAGTTTCTATTCAGGATTGACTCCGACAGAGTTCTTCTTTCACACAATGGGAGGGCGAGAAGGTCTCGTAGACACGGCTGTCAAGACTGCTGAAACTGGATATCTGCAGAGACGACTTGTAAAGGTAAATTGATTAAATGCAACTGAGTTCATTAATAACACAACATGTTATGCCAATGGATCTGAAATATAAAGCTACATTAATTCTGTGGCAAACTGTTTTGCTGCTGAGTAGTGTGAACTTGAATGCTAAATAAAAATTAATTTTATTTAGCATTCAAGCAATCATTATTAATTTTATCACTTACAGTCCCTCGAAGACCTCGTTCTACATTATGATGTTACCGTCAGAAATGCTGTCGGAGAAGTTGTCGAGTTCAAATACGGAAGCGATGGACTGGACCCATCGTATATGGAGGCAAAAGATAGACCTGTTGATTTTTCAAGGGTTCTCAATGACGTTCGAGCTAAGTGTCCATCGAGGTTAATTGATCAAATTTATTTATCTTTGTTACTTTGCCAGAAAATGTTGCAGTATGAAATTTATCAGATAATGTTGTTCATATGAAATTTTTACAACGATTTGTTTAAATATGGTAAATAAAGTAATTGTTGAATAATGAATGCATTTCCAATTACAATCAGAATGCCTATTAAAAAGAAACTGGGAGTTTTAAGAACAGTATAACTTCGATATAAGTGACTAATGCTGGTGAGGGGGTATCTGCAAAAAATATTTTCTGTTAGATAATAGAGTAGTCTTTCCTAATGCACTTTTTCATTTACTGAGAAAACAAATGACAATATATTTATACAATAGATAGAACTATGTCATCCCGCCAACATGTGTCCAAGCTTAGTGTGAAGCTGTGTGATCACATGTTTATTCATAATCAAAGCATTTTTCAACAGGTGAAAGTATGTGTGTTCATTTTAACCCGATCGGCGCGACAGTTTTTCATACAAACAAAATCTGTCCGCGTTGCTATTTTTCAAAATGTTCTCTTTTCACATAGAGCTATAAATACACCAATAAAAAAATAATTGGGTTGGCTTTAATGGAAGCTAGATGCATTAGGAATGTTTCAATACATTAAAAAATACAAAAAAAATGTCCTACATTGTCACAATCACTTGGTGACTTTGATCACAATGAGATTGGTGCAAAGTTCAGTGCGAAGTTACGCTAGTTAAGTAGACGCGAGGTTAGCGCGCAGTTTCAAACGTGATTCAAAAATGATTTGGTGAGACCGGAATAAATTTGAACGGTTCAAAAAATCGATGTTTTAAGCATTTAAACCTAATACTTTTGACAATTTTATGGAGGTGGTAGTATAAGGACGAATTGGGCGATATTTTAAAACCAAGTCCTATATGCAAAAGATTACCTGCGTTACCGACGTTTGAATGTTCGCGTCCCAACGTCTGGGCGCTCGCGTACAAGCCTTGCACATTGCCGTCCCATACGTTGGGGCGTTAGCATGGAAGAGATTAAGCGTGCAAACCCATAATGGGATTTTTGATCAATTTCTCCATTAAATCTGGAGTACACTGATCAAGGTCTATCATAAGGTTTTACTGAATTTTTAAATTATAAATTATGAACACAATTGCTTCACCCAACTAGCTGGACTATTTTCTATTGTTTAACGGATACAAAATTTTAAAGTGAACGAGTCTTACAAAAGATTTAATTAAATGAGCTTATGACTTATCAGATGCTGTAGCGATAGAAAATGTTAACAATAATAATTATGTTTAAAGGGAAGAGGAATCTCTCAACGGGGATGCCATCGTAGCAGCAGCAGAAGAAACTCTTGAGATGGAAGATTTTGAAAGCTGCAGCCCTGAATTCAGAATGGAACTTTTGTAAGTCTTATTCTGGGATCCAACAAATGAAATACAGTAGAAATCATCAAACACCAAGATATAATTGGATAATTTGAAAATTTATTCTCTTTTAGTGGGTGGCAAAAACATAGATCAAATCAATAGATATCATTTATCACACGAAATTCTAAATGAAAAAACAAATATAAGTCTGTCGCCGCTCCTCAGACCGTTGGGAGGTGCTAATTCTGTTCCGTAATAAACCATCTCCGTCCAATAATTAAGCTCGTTGAAATCACCACCTGTTTAAAAATTTTAGTTTTATTGCTAGCAGGAAATAAGCTAGGTCGTTAAAACAGGAGACAAGATGTATTGTGTACCTTTTCTACACAGCTATGTATATATATATATATATATGTATATATTTATATAAGCAAATCCTCGTTTAAACATAGTTCTGATGATGGCGTCAGCTGAAATACTTATATAAAAAAAAAGTTGTAGAAGTAAAATACATTGCTATTGTTTCACCATGTTATAATGGAGTTCTACCAAGTAAATGCCAATTGAATGAATAAATACATAGATCATGAAAAGACAGCCTAAATAGTAAATGCATAAAAACGTTGGTGTGCCATAGGATGTTTTTTGTTTTGATTTTATATTTTTTTGTGTTTGGAAAATAGTACACTTATTTTATTATTTAATTTAATCTATGTGATAAAATATTTTAGATTTTCTATTTCAGCGAAAGATATAAGTTGTTTTTTTATTATAAAATCTTTTAAAAACACATCAAAACATTTTGATTGTGCCCTCAGGAGTTTCTTGCGCAATGTGGCCGCTAAAGTGACATCTCTGAGAGCCAAATATCGAGAGTGCGGCGCAATAGCGATGGAGCTCGAGAGGCTAACAGTAACACAAGTAGTTGTCTTTTTAACCACCTGCAAAAATAAATATATGCGAAGTGTCATTGAACCGGGGACTGCTGTTGGCGCACTGGCAGCACAGGTTAGTTTGAACTCGTACATTAAATTTGATTTCTTTATCAAATAAATGACTAATCATAAAATAAATCATAGGCTCCCAACCTTTTTCGGTTGGCAACCCCTTTTCATAAAATCCATGTTACCAGCGGACCCCCCCATACAAAAAGGAGCATACAAAAAAAATATATTGTTTTAGTTGACCTAAGTTGACCTAACCTAACCTAACCTAACCCCCCCATACAAAAAGGAGCATACAAAAAAAATATATTGTTTTAGTTGACCGTATAAGTTCAGTAGGACACAAATTACAAACAAGTATATTTATGACAAGCAACTGATCTTATCTGACACAGATCATCTCATCAGTCATCGATTCAGTTCAGCATTGACTGCAAAATCAAGTGCACCAGTTATATTCAATACCTTTATTATCCAATAAAATCATGGGTTATATTCGAATAAAGGTTTATTTTCCATAGAGTATTGGCGAGCCTGGCACTCAGATGACGCTTAAAACCTTTCACTTTGCTGGTGTGGCATCCATGAACATTACGCAGGGCGTGCCGCGCATTAAAGAGATAATCAATGCCAGCAAGAATATTTCCACACCAATCATTACTGCAGAGCTAATAAAGCCATATGATCAGGAGTTTGCCAGGAAAGTTAAGGGGAGAATCGAGAAGACAACCCTTGGTGAGGTAATGTATACATTTCTATTTTTTTCACCGTGTTATGTGTGCATATATTATTCTATCAATTTTAACATTTCCAGGAGTAACTAATTTATTTTAGCCGTGCTGTGAGGAGTGAGTTTTTTTTACATAATTTTTTTTTTAACCAAATCATTGTAAAAAAAATACAACTCAAGTCTTTAGGGTTTTATCATAATAAAACCAGTTGCATAATCCAGGGATCACAAACCTTTGACACATAGCATTTGAATATATAATCACAATAATTGACATATAAGACAAGCAAGACGACTTACTAGTATGTCCATACTCCTGGAAAGATTTAATATATTTATTATTTTATTTCATTGTTGCCAACCGAATTTGGCCTTCTCAATATAAATATATAATTTCTTAACCATATTTAATTTTTTTTTACTGTACATATTTATTATAACAAAAAAAAATATTATATTTTTGCTATCGATATTGATCTTATCAAGTTAACAATATTACTTACAATATTTTGTAGAATTTAATAAAATAAAAAAAAAGAAAACTTTCCTAAAAAAACATTAAAAAAATCATTTCCGTGTTTCATCGATTATCCAATGACATTTAGCGCTAAATTTAGACAAGAGTTTATGTATATAGATTATATATAATAGAAAATTAGCTGCTAGCTGGCTAACAGTTTTCTTAGCCATGTCAGTGTAATTTTGAATTTAATAATGAATTGATGAAATTCATCATTGCTCTCTCAATTAAATATATATTAACTAACACATGTTTTGTTTGGTGTAGATTACTTCATATATCGAAGAGGTATACTTGGCTGACGACTGTTTTGTATTCATTCGGTTAGACTCGGAGAGAATTAGACTTCTCAGCTTGGAGGTTAATTCTGAAACCATTAGATATGCGTAAGTATGATAGATTTGCTTTTTTTTTTTTTATAAATTCAATTAATTTATGATGTCGACTTAAGGTGCTTAAACGATTGGTTATTATTTGTGACTTTTAAGAATATTAAATGTATCTTCAAAGTTGAAAGGCATTGTTAACAATTGAATAAATAATACATTAAATGATTTTTTAGGCATTCTATCGCATCAATGCTACAGAAGAGATACTTTTTTTGGAAAAGCATTCATTTATCACGGATGAAGGTGTTCAATTATTAAAATTATGTTATATTCTTAATGGCCAGCTTAATCTTCACAATTCCTTCTTGTTATATACCTATTCATGCTGGAATTGATTTCCAAATAAGTTATTTATCTAATATTTCAGTGTATAATTTTTCTTGAATTTGTTTTCCAGATTATGCACATCAAAATTAAAACTGAAACCTAACAATGTTGTGATTATCGGAGAGTACCTTCTTAAGGTGTTGCCAGACAGAAACAAATATGGCAATTGTCTCAACTTCTCACTTCAGCAGTTAGTGCAGCAGGTGCCTCGCGTTGTTGTTAAAGGACTTAGTCAAGTGTCCAGAGCTGTAATAGCATGTGATGATACTAAAACTCCTCTAAGGTTAGTGGCATCATACCAAAGTAACACTTTTTTGCTGTCTGGAACATGAATTTATTTATACTGAGACTTTACTTCCTTTTTTACTTTTTTCCATTTGAGGAACACACTGCTAAAGAGTCTCTAATTCTTAGCAGCTGCACCTTCTGCCTATCCCTGTATAATTTTAAATCAGATGTCAATGAAAAAAAATATTTATAATCACTACTTAACTCCCTAAAAGTTTGGTTATGTAGTCAACAAAGCTTTTTTTTTTCCTATTCTGCATTATTTTTAACACATTGACTGTGGAATCATTGGAAACCTACATAAAAGATGACTTGCAGCAAACGGCAATATTTGGTACAATACAAAGTCAGCATGACTCCTGACACTTCAGGCGCATATTCAATGTGTGATTTTATGAGCATATTGCATTCAGCATGTTAATACAATTATTATGTTAAGTAGTACAACACCATTTCTTATATGGCACTAGCGCTTTTGCTAAACTTCCAACCTATAATGACAATTGAACGATCAGTTATGACTTCTGGCCACTTTTTTCAATTTACTAGTTTGTTGCTATTGCAGTTGAAAGTATGTATGTCCATTTTAAAGTTAAAAAAATCACGTCAAACTGTTTACATTGGAGATATGGCGTTTGGGCATCACTTGTATTCAATTAATGACATTGTTTTTTGTAGCTATAAACTGTGTGTTGAAGGGGACGGCTTGAGAGAAGTGATGGCAACCTACGGTGTGAACGGAAACAAAACAACATCAAACAATATTTGGGAAGTAAGTTCCATCTACAAAAATTATTGATTATTTCTTCCAGACTTGATGGATTAGGTTGAATGAAATATTAATATATCTTTCATATAATTTTTATTGAGATTTCCTATCATATATGACACAAATACAACCGGATTACTAAAACTCAACACTATTATGTTAAATGTAATGATTTTTGTATATCACGGTGAAAAAAATAGCAATCTATTCTAGTTTATGTTTATTACGTTAATAGACCTTTTGAGGTGAAAAGTTATGTTACCTTTGACTTGCTTTCTGTATTACAATATATAAACTGTTTAATGCCAACTCAATAAACATGTACAGAGCATCAATATAATCATTATGTTCAACATGACGATGCTAAACATTACTGACCATTCTCTATTAGTGTCTGGACTCTTAATGAATTTGATAGTAGAACTGTTTATGCTGATTGAAAAATGTGTGCCGCTTTAGGTTTTAACTGCAATGCCAGGAAATGATCGAATCTATAAATATTTAGTAAGATATATTTTGAATGATCTTGTTTTGTTAATTTTATCATTCATTCATTCGAAATAGTGACATTTTGATTAGTAACTTTGGAGATTTGGCGACCCTGTGTAAAAGCCACCTAAACAAATATTTTTACGCTTTAGATTTTCTCATTAAGTTCACAATGCTCATAGAATATTGTCCCTTGTACTTTCAGGTATATCAAACTCTCGGCGTAGAAGCTGCTAAGACGACAATCATGCATGAGATCACGGAAGTCATGGAAGGTCACGGTATGTCTGTAGACTATCGCCATATTATGCTTCTCGCAGGGCAGATGACTGCCAGAGGAGAAGTCCTAGGAATTACCCGCTATGGTCTTGCTAGGATGAAGGAATCTGTTCTAAATCTCGCTTCGGTATGGCTATAAGTTACTTATTATCCAAGTTTTTTTTTTTTATAAAGTGAAAAAAGAAATGATAGTATAATGTGGAAATCCCGTTTTCAAGTGATGTATTCTGGTGTCCCAGAATCTCGCTCCCCCTGGAATGCCAAAATGTCCTGTTTTCGAAATCACAGAAACTAATAACTATCACTTTAAAGTGTTGACTGTCACTTCTTGATATTTTAAATAATAAAAACACATTTTTTAGTACTTATTTCCACAATATATTTTTTGATCAGGACCGGTTTCGCTCATTGCGAGATCAGTTGATAATGCTTACAATGAGCGAAACCGGTCTTGATAAAAAAAATATATTGTGGAAATAAGTACTAAAAAATGTGTTTTTATTATTTAAAAAAACTAATAACTATATTTAAAGCCATTAAGTATTTGAGCCACATATTTTTATTTGTGTATTTAATATTTATTAATCAATTGCCTTTGTAGACCTAGAATTTCAAATTCATAATTTGACAATCTTACATCGATTTTGTGAACCTTTTTAAAATTTGTTTATTTTTTTCAGTTTGAAAAGACAGCCGACCATTTATTCGATGCGGCATATTACGGGCAAGCCGATGCAATTGAAGGCGTGTCAGAATCCATCATCATGGGTATACCCGCCGCGATAGGCACAGGAATTTTCAAATTACTGCATCACCATGACATACCGGAGCAACCCCAGCCCAAGAAACTGATATTTGATCAGCCGTGCTATCACCAGTCTATTTGGGAATGAAATTATTTGTGATAAAGCCTTGTAAATAAAAAACCATTGAATATTTTTCTATATTTTTTTTCTATTTCTCACTCCAATAAATACATTCAACACGTTTTCTATGTTATTCTACAGTAACTAGCTGAAATATTGAAGAGTAGTTTTATTCATCTCAAAAATTTACTGTTACTAATAAGTGAAAATAAACATACCATACATATTTTAAATAATAAAAACACATTTTTTAGTACTTATTTCCACAATATATTTTTTGATCAGGACCGGTTTCGCTCATCGCGAGCATTATCAACTGATAGAATACAATTTACAAGCAAGTCTATTTATACAAAACAAAAAATTAATTTGAGTTTAAGGTAGCAGGTTTACGAAACCATGGGTTCAAGAACTAGGAAACAATTTACATAAAATCATACAGTATTGATACAAATAAAGTAAATTAGTATAAAAATTAAATGTTCACAATCACTTACTAAGAATTACAATTACAATTATGGTAAATCAATAATCCATTAGGAGCTCTAAACAATCAATAAGGAAGTAAGGAGTGGGAAATTTTAATGACGAAAATAACCCACACTCACTACTTAGTGGAAAAAAATAAATTAAATCAGTTGATAATGCTCGCGATGAGCGAAACCGGTCCTGATCAAAAAATATATTGTGGAAATAAGTATTAAAAAATGTGCATTTCCATCAAGAAGTGACAGTTAACACCTTAAAAGTGATACCATACATATGTATATATTTCACATAAATTTTTAGAAAAAGGTTAATATCTGTTATGGCGAATGGTCATCAAGTATAGTTGTACTTCCCAAACAGAGGGTTGCAATTTTTTTTTGTTCAGGGGGTACAGGATATATATTTTTAAAATTTATCATTATTTTGCAATAACTATTTGTAAAAATATATTTGAATTAATAGCGATCGATTGTGTACTTTAGAAGTCATTTTTACAAAATAGCTTCTACAATATACAAATTATATGTAAATATATATATATATATATGATTGACATAAATTTTTGATTTTTATCCAGTTTGGTTACAAGTGCTGCTGCGAAACAGTTTTGCAACTAGTAATAATCAGACTACCAAATCAATAAAAATACTTTTGTCCTATAATAATCGTCAATCATCAAAAAGGGTATCAATTCAATGTTTTAGATATTGTATCTGTTAGCTATTTCGGCTCCATTAATAAAATGCTTTTCAATAATGCACAATGATTATAATAGTGATGAATGTTGACTTTTAAAATTTTAATTTTAACTGTTGAGACAGCTGATTTTACTGCGTTGATAGTTGATACCCAAAAATATATGAATTAACAGTGGTAAAAACCTTCTTGTACTCACTAATTTTTGAGTTAATGTATTGCTTGATTTGTCCTGACAGACTCAATAAGATTGTTTCAAACCAAAATTTTTCAATAAATTTTTGAAATCTAAGTGTCGGAATATCCTTGAAACGATTCAGCAGGGAATGAGTTAAAAATGCCACGTATCTTTTAAATGAATATTGTGCAATTTATGCCAGTCTACATATTCAAATGTCATCTACAACTACATAGCACGGCAATCCAGGTCTGCTGAGGCTGATTGGCGCATGCCCTACTTAAAATTGACAGATATTATTTGGTGTCTATTTTCTACGACCATAACTCCGTTGAATGTTGTTTTACTCAATTTTTGTCCACTTTTTACTGACAGCCCAAAGCCACTTGGCAAGTTCTATGTTTTGAGCGTTTTCTGACATCGGTGTTTCTTTCATATCACTGAAAAATAAAAGATTTAGTATTTTATTTTGACATCATAACAACGGAAAATTAAATCAAATGCAGTATGAGTGTATAAGAGAATTGGAGTGCACAAATATGTATGTGCGTTTTGCCAGTGTATCTTGAGCAGTTATCATAGGAAATTTTGTTGAAATAAGCTCTATTATGTGTCCATAGATTTCATATTGAAAGCAAATGGATAATATAATAGTGAAAAAAATGCCTTTTCACCAAGAACGTGCTTCTGTTAAATTCTATATGAATTCGAATCTATTTACTATCAAATTGTTACGTCACATTTAAGTGGCTTAAAGGACAAACAACTCAAGCTCAATTAGATATTAAAAAAAAAATTATGACTAACAATATAACAGAAAATATAATGTTATATCGATAAGATGTATAATTTATACATTACTTTGACATTTAATGTTATGAGTGGATAAGTTATCTTGGGTGTTTCCTACTCTTGATAGTTCTAGATATATATATATATATATATATACTATATCCGTTTTAATTCAAAAAGCTAAAAATAAGAGTTTGGTCACTAGTCATTTCAACAGACCAAAAAATGATAAATACCGAGTTACACCTTTGGTGAGTTGGCAAAGAGGTCATTACAATAGTATCTTATTAATATAAATAATTTATACACAGTGTGGTTTTGTAAATAATAATGGGAATAAAAAGTATTCACCTAAAATATTTCCCAGTAACTTTTTCCAGCGCTGGATCTAAAGCTGCATGAAGCACAGTCTGGGATCCAGAATATGCCGATTTTATGAACGGCCAAGACAGTGGATAGAGCAGGATTTTTGTTATGCTGCTATCGGCAGTCATATGACGTTTGATATCGGTATCCACCAAACCAGGATGAATTGCATTCACTGTTACTTGACTATCTGCAAAAAATAAAATATCTTTGAATTGAGAAGCTTTGAGTGAACACTTTCAGGCACATTTCTTGTAAGCTTTCTTCCCTGAACACAAATGAATAATTATCAAAACATCAAATTTGCCTTCCCAAGATATAATGTCAGATCTGACTGCTAACGTCTCAACTGTTGAGACGGCTGATTTTTCTGTGTTGATAAATTGATACCCAAAAATATATGAAATAACAGTGCTTAAAACCTTCTTGTACTCGCTAAATTTTGAGTTGATGCATTGTTTGATTTGTCCCGACAAACTCAATAAGATTGTTTCAAACCAATGTAACTCAATAAATTTTTGAAGTCTAGGTGTTGGAATATCCTTTAAGCGGGTCAGCAGGGAATGAGTTAAAACCTTTTATATCTGTGGAAATATATTTTTAATTTATATCTTCTCCCTGTTGATAGCATATGTCGTTCTAATGGAGGTATTGTAAAGAAAGTTTTTACGAAAACTGCATTTTACTCAGTTGCTCAACCTCTTGGAGTAGAGATAGTACAAATAAGGTTAGAAAAGGGCTAGTGTTTGGATCATTTTTTAGGATCGAATGGGTGGGAGGGAATTTTTAGACATGACAAGTACACATGCCTTTGCACAAAAATCCATACATCGAGAGTAAAAAATCTTTGCATGGGACTTGTACCTGTGTGATCCATAACAGAAGCCAATGTGTATGACCACTGCATCACGCCTCTGACATAAATATATGTAATAAAAAAAGAAATCACAATTTATATTCCAATGCTCAGAATACTTTATTTTCCATTTTTTTTCACTTATGATGGTATTATAGTTTTATAAAATCTTCTCAATTTACCTAGCAATATACTTGATAGTTCATTTGTGAAAAGAGCGTTTGCCAATTTGCTCTGGTTATATGCCTCTGCTGGATCATACGATTTCTCTGAATTCAGGTCATCCTTTTTAATATTGCCTTTGAAGTGTGCGATGCTCGATACATTTACTATACGACTAGGACCTGATTTCTGAAAAACATAAAAGCCACTGAGTTATTTGTGGTTATATTAAAGTTTAACAAACCAATTATCAAATTTATTAATAACTAAAAACTAATAGTCTAGGAATTAATGCTGGACACATAACATATATTTAATCTGTCAAGAATAACTCATTAACAAGATCAAGAACAGATGCTGAAAGGTGAAACACAGGTTGTTAGTGACAAAACGTGTGGAATCGTATACGAATTCGTCGGCGAATTGTAGTTGTAACAATTCAAATTGGATATTTAACCCTTTGGTTATTGGGTGTCAATTTTGTTTTCTGCAACAAAGATGTTGCATTGATTTTTGGATCCCGGATTATTGTGTTATTTTTAATTCCATGGTCACATTTTTGTGCGTACAGAAACAGAGCACCCATTTTAGCGTGCATACATGTTAGAAGGCGGTGCAGAGATATATTGTGTTATGTTTCATGCAAAAAAATCGTGCAAAATATTGAAAAAAAGTCCCCGTAATCAAGGGTTAAGCACTGAATATTTGAAAAATTATTTAGTATAGTTGGCGTAAAGCATACTTATGCAAATTATCAGGACAGATTAGCTCTCTTATATTTCTCTTAAGCACTCTTATATTTGTGTATCAGCACACTATGATCTATTGTCTCAACAGTTGAGACATTAACATGCACCTTTATTATATATATTCTTTTATTGTTTGTATACATCTAATTATGTTGGTAGGCTTTTATTTAAATGTGGTATTAATTGCAGCTTTGTTCATTGATATTATTAAACGATTTGAGAAAAATAAGCAATGTCGGTAGTCAATGGTATTTGATAAGTGATATTCATCAGGTCTATTGCACATGTATGATAGAATGACTGAAAATGCTCAAAGGCGAAATCCGGGCAGTGAGAGACAAAACATGTGGAAATGTACAAAGTTTCAAAACTCCAAAAAACACCTATTAAGTAAATTAGTAAAAAATATTACTTACCCTGAGAACATCTAAAAGTAAGTTGGTGAGAAGGAAATGCCCCATGTGGTTCACACCTAGCTGCATTTCAATGCCCTCTTTTGTGACGCTTCGAGGACATCGCATGACTCCAGCATTATTTATAAGAATATCCAGTCTATTTTGCTCATTTTTAAATGTTTTTACGAAATTTTTTATAGACTCAAACGATGCCAAGTCACAGGATCTGCAGTAAACGTAGCGGTTTTTTGTATTGATAACGATTTCCTTCCGGGACTCTTCACATTTTGCTAAATCTCTACAGGCCATGTACACCTAAAAGACATAATTGAAATCAGGATTATTATCAAATTATAAGGATAATTAATAAACTAATTATAAATACATATTATATACAGGTTTTTGATAACACATTATACTGCACATTTTACAAAAGGCTTAATAGTTGAACACTAAATGAATATCAGTGAATCGCCCTTCAAATTCAGAGATTTCAAAATAGGCACAAAAATGCGTAGAGTAAAATAATGCTAATGTTTTAAAAAGTTAAGGAAAATATATTACAATTGCTCCCCTCTTTGCCAGAGATCTTGCTGTTTCTCTCCCAATTCCACAATTAGCACCGGTAACAATAGCAACTTTTTTATCAGCTTTTATATTTTGATCAAAGTCAGGTCCACTCATAAAATCTCTGAAAAAAATATTTTTTGCATTATTAGTTGTGTAATACTAATTTCAGACTTTGATATGAAAATGCTTGTTACATAACACGTGAAATAAAAAAAGCAACAAAGCTACATGACAATATCGTTGTCAAATATAAATGTGGATCCAGCCTACAAAATCATAATGATGAGAAATTGGCATGATAATTTTTTTTTGTTTTTTTTTCAGGATGAAATGCTGACATTTTGAAAAATGGTTCAACCTTGGAAAGTTACATAGCATGTGAAATTATTGAAAAGTCAAGACTTATGCAAATAGGTCTATTAGCAATTTAAAAATGGGGCATTTTGTGGCTCATACATCGACCATAGCATCTTTGAAGGTTTAACAATGATTTTGAATACTAAAATTCAATTTTACTTAACTTAAATTTTTTTATTTTTACCCATTAATATTTTTTTATTTCTCGAACGATTGATTTTGCATATTTGGTAATTAGCGACATAAAATTTTGTATCAATAACTTTGTTATAGTTATAATTATATCAGTTGATAATGTTCGGGGTGAGCAAAATCAACCTCATTTTTATGAAATAAATTTGTGGAAATAGTATTTAACATTGTGTATTATTTGTTTAAATAAAATACCTAGTCACCAAGAAGTGACAATCAACACATTAAAAGTAGATTTTGCATCTGACCAGGGAAAGTGCACAATAGATAGTTAGAATATATAAGTATATATATATATATATAGTAAGGAATATCTCACGAGACTGCCATATTCTTAATTATAGCCAGCAAGGTTTTTAACATTTTTCCTTAATGTTTGTAAAAAAAAGTCGATTGAAATTTTTTGTTTCTTTCATAGATGCCACTTAGAATCTGAAACTTTCTAGTGGTCTTTATATTTGAATCCGCTTGTGCATTTGAATGATTGAAGATGTCGAAATGCAAATCTCATGCTATAGGGACAAAATGGAAGCATTCAAATTTGAGAATTTTAACCGTTTCAATACCGCGAGGATGACGCGAATACCGTAGGACATGTTTGTCCACAGACCTTTAAAAATACGTATAAAATATTCCAATTGGAAATATCGTGTTATTTTTTGACATATTGCTAGCGACATCTATCTATTATCATGAAAAAAAATTGTGTCATTCCTGTTAATAAATATTACCGAAAAATTAAATTCAATAGAAGTAGACGTAGAGAGGTTACTAGGGATGCCACTTTCGGTGTAATCCTTACAAATGAAGCGTGAATAATTATGAAGAGTAAATAATTTTTAAGCGAAATAATGCAAGTCTAAATGTATCCCTTGGCCAACTTTCACCATTTGGGTCTTTTGTTTTGAATTTATGCCTGAATTCTTGCTTGTGCCAGCTTGTGACAGCCCTAAATTATTCTTTTTTCAAACACAATTATTTCAGTTGTCAATATCCTGTCACTGTTATTCAATTTTAATTATTCAAACTAATATTTACGTTTAATTAATGTTTTATTAAATATTATTAATGCTAGTGACAACCCTTAAAAAAAAAAAGTTGAAATTTTGACACTTTGATATATGTCAATTTATAAATAAAACAATAGTATTATTCATAAATTCGATATTTTTTTTTTTTTAATAAAAGAAAACTCGCGGTATATGAATCAATGTCATCTAGCTTAAAATTTCGCGGTACTGGAGTGGTTAATCTTAGGAAGCTAGAAGTATGTGGTTATTTATTCTTACTTCAATATGACAGTGGCTCCCGCTATACCAGTCAGCGCAACGAAGTATGACTTCCGAATATATTGCATCGTGACACAGGTATATCTGAAAAAAAAAAAAAAAAAATGGGGTTCGGCTTAGTTTAAATATTTCTACCGTTTTGACAATATTTATTTTAAGGTGGATAATACATACATCACAGGTGACTTACGACTGTCAATATCTTTTTACCTTCCTCTTGGGAGAGGATTACAGTATATAAATATAAGCCTAAACTGTAATCAACAAAGTAGATAAACTTTAAAAAAAACCTATATTCTAGCACACTTTGATCAATTGGTTATATAGTCTCTCTCAGATGTATAATACATAGTATTCATTTTTTAAACAGGACCAGTTCGCTCATCACGAACATAATCAACTGATTACAAACAAGCCAAACAAACTATTTTGTATACTAACAGTTAATATTGCTCGCAATGAATGAAACTGGTCCTTATCATGAAATATATTGTTGAAATAGTACTAAAAATGTGTTTTTATTACTTAAAATATATCTCTCCGCCAAGAAGTGATGGTTAACACATTAAAAAGTATTTATTTTATCCAAAAACATGCATGTCAAACTTTTCTTTCTTAAATCGCGTAAATATGAATTCACGTTGACTTGAAGTCACATATTGCGATCCAAAATCACAACCTAGCCGAGGCTAGCTTAGATAATGAACAACTGCTGCAGGAATAAAAAAGAGAAAACAATGTTAATGGTATAATATTAAAATCACTTTAATTGTAGTATTTTTCAATGTTACAATGATGAAAATTGACAATTTTTACAATCAATTTTAAATGATACAAACGTAAATATTACAGATGAAAATGACTAGGTTTTAAAGTAAACAATTTAAAGTAATCAAATACTGATTTATCACATAATTTACGAGATACATTAACATATATCAATATCATTTTGACTTTGTTGAAATTTTAAAGAATACAATTAGTTTCTGATTGATGCCATGTCTCATTTCTTACTAATTGGTTACACATTCTATAAATTTATGTATATTTTATTATAAAATTCGTCTCCTATTTTACATAAGGTCATTTGAACAATTTTACTTTATTAGTAATTGAAAAACGTTTTTCATTTTAATAAGATGGCATAAAATTTTGAAATATTTCCAGTCAGTTGATGCATCGATTTTTGAGACATAATTTCATGTGCACCGAAATATATTATAGAATTGCAGATACGCCTTTTCAAGATTGTCCTGAATGAGAAATAATATGTATTCAACGGTGAAAAGCAGTATGTTCATTTAGGGACGTATACAATTCTATTAGTTTTTCTTTTTGCTTCATTTTATAATATAATGGAAACGTATGCGACCTTATGTAAATTGGGGGATAATATTAAGGCTGATGCACAATGATAATAAAAATGTCACTAGAGAGATTATAATGCCATACGTAGATTGATAATCTCAGAGAGTTCATTTTTAGTTTGTGTAATATTCTATGAAAAATGCAATTATAATGATGCCACGGCATTAACCAGACAGAGATGTCATGAGAAATTAAATGTATAGACACAAAACACAATAAAACATTATTGCAATAATTGATTGTCAAAAAACAACATGTATAATTTATGATATCTACTGAAGGTGCTTGATGGAACTTCAATATTAAATTTGAATTGTTACAACTTTGTACGATTCCATATGTCTTATCACAAACGACCCGGGTTTCGCCCTTCGGCATCTTCAGGTATTCCATCGCACGGATGCAACAGAACTGACGACAGTTTGTCAGTAACAATTCAAATTTAACAACATGTAAATTAAAATTATCTTTGTAGCAACATTTTTAGCTTATTTATTATTATTGCCAAAATAGCAAACTATTAAGAATAAAGCATAAAGAAAACAATGATATATTTGATTTCTTTTACAGATAAAACGTGTCTATGATTGTATAAAAACATTTAACCTCTTCCTAATAAATATCATGGATAATTTGAAGAGAACTCCCTCAGTGTATATTCTGATAATAAAATTAAAAAATATTTGTGATCTTGGACATGGGTTTGTGTGATGTTATTCATCCTCGAGTTGATATCAAGTGATTATTAAAAATTCTCATAGAATTTATCCTGTATGATTTATCAAATATTTTAAAAGTTATAAAAAGGACATTTGAGTCTAAAATAAGAGATGGCGCCATTAAGGTATTCCATTTGTTCAATATTTGATACAGTTCTTAAAATAAAGGATGTTCTAAGCAGGAAGTTGTTTAACTGATACATCATTAATATATTAGCTCAGTTAACTTTATATTTTTGAGGTTTAGTAAGTGATAAATATTTATTCTCAATAATAAATGTTGACCATTGTCAATTTGTTCCAGTTGACGATACCAATACTTTTAGCTGGAATTCAGGCTTCTCACAATCATACAATTTTTGTAGAACTTGGACCATAAAAAGAATTTATTTATAAATTTACATTTTGTCATGGATTTTCAGCCGAAACTTTGTTTAGTTGTTAAATCAGCATAGTATAAGATTACAGCAGGGAAGAGGTTAAATTCAAGTTTCACAAGTTATAAAACATACACCTTAAAACTAAGTGATTTAAAATGACTGAGATTAGTAACATGCCAATTATTTCATCATATTTTACAACCCGTAATGGCGTGATTAATATAAATTTAATTTTACGTGTGTCTAAGGTTGATAACACTTTTCTAATAACAAAATGGAAGTACGAAATTAGTTTATTTCTACCGACATAGGATAGAATGCTTTTACAATAAGACTTTAATTAAATTACTTTAATAATCAACATTTTATTTCAATATGCAAATATTTTTTGAGATATATCGGTTAATAGAACGTCAACTACAGTACAAGTCAGATGCCCTACACACCGAGGATTTTTAATTTAAAAGAATTTGTAATAATACCTCTATGAATAATTTTCTCTTTACAAAATGATTCTTTTTAGACAGAAAATATTTACAAAGGAAACATGGAGTGTTTTATAAATCATAGAGATACGTTTCTTCAACATTTGTCGCTTAACTGGAATGTTATTCTATTCAAATAAATGGCTACTTATTTGTTACAAATATTTTTCAGAAGGCAAAAAAGTCATTTGATTAACTATTATATCAATTGATTTGATATATTTTTAACGGTAGGATTGACTGGGATATCAATCAAGGGGCTTCAATGCTAAAATCAAAAGAATTAATCCGTGTTGAATAGGAATTAATTATAATGGTAATAGAATTTCGGAATTACATTTGGTGATATTCTGAATATATGCACCCTGTATCACAATTTCTGCAAACATATTTGTGTAGATATGTCTGAATTAGTAAAAATTCATTTAAATGCATCATATGGCACAGGTTTTCAAGTAAAATGATGAACTCAACCTATCAATTTTCAAAACAAGGGTATGCTATTACGAGCAATTCATTGAAGAACTAAAATGATACTTTACTACCCTGATTATGTTTCTATACCCGATTTGCTAGTAATCCTCTGTATGGTAGACATAAGACTTTATGTAAAGGTGCGCTCTTTTAAATAATTGAATAAAAGTAAATTAATGTTTAATGGTCATTTTTACTATATTTATATATTAAAGTATTAATGTAGATTAAAATTATCTATTCCTTGTGAAATTTCCTTGATAATAATTAATTATATTACTTTGAATAGTTAATAATTACAAAATTCTATTTATCTATTTTGTAATAACATTATATATCTTTAGAGATAATTTATATATTTTAAAATTGTCACTAGTTGTATTATGTTTTTAAAATCGTGTGAAGCGATATTTTTTTTATAAAATCAGAGTAGCTCTACGCCGACAAGCAGCTATATGTGGCAAGAAACATATTTTTACTGATATTACGACATATTTCCGTTTGTCGAGCTTTCTTATTCTTCTTATAAAACGCGTCAGATACAAGTGTTGTAAGAAGGATTCAAATCTTACATTTGCATTAAATATAATACAATAGAGTTCAGTTTCAATTTGAAATTTCCCGAGTGCGATAGGAATCATTATGGCAGGAATAGAGTAGAGCATAGTTTTGATAAAAATGCGGAAGCAAAATATATTATAGACAATTAATCTCGTAATACAGTGAGGATATTCAAATACTGAATATTTCAAAAATTAATTCATTGGTGTTAGACAAGCATGCGGAAAATATCAAGACATATCAAGCTATATTTTAATACAAAAAATAGCTGGTCAACAAAAGTTTTAAGACTGTTATAATTGTTGATAATTGATACTACAAAAAAAACAATGTTAAAACTTTCACTAATAAGCTATCTTTGATCTGTCTTGATTATCATCACAAGTTTATTGAACATCAACAATAAAAACAATGATATCAACACATAGTTTGGTGAAGATGTGTATACACGGATATGTATATTAGTGAAGCACAGGGCACATGTTTAATCAATTACAAATATCTTTTCAGATGTGGTTTTGCACTAATGTATATGCTTGCTGGATTGCCTCAGATATACTTCAGTTGCATATTTGGTTATGCAGAAAAGATTTCAATAAAGGTTTAAAATATCCATAAATAAAAAAAGGATGTATTGTTGATGTCCAATATTTAGCAGAGTTGCAATATTGCAGCATATTTGAAAAAGAGTTTGCATTAAAAAGTTTATTTAGCTGCCTGGCAATGTTCATTCATTTGCGCTCAATACGTGACCTATGAAAATAATGAATGTTGATCTCTCTTTCAGATAGACTTTGTGTAAATAATTTTTCAAGTATTTACTATGAGGGAAGAAATGATAATGTATTTTGCTTCCACTTTTATACACATAATTAAACTCACATTTCTCCACAAAATACACAAATAAATTAAACGAGTTAACAATACAATATAGTAAATTAAAAGAGCAATATTTACAATATATTTTTTGTGTATTAGTCAAAAAATAAATGATGTTCATTGACTATGGAGAACAGTTTGTTTGTGATTCAATTATGTGTGTAAACTTCTCTTACAAAACAGTTTCAAAATATAAAATCTGGTAGAAAATACATTGTAAATAATTAAGCTTGAATATTCAGCGGTCAATTCATTATTTACACATTGTTTTTTTTTTTAATAACATTTGATTTACACATTCGCTAGAGTTCTTACAAGTGACTCGAGTCAAAAAGATCTTTAGAAGGCCATCACGTTTTAAAAATTACAACGTAACTAGACATCTACCATGTTTAATATTTAAAACTAGCATTGCTCAAGAAAAACTTAAATACAGTGGATTCTTGACCAACCGCTATCGATCTGACCAGATTACACACATAGTTTGAGTAGCTTTGTATCTTCTATGAAATTAGATTAACTACTCTCTGTCAATCGGAGAAGAAATATATTTTTGAAAATTTTTACAGTTCAAAAAATGTTGATGTCAGTTAATTATTCATTTACAGTTATTTTCAAAGACAAGCTTTATTTTTCAATCTGAGCTTAGGTCTTTATTGAGTTCATCTGTGGGCAAGTAGTCCTATTGAGATTAATTTCAGATAGAGCCAATCCAAAAAAGATTTTTATGTACAATGGATAAAGGTTTTTCTTAAAATATTTACGTACTTTCAGTTCATTTGATGTCAGTGATAGAAATGTGCAAGATCTATTTAGAAGAAATGACCATAATTAAATGAAAAATAAGAGATCCATCATAAATATAAAGATTAATCGATGACACAGCTCATTCTAGTACAGCACAAAAATTTAATAGCTTCCGAGGTTATCCAAGATCACAGAAATACCCTGAGCTAAACCGGGCTCTTTAATCAATAGACTGAGGAAAGCCTCAGATGTGTGTTTGTTATAGCATGTATAAATTCAAATACATTTATGTAGCATGTTACATATAGGATCACAACATAGGTGAATTTTAATTAATATTTTCAATGGATTCAGTCTGTTCAAAAATTTTACAATTAAAGTATGATCGATCGAGGTTCCACTGTATTTACATAAAATAGTATAAAATGTATAGTTATTAAAACAAAACTAAGTGCAGCCTACAAATCTTAAGCTATCTCGCACACAACATGTGCAATACGCAACCTAAAATATTGCCTTTCATGAAAGCAAGCGTTTCTTAAATCTATAAGTTGTATTTTCATGAAAAGCATTTTTGTATTATACCAAATTGAGCCCCTCGGGCAAGACTGGCCTAAAACAAAATGATTTGTTAATGTGACTATTTTAATATTTATAAATATTATTAATAATTGATGTCAAAATTTGTCTTATAATTCAATACTGATAAATTTTATAATAAATATTTCTTATGGTAAGTAAATGTTCAATTCAATTTGTTAGTTACTTTAGCATTGTTATATAAGAATAGGAAAAAAATCAAATGCAAAGTTTGTAAAGCTACTAATATGGCAGTCATATTGTGGGTGAGCAAATTATTTCTATATTTCATATACATCTAATTGTGATTAATTTGTTTTAGTTAGGCAACAGCAATGATTATTTTCCAGAAGATAAATCTTCATTTAGGGTAGCCTTTATCAACCAAATGAAGTTGGCCACAGTCGATAGCAACAATGAACAGGTGGGAGAAAAGATCAAAAAACTGATCTATTTATATATAACTGATTTTAAATGCAGATGGACTCAATACACTGACAGATGTATATAGAATCACACCGCCATATAAAATTGTTGTATTGTTGACCGACTGCAACAATATTAATGTAAATGAATCCGTATTCAATAGCACGATTTTCTGTAATATTTTTACCGAAATCAAACCAACCTTTTCCGATAACTAGAAAGTTTTTTGCTGGTTTTAACGTGAGTGATAGGATAACAGTTTATTCTCTAATCTCCAGTTTTAAATTTTCATGATTTATCTTTTCAGAAAGTTGGCTGACAATTCCTTATTCTGACCAGGTTTTTAAATAGCTTTGAAAACATCATGGCAAAGATTGAACGCCTCTGGTCTGTAGCATTTACTTTAACTTGTAACAACTCAAAATGCATCTTGTATATTGCTTTAAAATCATAAAGGAATCTATCTAGAATAGAATTTTATACGTGGCATATACTTAGTATTATAAAAATAATTGGCAATATAGGTTATCGGCTAAGAAAATCGATTCACTAGGATTAAATAGAAATGATTGAAAAGCTCTAAAAGGCTACGCTACGAGAGAATTTTCAAATTTATCTTTAAGTTTAGTGATGTGAAATAAATTGGTCGCACATGGTGATTACTAAGTTCTAATTCACACATTTTAGAATATTATCATATTTAAACGGAAAGCGACTAGATTGTTATCGAGTTAAAAGGAAACATTATATTAAATATCATACTTATATATTAAAATCAATCACATTGACTCTCCGATTCATTTCTTAATATCAAACTTTGGTATAGTTACGAGTGTAATGCACGTTTGGCCTTTACAAAATACGATATAGCCTAGCATCAAAGCAGCTAACTACGAAGCCTCCTATCAATAAAAGTGGTATCAAAACTAATTTGTTCACAAATGGATAAAGCTTTCAAATATGTATTAATAATTCCGAAATTTCTACTCGAAATTAATATTGATCCCGTGTTTGTAATAATTTGTGTATATTATAATAATATGCGAAATTGATTTTTGATCAAATTACCTACTTATGTCTAAAAAATGGAGCTTAGTTATTACGATTAGACGTTAATTACTAAATCAAAACTACATTTTCTATCGAATATGTAAATTCAAAAAGACTAGCGGTGCCTTGGTTACACAAAATCAAATTAATCATTCAGATCAAAGATAAACTCATTAAATAACTCTTAAAAGTATAAGAAAAAACTAGTTAATGATAGTTATTAAAAATTTAGTGCTTGTCACATTTCGCAGTGAAAACCAGCTACAATATTTACAAAATAATTCATTCTCAGACAGCTTATTAATTTCTCACTTAAGAATGTTATTTTTTTTAGACTTTGATATATTTTTTGATAACTTTATACACACTACGACTTTCCTGAGGGATAGTAGGAGCATTTCTTTTATAAAAAAATATAAGCATGATATTTTATCATGACGGCGAAGTGGAAATTGCACCCGGCAGCATCAAATCGTAATGCAACGCAAGTTAATTATATACTTCAAGCTACAAAATAAGCCAAATTTATAAAAAAAAAACAAACTTTAGCGACAGTGAATAGATTTGTGTCTTAATATTAACTGGAGATCTTTGTCGTTAAGGATCCACTAATACTATTTCGAAGGGATTTGCTACAGTGCTCTGTGGAGGGGAGGGGTCTCGCGATTCCTAAGCTGACGGTGCCGAGCGGAGCACTCTTCAATGCGTGTACGGCCTGGTCCAGAGTCACGTTGCGTATGCTTTGGCCGTTCACGGAGAGAAGTCGGTCGCCGGGTGCGACTTGAGCTTGTTTTTCAGCCACCCCGCCTGGGACAAGACTCCGAATGACAATCACCGTGCCTTCCGGGTCAATCGGGTCCTGATAGTCGAGGATGGAGAAGCCCAGACCCTGCTCTCCTTTGGCAACTTCTACAATAACTTCTTCATCATTCCACATTGCCAGATTTGATACACACTCAAGCGAATGTGATTTCTTTGACATGGAATGGTCTGTGAGGGTCGCCGTACTTGAGGTATTGATGGACCCGTCCGAGTGAGATTTTATCAGGGCAGCTGCTATATTGTGTAAACTTCCGGAAATAATTTTTCGAGTTTCAAAACCTTCCCGATCCTGCGACACGTTTATCAATGGCCGCGGCCCCATGTCGATTGAGCTGCGGGCGCACACTAATCTCACTTTCGAAGGCAACTCTTTAAGAATTGCCACGACTTCAGTGTGTTTCAACCCGTGAAGACAATGGTTATTAACTTGGAGAAGCTCATCTCCGGCCTGTAACGCACCGTGCAATCCCACCGGTCCCTGCGGCAGGATTGATCTAATGTAGTGATGAGGCCGCAACTCCTGGCCACCTTCTACGTCTACGGTACCTTCTAGACTAATGCCTAAGCCGGAGAGTTTATTGATATCGGCGACGATTATGTCTTTGTCATCGCCGATTTGATGGCCCCATTTCGCTTGGTAATTATCAAAATCAAGCTGGGCATCTAGTTCTTTTTCAATTATTTCTGGGCCAGGTTCATCTTCTTCTTCAGGTTCAAGAATGGTCGAGTCGACAGTGGTGTGAGATTCAGGTTCCATTTCGATCGTGCTTTCAGCGTTGTCTGTTTGTACTTGGAACCACGATAGGGTCGCCACGGAGGGCGATGGCGGAGATGGTGGAGAGTCTTCTCTCCATAGAGCCAATTGAAGATGTTCATATTTTGGCCCACGCAGATACCTCTCGAGCACCAAACTGACCGTTATACTAGTGTTGCGCAAGATTTCTACTGCTTTCGGATTTGTTATTCCGGTCAGTGACATTCCATCCACTTCAATTATGCGATCGTTTATTTTTATTTTACCGCTCAATTCTGCGGCACTGCCTTCAATGATACTTTTAACAAAAATTCCTGACAATTCTTCTTTTTCACAGACATATCCTGCAACAGTCACTCCAAGACCGTAGACATTCTTGTTAAGGAGGACTCTGATGACTTCCATTTCTGGTGGTGACGGTAATGACATCGCAGGGAGGGGAGTGGAAAGAGTTATCACCGGAGATGGCAATTTAATTCCTAATGGAGGTTCTCCAATCGCTTGTGGGTTCTTTCCAACGATGTCCACAAACGCAGCAATGGGGAAAGGTAGATGCGATTCTGGTGTGGAATCGTTTTCGTTGAACTGCTCTTCGTAGCACTGAGGTATTGCATTGTAAATTTCATTATATCCGTTCTCAACCAGGTGCCTGTCGAGCTGTTCGGGGTCGGACAGGATCTTGGTGGGGACGATCGGGGCGTGGTGTCCCAGGAAGCGGAAGTCAGAGGAAGTCGGGTCGACGGGTCGTGCGACGAGCAGTCTGACTTGGCTGCCCGTCTGGCGGAGCACAGACGCGACTTGGTCCGAGCTGAATCCTCTCAGATTGACGGCGCCGACCTGCAGGACGTGGTCGCCGCTCAGCAACCGCGCGTCCCTGTCGGCAACGCTCCCCGGGAGAACATATTTGATCACCACCCCCGTGCTTCTTCCCCCCACGATGTTGAACCCCAGCCCGTTCCCGTCGTTGATGAGGTCGATCACCTCGACCTGCGCCCACTCTGTGCTGAGTACCATCTCGCGAGGAGCGGTTTGCTTTACCATTTAAAATGATTTATGATAAAATCAACGAATGTTTTCATCGCGACCCCGCTTTTTTCGTTATCATTGTAGGTTATGAAATCAGCCCCGGGCGATTTTCGCGTGTGTAGTTAGCACATGAGCAGAAAAAAACAATTGTTACGACGAAATAGGACGACTTTTAGCGATTAATGTCGCGATTTCGTCAGGAAAACGGTGTAAAAATGTTAATAATAAATGACATTTACATACGTGTGAGATTAGCGACGGGTGCTGTCCTGGAGCAGGTCTTGCCACTTTATCAAAAAAAAAATCCTCAAACATTTATTCATCATATTATCAATATAAAACACATATAACCAAAATTACGATTGAAATTAATTCACGCGTTTTATAAATGAAGCCATAATATTTCCCTAAATTTATTTTGAATTCAATTAAAATTTTACTTGTAATAAATGCAATGTATTTTAAAGATATTGATTCCATAAAATAGTGTTACTGACATCTATGCTCTAGAATACTGAAAACTTTTATACTATTTTGAAATGAGCAAATTAATAAAATACTACTAAATGCTAGATGCCGCTAACAGAAATAATTTAACTTTTCAATGTTTATTAAGAAATCTCAAAGAATCTTAGCTTTAAAAAAAGTGCCAACTTGGGACTTTCCACAAGAAAATAAAACTGTATTGAAATTTGCAAGCAAAGCTTTAGTGACTGACATCATAATTTCTACGATATGGGTTGTCAATATGCAGTAAAATTATTTAAAATTATCGTTCGAAATGTTAAGCGTAGCGTGTCGCAACAATCCTAACTACTGGAGGGTTATCTCGGATGGGCTATAGGTGCAAGAGGCAAGCGATTGGGTTTTCTAATTCTTAGCACGAGCCTCAAAAATCACTTTTATAATTATAAAATTGGGCATGCACATGAGGTTTCTTAAGTAGATAATTCACCCCCGGTTGTAAATCCATGAACCCAACAATTGAAATTAGTGGATTGTTACGAGGTATCATCGTTTGTTGAACGATACAGTTCGCGAGTCTCCTCCAAATGCATATTGTGAAACATAGAACAATGCGAGAGAAGAAATAATTGTTTTTCGTGAAAATGACAATAGAGTTAGTATGTTATTTCATAATTTGAATCTCACGCGATATTGAAAAAGCGACAGCAGTATCATTTTATTTTTTGCTATTTAAAAAAAATCTTTTCTAGGAATAAAGTCTACAATAACGGTAAAAAAAAAACTGCCGCTTTCTTCGTGTAATATATAATTCAAAAACTAAATTTGTGTATCTTGGTGTGAAGTCACAATAAGTCGTCAATTGTCAAAGCAAAGTTTAAATAATCTTTTAGACTTAATCTTTTTTCTGTTGAAAAATATACTGTTGGTATTTATTTTTGTTGAAATTTGTATTTAACAGAATTTAGATTTTAGCTAAGTGGACCACGTAACGCATAAGGTACCAGAAAAAGTGAGAGAGGGCAAAATTTTCACATACTCAATAAAACAAATTAATTTACAAAAAAAAGACTTTTCTATCGCATGTACATTTATGTATATGTAGAATATTATAGTTATAACTATTTAATTAATTTTTTTAGTTTTGAGTTAAATAAAGCTTGCGTGACGTTTGCACAAATTTTTGACAGCGAAAACAACGGATGCAGTAGTGTGACTTTTGTGAGGACAGGACAGAGTTAAGATAGTAGACCAGCCAATACCTTATTACGTCCAAAATAAAAAAGCGCCGATGGACCTGGCTTGGATTGTTGTACTGTGGATATCACCATGGAGCCTAAGTCTGGCATACCTCAACCAGATGGAATCACTCACTCTGGAAAACGTTGATGACTATTCATTGGATGTATATTTACTCGGTCCTCTTTTTGTTCGGAGAAAACGTTTCAAAGAATACCATGAAAAAATCGTAAACAAAATCAACTCAAAATACGAAATTATTAAACTCAAATATAAATCGAATTAGATTTATTATGTATACATAAAAACATTTTATGTAAGTTACACGAATTGGATACATAAAAAATATAATAATAAATTTACATGATTTTGACGTTAAATTAAATTTAAATATAGGCGAAGCGGATGCTTTTGATGAATGGCTTTGTTTTATTTTTTCAGGATCAGACGGCTGATTTTAGCTTTCGGCATCTTCAGGCATTCTATCACACGGATGCAGCAGAACTGACGACTAAAATTATTGTTTGCCAGGAGTCCATATAATTTTACCGAAGGAAAATATTTTAACATTTATCTACTGTATTCTAGCTGACGACCTTGTTTGAAGAGGGTAGCAGGTTTATTTGGCAAAAATTTTGGAAAATTGTAAAAAAATGTTAGTTACACCTGGAATTGTACATTTTTATGAAATAAATGTTTATAATTTCATAAAGTAAAGTGTAGTTTTAGAGTTATTGAAGCTTATTTAAAACTTTGGAAAGGCATGTATGGCCAGTCTGAAACTGGCCGGCAACAAGTTCAAATTATCAAATAAATAATTTATTCTGAAAGTGTTGAGTATATTTTCGCAGGCAGTCCGTTTTTTATGCTATATTTTAAATAGTAAAAATATTTTTTTAGTATTATTTCCATAAAATATTTTGTGATCAATACCGGTTTCGTACCTCATCGCGAGCATTATCAAATAATATTAATAATGTACTGATCAAAAAATATATCGTGGAAATAGCGTAATACAAAAAAAAAATTGTTGCATTTTTTTAGTACTATTTCCACGTTGTTTTATTCTCGTACAGTTTGACACACACACACATATATATGTATATAATTCTATTGTACTCTCTTAGAATTACATCAATGGCTACATTTCTATATTTTTTTTAATATAACCCTTCACTCATTAACTTTTACAACTAACTATTTAAATGCATGGATACTTTTAATGTATAATCAGCCTGGAAATACAACTGGAAGAATATTAAAATGTACTTATAGTAAAAATAACTGCAGATGTCTATATATTTCACATGGACAAGAGTGAGTTCAAGCGAAAACTATTTTGATTTTGCCTAAACTTAACCGCAAGTTAATTTCCTAATCAATTTACAATATTTTAGTAGTCTTACGTTGCAAAAGCAATGAGAAAATAGTTTGTAAAATTTAAAATGTTTAAATTTTGTACGATATCACATGGTTTGTCAGTAAAGACGCGGGTTTCGCCTTTCGCACTTCAGGCAGGATGTATGGATTGTGATATGCCTGAAGAAGCCGAAAGGCGTAACGCAGGCCGTAAGAGACAAAACATGCGGAATGGTACAAATATTCAACAATTTAAATTTGATATTGAAATTCCATCAAGCACCTTCAGTCGATGTCATAAATTATTCAATAATTTTGTAAATTTCATGTATGTATTCAACCCATTGACTGCTAACGTATCAGCTGCTGAGACAGTCAATTACAGTGTGTTAATAATTGATACTCAAAAATTTAAAAATGTTAAAACTTTGTGTATGAGAAAATTTTTGTACTGAAATAAAGCCTAATTTATCTTGAAAATCTCCCATATGTATATTTAACAGTAACACCACTGAATTATTTATTGGAACATTTTTTTTTGACTCAGCAAGGAAAGGAGACAAGAAATAAATAATTAATTTTATTGTTTATTCTCAAAAATAGTCATAAGTAAGAGAAATACAATATACGCATTCAAGCCTATCTAAAGTTGAAATATGTCTACTTCATTAAAATATTTTTCATTTAAGATACAAATTTATAGTTCAATCAGCAAGATAAAGTAAAATTAATCTTGTTTTAAATTTTAATTACAAGCATATTTTTCCGCTATAAGCTAAAATTATAAAATATCTATATTGTCTTTAAAGGTATTCTATTTTCGAACAAGGACGCGATTCAAGATTTGATACCAACTTAAATAAAAAACCAAATAAAAACAGTTATCGAGTAAGTATCTATTTAGCATACTAAAAGAGAATCGTTATAAATAGGTTGTTTTTGTCTTGAAGAGTGGTGACAACAAAAATCAATATTTTTAGATTATATATTGGTTAGGGATATTTGACAAAAAGAAAAATAATAAAAATGTAATTTTTTCCGATTATTAACCATGGTGTTTCACTTATATTGTTATCAGATAAATAATAAAAATTCTGTGGTAGGTAATCAAGTTTGTAGTTCATTGGTAAATGATTTGCTCTGAGCAGTCAGGTGGCATAGATACAAGACTGGGAAGGTCGACGTGAAATTCAAGTCTTTGTCAATTCATATGGGCCTTTGTGTTCTCTTATTGATCCTTGAGTTGACCTTGAGCGATTGACAAAATCTTTCATGTTTTATCATCATATCTCTTATGGTTTTCCAATTTCAAATATTCGGCGGTCGACCTTAGCTGTAATGCTGAATATTTAAAAAAAAAAAATGTTATGTTAATATTAGGTTATAGGATTACTAGACGTTCTATATATACCTCGGCATATTTCTCACGAAGAGCGAAACCGGTCCTGATTTTAATAATAAAAAATATGGAAATAGTACCAAAAATTGTGT
The DNA here is from genome assembly GCA_028555115.1 of Himalopsyche japonica. Taxonomy (NCBI): domain Eukaryota; kingdom Metazoa; phylum Arthropoda; class Insecta; order Trichoptera; family Rhyacophilidae; genus Himalopsyche; species Himalopsyche japonica. Next base: position 2,882,696 of record JAHFWJ010000483.1, read on the forward strand.
TTTATTATTTGAATATAATTCCCTCACACCTCAAAAGTGATATGCCTACTTTCTCTCATTTTATCAAACTAAAATTTATTTTTTATATCGGGTCATCTAGAAGTTGGCGATATTTAGGTGGTAGTCAATATTACCCAATGTAACACCAACAATGTATGTTTCATAAATACATATAGTCCATGCGTAATTTATACGTATAAAGTTGAAAATAGCACAGTTTTCGTAGAAAGTTGATTTTCAAGTTGTCTTGTTAATGAATGATAAAGGTTACAGTAAATATTTATGATAACCCAGTGACCAATATATATATATATATATGATACATATCCTAACAATGCTTTTTTGTTATTGAAATAGTATACATCAAAAAAAAAAAATGATTAAAATCCGAACACTAGAATGTTTACTGGGTGCCCAAATTTTATTTTGGTACGCCACTGAACGGACCTTCAATTCAGTTACGCCACTGGGTAAAAGTAGATTTAAAATTCACTGTTATATATTAATAGATAATTGCGCCGCAGAAATTCATTTGAAATTAGAAGTAAGGTGTAGAGAGAACCATAGACTGCGACTATCACTTCACTACTGACATTTTATCCGATAAAACAATCTTTTTATATTTACTATTCCGACCGCCGTTTTCATTTTAACTTTTTCATTTCGCAATAAAATTAAGTATTCATATCTTCTCTAATCATTCCGCATTATTTGAGCGGCGGCTGTCGCACAAATTCATTTACAATCCAAATAATACGAGACCGCTTCGTTTGGGCTCACTCGTACTTCCGTCTTTTCACTGTTATATTAAATTTGATGAAACTGCGCGGGCGCATGCGCGGAAGACCCCCTCTAAAAAAAGCCTACGTTCTGGGGGGATACGGTCGTGCGACGGCGATTGGACGGCGCGAGGGATTTCATTGGCGTGCGCGCGAAGGGGGAAGTCCCGGGCGAGGCGATTGGTCGCAGGGACGTCCCCGGCTTGCAGATAAGGGCCCTACAGCCTCCGCGGCGGCCGAGAGGTGTCTTAAAGCCCTAAAGTGTTCTTGTGAACGGTTCGAGTGTGCTCTTCGCCGATGGCACTCTGCCGGAGTGGCCAGGTTTTGATTTCATTTGATTTTGCAACTGATAACCACCGTTTCTCGTTTTTTTTCGGCGCCCTTCGCCGCGACGCCTCGACCGAGAGGCAGTAGTGCGATCAATCGAAGACCCGCGACCTCGCGTGCGTTTGGTACCGAAGGGGTCAGCCCGGTGCGCGCCCCCTCTCGCCTTCCGACGAGGATTACAATACGAAATGACATATCGCCGTGATGGTCATTCTGCACCTGGAGTACGCTCTTAAGTCGTCGAAACGATTGGCGCGCCGGCGGTCCGTGCGGTTTCGAGTCCACAAACAATCGACGGTCTATATTCTAGCGTAGCCGTCGAGAAGTCCTCCAGATAAAACGATAAGTATGCGGTAATACCTAACGGTAATCCGCAATTGTTATCGGTGCTCTAGAACAAGCTTACTCGAGTGGACTTCAGTGATTTGGGATCATTTTTGTAACATCAATTCAATTATACAACAACAAAGTCTAAATAATATTTCGCGCAAATCAATTTATCGAAATTAAAAAAGTAATCTTCAAATTGATTCACCTTAAATTATAAAAAAAAATAAAAACATTTAAACTGAAATAAATAACAAAAAAAAAAACTTAATAATTCAATCACATCACTGATTATATATACAGTGAAAACAAATATTTTGGAGTGTAATAAACCACGGGTTTATAATAGTGACAAAAACTATCAAAACTGTGATTTTTATTGATATATGTGACATTAAAACAAAACTGTGTAAGACCTAGTTTTATAGGTTTTTATTAGTGATTTATAGCTTAATTGTATTCTATATAACAATAACTATTTAAAATAAGTGGGGTTTTAATGAAATAATTCATGTTTAATCTTGTACAATTTATATACGTCCGGCGGATCAACTAATAAAGATATTATTCTTCGATCACGTTTATATATTCTTATGGACATTTTGTTTTCCTGGGATATTAGCGTGATAAAAAAACGTTTTTGTATTTTTATAATACATTTAATTTTAATGCATATTTTTTAATTGTATGCGAAGATTATTGACAGTAAAAGATTAGTGGGAGTTTTAGTGGTAAATTCTAGTGCGGTTAAATTGCGTGAGAATAGACTCGGCCATACTTGCCGTATGGTGGTAGAACCTTTGAATTCAGAAGTGGGCACGAGTAAATGGGTATTGAATTGTAGTTTTTCGGGGAGGCAGTTTGGTCTTCGACCAGCCAGGAAGTCAGGGGACCGATCGTGAGGCGGCAAACGGCGTTCCTGCCGCTTGTGCCGCCAACAACCGCCTCCAAGGTGTGGGGCTATGCTGTAGAGCGCATGTCAGCGCAGGGTTACGCGTTGGGCTCCGCGGCCGAGCAGGGCGCGCTGCCGGAACTCAATGGGGCCGAGCTGGCGATGAGCCTGTCGCCGAAGGGCGGTCTCCAGCTGCCTCACTTGCAGCATCACCACCACCACCACCACCACCTGGGGCCGCACCACCCGCACGCGCACACCACGCCGTTCAGCGTCTCAGACATCCTGAGCCCCATCGAGGAAAGCTACCGGAAGCTTGAGTTGGCTGCGAATCCGCCATCACCTTACAGGTGGGTCCTCAAAAGCTTTGCCTTATGAAAACTGTGTATGAGCTCAATTAATTCCACACGGCTTAACAGAATCTCTGACATAGCCGTGTAAATGCGGCTTGTTATTCCGTGAGCGCAGTGCCGGCCATACAAAATCCGCGTATATATACGGTCCACTTAAGACATACTAAAACTCAACAAGGACGACAATTTTAATATTTTGAATATTTCAACCACGCAGCGACATCTCTTAGGATCATAGTGTTATTTTTATTTATTTATAAATACACATCAATTCATTGCTTTTGCACCGTAACATATTTAAATATAAAGTATTGCATATTCAACAAATAAACAGCGAAACAATCAATAAGGATTGCAAAAAAATGTCAACCAAGTAAGCTCATGAAATGTCTACTTTAACTGAAAAAATAGCATTCGTCTGAACTCACTTTCGTCCACATGAAATTCGTCAACATCCGAAGCAATACTGTTGAACATCGTTATACTTACAGTTGACATATTTTGTATTATAATCACTGAAATATCGATTTCAAAAAGAGCTTCCATGTATAAATAAAATCGCGGCCCTCCGTATCTGGCCATACTAAATCTTCAGACATAAAAAGGGTTAATAACTCAATAATTTGATTTTATCACAGACATAGCAAAGTAACAAATAACTAATATGAACACTTTTAAGGCGTTAACTGTCACTTCCCGATGGAAAATCGTGATATTTTAATTGGTACATATTTTCACAATATATTTTATTATCAGGACCGGTTTCACTCATTGCGAGCAATCATTATAAACTGTTGTGTATCAGTTGATAATGATCGCAATGAGCGAAACCGGCCTTGTCCATAAAACATATCGTGGAAATAAGAAATAAAAAATGACACGGTGAAAAAATAGCAATGTGCTTTAGTTCTTCAAATTTTTTTCGTCGGAACTATCGATGGCGTGAGCCGAAATAGCTATCAACTATATCTTATTAAAAAAATTGTACAACTGATTTTTCTCGGCATGATAACGTTGGTTTTTAATTTGCAAGGTATGAATGAAACCAAGCTGGGGTGACCGACGGAACCGACAGATCGGTTGATCGTATCGCAGACCTAACGTAAAAAGCATTACATGGAAAATTATAATAAAACATATACAATAAAAAAAGTGTTGCTATGTAGAAAAACTATTAAATATATAAAATATTTATGATTTATTAAATTACAACCCACAATAGTATAACGGTAAGATATGCGATGATTTGTTAACGAACATAATCTGTTCCGAGACTATGTTCGCTATCCGAATTGTTCTTTAACCGATCAACCGAATTTTACAGATAAGTGGATTAGAAATCATCGTTTTAGTTCGCTATCCGAATGTGATTTGTTGTGCGAATTCAAAAATCTTTCTTGATAGTGTTTGTTGTTCGATTTGTTCGCAGTCCGGACTGTTCGTTAACCGATCATCTGATGAATTTTTTTTGATTATTAATCACTAAGCATATAGATTTATTTATCCAGAAAGCTTAAAAAAACTTTCAAAATGTTGTAGGTATATATGTGCGTAACTGGAATATAACTGAAAAATTATTCATAATAAAAATGATCATACAAAAAATCATTATAATGAAAATTTGATTGTCAAAATTAAATGCTTAAATTAATAACAAATTATTAATGGTTCACTGTATTAACTGTCACATATTGGGGGAAAGGTGTTATACTTAAAATAATAAAAAAATATTTACTTGTACTATTTCCATAATATATTATATGATCACGATCGATTTCCCTCAACGCGAACATTATTAACTGAGTGATCATCAGTTCCGATGAGCAAAACTGGACCGATCATAAAAAGTATTGTGGAACCAGTACTAAAAATTGTGTTTTTATTATTAAGAAACAATGAATGGTTAATTTAATTAACGATTGATATCATCTTGAAGCATAAATGAAACACTACAAAATCTCATTATCTATGATGTCATAAAAGTTACTTTAAATTTATCGTAAATCACAAGAAAATATCTAAACTTGATACTATTTAGAAATAGCTCTTTTACCCAGTTCCGATAGAACGACCATATTAATACGTTACCACTTTGTCATGACGGTTTTCTATCTCAAATTATTTGTATAATATAATGAAAAAATTATTGCATACTTAAATTTTAATCAATATAAAATACATATTTATTTTAATTATTTAATTATGCACGTAATTTTACGGCGCGTTGTTTCAGCTCTACGTCACGTCGGTTTGCGTTCCGACGCGTCGTAGACAGTTAAATGTATCAATAACGGTTTTTCTTATTTCGTTAGATAATTAATTTTGCAAATGTATTTATAATACCATTTAAACATTTAAACAATAGATTATAAGACACTTTATTTTAGCAATATTATTAATGGTAAATAGTGAACACTCATTATTAATTTGACATAATATTTTGTCACATGAACATTTTACCTCAATTAAAAATTTACTGAACCAAAAGGCAATTCAAATAGTTATTAAATAATGTTGGTGTCAAACTGTCAAATGGAAATTTTCAGGAGAAATCAGGTAAACTTTTCATACAAAAAAAAAAAAACGATTGTTTTAACAAAATTTAAATATTATTGTTTTTGAGTATCAACGTGCTACGCCTAGCTATCTCAATAGTTAAGACATTAGCAATCAGTGGGTTAAGTAACAAATAGTACATAAATTAGAAGCACGAAAGGTTTTCGAATTCTATTAATTGATACTATATTTATAATATATCTATAAATACTCAATTAAAATTTTTGGAGCTATTTATGTTTTGTCATTTACGACTCAGCTGTCTTCATTCAACAGCATACGGATACATATAACTCACATACAATAAACACTTTGCGGTAATTACTAAAGATGAATTAAATAAGAAAAAAAAACATATATCCTAAGGCTACAAGCTGAATACGGCATTAACTTCATTATTATCAAACCAGTATGTATATAAAAAAACAGATTTATATATAGCTCCTAGCTTTGAAGCCAATATTTTTCTATGTAGAAATATATATAAATATGAAATAAACAATGTTTCAACAATTCAACTTTGACTGATTGGATTGGCATTTACTTGGTAGAACTCCATTAAAACACGGTGAAAAAATCGCAATGTATTTTGCTTTTACAACATTTATAAGATATATAGTTGAAAGCTATTTCAGTTCACCGTTCTAATGTATTTCCTGCCTGTTATCATATATCTTATAAATGTTGTAGAACTAAAATTCTTTGCCATGTTTTCACCGTGTGATTCAAATTTGATATTGAAAATCCATCAAGCACCTTCGGTCGATATCGCAAAGTATATCTAGATTTATATATTATATATTCACGTAAAAATGTGTTGCAAAACTAATGCATTTCATTGAGTAAGATATCGATATATTTTTTTTTCTATTTTGTAATTTGTTAGTGATACACTTAAATATAAATCTCTCAAGATTTTTTTGTTCAAACAGTACATTCAATAATGTTTTGATATTGTATTTAAATATAATCGTGCGAGTTCTATCGAACACCAGTTCCGCATTTCTCCTGTAATCGGCGGATAGTCAAAGAATGTCTTATTTATTAAATGTAATTTGTTTAATTTTTAGACAACAACTATTACGAATTTTTCTATAATTAAATTTTATACGTTATTTTATTTTGAGAGCATGCCTTCTTATAAATCATTTACTTACCCAAACGTAGCTTAGATAAATAATATTGTAAAATTTAGAAAAAATTGAATAGACAAGCGATAAATTAAATTTTCTTCCGCCTCATTCAAGGTAATAAAATGCCCACGCGATTATTTAAAAATCATATTTATTAGTTTTATGTTATTTATTAACGAATAAAGTTATTCAGTAGAATTTATTATCTACTTTGTTATTTTGTTAAGTTTTATAAACGTCTTTTTAACAGTTCTAATATATGGAAATAAAATACTGTAAGAAAAAACAATATTGTTAATTTAATAACTTTCGTCTACAATTTAATTAACATTTATTGAAAAGTGTTTAACTAATGCTTTATAAATACAATAAATCGGCAACCCAAAAGTAAGATAGTGTTTGTAACATTTTGTGCGATTTCGAGTTATACGGTTTTGTAATTTTTTTACATTACAATCAAAAGAATATCTAAGAAACAAATACATATTCTATTACCATTAAATAGATTAAAATATATTTGAGTTTTCATTTCAATATTAAAAGTAAAAGCAAACTTTGTACGACTACAAAAATTAATTTATCAAGTATGTAACTGATGCAAGCTGTTTTCTGTGTGTTAGCGCTGTTGCTTCCAACTGATGGAGTGCCCGAAGATTCTGAGGGGTGAAACTCGGGTCGTACATAGTTTTAACAATTAAAATTTGATTTTAAAACTCTATCAAACACTTTCAGTCGATATCATAAAAAAGGATTCATACTTAATTATATATATTTGTGACAGGTAATTTTAAAAATATTTTAATTTCATTTTTAACCATCTCCTTGCTGAAGTCTCAACTGTCTCAACTGTAGATTGCAGTTTACATAACATGGAGAGTTATCTAAAGTTTCGATTTAAATATCATTAAATAACTGTATAAAAATTGGAAGGTCATAGGGGTTCATTAATTTTGTTAACAACAAATAAAATCTGATCTATTTTTATTGCAAAATACGTTTTTCGCAATATTTGACGCGTAACGTTTTATTTTTTGGTAGGCGATATATGATAACGTTTGGTAATCCAAGTTTTCCTGTTTACTAGAAACCCATTAACAAAAAACATGAATAATGTTTATATTAAATATCTTGTACAGCAGGGCTTGTTAAGCGCATTTAAGATTATGCCTAGATTAAAGGCATTCTATTGTGGTAATATTTTGACGGGTTGTCAGGTACGACACGCCTTTGTCTGTCAACAATAATAGCATAATATTTAATGACCATATTATTTTCGAATATATTTACCTGATTTTAATTCAACACTAATCCGAGTAGGTAAAACGATCATAAAATTAGGTCAGCACATTTTCATATCAATGATATTGGTCAAATAGCAATATTCTTCTATTTTCAAGACGATAAATTTCGTTCGTTATTTCCATTATTATGTTATAGTGGCCTCGAAATAATTTTTAATTTCCGTAAATAGATGGTGTATAAATCTTTATTTTTGCAGCCATCTTCTCGATTATATACGACCCTTTTGACATGCAAATTTATATCATATGATAATTTTAAAACTAATGTCTCCTTAGCATCTAAATTAAGATAAAATATTCATATTTATACTAATTGTAGAAATGTTTATTCCTTAATATTATTATATTATACCATAAATTGTTGACAAATTTGTATGCTTTTTCTACGACAGAAACGAAATATGAGAAGGAATAAGACCACAATTCATATTAATTCTTATGTATGTATTATGAAAAAATATTTAAAAAAAAGCAAGGCGTTTTAGTTAATCAGGAAGTTTTAAAGAATGTCTTTTTTAATGCAATTATTTTTCTATCATTTGACTGAATGCTAAATGTAAAAACTGTAAATGTAAACTATTTAGACATTAAATTAAACAAAAATTGCCTCAAAATTATTTTAAATAATAAAAATAAAAAAGAACACATTTTAAATACTCGTAACAAATATATGATATAAACTGAAAGGAAACAAATAACTAGCAAAGCCATGCAAACTTTTGAGTTAAAAATAAGCAGGTATACAAAACCAATGAATTAGGAAAACAGTTTACAAGAATTCATACAATATACATTCAAATGAAATAAATTAATTTAAAAATGTAATGTTAAGAATCTCTTATAAATAATTTGCAAACAACATTAAGACAAATTAATAATTCATTAAGACTTCAGAACAATCGTAAAAGACTCATTAATAATGAGTGGGAATTTTTTTCATCAATATAACCTACACATAAATATTTTATTGGAAATAATGAATTACTAATTAAAGTTGTAATGGTGGTCTTAGGATGTATTTTTATTATTTAAATATCATTCCTTTCCAATAATAAGTAATAGTTAACAACTTAAAAGTGGTTAGCATATTTTAATATCATAGATAGATAGCACAGGAATCAAACATCAGAGTTTTGTAGTCAATTTTAATCGAATTAAAATTGTTTTGATATCTTAGGTTTGGAACAATTTTGAATAAATGTCGAATAAATGATTTCAAATTTTAAATCTTGTTACACATTCTCATTTGATTTTGTGTCAAGATTAATATTCCACATGATTTCATTGTTGCTGGTTTCATCCTAAATATTTTGTATTTCATTACGTACTACTTAAAAATTTAATTTCCAGACAAACTGCTTTTTTTAAATTATAAAATTAAAGTTATCTATCGTCTAGTGGTGAAAGCAGAGTTCTTTGCGTTTTGGTCTTTGCGTTGACAGTTTTTTCCGAATGCAAAATTTATGCATTGGTGTTAGTCTGAAAATGATTTTTATCAAAGCCTAAATACATCTCATCAAAAGTCATTTGTTTATTTATTTGTTGAAATGACATTAGTGTTTCCGACGCATTTACCGTGGTCTTTTGAAACTTGTTATGCCACTTAGATAAAATTACGGAAAACGCCAAAAAAGGGTATAATATCTCTTGAATTAAATAGTATTATATGAAATGGTGATTCTCAGTGAAATGATATTATGTTCCGAATTTAATTAAACTTAGTCTATGATCTGTAACACAACAGAACCCTCGTATTCTCAATTCATTTGCGATAGAAATGAAATTATAAAACGGTGGTAATACGTTGGTGGTCAATATTTGTTAGTTAAATAAACAAAATTTGAAACATTATATTTGGGAAAAAATCTACGTCATGATTGAAATAAAATTTACACCAAAAGAATAACAGTAATGCAGTATATGATACGCACTAAAAAAAATAATTATAAAAAATATGTCACTAAGCAAATATTTATAAAGGTATTTAGAAGTTTTACACTCGAAGATAATGATATAAGTTAGAACTTTATTATAACCGAAAAAATAAATATAATTTATCACTTTTTTATATTTTTTATATCATCATTTAATAAGGGTAAGTAAGGTTAAATATTATAGTTTTGTATTAAATAAATAAATAAATTTACAATGTTTATTTTGATGAAAGCACGCGTTTCTGTGAAAGAAGGACTGAGTAAGGAAACGTCTAGATCATAGTTTTTTAAGCTTTTTAAATCCGTGGAACCGAAAAATTCAAAAATGGTTTGAGGACTATAAACATTGGAATAAAAAATAAATATTTATATAATTGATTTTTTATTCAAAAAACTTAATTTGCAACACCGTATACTATATTTATTATGTATATTAAAACAGATAGGAACAAAAAATTATAATTTAAAAATCCATAATAATTCATCCAAAAATCGTCGCCTACCATCCGAAAATCTCCGCGGACCACCAATTGAGAAACTATTGTCTAGATGTCAACTCTCTCCAGGCACCGATTTCAGAATCGGATAGATTAACGAAATTTCATACAAATATTTGTCATTATCAATTTGTCAAATACTTATTAAACAGAATAATTAAAAAAAAAATGATTTAGATACCGAATAACATAAAAACCCGTTAGTAAACAATTGCATTTATAAAAACTGTGTTTGTTATTCTAATTTTAAATATGCGTAGAAAAAATAATTAAAATTGTGCAAACCTTAATCCTTGTCAGGTAGGGTAATTTATTATTTCATATTTATTTAAGAAAAAATATTTTGTTTAACCCTCTCCCTGCTGAACAACGTAAGAGATATTACAACGCCGCACATTCCGAAAATGATTACAGCAATATCAGTGTTAAAAACTTCTGAAAAATACGAGGTCAAATGAGGCTATATTTTAACATAAAACTTATCTTATGCGTTATAACACTGTTAAAATTATAATATTTTCGAGTGGAATCTATTAACACATTGCAATCAGCCGTATTAACTGTTGAGATTTTAGCAGAAAACACGATATCTAGGATTTCAGCTGTCTATCTTAACCGCTTTTAAAAGAGAGACGACCAGCAAATGAGTAACAAGTTGTCGTAGGATAACTTCCGTTAGAAGAGATCCATTTGCACTCAATATGGAACACATTGGCAGAAAATATGACAAAAAAGTACTTTTATATCAGTGTACTCTCGATTATCCGGTTTGTGGATTATTTGTGCCTGAAAATAAATATTTTTCAATTCAAATATAATCTGATTGATTTTTTTCTATAACGATTATGAGACGCATTAATGTATTGCGATCTTGAATATGCGCATTGTTTGAAAAAAAAGGATGAATTTAGAGATGTGTTTGTGTTTACGTAACTAATCGGTGATTTTTTTTAACCACTTGTGTGTTTTGAATGTATGAATGTTCGCATACACCGCAATAAACATCACAATTTATGGGACGAGAATGAGTCAATAATTCAAATCCTTTGTACCCCACATGCGTTTATATTAACATTTCCAGTGAAGTGCATAAACAGGCGCGAGTGCCCGCAGTAAATTTGTTAATTTCGATATTTATTGCCTAAATTTGTCAGCTCTCGGGACTTCTTTTGTTATTATGATAAAATAATATAATTTTACGTATTTTTTTTCTGTTTTCTTGATAAATAATGAATATGTTAATAATGTGTTAAAAATTGTATTGTGTATATGAGATTATATTGGAAAATAAAATAAAAAAATGATGATTCGGATTATCCGTGACCATCCTCCCCAGCATTAGCCCGGATAATCGAGAGTGCACAGTATTGTATAATAGGTTCACCTCCTCATTGACATGTTATTGAGTCAATTTATTGATTGTCAGTCAATTTATGCCCAGATGAAAGTTTCCAATCTTCTATTAATACGTTCCTATGACGTTTGAGGCATTGGTATATTTTTTATCGGAAAAAATATTGTTATCCTAACCTATCTTTCTTTTGTTCTCAGATCCACTTCATCAGGAAGCAGTGTCAATTCACCAGTTGGCGGTGGAGGCTCATCAATAGGCGGTGGAGCCCCGAACATGGCGAATCCCTACGCGATGGGTGGCCTCTACGGCGCCGCCGTGCAGGGACCGTACTGCGCGCCCCCCTCGGCCGACCTGTCTCATTACGACGTGCGGGGTGCGCCGCCCTGGTATGGGGCCACGGCCAACGACCCCAGGTTTGCCAGTGAGTCGCCTACAGCATCTACATGTACTTTTTCATGTTTATCATTTTTTTGTAGATAATATTTTCAGGTTGTCTTAACATTCAATACCGAATACAGAATTACCGCTTCATCCATGAAAACGTTTTAACAATAATAAAGCTTGAAGGTGACCAGAAAAATTGTTAAATTCAAGATTTGAAATATATCATTATCCTGTAAGAATTATAAGTAATTAAAACACATTTTTAGTACTGTTTCCACAAAATATTTACACCAGGAACAACCCAACTGATACTTGCGATAAGCGAAACCGGTTTGGATCTTAAATATATTGTAGAAATAGTACGAAAAAATGTGTTTTAATTATTCAATATGTTTATTTATTTGGTACATATACGTTACAAAAATTACAAATTATAAGTTTACTGCTTTTGCAACGCAGAAATGAAGTTAAAAGAAATCGATCCAGCAAGCACAGGCAAAATCTACTCTAATACATTAAACATAGAGTGGAACCCCCAATTACAGTTCTCCGCATCACGGGCGACTGTCTGTGTGTTAGTTTTTGCGAGCGCTATACATTTTATTACCAATCAGCTAAATATGTTATGCATATATATATATATTTTTTTTTTTCAAAACTAAGAATAAAGTTAGTTTTTCATTTTTCGTGGAAAAAAACCAAATTCCTGATTTTCTATGAGATTCGCTCCACCAATTACCCTACTCCAAATTACTCAGTCCCGATTTTAGTGTTAATGGGGTTTTATTGTAGTATTCATCTTAACTTTGGAATACTTCGAAATACGTTGCAATAATATTGAGCATTGTCTATGCTTTTACTTTTGGCATCCCCTTTGGCAGATTGGTTCAAAAATTTAGAAAATTCAATACATGCCCACGATTTCCTAAAAAAAATACATAAAGCATTCAACTTGATATATTGGTAGGATTCTCATTTTGGCCTCAGATAAGTAGAACACAATATTCTTCGAGATACATTGCAGTTTAAATTTTAAAATTATTAATAGAGAGAATGCCTAAAAGAAATTCTGTTGGATAAACCTATAGATAGTATTATAATATAATATACCTTTCCACCAAGAAGTGACAGTTAAAACCTCAAACACTTGCCTGTATGTACATAGACTATCGCTTCCTAACCTCGTTCTTAATAAAACTTTCTTCAAAACATTATGCTTACGCAATTTCGTGGTAACTCCTTTGTTAGTATCGATTTATTTGGGAAGAACAATTGATGGAGTGAAAATCGTTATTTCACCACGAAGTAAACAACTACAAATTGAACACGGTGACAATAGCAATGTATTTTAGTTCTATAAAATTTATAAGATAAACAGTTGATAGCTATTTCGGCTTACATCTTCATCAGAACAATGTTTAAACGTAAATTTTCCTATCTATATATAGCTGTATAGAAAAGGTACACAATACATCATCTCATCTGTTTTAACACCCAAATTCGATTTTTCAAATATTCCTGCAGATAATAAAAAAAAATCTAACTAGAATTTAGTAAACCTTTTTATGTATGGATCTGTCTAGAGTAGTGTTTCTTAAACGTTTTGGTGAATCGTACACACATACACCGCAAAAATAATCAAAAGAAAAAACATCAATATCAAATGATATATTATATATTATAATTCAAAACATATTCCCGCCAAATTATTTGAAAATAATTCGAATGAGACATGTTTGAAAATCAAAATATTTCTGATTTGCGTATTTGAAAAAGGTCAATATCAAATTAATAGTTAAAAAAACAGTTGTTGATTAAAAAAAACAGGTTCGATAATACCGGAATTGCAATCCCTCAATATGAATTTTACATCATACACATATTTACTGTTATATGTACTGTTTGTTCCAGCGATTTAATGTTAATAATATTGAATGTATTTAAATGCAGAATTTCTCTAATCCTAAGGGAAGTTAATGTTTGAAGTATCACGGTATCTAAAAAAATCTCCCAACGCCATTGTGAAGTCACGTGCCGGATGAGAAAGTCCATTAAAGAGTGCAATTCGATCCACCGAAAATAGGCGCAGTCGAATTTCATATGGTCGTTGACTCGGTGGAATTTGGAAATTGTGGAATTGATACCTTCGCAGAACCAATGTTTCCCAAAATGTTTATTTCCTGATACACACAAGTTCTATTAATTAAAGTATTTAAGATTTGTCTTTTAGCTATTATTTATTATTTTGAGGTTAGGCACACTGACCAATATTGAAAAGATGTATTTTTATATGCCAGACAAAATTGAATGCTTGGGTATTAATTGGTGTGCATTTGTTACAAACAAACGATGATAATTTACGAGCATCGTATTTATTTGTCACATCTCTCGAGGTCTTTGTTGGTCGTTTTTTAATACCGCAATTAAATAGCCTAAATTTTGCGACTCGCCTCCGCCCAAAGACAATAAAGTAGGAGCAGAGCGTGGCCAGAGACAAACGGCAGTCACCTGGATGTGACGTGCTATTATCGTCATTTTCCGCCATTTCGGGGACATTAGACTCGGATATGGCTACATACACACACGACTTGTTACAGGGCCGGCTTTGTCATTTATAATGAATTTATTTTTTAAACATATGGTAAAATAGCTTAACACGTACTTTACAAGATTTTGTAGAACTAAAATACAATGGAGTTCTACCAAGTAAACGCCAACCCAATCGACAAAATAGCTTGTTTGTCAGCCACCAAATCTATTGCCATTTAATAAGTAAGGAAAATACATTTCTTGTTTGAGAAACGTATATCTTTCAAATTAAAAGTTAAACAATTGCTTATGGAACCCCATAAAGAATTGCGAGTTCAACTTCGTAACTACAAAGAAAAGGGTTTTCTTTAAACACCAGTTTTTTTCCGAATCATATACACTCCAATGTGCAGCATATGGACTCTTATTGTAACTTCCTTAATCACATTTTTTCTATGAGACCTGAATACCATAAATTATTCAACTTTCCCTTTTTTAGAACAGATAATGATTGGTCAAATTTATGATACCAGTACTTATTGGTAGTTAATCACTTATGCTATGCCCCGTTTCCAGAAGAAAATAAAAAAAAACACTGGCGATTATGCAACACACAAATCTGTAAATCGATTGAAAAATCAGTTTAATTAACTATTCGTACTGGTGTTCGAATACCTGTGCACTATTAGCAAAGCTAACTACATGGATAATACTCACCATCATATTATGTGCGTGTGTGTGTTTTGAGCGCATTTGGTGTTACAGACTGATAAAAATATTTTGATTTATTCATAGCAAAATGTTATTTTATCATGTATATTAACTCAAATTAATTTTATTAATTGAGTACTTTGAAATTATTGCGATGATAGTTTTGTTTGGCAAAAAGTGTCCTTAATTCCTAGCTGCATTCAGTGTTGCCAGTTTCCCCAACATACGACAGTGTGTCGATCTATTAAGCGGCCACTCAAATGGGCGTTTGCTTTTTCTCGCAAAACTTTACTGGGAGAGTACCTAGCCGCCTGTCGCTTTTTGTGGGGCATTAAATTTTCTGCAATATATGGCCACCTATTTCGGGACACATTTTCTTTTATGGCACAAAAAGGGCTCATTATGTTATATGGTACGGAGAAATATCGTTTTGTACGTGCCCGCAATTCACGTTGTCCCGCTATCGGCATGGAATTTTTATAACCCTGTTTTATTTTAGTAAACTCAATACATGTTTTAACGTTTCTGTTTCCGGCAGTTAATGTTTAAAATATTTAATATTCAAATTAATTTATAAGCATATTTGATCAAACTTTCGACATTTTAAAATGTTTGAAATTATCACTAGGAAGTTCTAATATGTTTTGCTTTAAATTCTTCTCTAACATTGGAAACGTGCAAAACGAAACTATCTTACAACAAATTATGGACGTCTTACTTAAACTTACACATATATCAATGATTAAAACATTGATACAGGTAGAAAACTGACGTAAAAATAAACAGCAGTTAAGTGACCAACGATTTATAAATAAAATTTTTATTTTAGTCTTAGTAAATATTTTAAATGTCAGCAAATCAAGCCTAGAGGCTATCGGGAGCAAAAAAGGTATTTGTGTGTACACGGACCGCAAATATTCAAACTTACAGTAGATATAAGTAAGAAATCTATAACATAATGAAAACGTCTTAGACGTTGTTTTTGGAAAAACTTGTAGCGATTTCTTTGAATATATATTAATATTGAATATATGAAGGTTGATTTGTGTGTATGTCTTCATGTATTGCTATATTAAGGATAGGAAATGTTTGAAGCTCTGTAAATATATTCTTTCCCCCTCGCGAAGGTTTTTCGATTAATACAACGACATGACAACACATGAAAAGTTTTTAAATCTTAAAAACAACTCTTATGAAACTGTCAACCATTTTGAAAATGACATTTTGCATAATGTCAATTGTTCATAAACTAAATTTGATTTTGGAATACACTAATTACTGATTATTACTCACTTTATTCGATTAATCGTAATCTAATCAAGAACTATTAGTATATTAAATATGTATCTAGGTACCACCATGACGAAGCTGTTACACTTTTGAGGGTATTTTTAAGTGTTTTTACCAATTTTATCTGTGACGATTTCTGGACAAAAAGCCCAAGACTGAACGTCATTATTATCAGTGAGCTATTATCCAGTTTAATTAAGTATTCATCCGAGACCTGGGATAGCGATTCTAGTTCCGGGGCGGTTGGCAACCCTACTCACAACTCGTAAGACTATTTGATTTTTAAATTATTTACTTCATGCCGTTAATGGTATTCAAGTTAAGATGATAAAACTTCATGACGTATTTACGATAATTAGATCATAGTGCCAATTAATAAATATTCGAAGTATTCCTAGGAATGCGTTGATATCAGAGGCGAATTTGTCAGTAAGCTAGCGGCAACCAAACTTTTATGCTACAATACCTACTTAAAAAAGTTTTTTTCATACCTCGTCACCTTTTATTTTTATTAAATATAATCATGTAGACACGTTTTTTTTATAAAAAAACTTTTATTACAAAAAAACTTCAATGAGTAGAATAATTACTAGATTTTGCTACGTTACAGCGTGAAGTTTTATTTATTTATAGATATTATGGTAAGACATTATTTGTTACGACACGGTGAAAAAATAGCAATGTATTTTAGTTCTACATAATTATTATTTTTTAAGATATAGTTGATAGCTATTTCGACTCACGCCACCGTCAAAAATATGCTTAAACGAATATTTGCTTATCTTGTAATTTTGTAGAACTAAAATACACTGTTATTTTTTTCACCGTGTTATAATGGAGTTTTACCAAGTGAATGCCAATTCAATCAATAAATTATTTGTTTATTACAAAGCTTTCCGCCTCCTCGATTGGAAACCGCTGCTTACTAAGCTTGTAATAATAATAGTTTTTTTTCACAAATTCAGAGTTCATCGGATACCAATCCACTAAAAGATTATTTTTATATTATAATTCAATGATAGATTTGGTTTCGAAGAAAAAAATAGATTCAGATGTTCGTTTTCATTGGGTGAATCACCCGATACAAGGGGTCGGCTATAATTTAATGTTGTTACAGGGGCATTCCCTCGTCTCCCCGAGGCAGTGTTGCCAGTTAACCAATTGGCGATAATTTGTGGGTTTATTGTGTCAGCCGAGGTGATACTATTATTATTTCGGAAGCCTGGAGCGGTCGTGCGGTGTTACCCTCGTGAAAAATTGTTGACAAATTGCTGGATTCAGTTACGCAAGAACGGGTGATTGATGACAGTTTAATGTGCAAGGTTAACTGATATATTTTCAGCTAGTATTCGTTTATCCTCATAAAGTATCAATAACCGTCAAACACATTCAACGTTCAATTTGAATGTTTCATTTTAGGAAACTATTTTTTAACATTATTAGGTGTCATGTTAGCTGAGGATACTTTATGATTTTTTTACAGTGGAATTTCCAAATGTTATACTACGAATTACGTATTGGTTTGAAATATTCGCTGCAAATCCCCCAATTGCACGATCGCTTTGCTGCACAAACACACTCAGACGGCCACCTGTGCATTGTATGCAGCAAAATGTTGGCTAGCGTCTGTGTATTTAACACATGCCTGGCTATACATGTATAGCCGTGGAATTTTCTGTGTGCAGTATTTTGCAAGCGCTATGCATATTTCACCTAGTAACTAAATATTTCGTCCATATATATTTTTTTGCTAAACTAAGAATACACTTAGTTTTGAATTTTTCGCGGAAAAAACCAAATTCCTATTTTTTTATGAGATTCACTCCCCCAAATACACGACTCCAAATTAAACCGTCCCGACTTAACTGTAAGCAGGGGTTTTACGGTATTTCATGTTAACTTTTCATATTAAAACTGTCATATTGAAAGTCCGATTACTTTTACGTTTTTAGTTTGAAATCTTTGAAGTTTGTAAATTTCCATATGTTTTGCCACTAATAACCCGGGTTTCATTTTTCGGTTAATCAGTTCAATTGAATTCGCATTATAGAATGCCCGAAGATGCCGAAAGGCGAAACCCGGGTCGTTTATAATAATGAAACACGTGGAATCGTATAATACGGTGAAAAAATAGCAATGTATCTTAGTTCTACATAATATTCGATTGTTCCGACGATGGGTGAGGCGAAATAGTTTTATATGTAATATTTTGTAGAACTAAAATACATTGCTATTTTTTCACCGTGTTATAATGGATTTCTACCAAGTAAATGCCAATTCAATCAATGAATCGTATAATGTTTCAACAATTTTTATTTCATATTTAAATTTCGTCAAGCAACTTCATTCGATATCATATATTATATTAAATGTGAATACTTGAAACTTTTATAATTTCAAATTTTAATATTAGTAGATCTATAAATTATAATACAGGTCGCCCGCAGTGGTTAAAAGTTTCGCGACCTCTGATTTGGTCGAATTGATATGTGACTTCATTTCAAATAAAATTTTCGTCAGAAATAATATTGTATAGCGACGAGAAGAAATGTTTTAGTCCACGAACGAAAATGTCCCATTGTTACGCTTCTGGACAAGGGTGTGACAGCCCAATTCAATGTTTTCATAGTCCGCATTGCTTGTCCATACGACTTTACTATGTAAACATACATCTGAAACTGGAAGTGCTTGTTCCCTGATGCAGGGAAAATGTCTGGACATGATTCACATAGTCATGTACTGTTTTTTAATGGCAAGAACAATATTGAAATCTATCAACGAGAACATAAAATAAATTATTAATTATATATTTGAATTTTTACATCTTTGTACGAATCCACATGTTGTGTCACTAACGACCCGGGTTTCGCCTTTCGCCATCTTCAGACATTCTATCACACGGATGCAACAGAACTGACGTAAAATCAACAGTTAGCATCGTATATATACTATTAGTATATATACGATGTACCAACGTACCAACGACCGTACCACGTTGAAAGCACCGGTTCTCGTCCGATCACCGAAGTTAAGCAGCATTGGACGCGGATAGGGCTTGGATGGGTGACCGCTTGGGAGCACCGCGTGCCGTATTCTCTTGGCTATGGGAAGGAAAGCCCAGACCGAAAACCGCACACCAACCCGCGTGGGCAGCGTGGTGTGCTATGTCCAAACAACCCCCCTGAAAGAGAAAGCAGGGGGAGGCCTTAATCCAGCAGTGGATCGACCCCGGCTGATGATGATGATATAATATTAGTGCTATTAGATTGATATTGTTAAATTTGTATTAGCTGTAATTTACTGCTTGCTTATGGGTAAGTGTTTTCCTGTAATTAATAACTTTAGTATATATACGATGCTAACTGTTGATTTTAGGTCAATTCTGTATCATCCGTGTGATAGAATGAATGAAGATGCCGAAAGGGGAAATCCGGGTCGTTAGTGACAAAGCATGTGGAATCGTACAAAGTTGTAACAATTCAAATTTGATTTTGAAATTCCATCGAGCACCTTCAGTCGATGTCATAAATTATTAATTACAGTTTAATTAATCATTTTTAGGGGCAACCCAGGGTGGAAAAACATGTTATTAAACCAGGGTTTTTTTAATAGAAAAAGCTGCCGGAAGTAATGTCATGTCAAGCTTAATACTAAATATTTTTTTTTCAAATATCATTTAAATGAGATTTAAAGCAGCTTTTATTATGCCACGAAGCACACAAAAAAATTATATATAAAAAAGGTGCTGGAACGCCGTTCCATCGTGTTACTTGAGAAAAAAAGCTGTGCATTTAACCTTTTTGCTGCTGAATCGTAAAGTATATTGCAACATCGAAAATTTCAAAACTTAATTTAGCGGTGATGGTGTTGAGTTAACTGAAGTAGTTTATGATGTCGACTGACGGTGCTTGGCAGAATTTCAATATCAATTTTGAACTGTAAAAACTTTATACGATTCCAAATGTAATTCCAATTACATACGATTTTACGTGTGTTCTCAGTTCTGTTGCAGCCTGCTGTAATGTATGAACGTTCAAAAATTATCAAATACAACATTGAGTGTTATTATAATCAAATTAATAGTTAATAAATAATTATACCCACCCTTAGGGTTCGAATTTTTTCAGTGACGTAATTCCGCTAGTATATAAATGATACAAACGGTTTATTATGTGTCATGTTGCATCATATCCGTGTGATAAAACGCCTGAAGATGCCGAAAGGAAAAAATCGGGTCAGGAGTGACAAAACATGTGGAATCGTACGATGTTTCAATAAATTCGAATTTAAACTTAAATAGATTATGAGATCAATCCAGCTATATTTTAAAACTAAAATAAGCATATATATGACATTTTTCAGACTGTTTTCAGACAATATTTTTAAGTCTCATCTATCAACACACGGATGAGATGTTGTCGATCAGTGGATTAATATAATGTATAAAATTGAAAGTGCCCAAAACTTTGCAGATTATCACAAAAAATCAGATTTTATTTCGACACAAAAATTAGCTTATATCCAAATGTATCGATACTGATGTCAATCTATATATTTGAGAATTGTCTTTTAACACACTACAATCAATTGTCTCAATCATTGAGACATTATCATTAGTGGCGGTCCATCAAATATCAATATGAATTTAAATTTGATACGATAATTAAATAGAATCCAAATCAGTTACTATGCAACTAAAATAAAATATGAAAATTTATCTATACAATTTAACTTCATGTTTCATTCAATGACGTGATAAATTTTGGACATTATCGATTGAAATATTGCAAGAAAAGACATTCTTGTTATATTATTTTCCGTTGTTCACACAACACTTCAATAGAGAACGAATTCAATAAAATGTTGCGTCTTGCTGACGCACACTTGAGGGGCTGCATTTTATCGGGTCACAGTGTCGTAGAATTGCGAATTGCGAGTGTATTTTAATATAAATATAGGCTGGACTATCAATTTCAAGGCATTTTTTTAACTTTCTTCTAATTAAATTTAAACTTTTAATACTTGCCATAAAAATAACAGTCGATTAATATCAATCTGCATCGAATTAATCCACGTACCCACACTTCCTCAATATATATTTTTGTATCGGTTATTTAAGACCGCAGTTACTTTTCGCCTGATGTATGGAATATATTTTTATTGAGGCTACATCTTTGTTAATTACACCAAAATCTAAAAATTACAAGATAATATCATTTATAACATAATTATCGTATTTGTCCAACTATAGGGCGTCTCTGATTATAAGGTGACCTCATTTTTAAAATATGGTTTGTACAGGAAAAAATATTTATCGCCATCGTAATATTATGAAATTTAAAATACATCACTTTAAACGAGAAATGTATATTAAAATGAAAAACCAAGATAACAGTAAAGTAATAAGGAATCCTCATTTTTATTGTCTACTAGCTGACCCGTCGCGCGTTGCTGCGATCTCAGAGTAAGGAAAATCAAAGAAACTCAGTAGTATGCCAAAATCTTTGCGAGAGTGTATTCAAGAAATATGTTAAGTTTCACATTGATCGGATGGATGGTGTAGTAATGCATAAAGGACAAACAGACACACGTACATTGATTTTTATATTTTATTAACATATAAACATTTTAACAGTGGTTTTTTTATTATAATCATACTCTTTAAAGGGCCATGGTCAAAAATAAGTCAAAAACCTTTTACGGGATTTGGATGTTGTTCAACCATCGATATTCAGTGAAAATATTTTTAATTTCTAATATTTAAATATATGTACAAAGTACAGAGTTCTCATCATTTTTGATTTTAAAGAATGAAATTCAATCTAAATATTCGATAAGACCGTCGCAATAATTTTACTATCACTTAAGAACAGCAGTTAATGAATATAACCGGTATAAATACTGTAATTTTTATAAAGATCTACTAACATAAAAAAAAGTGTAGAAAAATGAAAACAATTAATGGTCAGCTTAAAGCAGTGGTTTTCTAACCTTTTCAACTCACATAACCCTAAGAATTAAAAAATTTTTACGAGGAATCCCATCCTTCATTAGACAAGTATAAATATATTGTCTAAAATTATTAATATATATATATATAATAATATTCAGAGTAGATCAATTTGTTTTATTTACTTTATGTAAAGACTTCAAATCTATTGATATCTCGATAATCTGTTTCTTCTTGTTATAATTTAGGTCTACTTTACTAATGAAATTACATAAAGAACAATTTATTTCTATTCGTGGAATTTTGGGGTTCTGCGGAACACAGGTTGAAGACCACTGCCTTAAGTAATCGAGAATATCCTACGTGAGGTTTAGTTATGTCTAACCACTAATTAATACGAGAATGAACGTAAACTAGACAATATATAAATTTACACATAATTCTTCCATAAGGAGCCATTCATTGTGTGTTTTGCCATTTTGCGTGATATGTTTCGTATGATCGAAATACGGTTTCGATTACACTGCACATATTATCACAGAACTGTCCATTATATCCATTCCCATATTCGCTTTTCTTTACACGGAGACTGAATGAATGAAAAAATATCTTCCAAGAATGCATTTTGTTGAACCAATATTGACAGTAACACTCCCAACGGCTTGGACACGCACCAAAAATATGACAGGAGCTTAATATGCACTTCCCCCGCACACAATATGCACGGTTTGTTTACTCAAATCATTGTGCGCGCTCTTTATTGTACGTAATGCATTATTGTTCAATACAGTATTGATTAAAGACGTCCTGTATGCTGACAATATTTTCTCTGTTGACCAAAGAATATGTATGATAACTATTCAAAATAATGATGTTATAGACATGATAGAATATGATAATCACTGGAAAAAGCCATCGTTGATTTCGTAGTTTAGTCCAAATTTTTTTAACAACTTCATTAATTTGGCGAAGTATTCCGGTAGCTAGTCTAATTTCAACCATAAACAACACTCGAACCCAGCAGTGCTCAATTATTTTCTTTCGTGGGCCTCAGAAGGGTTGAAAATCAAAAAGTAAAAATATATGAACACTATATACCTCTCTCGATTATCCGGGCTAATGTTGGAGAGGATGGTCACAGATAATTGAAAAACACGGATAATCAGAATCATTATAATTTTATTTCATCTTCGAATATAATATCTATACACAATGTGTAGTACAAATGATATAAATTCTTGACACATTCTACTCCCATAAATTATGATGAATATTGCGGTATATGCGAACATTCAACAAAGTGGTAGAAAAAAAACTTCATCGATTCGGTTACGTAAACACAAATACATCGCTAAATTCATAATTTTTTTCAAACAACACGCATAGATCGCAATTCATTAATGCGTTTTATGGTCGTAATAGAAAAGATCAATGAAATTAAATTTGAATTAAACAATATTTATTTTCTGGCATGAATAATCCGCAAACCAGATAATCCATACACGGATAATCGAGAGTACACTGTAGTTATGTGTGATTGAATTATGTTGAGACAAACCCTTTCAGATAAATTAGGTGTATATTTGCTTCATTCAGAGAAATATGGTAGGCCTCAGGTTGGGTAAAAGTTGTCCTAGCCCAATTTTCTTGAATTTGTGATCCATAAGGGTTTTTTCCAATCCGTGAAACAGTATGTACAGTAAATTTTGAAGTGTAAAAATGAATTTTCTCTCGATTGACACTAGAAAAAAAACCGAAAATAAATATTTATATATAGTACATGGTCAAACAGTTAGTTCCGTTGCTTCCGTGTGATAGAATGCCTGAAGATGCCGAAAGGCGAAACATTTGATTTCGTCTGAACTTAATCGCAAGCTAATTTCTCGATAAATTTACAATACTTTAGTGGTCTAACGTTGCAAAAGCAATGAGAAAATAATTTGTAAGATTTAAAATATTGAAACTTTGTACGATTACACGTGGTTTGTCAGCAAAGACGCGGGTTTCGCCTTCCGCACTTTTTCAGGATGTATGGATTGTGATATGCCTGAAGAAGTCGAAAGGCGAAACCCGGGTCGTTAGTGACAAAACATGCGGAATCGTACAAAGTTGTAACAATTAAAATTTGATATTGAAATTCCGTCAAGCACCTTCAGTCGATATCATAAATTATGTAAACAAACGTGTTCAGTTGTACGGGCAGTTTTCGATTTATATTATTAAAATATTGCCTATTCCCCATTTCTCTAGAATAACATTCATCTATTTCCATAGATAGTTTAATTTAGTTTAACACAATTTTGTTACAAGATGAAAAAAATAGCAATGTATTTTAGTTGTACTAAATTATTATTTTTTAAGATATATTTGGTAGCTATTTCGGCTCACACCATCGACAGATTACAGAACTACGATTAGAATTGCCTGGGTAGCCGTTTCGGCTACTTTCAATTTATTGATCGAATTGGCATTCATTTGGCAGAACTCCATTATAACACGGTGAAGAAAATGGCAATGTATTTTAGTTCTACAAAATTATAAAAAATAATAATTTTGTAAAATTAAAATATATTGCTATTTTTTCACCGTGTTATAATGGAGTTCTACCAAGTGAATGCCAATTCAATCAACAATTTTGTTGCACACTGTTATCTAACGGATGCGATCTACTGTGCTAATCAAGCGACATATGTACTTTCTCGACTGAATTATAGATTAGGGATTCCCAACCCCGTGCCCGCGGAACAATTCGTGTGTGCCCGCCACTATTTGAACGTAACATTTTTTTTCATAAACACTAATGAAAAATGTAAATTATTTTTATATATATGTTACAGTTTTAATTTTTTTAAAAACTATGCTTATTATGTGGTGGCTATAAACCTAGTGATATTTTTTTAAATTTATTAATCACGCCTAATTATAAATACCCGTAGAAAAAAATGGGTTGTGCCCGCCAACCTACCGATATTTTAGAATGCAAAAGGTACAAAAAGGTTAAGAATCCCTGATATAGATTATAGCACATGTTGTATATGAACGAATTGTAACGAAAATTCTAACCGTTATTAAATTCGGTTCTATTTGCTGAAATGTTAATGTTTTTTGTTGCAGTTTCAAGGCTTATGGGTTCATCAGCAACGGCAGCCAGTATGAACCATGCGATGAACAATATGTCAGGACTAGCAGCCTGTTCTGTGAGTGATGCAAAACCAATGCAATTCCCTCTAGCGCAAAGAAGGAAACGCCGAGTCCTTTTTACGCAAGCCCAGGTTAGTAATCGTTATTTTTTAACTGATTCTAAAGACAATATGACTAGTGCTTACAATGCCAATGGCAATTGCGTACACAAATATATTATTAAAATTTTTTGATTGCGGGGCGTAGATTTTTCAACTGTCATGTTTTCTTGATTGAATTGACATTTACTTGGCAATGCATTTTAGTTCTACATTTTTTTTTATAATATATAGTTGATAGTTATTTAGGCTCGCGCCACCGGTAGAACTAGTTCTACTAAATATAGTTCTGAGGATGACGCGTAAGAGGTAGATTTTAATATTTTATTGCGTTACGAAAGGTGACTGTAATTTCAGCAATGCGTGACTGTCACTTTCGTTATGTAAAAAAAGAAAAAAAATAAAATCTACCATTATTAGATTAATTAATTGTCTTAGTGGCAATATCTTGCAATCGTCTTACGCCATATTGTAATAATCAACGCTGTATCTAGAACATTTGTTCTGTTACGGATCTTACGTGTTGTGTATATCTTGCACTTTTCCACGTCACGATGTCTTTCTAAGTCATTGTTAACAAAACTGCTTCTTTCGCTGGTTTTTCATCAAATTTATTCACGACACCTTCGAAAACTCGGCCATTGAAGAATATTGTAATTAAACACTGACATTGAAGTTTTTTTGTGAACCTTACACACTTCTATAAAAAAAAACATTTAAAAAGCCATTTTCTGTAAGTTTAAAACTCTTATTGCCTGTTTGACTAATCACTCAATTAGTAATTAAACAAATTATTAAGTATTGTAGAATGAGCAATGGAGTGGCAGCACGCTTAAGGACATTTTGCAGCAATTATTAATGAAAAAGTAGAAGTGAATTAATGATAAAATACATTTTTATTTAATACGCACGAATGCAAGTTTGTATTATGGTAGCTTTAAAGAAACTATTCTTTTTTTCAAATAATCAAATAGGTATTGCTATTGATTATAAATATTGTATTATATTTCATATATTTATTAATTATTTATGTCTTTTATTTCAAATGTTCACTATAAAGCAGCATCATCTTTCTAAATGAAATAAACATATATTTTTTTTGTGCTTGGAACGAAATTGTCTCTATGCGTTTTTTAATGTTTGGAACATTGTAAACGCAAACTATCTAACTGTAGGGTTTTTACAATTAAATTTTCTATATTCGATCCAAAATAACGATGATCACCGCGAATAAAATGCCAATAGGATGTGATTTGTAAATACCAAAAAGAAAAAAAGATCGTATTTGTCAAATTTCAAGATTGAAAATAAAAAATCTGTAAAACAAACACACTTAAATAGATGCTCAAGGTGAATACGCTGGCTTCTTGACAGATTCAACGAGTATGTACGCCATCTTGAAAATTTTAAATGCCCGTATGAGGAATAAATAATAATATCTTTGATAATTTGATGTTTGTTTATGTTAAATGTCGAACGTATTGTCAATAGTGGGATGAATTATACTAACGGGTGACATATTCGTGTTTTACCGTTCATTTTATTTTTTATTTGTTAATATTTCAATTGATTTTTATAAGTCGCAACACTTCACCAATAATAGACAATACTGAAGTGTTGGAAATGTTGCAAGTCATCCAATATCGACACTGATAGTTTAATTTATTGTGAGGGACTCGCATGGTGCCTTCTGATTTGAAATATCTAAAAAAATAGTCAGGTAATCGTGCATAATCATTCCGATTATTTTAATGAGTACTTACTTCAATAGATTGTAATACAAGTCGATTTCAAATAAAAAAATCTATGTCATAAAGCAAGAATAAAGATATAATAAAATATATTAGTTAGGCGGCATGATGTGTCAAAAACTAAAACAACAGCCATAAAGTAATGGCGTTTCCAAACGAAGTGATCATAGTTTATGACTGAAAATTTTCAATTTTTAAAAATCCACCTATATTAAATTGTGCTATAATATTTAAAAATAACGAAATAACAATATGTACCATATTGTAAGCAGTTTATTTAGGTATGAAGAAGTATTGCATAATATGGGTCAATGATTAAATAAATAGAATGTGACTGTGTGAAAACGGCTTCTGACAGAAAAAAATATATATCATACAACAGTTGATTTAAAAGAATTTGACATTTGACATAGAAAAATTTTGTGATACTTAAAAAGTCTTCACGTGTGTCACACGCGATAGCAAACTAGTGATCTATTTGACGATTTTAACATACTCATATTGATGGCAGTAAATATTTTACAATCTTATTTTAGATGATCTAGTTTAACATATGATGGCCTAAGACCATAGATTCAAATACTTTTATGTTGTCAAATAACAATATAATTAGTTTTTATTCAAAATTTTTTGAAGTAATGATTTAATATACAGAGTAGTCTGTGGTGCAGTGGTAGACATCGTTGTCTTCCATGAGGAAACTCATGGGTTCGAGTACTAGTTATTAATCGTTAGATTTCTGCTATAAGATATCAATGTTGTGATGTTCAAATTTCCCTGTCATTCATCTGATTGTAAATTACCAGGTGTAGCTCTTTTAGCCATTTTTTTTTCTAAAAAAGGGATATTGATAAACTTAATATCAAGCAGTTCTAGAGCGAGCCATTTCAAAAATAATTAAAATTTTTGTTACAAGGTGTCAATATTGTTAGATTGTCTATGTTTAAATTGATGTGCATTCGATCTGGTTGGCAGCAGATTGTGAATAAACATTTAAAAGAAAATGTACGCTCAAAATATTAATAAAAATAAATTGTTGTAGTGATTGCGAAATTGACATTTGTCGAGTTGTTTGCGTCATCGGTTGGAATAAATCAAACATTGCCGTTTGACAAAATATTTGTTCAACGGAATAACATGGATTGCTTGAAACTCAGAAGCTTGTGCAAGCACGATGACTGTATAAATTAAAATAATATCTACTTATCACAATATTATATATGCATTCTATTTTAATGGTTGATTATATTTTTTAAAGCATATATTCGTATTGGCCATCTGTGATTTAGCGGTAGATATACCTCAGGCTTGTGATATTGGCGTAACCGAAAATTAATCCCGGTTTCCTAAGAATCCTGACAGATTTAACCCTTTCTATGCCTAAAGTTTTTTTATGGCCAGATACGGAGGGCCGCGATTTTATTTATACATGGAAGCTCTTTTTAAAATCGATAGTTTAGTGATTATAACACAAAATATCTCAACTGTAAGTATAAAACTATGATCCTAAGAGATGTCGCTGTGTGGTTGAAATTTTCAAATTATTAAAATTGTCGACCTTGTTGAGTTTTAGTATGTCTTAAGTGGACCGTATATATACGCGGATTTTGTATGTCCGGCACTGCCCTCACGGAATTATAGACCGCATTGACACGTCTCTGGCAAAGATCCGGTTAATGGAAGACCGCCTGTTTATATTTAAATTTAAAGACTTTTGTAAAATATTTACAAAAATCACAAATCAAATTGAAAATAATAAATTTTGTTTAAGTGAAGTAACACTGTTATTATTAGATATTTAAGGCAGCATGTAATAATATTATGACAAAATTATAAAATAAAGCCGCGCATTTGTTGACTTGGCCTGATCAGCCCAAGAGACTTTCGTCTCATCGTAATAATTGTTCACCGCAGATTATATATTTTATAATATGCCGTTTAAATGCATATACAGAGAAAGATGAATATTACGTACTAGTTTGAATACTACATATATTTTACTGTAAAATGTTGGGCAACACAATTTGTACTGCGCTCAAATATAACATGGTATTCCCATTAATAATTTGCTCCGCCAGAAGAAACGTCAATAACAAACAAATGAATATTGTTTTGTTTTAAATAAAGAACATTAATACGGCAGCCAGTCGCTACGATGAACGGTCGACTGAGAATCAATAAAGGTACACAGTATATCACGGTGAAAAAATAGCAATGTATTTTAGTTCTACAAAATTATTTTTAACAAATATAGTTGATAGCTATTTGATTTGAGATCAAATGGCTGTTAGGAAAGTTATTATCAAATTTTAGTGTTCCAATTTCGAATTTGAATTCTTGCACATGTATGTGTGTGTTGATTTTGTATAGACATTAATTTGAGTGACATCCAAAGATGTCATCGAGTTTATCTTACGTGATTAAAAAAAAACACAAAATACTTATTTTACGAGTCACGAGGAGTGGACTACTGTACTTTTTTAATTTTATAAGAACCTTAAAATACGCAATAAACATATTACTTCTGTAAATATAATATACCTGTACAATTTAAAACACGACAATAATATAACAAGAGCTAGAAATAACACAGTTGATGAATTGTGTCATATTTTAAAATTTTACGATTTTTAAAATAAACATGAAAATTATTTGTAATGTCGAAATGGTTTTTTAGAATTTAAACAGTGGCGATGATATGCAACCATCAACGTACGCAATTTTGTATTTCTTTGAATTTTTTTTGTTGAAAAAAAAATATATAATATATATATTGAAATTTTTGTTTTAATTGTACCACCTCAAATTTAAAACTAGAAATAAAGTTGCGAATTGAAAAAAAAATAAAGACCTTTTTTATACATTTTTTTAATGATAAAAAACGTCACTAATTTTGTCCGCATTTCTTTTTTTTTAAATCAGAAGCGGAAAGAGTTAAAAATTGTTCTTTCAGTTCGTTCAACAATTTGTTAATACATTCCCATATTTAAAACGTCAGGCTTTTGTTTGTGGGCACGTCTCTTGCAAACACAACATTTGTTTTAAGCATGGGGACCTAGACTATTTCTGATATTCGTAAATATGTGTTTAACGAGCACTCGATACGTAGCCGCTCATTACTACTCGTTCAAGTAATCGTACCCTACCGTTTGCTCTTTAAATAAACGATTATTCTATTTCTTTACATTAACTGACTCACGAAGAACAGACGGTCTTCGGGCGTGTTCACACTGTCAAAAAGCATTCAGATTATCTTCCAGCTGTTACTGCCTTAGAAATATACAGAAAGAATCAATTGATCTAAAAATTAAAATCATATTTCCAGGTACTAAGTCAATCACACGGTCAGGTCCAATTTTATCGAACGTGCAAGTCAAGCCGAACTATACATATAATTTTGTATGAAAAAAATATTGTATTGATTGAATTGGAATTTACTTGGTAGAACTCCATTATAACACGGTGAAAAAATAGCAACGTATTTTAGTTCTACAAAATCTCTTTATATAAAAATCGCATAAAATAAATTTATACCCAGCGCCTACGTGTTTACATCTTTGTAATAAAGGTCGCAAGATGACGGCTTTGGAACAACTGGAAATCAATAGGTATTAATCGTCACACGACATTTTAAATGAGCAAACAAATGTATTTCAGTCGGCGCTTCTCAGACCATTGCGAGGGGCTATTGCCTACCCGTAATAAGCCATAACAACCATTTCGCCTGATACAGCCGCCGGTATAGTTTCATTTATATTTTAATTTTTTTTAGTTTTATTGCTAGCAGGAAATAAGCTAGGTCGTTAGAACAGAAGAGAAGATGTATTGTGTACCTTTTCTACACAGCTTTATATAATATATTGTAGATAAGCAAATGTACATCTAAACATAGTTCCGAAGATGGCGTGAGCCGAAATAGCTATCAACTATATCTTACAAAAAAAAATATACATTGCTATTTTTTCACCGTGTTAAAAAAGATTGATTTTTTTTATACGTTGGTCAACATATAATATGAGGTGGATAGAGGAAGTTTACTGATTGGTTTCGCCTGTTTTGCTTATATTTTATCGTTATATTACTTCAAATCATTTTATAATAACGCTCTCTATTAACAGTCACCGTAACGTCGTGTTCTTATTTAAAAAATAAATAATTGACATAGCGCACCTTACTGTCGTTTTAGATGAATGCAAAACAGATTGATAAATATTTTAAGGATCATTACTCATTATAATTTTTTATAAACATTAAGGTTGTCATAAGCAAGCTATGGTGTCGCTAGTGGTCATGTGGAAGAACCTCTAATGTCCATTTAATTTGGAATAGAAAAAATAAGCATTATTTTCCACAAAGTTATTGTCATAAGTTCAATTTATTGAGAGCGATGTCGAATTGAAGTTGATGGATTGTTTTGAACCAAGACTGTAGAGTCGAAGTCGTGAAAAATGAGCGACTCGGATTACTTTTTCGATTAGACATTATTTTGAAAAATATCTCAATGAACAATTTGTCGGAATGGTTGATTGATCTTCAGGTAGAGGTAAGAAATAATCTGCAGAAGTAAAATATTTTGTGTTTTTTTAACGACTCCACAGTCCTGTTTCGAACATTTACTTGAACAACATGAATGTTTTCATCCGATCTTTTCGTACATTTTGTCCCAGGCGTGTATTTATCTACAACATTACTTTTTTCTTCAAAATCATTAATTAAACGTTAAAAAAATGGGTATTAATGTCACATTACTTCTAATTCAAACTGTAATTTTCGTCACAATAATTAATAATTGAATTTTTTACGTTAGTTTATCAAATATTTTTCCCAAAATCATTTTACCACGACTATTCTTCACAATTTCCAAATATAACGGTCAAAATTCATGTGATAAAAAAAAGTAGTGAGACTTCCCGGTGAACACCCAGTATATGAATAAAAAAAATGAAGTCTGCCTACCAAAAAGAAGATTAATCTTATGAAATACTTTTATACACAACTTTTTTTGTGCTCGATTACATTTACATATGTTCGGTGTTGAATGCGTCTTACAATGTATTATATGAACATAGGTATCAAGTTGTATTGCCGTTTTAGTTTGAACATACCATCATGTTGATTTTCCAACGATTTAATTGAAGATGCATGTTTGCAATTATTTAAACACTACACCTACTTACTCTATGCAAAGCTTTCTCGATATATTTGCATTACATTTATTAAATATCAGATTGTGCTAATATTCATTAACACAAATTCTAAAATAGCCTTCTAAAGTTCATATTTTTATAAAAAACAAAAATTTCAATATAATATTTATGTAAATTATTTTATTTTTATTTTTTTTAACGCGGCTTCTCAAACTATGTTAATATTTTAAATGGATTTATTTA
Source organism: Himalopsyche japonica (assembly GCA_028555115.1). NCBI lineage: Eukaryota > Metazoa > Arthropoda > Insecta > Trichoptera > Rhyacophilidae > Himalopsyche > Himalopsyche japonica. The sequence continues at coordinate 2,915,393 of JAHFWJ010000483.1, forward strand.
AAAATACAAAGAACCGCTTATAAACGATTTGTACGAGAATTTATAATACCAAAAGAGTTCATTCAAAAGCGATATACAATACTATACTATGTTTTTCTACAGTATATTGCGAAACTAAAGTTTTATACTATTAAAAATCAAAAAAACTGTTTGTTGTGTTAATGATGCAAGTAGATTGAAAAGTAACTGTTTTTTTTTTTATTAAATTTGTCAAATACGATTTCTTATCTAAACCAATTCTATGAAGCTATATAACGAAGTGATTACTCTATTTAAAAAATAAATAAAAACCGATAATACTATTCAAAAGAAGTATCTTGAAGAAGAAGAAACAAAGAAATTTCTTCGTTCAGGATGAAAATGACCAAAAGTGTTCCCATTAATTCTAAATTATATTAAAATTTGCTTCGTATTACGTAGTTGCTTTTATAATATTAACGAAGCAGAGTTTTGTTAATATGCTGTAATATTTTGCTTAATTTTTAGGTACAGGAACAGGCTTGACGCCACACCAAATATAAATTGAAAAGCCAAAACCGTACAGGATAATAGCGTACAAATAAAATTAGACAGCATTAAGCCAGAGGAGGAAAATACAGTACACGGAAAAACCGCACATGTATAAATTTAATAAATTTGTTATTATTTAATGGAAACTTTTGTAATCTCCATATTGTAGAACCTTCATCGTATCATGCGTAGTCAGTCATTCAAATTAATAATAAATTTGCCTTCACAAATATTATTTAATCCTCGGTGTTTCATATTTTTAAAAAACTTCAGACAAATGAAAAAAAAGTATTTAATTTTTGAATATTTATTTACATTTACGGTTTTATCTTGTCGAGTTTTTTCATAGAACTCAAATATATCTAACGTTTTTATACCATTCCTGATATAAAGAAGATTTATAATTAGAAGGTTACAAAGCATCAACAACTTCATCCATATTAGTCTAACTTTTATTTTTCTTAATACTAAATCAGAAATGAAATTATTTAAGCTTATATAGCAAAAAAAGGGTCTAATAAATATTAAAGACTCGCAAAGTTTCCAATCGCGGAAAAATTAGGGAAACCTTGTTTTAGTTACATTACCACTGGTACGCAATATGTAATATTGGTATTTATGTATGTGTACGCCCGGGATTCCAATCCCTACACGAAAATAAATTGTATTATATTTAATAAAAAAGCTTCTCTATTTGTTAATTAAATATCTATTTCACTTAACTATCCCTAAATCAAAGTGGAGTTTGCTTTCGTGATAAACTGTTTGTTTTTCTAATCCAAATCGAGGCCGCTATTTGCGCACGGGTTTTGATATTAAAGTTGAATCAATATGAAAAGCTTGTATAAATATTATTTCAATTGATTGTAGGCATAAATAATTTGGGGCAAATTCGATAAAACAATACCGCGTATAATGTGATATTTACAAAACATAATCATCTAACTAATTTTAAGTGGTATTGAAAAAAAGAAATTGCAATTGTCGCAACAATGCGAATACATTTAGGAGAATACTGTACGTTTGGGTAAATTGTTTTGTAGTTTCAATCGCTTAAATTTTGAGCACTTTGAATGCTTTGTCAAACTAACAGGGTTCGATTTTTGGCATCTCACAGAATTCCGACACCCTCTTTTATTACACCACTCTATACTCAATATGAAATATACTCGATAAAACGACAATTTAAATAACATGTAGTTTAATATCACTAAAACAAACTACTTTTAATCTATAGTTATTGCTAATTGGTATTTTTTATCAATTTTTCTAATTAAAAAGATCTTTAGGTTTTAATTGTTAATGATATTATTTTGCAATTAAAGTTCAATTAATAGTAATAATCAAATCAATTTAGCTCCTAGACAAAATTGTTACATATTTTTTTTAATTGTTCAATTATTTTACGAAGAGACAGTTCAAGCTAGAAAAACAACTAGCTTATCGCTCTCGCTACGCAACGAACAAGACAGGAATATTAGAACCAATCAAATCAATCATGTAGTCATAACCTCCACACTACGGTCACTACGCTACGATGTTAGGTACCATTTATACAAGAGTCGGTAAGTGTGTTAAAAAAAATGTTATTTGATATATCGCGGAAAATAACAATAATGCTGTCAAATTTATTTCAAGAAAAAAAAATTAAGCAAGATTACAAATCGGTTTCTCACATAAATGTTGGCCTGACTCTAATTTGATTCTATTGAATTTCACTTTTTTTAAGTTTTTCACAGTTTTTAATTGAGTACTATTTAAAAGATGCACACTAAAATATACATTTAAAAGTAGTGACTACATACCAAACTACTATTTCCCACGAATTCGAATTTAATTTCACAACAGTGCCGAGGAATTCACAAAACTATTTCTACTCTACTCTACGAACTGAGTCAGTACGAAGCTCTACGCTGCTACGACGGCAAATACTGCAGAGGTGCGTTGATATAACCCAAGGATTCACCCTCTGTCCACCCCCTGCGGTCCCTGCCGAGCGCCGACCGCGTCGAGAGCTCCGCAAACAGAAACCCGGAACGCTGTTACCGTTCCTCGTGTTTACTTTTGCCCCATACCACCCGTTAGATGCCTGCGTAGTCATCGAGTATTGCCAGGCAGAGCCGAATAAGGCAATAATCTCCGATGACACAATTTTGACGAATCAATCAAAAAAAAATCTCATATTTTTTAAATAAGCATAATTTATAAAGTAATTCCAGTCAAACGAAATTTATTAACATGCACAAAAATAGTTATAACGGGGTTTTACTGTATTTCATGTTAACATTTGTCATATTGAAAGTCCGATTACTTTTACGTTTTTAATTTGAAGTCTGAAGTTTGTACATCTCCATATGCTTTGTTACTAATGACCCGGGTTTCGCTTTTCGGTTTATCTGTTCTATTGAATCCGTATGATAGAATGCCCGAAGATGCCGAAAGGCGAAACCCAGGTCGTTAATAATAATAAAACACCTGGAATCGTATAATACGGTGAAAAAATTGCAATGTATTTTAGTTCTGCATTTTTTAAATATAAGATATGGTTGATAGCTATTTAGACTCGAGCCTTCGTCAGAACTACGATGGCGTGAGTATATATAAATATCTACCAACTATATCTTTACAATTTTGTAGTAGTAGAATTCATTGCTATTTTTTCATCGTATTATAATGGAGTTCTACCATGGAAATGCCAAGTCAATCAAGGTATATTTCAATTTTTTATTAGCTATATATAATAAATATAGATGATATTAATTAGATTTATTTCAAACAATATTTTAGAAAGCACATTCACCTTAGTTTTCGCTGAAAAAGTTAGTTTTTAATATTTGTTTTATGATTGAAAGACACTAAAATAACATATTGATAACATTATGTATACATGTAACGCCATAAAAAATATTGGTTTGAGTTTTGGCTTAAGAATTCTTTAAGTTTCAAATATCATATTTTCATTATTTAGTTAGATTATCAAGTTAAATAAAAAGTTTTACTGACAAAAATTAATAATCTGTTATTTGATAAGATAACAAGTTGATATTGCTTACTTGGAGACCAAAATTTTGGCCACAGAACTAATTACTAAAAAAATATAGCGTAAATTGTGCTTAATTTTTAAACAACATAATTTCGCTAAGAATTGCCATGTGACATTACTGGAGCAATTTGATAGTCATTGTATATTATATATGAAATGGTAACACTTTTGAATAAATATAATGTGAATAATTGTGTCACCAAGTCCATGAATTCAGACAATACGCAATCGAAATCAATTATAAGCATCTGTTTTAATAAATACACATTTATAACATTAATAAAAACTTATTTTTAAATACGTAGTATTCAACTTGAAATAATCGATCAGATTAAATCCTTTTTGAAGAATTTTTTAGTAGTATAAACAATATCTCGTTCGATATTCGAATACATAATATAAGTTTTTGATTTATCATTATAACTAGACCGCTGGCAGACTGTAGAAGTAAAATACTCACGTGAATATAAAAATATATGACAATGTTAATTTTTATCACTGGCACCCTCTTAAAACGGCCAACTTATAATTTAATATAATAATTAATATAACTTATAAAAGTTGATTTATAATTTTTGTGTAATATAAAAAAATATGCGTACGTTTTATTTTACAGTGGCAACACACAAAATTTTTCGATTTTAGTCATGAGTTTTCAAACACTTTTATGCAATATTATTAAGGCGTTTTGACTTAAGAACCTACCCGGTATTACTAAAACAAAGGAGGGCGTTAATGTATTCATGACTTTCCCTCCCCAAAGTGTTTGTCTAGCAACTAACTCTTAAATGCTCGCGGAGCCAGTTTAATTTGGAATACAATTCGCATCATGATATTTCCCTTAGCTGAGAGCTTCTAGGGGGTGTTTTGAGCACGTACACTCTGTTCCGAACTGAAAGCTCACAAAACAAATATTAAAAAGAAACATTTGGTCATTTTGTATTTGATTAGAATTAAGATTTTCAATATGCTTTAATGCACTCGGTCATTTTTTTAAATTCAGAAACTGAGACTATAATTTCATTAATTATTTAGTGAAATTTGAATCGTTACAACTTTGTACGATTCCACATGTTTTGTCACTAAAGACTCGGGTTTCGCCTTTCGGCATCTTTAGGCATTCTATCACACGGATGTAACAGAACAGAACTTTTTGTCATTTCTGTTACATCCGTGTGATAGAATGCCTGAAGATGCCGAAAGGCGAAACCCGGGTCGTTACTGACAAAGCACGTGGAATCGTACAAGTTGTGAAAATTCAAATTTGTTTTTGAAATTCCATCAAGCACCTTCAGTCGATATCATAAATGAATTATTTAGTGATTTTCCAAATATTAAAGACTTGAATGATAGAGATATGGAAGTTTCGTCAGCAGTCGTTTGATTTCTAGACTATTTTTTGACGCCCAATAATAAAGTAAGTCCGAAAATGCTTATAATACTTAAATGTTGTTATAATACTGTTCATTTAAGTTTTACGATTATCTCGATGAAAGGCTCTGTGGAATTATTCGAACAAATAAAATACTTCTGGATGTGTTTCTGCTTATTTTTCCGAATAAATGTATGACATAATTTGAGGTTACCCTGTATTATATAGGTTAGAGCACAAATACCGCTTCGGATGGAATTGTTCCAAGAGTAAACAATGGATTATATAGTCGTGGAAATAGACATCCATATTCCCTATGCATAGGGATGATTTTGGAAATAGCCGAGTTTATCTCCCTGTGTAGAAAATTTTAGAATATGATATGTATATACTAACAGCCATCGTGTTACAGTGTTTCCCAAACTATGAGACGTGGCTAATAAAGAATATACAAAATTTTTTGATATAGCTAATTATTCATGCATAATTTGAACTTTTCTAAAAATGTAGTAAATTTAATCATATGGAAACAGAAATAATTATTTTTCCATCGGAATTATAATCAATAAGTACATAAATAACGAAAAAAACATCATATACATTGCGTACACTGCTGTATATTCCGTTTTTTTATATATAAATATTGACTCGTGGTGTGGTGCGAAAATTAGGAAAAAGCGTTGGTGTGCTGTAGAAAACAAAAGGTTGCGGAGCACTGTTTTACAAGAACGGGAAAACGTTTATCGATCGGTTTCAGACGCTTCTTAAAAAATAAAAAATATTACGAAACATCTAAAAAATAGATATAAAATACTTTAAACATTCAACTTTAAGCTGTGATTCCAGTAATTTTGGTTTACTCGTCGGGTATTTCCAATATATAATAGCTTTCATAAATTTAGTCTAATATCTCCTAAACTCGAAATTATGTATAACCGAACTATAATATAATATTTAAAAATCAATGGTGTATTTATCGAACAGGTAATTTTATTTATGTCACTTTAACGTGGCTCTATTGACATTACCTGTTTGTTTACTGGGCACCTGTTTTTAAAGGAATGCTTCGTAATTTAAAAAAAATAAAAGAGATGAACCATTGACGAAAATGAATCAAAAATAATTTACGTTGTGTAACTATTAAAGCATTGAAACTTTCTATAAAAATACATCAATAAATTTTATTTGTAGGATATATAATACAGCATTAAAAAGATTTTCATTTTGTGGAATATTTGATAATTTTACAGTTGTATTATGTTGAAACGGAAAACTTCTTTTTAGTTTATCGGGGCGTCGGAAAATGCGTTTTTTTTAATATTGATAAGTAACACTATTTCTAAAAACGAATTCTTCTTTGTCACTTTGCACTTAATATGGAGACTATTTAGATTCGTGCAGTGCGATTTATGGGTAGTACATGGGGTTAAAAAAATAAATGAAGATTGAGAATCTCTGGATTGTTTTATGTAAAGTTTTTCCATCAAAACTGATGTAACAAGGCGCTGTTAGATATTTCCCTAATGCCAAACCACCTAATCTTGACAAAAACATCCATTCTCGAAACCTAGCAATCAACTTTTCATCAAGCGCAATGATTCGCTTAGTAAAATAGCATTATCAGATCCAACGATTGATGTTTATTGTATTTAGCTGCTTGCTCTATAAGTTTTTTTTTTTAATTTTTGCCTCCAACGCTATAATAATTAAATATTAGATTGAAACTAACGTTGTTGATATTTTAAAAATCATGTGTGATACCTTCATCTCTGTTTTCATTATATTCACGTTCAATTTCTAGGTTCTGAATTTGCTGTGAAAATAAATACGTCAGTTCGTTTTTAAAAAAGTCAAATATAATAAATTATGACGAATTTTTATTTGAATAAAATTTTCATCATTTGAATAACTGAAAATCTAAAAAGATCGAGTATTCAAATAGTCACCTAGAATCCTTAATTGACATCATGTATTGAATATAGTTTTTCGAAAGTTTTCTGTTATCTGAGATTGATTACGTTCAATAAAATACATTCACAATATTTTTATCAAAAAATAATATCTATTTGAAGCTAGTCAGGTTGTAGATTATGAAAAAAAAGTTAGACGTGTCTCGTAACACACAATAATAATCCATGTCATATTACTACAGTTCCCATTTTACACGTAAAATGATATTTTTGACACATAAATTAATAGTAAAAGCTCACTACTCTTCATTCGTTCCTCCTACAACCAATATACTTTCTTGTATATCGAGGGTCCACGTTCGAGTCCACACGGGACGGATAAAGTAAACATTCGTTGATATTTTATCTCTACTGAAAAGACTACACATAAAATGCAATCCTGTTATTTCAATGCACATTGTATGATATATTTCTATACCCTACTGATGTATTGACTGTCTGACTAAATTTTGGGAATAAATTCAGTCGACGTCAATTAGGATTTATGGACGTGTTCTTTTTTTAAATTTGAAATCAGAATATTTCTCAAGTTTTATTTGAATTTGTTGAATTATAGAATAGTTTATATTCAAATTGCGAGCAAAAATATTTTATTTTAGATATCTCGATTCACTTCTTTCATGGTGCTAAAATTGTATTTTCTGTATTCCAGAATATATTTGGATTATATTGTTAATAAATATGAAAATTCAATTTTTATCAATCAACACAACAGATGGGATCACAAAAAAATTATAAGACACATTGTTCTTATGATGACATGATTTAATTGTAGTTTTTTTTATTATCACCAGGTGTACGAGTTAGAAAGGAGATTTAAGCAACAGAAATACCTATCAGCACCAGAGCGGGAGCATTTGGCATCTCTAATTCACCTTACCCCTACCCAAGTGAGTTTATTTAATAAAATGTTTACTTAAATAGAATTTTATTGTCTATGAACTCCATAGAGTATGATTATATATTTTTATTAGTTTCAACGTATTGTTTTAGAAATATATAGAATTATATTTCTCCACAAAATTAAATAATAGTCCAAGAGAAATATTGGATTGATAATATTTATGTAAATTTAATTTGAATTGTTAAAACTGTGTACGATTCCACATATTTTGTCATTGACGACCCGGATTTCACCTTTCGGAATCTTCAGGCATTTCAACACACGAATGCAACAGAACTGACGTACAATAAACAGTTAGCATCATCTATCAAAGGTATTAATAGAAGGAAAATACAGACCCCAAGACAAGAACTAAATGACAGCTAAAATAAATTCAATAATATTGATCTAATAATGATTAACAAAATTTCCTGTGATAAGTTTCATTAACGATAAATACTTATTAATGAGTCATTCTTGAAAGGATTTTACAATAAATAATAATCAAATATTTTTGCCGGTTGAATTTGAAAATGCCGAAAGGCGAAACTGGGTTGTTTGGGACAAAATATGTAGAATCATACAAAGTATTAATAGTTCAAATTTGATATTGAAATTCCATCTAGAACCTTCAGTTGATATCATAAATTATAAAAAAAAAATATGTTTTGCTTGAAACGCGGTATTCGAATACATTCTCACCACAAAATAGTAATTTATTTTACTTAGTTATAAAATATATTATAAAAAACTTTCTTAAATTATATTATAAAATAAATATTTTTTATTACAAAGTAACATTACCGCCAGTAATAACATACGTACAAATATATTTGATAGGATTTATTAATAACTATTAAAACGCCCGACCAACAACAAGTTACGAAAAAAACATAATTAAATTATGCAAAATTAATTCGCAATGCATACAGATTAAAAGAAATTTGAGTATTTACCAAATAACGCAGCCTTGGGTTTTCTCTTCACTTGAACCAAATAATCCCGTAAAGTTGGCAGTATTGATTTATCAATTACCAGTGCTCTGGCAGTGCTGTGCTGCACCTGTAATACCAACAGCAGCAAATATAATAACATTTTTTATGTTACATTGGAGTGACATGCACACTTTAAAATGCATTTCTCGGTAGATATTTAGTCAATGGCCACTTATATAAATTGAATACACATATCCACATTCTCGTTGACATTTTGTATGAATGGTGAAATTTTATCTTACCGGAGTGTTGCCCGCTATAATTATTCAAAAAAATTCCGTAAACATTGAGACATTTTTCTGGTGTTTCCAACGGCAAAATTTACTTTTGGGATTATCCACTTCGAAAGTATTTAACAAGATTTTTATCGATTATGTTTTTTCCGCGTTCATTATGAATGTGCACGGTTGTTCGCCAGTTGCTTAACCTCTCTTTGTTTCTTATTTCAAAAGAGGGTATGGACATTAAAATAGGATTACGAAACAATTAGCAATCGTATAATCGTTATCTTGACGCTTCTTTGTCAAAATGAATTGGGGAGATGATGGATAGCTTTGAAGATAAATCCATTTTAATGTCTGAATGTTTCTGTTACAGAAATTAAACTTTAATATATAACCGAAGACACCAATCTAAAAGCTTTGTCCACTTAGCTAAGGGGTCATTTTTTTATATATATACATTTTAAATACTCATACTTTTTGTAATGAATAACGTTTTATTTAAATTTTACTGAAAGCATGAAATTTATCAAATCAAATGATTATAGTGTATATGATAAAATACCTAATATTTATTTTCCTTTTATCGGCAATGCTTTGGTGTTTTTTGTAATTTCAGCGAGGACTGTTACCAATTATTTCACTTTATTGAACAATTTAGCTCATTATCTCAAAAACGACGATCTTTCTAACAATTTTTTGGTAGTCAACCGGCTAAAGCTTGTTAATTGCGTCGTTCGCATGAGATGTCAGATATTTTTTTAATATAGGTGAACAATTTTTTTAATGAGTTTCTTGAATCGATTTCCATAAATGTTATAATTAGGTTTTCTCGTCTGTTTTTTCTTTAAATCTAAAATTTTATGTTGGTAGTCCTAAACTAAGTACCCGATGGAAATAAAATTTAAAACCTTTTTTTTTATATAATATATAGGATAAAAACTGTTTTGGCGTTAACTATCAGATCGAGTTCATCCGTATATTCATAATTTAGTTCAGACATTTTCATTACATTTATCGATAATGCATATCACATTGTAAAGAAAGTTGGTTTATAGTTTTTTTTTCTGTAAAATTTGATTCTCACAAAAGTGAGTGTATCTGCCGGCATTTTTTCTCGTTATGCGTATTCCCATTGCACTCGCATTCATAGAAACGGCTGCCCGAGTTCATTCGTCAAATGGGCAAGATATTAATCTATCCACATTTGGCTTGCGAATGACTGTCGCCCCCGCTCAAACATTTGGAGAGGTGCGCAAACATTTACCAGTAACGAAGGGAGGCCGTTGTAACTTCGTAGCGGAGAGCTGTATTAAGTTGTTACGAAAATATGTAATGGGAGCATTGCTGACTGTTTGCCGAGCACTTCCGCACTGAGATGAAGTCTGGGTGAGCGTCCGCGACTTCACGTCAGTCGAATGGAAAACGTCGGCGCTTTTAGCCCTAGAAAATGGCAGACGATGTTCGGGCGAGATAGATTTGTTGCGTGAAGATTGGGCGCAGAGTTTAGTGACAGGGGGTAGTATGTGATACGGACGCCGGGCGCTGCTGCCAGTTCTGTTCTATTCATAATAATCATAATGGCGGCTCGGCGGCTAAACTTGAAATTTTGGAAACTACCTGTGCATATTAGGTACTGTTAATTTATAGGTAGAATAAATTTTGTAGTTTCATAAAAAATATGTTTGTTGGATTCGGCGGTAGCTTTGTGAAAATTTAATACATTATAAACGTATCGATATAAGATGTATGAAATAACGAACTGTCAGTTCTGTTGCAGTCTTATGATAAAATGCCTACACATGTCGGAAAGCGAAACCCGGGTAGTTAGTGACAAAACGGAATTGAATCATACAAAGATTCAACAATTCAAATTTGATATTGAAAGTCCATCAAACATCTTCAGTCGATATCATAAATAATAAAGTTACCAGTTTAAATATTTAATATATAAATATATTATGTCACAATACAGTCATCTAAATGATTTCGTAGATACTGTTAAAGATCAATTGATTCTAAGAAACTAATTTTTAAAAATAGTATGCTCCTATGGTCACAATGAATAGTATTGTGTTATGCTCGTATGTTTTTTTTAAATATATACCACGCTAATGTTTAAAGTAGTAAAATAACTTTAATATGAGAGGAATTTTCTGTATTAACTCTTAAAACATTAGTCTGAAATTTCATGGCTTCAATACATTTACAGTCGAAGAGTTTATATTTTCTTTTTTGTTAAAAATACCGGCTTTCTTAGTGTCTGCAAATTTTGTATATTATTCCCAAATGTTATTATGTAAAGTCATTGCCTGCACGTAGAGAAATTATTTTAATATTAATTGTAAAAATAAGTTCTTAATAAAAAAAAAATTAGCACGTGCAATATTCGGGTCTTATAATAATACTTGATCATGTATTGACCAGTTAATCGCATACTCATAAATACACGTTCCAATTTCAAAATGCAAAAACCGCGCGTGCCGTACCATTCAGATTTCACTGACACAGACTGGAAAATAAGCATAATAATTCGCACACGACAAAATATTCTAACAATCGAAATAGTAAAAGCGCAGACCAAATAATAGAAACGATAACGCCCTCAAACAAACGCGGCAGCCCCCGCTAAACGCGACGACAGGGCCAACGACGGCGATTATTATCAACAAAGCGGAATAATTTATTCGGCTGTCATGCGCAGTGGCCGAGTTATGAACTGTTTAATTATGTGCGTGACGGGTCGCACTTGCAGGCTGGCCAACGTGGTACGTGTTCATAATCGTAATTCATAAATGGGAGGCATTTCGGATGTGATTTATTTAATTCGAGCTATTTTGTAAACCAACAAAGTCATCGACAATAAAGCCGCATTTATTTAATTACTCTCGTTATTAATATTAATTATATGCTAGATTTTTTGCATGCCTAAAATTTGATGTCAATTTATGTTGTATCTTTGTTAGTGAATGCTAAAAATAAATATCTTTACATTGAAAATAAATTACACGGAACAACTAACAATACAATATACTTTACGCTTTTACTTAGGATTCAAACAGGATGTAGAGAGCGATTACTAATAAGATCGAGAGCGTAAATAGATTACTAATAAGATCTAGCTCAATTCTTTTACCGCGGTCGTCTGAAAAGATAGAAGATGGGTTCCATTTAGTTGTTGTAAAAAAAATTCTATGAAACAATTAATTCCTGTTTTCTGACAAGTTTATATGCTCAACATTAGGAGCTGAAATTATGGAAAAATATGACGTTTTTTTTTAAATTAAATCATTTGAGCTTTATTTTTACTCCATCCGCTTCCGATTTATAAATTCCAAATGGCGATATTTTAGCAGATTTTTTGAACTAAAACTGCTTGTTACGTAATTGCTCAACCTCTATATTTGAAAAAAGAGTAATGATATAAGCACTGAACAAATGGTTCGTTAATCGCTCTTGCTACTCACCGTTTTTGGAATCGGTTAGGCGAAAGGGAATATTTGGAATTTATTAATATCTATTCATTTTTAAATAAATTCTTAAGCATATTGAAACAAATATTTTACAAACACTCATTACTGGATTTCAATGCCAGTTTGAGAATCGTAAAAGAAATGTCTTATTAAAAATCTATGGAATTTTAACGGTTAAGGTTACCGCACTTAATATCATTTTCAACCACGCTTTCTGTAAAGCCAAATTTGTTCTCACACCATATCGAGGGTAAACAAATTAAATGTAGGCGACAAGCGTGAATCAAATAACGCCTGTTATGATCGCCGATGTCTGTTGCTAATAAACAATGGGGGCTTATAATTTAATCCGGGATTAAAGCGCCCCGGGCGACGGGTGCAACAATAATAAGGCGTTAAACGGGAACACTTCCCGCTTTATTGCGCAGCGTGAGGTCCATTGTTACAACCGCTGAACCGGGACTCGAACTTGATCGACATGATTTGCACACTTACGTGCATTTCATTAGGGCACATAAATAAAGGTAACGAATAAACAATAAAAACGTTAATGCTAATTAACTAATTATAAGTACAATTTTTTCTCTCTATGGATTTTGGAAAAAGAAACTATTTCAATTGAAAATGTTTTTTTTTATTTAGCTATCGATCAGTCAATAAAATCGAAATCATTCAGTAAATTAATTCATCAATAAATGGTACATCGATTAAATTAACCTATTTGTAAATGTAATCATTTACAAACAAGTGCTCATTTGTTTTTCGATTTTGGCTATATACTCTGCAAATTCCGTGGCGAATTAATTTGATACAATTCAAAACGTAAATATTACAGTATTTTCCGAACATAAAAATCTTAAAAAATTCTATTAAAATTTTAAGAGAAATAAATATACTTTTATATATTATATCTCAATGAATTGGCATTTACTTAATAATACGGCAAAAATATCAAAGTATTTAATTAAAAAAAATTGTTTGTTGATTGTTATTTCAGCTTTGTCGATGGTAAAGCGGAAATAGCTATTAACAACTATACAAAACTGAACTTTGAACTCTTTTGCGAATCATGGGGTGGGTTCCTGATTTGGAATTTTAATTTTTTTGATATGCGATTCTTAGTTTATTTTATTTTAAAATAAGATATTTCAACAAAGTAATTTTACACAAAATTTAAGTGAAATTAAAAATATACGTCACGAAATTTTATCATTTATTTAGACAAATATTTTTTTCTCGTTTTCACAGAATGTATAAAAAGTAATTGTTTGTAATCACAATGTATGTTTTCCAATCGGAAAACATACATTTATCACTGGAAAAACATGTTATAGCACTGATATTCAAGGAAAGTATTTCAGAATTAATATTTATTCATAGAACAATGACGATTGCTTTATATCAAGACCAGGTACGCCTGGTACTGTTGTTGTAATACTGTTGTTGTTGTAATACTGGTTGTTTTATTTGCTCACCTCTTAAATTTAGAAAAAACATATTTATCCTATTTTCAACTGACTTAGTTATATAGACGAAATAAAAAAAATCAACGTTTACCCTTCCCCCTTAAAAAAGATCGAAACTCAAATAGTCGGCTGCATAAACCACAGCTCGTTAATGTTCCTTAATACATTCTATACCCAATCATTATAATACATATCTTTTGATTACTCGTTTTTAAATTTCGGCGTCTTTCGTAGAGTATGAACAAATTTTATTCATTTCTCCACAACTTCCACCCCTCATTACGCAGGGAAATCTACCCTCCCAGCCCTCTCGTGATCGAAAATAGCAGCAAGCGACATCACGGCACACAAAATATTATTTTGTTGACGAAATCTTACAACCCCATTGTTCGCCAGACTGAAATGAACAGTTCTGCCAACATTTCATTTTTATTATTTGACAATTTCAAATTAAGAATAAAATGTCAGCGACAAGGGGAACGACAGTATTGACAAAATGTGCGTGCTTAAATTCTCCGATATAAATATTATAATACTACTTCTATAAAATTTTATAACATAATATAAATAAATAAAGATCATTAAAAATCATTAAAAATTACGTTTAAAGATAATCTTGGCCAATATAAATTTTACAATATCGTAGTAAATTTATTAATATAATTGATTATATGGCGAACAAATTTCAGTAACTACTTTCATTACGTATTAACTGTCACTTCTCGGTGGAAAAGTATTAAATAAAACCAAAATGTTATAACCTGTTTCAATAATCATGAATTTTATAAATTGATACACGAGAAAATAAAGCATGACTATTTATATAAATGTCATTTATAAAAAGTTTATAATTACTAAACACACAAGATCAATTGTATATTACACAAGAACAAACCCAAAGTTTTAAGATCAGTCTGACGAGTTTTATCGTAAGAAGTTAAACATTTTTACAGTATTACAATCAAATAAAGTTGTCGTTTTATTACAATGTGTTGCTAGAACGAAAATTCCAATTTTGGAGATATTATCAAATAAAATTTTAAAATCGCATTCGTAACTGTCAGCGCCCTCCCAATACCGAATGACATTAATTTCGAAGCTGGCATTGTTGAAAAATATTGAACGAATCTTACTACCCCAGCGTATTTTTATTCAAACTCAATAAGCCATTTTAAAAACAAAGAGATCAGTTTTAAAAGAAAATGAACTAACTTCTGTTTGCGGAGAGGAATCCCTCCGTATTAAATAAAAGATTCGTCTAAAATTTCACCAAACGTCATCGATTTTTAAATTCATCCCCCGTCTCTCTGCTAATAAAAATCGGAACGTGCTCAAGTGACTGTCGATGGAAGCAGAAATCATATCGGCTTTGTAAAATCTCAGCCCCTGAATATTGTCTATGCTTTTTCTTTCTCGTTTTATTATTTTGTGGCACGCACGCCAATTTCGTATTGTTAAAAGTGAACCGGGGTCGTAAAATTAATCTTAATTAAGACAAAGTTTGTTTTACTAATTATTAAATATCATTTCTGGTTTTAGTTTAGACATTGAAAATAATGAAGGAGTTTTGAAACGCATGTGCCTAGCCATGTCTGTGCCATTTAATGCTAGTTATTGAGACATAGACAAAGCTCTCATACTCTTTTTAAGGTGACAACACTTGTCTGTCAGAACTGTTACATTTGCATGAATTTATGATTGTAGGTGTCAGTGTTATTTGTAGGTTTCTACTGTTATTTATTGTTTTCTTTTTTAACTATATAAAAATACAAGTATTATGTTATGTCATCGTTACAATGAATACTAGATTTCAAAAAATAGTATGCCGATTTAATGCAAGATATCACATGTAAACGTTGATCAATTTTCCACGCCTTTACACCCATATCATTAAAACCCAATTCTCAGATAATTCGATTTTCAAACATATTACATTTTTATACACCATTATCCATTAATTCTTTCACCAAAAAGCTATATGTAGTTATTGACTTTTAAGCGCTTTCCGCCCCGAACGATTTATTGTGAGATATTCATATCTACATATTTTATGATATCAAATTAGTTTTATTGAACAGTTTTACTGTCTACTATTTTTCTACGACTTTGGCACAGAAGACAATGTCAAATTTAATGCGAAAAACAAATAAATTTTATATATTCAAATTCAATATTACAAAAGAGATTTTCAGAATATAGCTATTAAGTATTATATTACATTAAAACTTTATACAAATTTAAGAGTAGGTTTAATAAATGAAGAGCGGAAGTAAAACCTGGCATGTTGGATTTAAAAACATTTGAAGATTTTCTTTCGCATCCGCGATTTCGATGGCGATGTTGACATCCATTAAAGTAATTCTTCCTCATTCTTTAAACTAGTCCCTATTTTTATTCGCTGCACTAGTTCAAGTTAAACAGCGGCGTTTCGTGATACTAGTAATTTGATATTAAATATTATTTGTTAAGTATTTGTCATTAATGCTGTATTGGAACAACTTTAGTGCTTTGAAATACTAAAGTTTGATGGTATTTTTTTTATGGAATTAGTAGAAAATATAGAACAAACCTAATTAAGTGATATTCATAAGTATCACTTTTAACATGTTAACTGTCACTTCTTGATGGAATCATGATATTTAAATTAATAAAAAACATATCGTTTAGTACTTATTTCCACAATATAGTTCATGATCAGAATCGGTTTCACATCACGTTAACAAATGTATCTACAGCTGTGTATCAAAATAAAATATTTTTTTAGTTGATAATGGTCGTGATGAGCGAAACCGATCTTGATCATAAAACATATTGTAAAAATAGTAGTAAAAATCTGTTTTTATTATTTAAAATATCATACCTTTCCATTAAGAAGTTACTGTTAACACCTTAAAAGTGAAATGAAATAATTAATTTATTTATTAAAAGAATTGTTACTTAAGTAATACAAATATATAAACAAAACATCCATTAACTAACCATTTTTTATTCCTGATATCCTGTTTTCTATTCAAACTATAATTTAATCAAAAATCGAGAGATCCACGGTGATTTTGATGTTTCCCAACAACCTACATTACCCTAAGCACTGTTATGTACCCGAAAAAAATAAAATATCGATAAGAGAATTTTTGTAGTCTGTTCAAAAATGTTACGAATTTAAATTGCACGAATGAGTGATTATTTTACTATATAACATTTTGCCAAGCAAAAGAAGGCACGGATAATATATAAATTTGAAATATCAATAATTTTTTATATGTCGTTTATTCTCGCTTGACAATATATTATGTGAAATTTATAAAAATTTAATTCGAAAAAACCTTCTACAACACTTCCCTGAATTGATTACGCCGAACCATTGCGCTCGGGTGTATAAGTTAAAGTGCTCCTTACCATGTTCACGCAATGATAGTTTTATTGAAAAAGCGCCTCGATTTTTTTATCGTTAGATACGATACGTATGCGATCCTCGGTAATAATATGATCTCAGCTGTACGATAAAATTTGCTCTTGGACAGAAGTGGGATTTACTGGAGCAAAATTGAGGGCTGCATTTTCGAACAGTTTTGAATGAGTTAAGACTAAAGAGAGAGAAGTGAAGTTATGAACACAGTGATGTTTATATTCATTGCAATTCGTTCTCAATTTGAATGTGGATCTGTCAAAAAAAAAACACATTTTATTCTTAAATTAAACGAAATGTTTCACTGCAGTAAAATTTGGCGATTTCTTATGTCAATATATAAATATATTTTTTTTAAATAATAATAACACATTTTTTAGTAATATTTCCACAACATATTTTATAGTATGGCTCAGTTTTGCATATACCGAGCATTACCAAGTGTTAAAAATGCTCATTGATTAAATTGAAGAAATAGTAGAATAAAGTTGGTTTTCAATTTAAAAAATACCATGCAATTCCATTTAGAAGTAATAATTAACAAATTAAAAGCAAAACAGGTATATTACTAAATAAAACATATATATATGTAAAGTGACTTTATTATATTAATTATATAGTTAGTTTTTAATTTATCTATATATAAAATATAAATATCAATGTATGAATGTCTGTTTGTCCTTTATGCTTTACTATACCATTCATCTGATCGATATGGTACTATTCAAATTTCTCAAATACACCCACGCAAAAGTTTCTAGTATACCTACCCCCCAAAAAAATCGATGTATAAACGAATCAATATTTTTATTATTATCACTTATTAACACAACTAAATTATTAACAATTAAATTGTTTGTTATCATAACGAGTTTCCTTGAATTTCCTTACTCTGAGATCGCAGTAACACGCGACGGGTTAGATAGTACTTAAAAAAAAGGAAATTTCTTTAATCTTTCTTTTGCCTTGAGCCCTATTGTGTTATATATACTAAAGGCAATCTTATCAATTAACCTATGAGCCATTATAAGATCGGACCAGTATTTTACGGAATTTTAAATAATACGAGCATAATAAATACAGTGTTTTTTTTTTAAATTGTTCCAAAGGCTGTTTGCACGTTACGTGAATCGGTGTAACACTGTAATCTAAATTTAGTTGTCTATGAAAATAAAAGTGATTTGTAAGTTATTATTGCCAAACGAAAACGTCGCCGCTGTACGCCGGAGCATTGCCATTATTTAAAATTGAAACGAGCGCCTGATTAAGAAAAAAACTAAGCACTCTCTCTTGAGAAGCCGGAGACAATGATGATGGCCATATTGGCGGTAATGACTGACAGCGCCGGATGTGGCGAGGATGCGGGCGGAGGGAAGCGTCCTCATCTCATTTCGTAATGCCGCAGAGAGAGGGTTGAGTGAAATTATTATGCGGGGAATATGGTGTGCACAAAGTTGCCAGAGAGAAAAAACAATTTAACAATTTTGTATTAATGCCTTTGATAATAAATTTAAAAGTGCTTTAGTAATATTATTTTAGTTATATATTATAGGTCAAATGGACTACGCGATGCTTATCTCAACAGAAGTCTTCTACGAGGTCTGCTTGCAAATCAGCCAGATTTTCTATGGCACTAAACTGACCTATTTTTGGCATCACATAAATATTTTTTAACGCTTGTTTATTGTAACGTACAAATATTTTTTTACATATGTACAAACATGATTATACTTATAATGCCATCATAAGTAAAAAGACAGCCTTGTATTTGTGATAAGTAACCGACATATTCTAAACATCTAGGTGATTTATTTCATTAAGTCTTGTGAATGACATTTATGTTATTGATTGAATTGTCATTTATTTGGTAAAACTCCATTATAACACAGTGAAATATTAGTGCTATTTTTTTCACGGTGTGATATTTACTGTCTTTTACAATGTTATTTTTAATTATACTTTAACCTAACGTTGTATTTTTATAATTGTAATAAAAAGCCTTTCCACCAACTGGTTACGACTTAAAGTGATATTTATATTTCACGATAGTTGATAAAAATAAAACATCGATTAAAAAATAGTCATTTTGATCGTATTTATGAAATTACTTATGAATTAAATACAATAACAACACGATTTTTTAATACAATATACACTGTTGACTCCTTTCATATTTTGTCACCGTTCTTCTTTATCGAATCTATTACGTAAAAGGTTAAAAGTTGGCTTTGCTTTGTGTCAACATTTTAGATAAAATAACTAATTGTTATTCGAGTTCACCCTGTTCATCAAACAGATTCAAGTGCGCCATATAGCTACCTACTTTGCAACCTCTTATGTTACTTTACTTTGTTCGTACTTTATATCCTGTTTGCAAGACACAATAACTAACAAAATTGCCATGCTTAAAAAGCACACTCCCATAATACAACTAGGCACATAAATATATTTACATTACTCTATGGACAATTTGGAATACAACGCATAAAGTTCTTTTACATAATGTTGATTGATTTCGGTACGTGGATATTTAATATTACATTTCAGCAATATTAACAAAGGAATAAAATTAACAATGACATTAGATATCGTTTTCTAACTGGATAAGATTCACATTTTGAATGAAAATGTTTCGTTTTACGTGATATAATACAGGGCAATAATAAATCCAGAAAATGGTCAAACTAATATTATTCTACGGTATACGTATTAGTTTAATCCAGTGCTCCGCAACCTATTGTCTTCCACAGCACATAAACGCTTTTTTTTCAAAATTTCGCTGCACACTACAAGTCAATATTTACATACAAAACGGAATATGCAACATCGATGCATTTATCATTTTTTCTGCATTGTTTTCTTATTTACGTATAATTTTATTTCTTATAAATTTACGTTTTATATTGTAGATTGTGTGTAATATTTATGTACTTACAATACATACAATTCTAACGAAGAAATAATTATTTCCGCTTCCATGTGATTACATTAACGCATTTTTTTATAGTGGAAACAGATTATATGATTTTACTTCTATTAGAAAAATGCGCTGCGTTATACCAAGCATTGTCTGGCTGCGCATTGGTGTGCCGCGGCACACCAGCTGTGAAGCACTGTTATATATGATTCAATGCTGGTTTTATTTCCAAGCAAAATTTTACTTTAGATAATTATATTTTCAACTTTAAAAAATCTGCATTTGCAATTTACGATCGTTCATTTCAAATTACTTTTGTTGATGTGAACTCCTTTCGTCATTTCAATTAAGAATTTGAATTATCGTTAACTTTGTAATCAAAAAAACTTTGTGATATAATCGATCTGAAGATGCATCGCAAAGAAGCGAAACGCTTACCACATATGGTCATACGCTATATTGAATAACGATGTTTAAATCTAATCTAAATGGTATGATAAAAATAATCTTAAAAAAATATTTCATATATTCAATATGATAAATATAATGTGTGTCTATTGAAGTCGTTGAAACTTGTTCATTCACATGGTGATAATCCGACGTGGGAAAGTTGCAAATCTTTCGCGGCGGAAATCCTGGACTTATTCTGCCCACAAAGGACCACCTCGTGTCTAATGAGGCGGTCAAATCCAATAATTTGGCGTCCGTGAGTCTTCATAATTCGCCAGGGCCGCCAAAGCACCGCCGCCCATTCGCATTATGCACCTGTGGCCCTGTCAAGACGCCATTGTTGTGGTACCTGTGTGGGGAATTAAGCTTTATAAAGATTATTATATTTTGTTATAATCCGTCAAGTCAGGTACAAAACGTATTGTGTTGCCATATGAATGAAGGGTATTTTAGGAGATTCGATTTGTTTTGTTGGCATCAATGATGTATTGGTAGAAATGTATTTTTTTCTGTATCGATAATCTCGACACCATTGTTAGCAGCGATGTTCGAAATTCAAAATTTGCGATTTTTTACATTTGATGCAATAGGAAATTTTTATAATGTTTGACGGAAACAGTTAAGTAAGCTCATTTAAAATGAATTGAACAAAAGCATTCGAGGTAAGCTCAAGCTAAAAAAAAACATAAACATTAAGCTTGGAATTTCTTGAATTTTATGCAAATTTATTATTTCAGACTTAATAATAAATACTTACTTATATACAATTTAACTATATGGTATGCCATACGTACATATCAAGTGGAAATGTATTTTCATTTGTTAAATTAAAGTTGATAATTCAGACAGCAAAAATGCACTTAACCTCTCAACGAAAGTAACATGATCACTTTTTAAGTGCTAACTATTTCCACAGTTATATATTGTAGAATCATAATTAGCACAGGTTTTTCTTATCACAAGCATTATCACAAATACAAATAATTATTCGTCAGTTCTGTTGCATCCGTGTGATAGAATGCCTGAAGATGCCAAAAGGCGAAACCCGGGTCGTTAGTGACAAAAAATGTGGAATCGTACAAAATTGTAACAATTCAAAAAAAAAAAAAAAAGTTGTCTACGGTTGTGACGAATGTTCTGAAGTGGACTGGCAAATATCTGCTGTAATAGAGTTTTACGCGTACTAATCTTTAATATATAATATTTCAACTGTTTATACAAGTAAAATTATTTTTTTGCTTAAAATACATTACCGCTCTAAAATTTTCAAAATTGAAAGTTATTTATTAATCTCTATAGTAGTATCGTTGTATTCCCTATCTCGACTGGGATTAGAATATTGGTTACCAGAAGTCAATCAAATATCACCCATCTATACAACACAGAAATAAATTTGCATTGCGTATAATTTTACTGAAGGTCCATAGTTCATAACAAATAACACGCCCACTTTACATAGCATGTATGCCCAGTACGCCACTGCATTTTTAAGCCACGTATTGTATAATTTAGGTTTATATAGTCAAATATATATTGATCTTTCTGTTAATAATTTCAGTATTAAACGTCATAAATTTCAGTACTTGCGTATTTATCTAGAAATGTTTTTTCCATTGCTCTTATGGGAGACTGATTCTTCTCAAACAGGGGCGGCGGTGTGAAGAAAGCGCCCCTGTTGCGCACGACGGGTCGCCGCCACACTTCAATGCGTGTAGTTGAATTGTATGGCGGTCATGAGAAATTTGTCAAGACATGGGGACTTGCGTTCATTTAGCTATTGCTAATGTGAGATCAATCACAACGTCTAGGTGCCATTTGACGCCTATTATAAATACATGACTTTTACTCGTGTTTTAATAATGGGGGTTGTACGTATATTGTTCATTAGAGTGATAATAATATGGGACCGATGTTAACCTGTCAAAAAAAAAGAAATGCTAACGTTTATAGAATATCTATCATATTTTCATGACAATATAGCTCTGAAATATCGAATAAAAAGTTACTGGAATTTTCATTAATTATTTGAATTAATATAAATCCATGTTTTTTTTTTCACTTCAGAAGTGTTAACTGTCACTTTTTGGCGGGAACGCCGTTGAAAATACTTGCAATTATTGAAACCGGTCCTGATTATTAAATATATGGCGGAAATAGTACTAAAAATATGTTTTATTATTAAACATATAAATTGATGTGTGTTAACCTATTTCCTCATTGATAAATAAAGTTATTCAGTAATTTCAGAGCTAAGTAAAGTTATGAAGGTTGACTGTACAATTTAGACCATAGTTTCTCAGTCGGTGGTCCGCGAAGATTTTTGGGTGAGCCGAAACAATCTTTTATTTTACCTTGTACTTTATGGATTTCTTGCTAACATTTTTTAAAACACCAACAGCATTTTGTGTTGCAAAATTAATCGTTTTGAATAAAAAATCAATTATGTAAATATTAATTATTTTAATCCAATGTTGATGATCCGTAAAACATTTTTGGATTTTTCGGTTGTCCGAGGATGTAAAAAGATTTAGGAACTATGAATTAGATTATTTTAATACAACAATGAACAACAACATGAAGAACAACGACATCAGCTAAAACAGTTGAGACGTTAGCAGTCAGCGTGTTAATTCATACAGACCTAATAAAATTGACAGCTTTTGAAATAACCACATCTTTTTTTTTTCTCAAAGTGTTCTTCATCTTTTTCACTAAACTCTCATGTGATACTTGAAGCCTTATTAGCAAGGAGAATTTGGAAACAACGAGCTTATTACAATAGTCGAGTTTGACTTATAATTAGAAATTAGAAATTTGGTTTGTTACTGATGAATCTATTCGCAACAGAGGTAGTTAAATAACCTTCGATGTGAAAGAACCTGAACAAAATATTAATATACTTTGATTAATATTGTATATAATTACTGAATGTAAAATGTTATGGGTTTTATTGCATAACGATTGATATTCCGAAATGTAATTAATATATATTATATGTACACATATGTTTGTATGAGTTCTATTTGACGTGAAAGTTTTCATTGATGTATAATTATAAAAATCGTATTTACAGTCTGGAAAAATAAAATGTTAAATTAAAAAAAAATGTTTTAATAAACTCCACATGTTTCAAAAAAATGTCCAAGCTTGATGACTTTTATATGAAATAAATAATTTTAAAATCAAGATAAAAATTTATATTTTAATAAATTGTTTTTAACTAACTTTTAAAAAATATTTCTTGTATTTTTTTAAGAGGCTTAATATACTGTTAGACCAGTGGTTCTCATGTGTGGCCACGAAAGGATGTAAATATTAATATTTAAAAGATACGTGTTTTTACAAATGAATTTGTAAAATTATTGTAATTTAAAAATTGATTGAATAAACCTGAATTATCCAGCATTTAGTCGAGTGTACGTAAAGGACCGTTTTAATGACAAAACTGTTCAAAAATTTTGGTAGAAGTTATACATTGACCATGAATCAAGTCAATATAAAGAATTAACAACAATTGATTTATTAATTTTGTCGATGTTAACTACAACTGTATATTGTGGAAGGTCATTCAGTGTAATGCACTAATTAAAAAATAAATATCGAAACTATTTTATCACATTTGGTGCGGCCACGAGATATTTCCATTATAAAGCGCCCACAGTGAAATTTCACGTGAGATCCACTGTGCTAGACCAATATGCATTTTTTCATAAAATATTTTCAAGGTGATTTGATATTTTTCTGTTTAAAATCACACGATTTACTTAAACAAATCTCATAAAATCACTGATCTGTCAAAAATCATTTCCAACTCTTCGTAACACTCGCAGGAAAAGTCACATCGCAATCATTACAGCATTTGTCAATCAAACCACCGTTCTTCAAGATTGTTCATTGGTTCGTGCGTTATACAGGAGTCCTAATAATGCAAAGCGCTCCGGGCAATCGATATTGTTATATGGGCTTCATTTCTACGTGCGGGCCCCTTCATATTTAATATCGCAATGTCTCATAGATTGATCAAGTCGGTTCTCACTCCGTAAGAGGTCTCTCACATCAGCGGTTAATGTGCTACCATTATTAAAATGTTGTAATCGCAGTTTTGCCAACTGAAAATTTTTAGATATGTGTATTGTATTATCAATATTGTGCAATGTATTAAATGCTGCGGGTATAAGATTTATTCTGCCCTGTTAAACATATGTATGTTTCCTGAAAGGTTTATGCATATTAGTCGTTTTATATTGGCCATGTTTCATTCTTTATACATTGGGACAACTTGGAATATGGATTAAGTTTCTATGAAACAAATTATACACCCAGTCCTTTTTTTACGCGATAATTGGTTCCAGAAAAAGGCGCGTAAAAAAATGATTTCACGCAATTGCATTATATTTCTTTACACACCCTAAAACATAAATTCGCATAATATCCGATACACTTGTCAAAATTTGGCAATTGTATGTGTAATTAAAAAAATGGAATGCTTTACAAAATTAAGTTTTAAAAATATACATATTTTTTTTATTTAAAAAAATAATGAAACGTACGTGCCTAGCATCATATATAAATGTCTTCTTTAAAACAAATTTGGGGGAAAAAATGCGTAAAAACGAGTGAAGTGCTTAAAAAAATGTAGCGGTGCCGTCCAAAAAAATTGCGTATAATTGAATTCGCGTAAAAAAAGGACTGGGTGTACTCAACAAATCCAAATAAATTTTTATGAAAGTCCATGCTACAAACAATAATTAGATGTCTACAAACGTATTAACCCACCAGCATTTCAATTCAAAAGTGGTCCACTGCCAAATATCGTTGTTGAATGATTATTAATTGAGTTTTGTACAAACAGTATTTTAATAGTACAAATAGTACACTCGTCCCTCGATTTACGCGATAGATATGTTTTCAATATATAATACATGTGTAAATAGTTATCGCATAAGAAATGCAAGTAACTCATAAATAATCAAAATATAGGTTACACTACACAAAAAAACTACATAATTGATCACATCGATTTCAAAAAAAGTTCCATTTTCAACATTCCGAAAAATCCGCGTAAAAGTCATTTGTTATGTAAAAAAACATTTATTCAAAAATGTTGTAGGTAACATATGCAAAGATTCATTTTGAGTGCATTTTAAAAATGTATTTTTCTTGAACACCTTAAAGTGAAACCGCGTAAATCAGGGGAGAGTATGTACATTATATTTTTTTTTTTTTTTTGTGTAGCTGTGTAATGACGGAAAAATAACATGAGTGACATAAATGTGGCAATTTACACTGTTTCAACAATTAAAATTTGATATTGCAATTTCATCAAGCACCCTCAGTCGATAACGTAAATTATTCCAATCGATAAGTTCAGTTTAGTCTTTCGTTGCAAGAAAAAAAAAATACTGTCAAGCGGTGAACCTAAGCGACTCTGGCGACGTGAATATTCCACGATATATACATTTTAAAATTGATTTTTTTATTTCTATGTAAATTTTAATGTTTTCTGATTTTCTATTCCATATTTATAGCTTGAGAAATATATAAAATTAAAGTAACTAGCTCCATTTGAATTAAGAATATTGTTTATTAGTTCACATTGTCGCCACGGGACAGCTCATACTTCAGCGGTTAAGGGCTACGGGCTCGTAATTGCATACAATTACTTTAAAGTCACACGTATATTTTTGAGACGTGTGTTTTTAATCGTTCATTTTATTTCGACATAGAAATTTAATTCCATTGCACTTTAAGCACTGATATACTCTGCCCTTTCTTTTTTTTCGTATAGGTATCAGTGGCTATACATTTTTTATATACATATAAAAAAACTCCATTTTTTGACATCAAAGCATAACGCAAATCGCACTAAAGCAAAAACGGAATTTGCAACTTTCAAGCTAGTGACATACAAACGAGAATATACACATTACATATGTAAATTTACGTTTACTCCCCAAAAAAAACCAGACTGACTCTTACTTCGATAAATGATCAAGTCCCAATGTGCCTCATTTCAGAATTTATTAGCATAATATGAAACCAGGGTGTTTAAACTGAAGAGATGATGTATTGTGTAGAAAAGTAAATGTACCTTTAAACATAGTTCTCATGAAGGGTAAACCGAAATAGCTATCAAATTTAATAGTACTAATAAAATACATTGCTATTTTTTCACCGTGTTATAAAAACAACTTAAATTGTGATGACATATTAAGAATTCAAATACTTCAAATTTGGAATTACCATGGCTGAAAAAATATTTACTAGCACACTTGTACTAATTGTTTCGTACGCGATATCTCAAAAAGGCGTCTATATTTGTTACACATGATGAAGATTTTCAAGAAAGTTTCATGATTGATGAACATTGATTGCATATTTCACGGGTGTCTTAGAAAAGCTTTTTTCATTTAATCCACTGATTTCTGTTCGAAGGTATAGGTATTTGAGATGAATAAAAATGCTCTCCCCATTTATGAATATACCGTATTCCGGCGTTGCAAGAGAAATTAACTAACTATTTGCCCTATCTTTTCTTTCACTGCTGTCTTTTGAGATACCTCCATTAGGGGGTCATATTGATAGCGGACAAGATTTAAAAAAAACAGATTTTTATCACACACTTCCCGTGGCATTAAACACCTAAAAGGGATTTTGATAATTGCATGCATTCATAAAAAAATTTCATTTTGTTTTCATATTGCTTAGTATAATATAATTATGATATCATAAAATCCTTTCTTATCATATCAACAAAGCCTGATAACTATGTTTACATATAGAATACCTTACTCAATAACCCACTCCAAAATGACAAATTAAAGAAATGGCCTCCAAATATTATCTCGTTCACTGCTGAGCATTTTAAAAGATATTCCAACTCCTAGACTTCAAAAATTTATTGAATAAAATTGGTTTGAAACAATCTTATCGAGTTTATCAGGACAAATCAAGCAATGCATTAACTCAAAAATTAGAGTGTACAATAAGGTTTTAACCACTGTTAATTCATATAATTTCGGGTATCAATTAACAACACAGTAAAATCAGCCGTCTCAACAGTTGAGACGTTAGCAGTCCGATGGTTAATTATCAATATAATTCACCGCCGCCAGGTGTTGAATTACATATTATATTATACTTCAATTAAGAAATAGGTATGTATGATAATACAATGCAAAAAAACTATCAACATTTCATTCCATTAAAGTGTCAATTTTTCTCAAAAATAATAGAATAATTTTTCTTCTTCTGAGCGTATTACTAAAGTATGTTCACAAAAGTAACTTTGTTTATTTTCCAGCATCAGATTTAAAATTTATTCCTGAGCACGGCGTACCGATCAGCATTCATCGAACACAGGTTTTAAGATAATATTGCCTCAAGTTTTGAAAGAGAGCTGCAAGAATAACATTTACAGTCAGTTGACGAGAGTGACGTCTCGCTAAAGAAAAAAATCGACGTGACAATCGGATTAGCGTTAGCACTTTGCTTGTTCGTTTTCTTTTCATGAATGATTATATTTTACCTTTCTTTTACGAAATTTAAAAAATAATCTAATTTTTAACAGAATACATTCAGCAATTTAGAAATAAGAAAATATTTAATTTGAATTGTTACAACTTTGTACGATTCCACATGTTTTGTCACTAACGACCCGGGTTTCGCCTTTCAGCATCTTCAGGCATTTCATCACACGGATGCAACAGAACTGACGTAAAATAAACAGTTAGCGTCGTCTATATACAAAAGTTATTAATTAAAGGAAAACACACACCCCAAGGCAAGCAGTAAATGGCAGCTAAAACAAATTTAATAATATTAATCTAATAATAGTTAACACAATTGCCTGTGATAATTTTCATTAACGATCTTGTTAATGAGTCATTCTCGAAAGGGTTTTACAACAAACATTAATCAAGTAACATTAAAATATGAATGTTTTTTTTTATAGAAATACCTACTTATTTCAATTAGGCAAGTAACGATCAAATATCAAATAGAATCCGTGTGATAGAATGCCTAAAGATGCCGAAAGGCGAAACCCAGGACGTTAGTGACAAAACATGTGGAATCGAACAAAATTGTAACAATTCACATTTGATATTGAAATTCCATCAAGCACCTTCGGTCGATATCATAAATTAAAAAAAAGAAAATATTTGTACGTAATTTAAGAGATTGTTGTGTGTTTTATTACTCAATATGTACTGAAGAAGATAATTTAAAAGAATATCCGTAAACTTTTTTACAACTAATAAAATCCAATCATTTATTAATTGAGAATTTCTTGCATACTTTTTAAATTTATTGTTTCTAGAGGTCGCCAGATTGTGAAGAAAAAAATATGAACAATTCATTATATAATATTATATTTAGTCACGTCCTATGAATAATTATAATAATATAAATTATATATTTTACTCTGTAGTTACGGAGTTTGGAAATCAACTTTCGAATCATTGGACTAAAATTAGTATAGTATCCTGCCTTTTAATAGCTTATCTTTGACAATTTAAAAAAATCTGTCATTCACCTTTCCAACAATGAAACCCACATTTGGTTTTGTTTACATAGCTTTAGTTGCAATAATATGAAATAATTTTCACCCCTGATGAATTCAGTTTAGAGGTGACTTGAATAAATATTGTTTTGAATTTCATCGTAAATTGAATTTTATTACCGATTTACGTATCTAAATTAAATAACAAAAAAAAATCTAGAACGATCAATTCATCGATTATTTTTAATATAAACTTTCTCAAAATATATTTCGATTTTCTTAATTTATATTTCAAAAATATGCTTTGTTGTAGTTTTATAAGCCATATACCATCCACAGCATCTACGAAGAAAACGGATTGTTTTCGATGATTCATATTTTTACTTACCATTTCACCCATTCATCTTAACTAAAATAATTATATTAGATCCATTTCGTTAGTTTGTTAATTTCTGAATTACAATTATGTGCAGTAAAAATTATTGATAATTTTTTATTGTTTTCGTCAACAATTTCATTATAAAATAAATCTTTAGAGATCACCCAGTGGTTTAAATAATTAATGTGCTGTTGAAATTAAAGCAAAGACAAACGTATCACAAGCAAGGCTAGAGTTCTCAACAATAGTATACAAATTTATATCATTATACTTTTACAGTCGAATGTGATTTCATTATGGCGTTCGTCAAAATTCAGTTGCGACGTTACGGATTTGGATCCCACAAAATACACTATTCATTCGATCGTATTTACTCTTTTACCACCCGATCATTAAAAAGTTTTCGGTAGAAAATGGTTAACAATAGATACATACATGAATCGAATTTGAGGTGTTGAGTTTATTACATTTTTGTTTTTCAGAGCTATTCGTTTATCTTCTTCCTCTGAGAAATGATACGTTTAGCGATTGAGTACACAAATCTGTCGCCATATTGAAAACGGTATATGTTATGTAAATAATACCTAATGTATATCTACTTCTTCGAATAACTTTTATTTGCCATTGATTTAATTGTACCCAAAAGTGTTACCCTGACAAAATAAAGTAGCTTGATACAACATTATTTTAATTAGGTTGGGGAAACGTGGTTTTGTTCTCAAAAAAGTTCACAAGGGCAACACTGTATATCTCTTACAGCCATAAAAATGGTAATAGAGTGTTGTTTTTTTCTTTCACCGTAGTACGGCAAGTATTCTGTCCACTGCCCACGTGTTGAGTAACAAGTGACAAGTGAGTAGTGGCGAGTGGGAAGCCCCTACGGCCCGCGGATTCATTATGCCATTGGTTCGTGGCGACCACTCCATTATAATGTGTTTGCCTTGGACTTTCCCCGCGCATTAAACTGTCGGACAAGTCGTCAACGAGTATTATTGCCTTTCTAGTCTACATAGACAGTTCTAAACGCGCAGTTTACTTTAATGGAATATTAATTCTTTACACAAACAAAAAAAAAATGGCGTTATGTTGAAAATTAGTAACGTTTTCTTTCGTCAATTATAACCCAAATAAAAATATTTCACAAGATAATATTTATTCATTCAGAGCATTGCACTAATCTATTTGAGCATATTTTAATTATACATTTTCTTTTTCCTCACGATACAGAATAGATATTATTATTCAACAGCGTTGCATATTTAATACCATAAATCAGTGCTCCGCAACCTTTTGTCTTCCACGGCACACAAACGTTTTTTTTTCAAAATTTCACGGCACACTACAATTCAATATTTGTAAAAAAATACGGAATTCGCAACACCGACACAATTGTTAAAACTCATTATTTCTGCATTGTACATTTTTTTCTTATATATTCACGTTTTATATGTAGATCGTGTGTATAATATTTTTGTATTCATAACATGTAATTCCGACGAAAACATAATTACTTCTGCTTCCATGCAATTACATTTTCACAAATATTTTATAGAGTAAACGAATTATATGATTTTTCTTCTTTCCGTCTGGCGGCACACCGGTTGCAGAGCACTGCTATAAATCATTTAAGTTGTTTTGGAAAAAATATCATTTACAGCAAAAATATTTTTTTACTTTTGATGTAAAGAGTTTTTTAAAGAGAAAACTATTGTAGCTCGTTCATATTCAGTCACTCAGCCTTTCTCTTTGGAGAGAGAAAGGATATTAGACGTGCTAATCAAATAATAAGTTGTAAGCCAATTGGTCTTGTAATACCCCGTTTAAAGATTCGCAGTAACACAAGCATCTCATTACTATGTGTGTCACATTTTCATGAAACACCAGAAAGAAAGCCCAGAAAAATAATGTTTAATTTATGGATAGAACACTTTTTTCATTATTTAAAAATAAGTTTAGTTTGACAGTTCAACAAAAAAATCGTTTATTTCGAAGACGAACTCTACGTTTTAAATATTATTACTCAAAAACACCCCACCCTATCGTGTCTACGTCATAACAACCCCTCACGCCACCTACCCTTCAATAACGTAACTACATGCAGACGTCTGCTGATGTTTTAAGACTGATACACACGATGGTGAAACGAATAAAGATAGTCAAAGACGGAATTTGTTTTCTCAGAAAATTAGTTATCATAGACAATATATGAGAAATTTTTAATGACAATGTTTGCTCTCAATTTAGGAAATAGGAGATTAGTGTACACGTTATTTTAAAGAGTTTTGGTTTTAATTTTGCTGCTCAGCCATTTTTAGAGGATAAGATTATAGCTAAAAAAATACTAGCTGTCACCTAATCATTCTAATTACAACTAGCTTTCATGATCAAAATATTTAGTTCCTTAAACAAAATTAATTAACGTCAATTAATGATTGCGTAAAAAAATACTTTAGTACAATAATTTAGCAGTTTAACACAGAGCTAGGTTAACTGAAATTTATTGATTGAATTGCCAATTACTTGGTGGAACTCCATTATAACACGGTGAAAAAATAGCAATGTATTTTCGTTCTACCAAAAATTTGAATTAGCTCTAAAAAAGATCTAAAATACATCGCCTCCTTTACACCGTGTTAACTGACATTTCGTGAATTGTGAAGTGGATCTATTTAAGTATTTTATATTTCGTTATGATAAAGAAATACTCCTACAGTAATAATAATAAGTAATGTTTGTTGAATTAAATACCTTTTTAATTATGATACAAATATGTATTATATGTTTATATGGGCGGCTTAAAAGAGAAAAGGGAGAAAAATAAGTTCGATACTAAATATAATCAATGTCTAAAGCAAGTACATATTTTTCGGATGTATTATATTATACGATACCTGAAAAATAAAACCCGTTATCAATTTATGATTTAGTTATAAATATCGTAAATTTCGTTTAATCCATTTGCTATTGCTATAACAGTATCTTCAATTATGCTCTAAATGTATACATCAATTATGTTTTAAATGTATTTGAATCCGATAAAAAAAAATACTCCGTGTGAGTTGGTCTGTTCTAAATGGCAGACGGGCAATAATTTCAACGTCCATGTTTGTTTTTCGTCGCTTGACCCTTTCGGTCGTAACCTCCTTTCCCGCCCGTTTCGAGAGTGCTCTCCATAGACGCAGCTGTAAATAATAGATGCACAACTCTGTCTGAGCGTCCTTCGTTTTCCCGCTCTTGCTCTTGTCTCTGGTTAGCCGGGAAATTGTGTCTGCCGCAAAAAATAAATACGAAGATCTTTCTAATCCATAAGCTAGTGGTGGTTGCGTGATTTATATCCGTCTACGACAGTTGAAAGTGTAGTGTAAGCAAAATTTTCATTTACACTGAAGCCTTTACGTGTTTTATATACAAAATTCAACTTTTATTACAGTGGATTGTCTCATATAATATACATGTAGATATGTTACTCTTAGGTTCCTGGGTTTTGTGATGTGATGATATATGCAATATTTATTTTTTACATTCATCAAAACGTTCTTAAAAATGCACTTAGTAGAGCAAATGTTAAAAATATTTATTTTTTCAGGTCAAAATATGGTTCCAGAATCACCGGTATAAATGCAAAAGACAAGCGAAAGAAAAAGCGATGGCAGAACAGAACCAACACAATCAGGTAAAAATAAAAAAAATCTTTAATTTATTGTCATTTAAACTATGGTTTAAGCTGGGATAAACGTTGTTCTTAATGTAATAATATCTTGATTGTTTATTGCATACCCTTAACTGTGTCGATAAGCGTTGAACAAATTATATAACAATTTCGAACGTTGACATTCTTAAAATTGTGAATTCTATATTTCACTAACTAAACAGCCGTCGGAGGAATTACAACATGGCGACTAGCGACACGCTTGTCTGTCATATTTATCTTAAATACGTTAATGCATAACGTGTTTTACAATAAAGTAGTTCAGTAGTTAGTATTGTACAATATTTTCAATTGTATTAACTTATCATAATGTTTCATTTTGCAATAGATGACTTACTTTGAATTGGATATACAATAATAGCACGATATGACAGTTTTTGACGAATGAATCAGAATTTTTCATATTTGCAGATTTAGCAGCTTACAAGATCTTAACTATGTAACCAGGCATCGTAATTAAGATTACAATTATTCATTTCAAATACAATTCTAACTTTTCCATTTTAATGTTTACTTTACTAAAAAAATAGTACTGTAACACAGATATATTTGATTGAAGTTTATTGAAAGTGATTTTTTGACTTACAAAAGATCTATTCCTCGCATATATTATAATACTATGAAAAAGATGGCCATACTTAGAAATTTTTCTAAGAAAGAATTAGAATTCTCATTTTGGTCTCGAAATATATAATATATGTGGCGAGGTACACTTCAAAGCTGTCAAATATTAGCATATTTAAAAGAAAGTCAGTTTGGTCAAGTGGATTGCATTATTTTACATACAAAGTCTACATAGAGTTTACCAATATATATGCTCGGCCGTTGTAAAAAATAATTATTATCCCCCTTACAATTTTAATACATATATGATTGAAATACCTATTGTATATCGGTTTAATGCTTCCTGCTGAATCGTTGCCATTGAAAAGGCCTTTTATTTATGCGGGGGCATTATTTCTCGGTTGTTTTCGAAATAGAAATGGATTGTAAACACGATGAAAAGATCTGAGATGTCAAACGAGATAGCGGGACAAACATATTACGAGATGTGTTTACATAACCGCGAGTTGTTGCCACCCCCGAGTAAAGGGACGTGGGTTTATCACGAAAATGGGATTCCTGGATGATGTATGTGGGCTTTCTTTCCGGGATAACCTTTAAAAAATTCAAATTGATGTAATGTATTCAGAAAAAACATTCAATCGGTGATTTCTTGATAATAAACTATCTACGTGATGTTTATGTTTAGATTTTTTTTTTACTAAATCATCTATTTTATATCGAACGTTAATTAATCTTTTGACGTTGGCAAGAGTGCTGATAGTTTATTCTCAAAAATGTAACAGTGTTAACGTTATTTTAAAATTTCTTGTAGAAGCTAAATGTGTATAAAAATACACTCTGACTTGTTCTGATAGTTTCCAGTTTAACTCCAATATTATTCAATGAATTTTTGAAGTACGCAGTGTTAAAATATTAATTTCACAGCTCCGTAGACAACGGGCTATTATT
The DNA here is from genome assembly GCA_028555115.1 of Himalopsyche japonica. NCBI lineage: Eukaryota > Metazoa > Arthropoda > Insecta > Trichoptera > Rhyacophilidae > Himalopsyche > Himalopsyche japonica. The sequence continues at coordinate 2,950,205 of JAHFWJ010000483.1, forward strand.
CAGCATATAATTTTAGCTTGTGTTAACGATAAAAAAAAGTTTTACCTATTAACTAGCCGCTACAAAAAAAAGTAAGAAGGAAAAAGCGATAAGCTAAATAATAGTTTTACCTTTACTTTTACTGCCATCTCTTGTCTTGTAAAAATACCTTTGATGATGTGTTTAATTGGGAGTCGATTAGAAACGGACAATTGTAAAAAAAGCTGATTTTTTACACATACAATTTACGTAGATGTGTCACGTGTTTGATTTATTTAAATAAGTATATCATTTAATTTCACTTTTCTTCTGGACATTTTCTTTGAAAAAATGTATATTATTATTCACAACATTTCTTTAAAAAAAAATGTATTAAAAGCAGGACCCATTTTAGCTTTTTTGTAGCACTGGTCAAAAAACATTTTTTCTGTCCTTAATATAATTACTAATTAAAAAACTTTGCCAGAGAAATTAAACGGTCGTTATATAAATAATTTTATTAGAACAGAATTCTTGACAAAAGTAACGACTTAGGTAATTGTTTGGTTTCAAATACTCTGAAATAATTCACTTTCAAAGAGTGTACGACATGTTCAAATCACCCATTTTTTGTTTTGTTTTTATCAATTTTATTTTTCTTTGCACAATTATTTTTCTCCAAATCTGTTGCCACCAAAAATTGCTAAATTTTCCATAGATATGTGCTTGGGAGTATTCTTAAATATTATATATTAACACAAATTAAAAGTAAAACAAAGAATTTATGTATATTTTTTTACACAAACTTTTTGTGGGCTTACTATAATATCCATCGTATATCAAATATTTTAAATAATAATTTCATCGATCAAAAGTTCTTCTAAAATGTATTCAAATATAACATAAAATATTAACCCCTGCATTTGAATTCTAGCACATCCATCATATATTTCTGGAGGCGTGGATTTCCATCCAATAAAACAGATAAAAATCTGTTAAAACGAGATCATCCCTTCTTATAGTAGGGATGAATTCACCCCTTAGAATATCTGCGTGGTTTACAAATAATAACATGCCTCATTTGAATAGAGTGTTAGGGGTAAGGGAACTGCGTTTAACTTAACCATTCAACGGTAGGTTAAAACGCTTAACCAGAGGTTGTATTTAATGAAACAATCAAAATTAATTTGGTTACATTTGGGGACCACAAAAAGCGATAAAACCGCCAAGAATCATTTTTAGTTTACTTCAAAATTCGCTTCAAACGTGGTCAATGAAATGAATTTTCATATCACAAATATTCCAACTTAAAGTTTTAAGGAAAGAATAGATTTAAATTATCATTTACTGTCTTTATAATCAGCGTTTATTTCAATACATTTTTATAAATGACTAAACAATTTTTCAACACATAAAAAACATCTGAATTTCAACATAAAACTGGCTTAGTTAACGTGCATGGATCGGGAATTTTGAACCGTTCTCTTTTCCATAAAGATAAGTCGAATTCGATTCGTAATTCAATTACAAAAAGAATGAATCATATAGCATTAGCGAAATTTAAAATAATCCTGTGAATTAAATGTCAAAAAAAATCTTCCAATCAATTAACTAAAAAGTATGTCATCTATTAGAGATTTTGCAGCACTATTACCGATTCATAATTATTTCATTTAATTGCTTTATTTAAAAAGTAAAATAATTACTATTTATATTTACGAATTGTTGAATCTTTGTAAAACTCTACATGTTTTGTCACTAACGACCCGGGTTTCGTCTTTCGACATCACACGGATGCAAAAGAACTGGCACACAATAAATAGTTTGCTTCGGTAATATACAATATTATTATATATATGAGGAATTAATTACAAACGAAAAACACATACCCTAAAGCTAAGATCTAAATATGTATTTGAAAATACTTTCATCAATTCAAATTTGATATTTAATCTTTTGAGGAGTAACTAATTAATTTTAACCGTGCTGTGAGGACTGATTTTTTTTTAATAAAAATTATAAATATTTTTTTAATCAAATCATTGTAATAAAATGATATAAAAATAGTTTTATCGTAATAAAACCAGTTGCATAATCCAGGGATCACAAACCATTGACACTTAGCACTTGAATATATTATCACAATAATTGTTGACGACAAATACGTCCGTATTCCTTTACAAAAAAATCGCTCCGACGTACTAGTACGTCCATGCTTCTCGAAAGGTTAACATTCATCAAACACCGTCAGTAATTATTTTGAAATTATATGTATTTATATATATATTTTTTTTTACCAGAAACTAACTTAATTTTTCTCGTTAATTACAGTCATCAAGTTCACCTCGTAGAGTAGCAGTACCAGTCTTGGTGAAGGACGGTAAGCCGTGTTCTGGAGGAGGCGGTCAGGGGAACGCCAATCAAGGAGGCGTGCAAGGAAGCGGAGTTCAGGGCAGCGGAGAATCGGCTCGGTCCTCACCGCCGCCCTGCGCGCCACCCGCGTATCCGCCCCAACACTCCGCCCAGCTAGCTGCTACGATGCAGCAATGCAACAACACACTGATGGCGGCGAACAGCTCAATAGCGATGGCGGCCGCCTACAGGAATCAGGGGAACTTCATGAACAATTCGCACCAGCAGCAATGCTCGGCGTATCTACCGCTCCAAGGTCGAGCGTGGTAGAAGTTTGGCCAGCTATGTCCGGAGACTGTCTTCAAAGAAGAATTGTTCTTTGATTGAGTCTTAGTTGCTATTTCGAATGCTTTTTGTTTTGACTGATGGACTTGAGATTCTTTCACTTGTATTTTACCTCGTACGATAAACACGATTTTTTTATCTTTGAAAAATTTCCCAAAAACGTCAGATCGATGTGATTTTTTTCGAAGATATTTTACACATTCAGGTTATACCAGTCTTTACACATAGACATATCATTTTTTTATATTTATACTCAAAATATTTACAAAATTGGTTATTAATATTTATAATATAAAATCCTTCCGAAATCGCTAGTATAACATGAAAATTTTTGTTAAAACTCAGGCTGAAACATCCGATTTTTTTCTCTCTTGCTTTATTAATCATATTGCGAGTAAAATCATTTTAATAGTAAGAAAGAGATTGCTTTCAAATTTCACGGTACAAAATTGTATTCAAGAGGTACAAATAACAAGCGATATGAACTCTCGGAACATCTAGTAAAATTCTAATTAATTCTAATTACTTTATAATTAAATATATGTAAATGAGATAGCACAACCCCGGATATAGCAGCCGACCATATTATATAAATGCGGACCCCCTGACAGTGAAATAATCGATTTTTGTAATATAGAAACAATAAATGTAGAAAATAATTTGTAATTATTATCAATAACAATGAGTAGCTAAAAAAAATATTTTAGATTTTTTGTTTTATGCCATCATTACTTAGAAAGAAAACGATGACAAATTTTACAATGCGGTGGGTGATCGAAAAACAAACATATTTTTTTCAGTCTGTGTTCGCTATCCGAATTGTTCGTAAACTGAGAGTTTGACATATAGAATAAGTGGATTAGAAAAATCGTTTTAGTTCGTTTTTCGAATATGTGCTTGTTGTCCGAACACAAAAATCTTTCGTGATAGTGTTCGTTGTCCGATTTGTTCGCAATACGAACCGTTCGTTAATCGATCGTTCATTGTATTTTGGTTACTGTTATAAAAAAATCTCGACGAACATATTTTTTCTATCATTGATTTGATTGATCAGGTAATTTAGTGCTTTTAAAATATTGATTTACTAACCGAATCGATTCCAATTTGATCACTTCTTCATATACAAATCATATCTAATTAACGAAGAAATAAGGTTGATGAAATAAACGCACAAAGACGTGAAAAGATATTTGCCACTCATTCTTCCAAATATTATTATTTTAAAACATGATTTTCTTTTAGCGAATCTTTGCAGGTATCCGAAGACAAATCAGTAAAAACCTTATTTTTCCCCACGTTGTTTTTAGATATTAACTAATGCCGCCCCACAAATCTATCGCCTCAGACAAATCTACATTTGCTCCTCCCTAGATCTGGGCCTGAAGAATCAAAACGCATCTTGTGTGTCAAAATCACAAAATCTTCCCGATCTCGGATTGTTTCCCGCTTTATTTATTATTATTTCAATTATCTTGCAATAAAGTGTTGCCAATACAAGATGAAATATTTAAGTAACACTTGTTTCTCCAAAACCATAGATTAGAGTACAGTTAGATATAGGTTTACTGAACAGTCAGTTTGTCAAAAAACGTCAATCAAATTATGATTCTGTTCTACAATAGAAATAGATTGATATTTAAACTGTTTATTTTCAAATGATCCAATTTACGATTTAAACAATATTTAATAAATTAAACTGAATTGTATGAATAATTTTCTTCATATACAAATTAAAAACAAACCTCTCGGGAAACGTGATTCAAGTATAAAACATTTACTGATGTTATTTGTGGAAAGATTTGCAACCTTGAGAAACAATCTTTTAGTTGGGTCTCAGTTCGAATCTTGACCGAGTTTTGACGTAAAATTATTTTCGCAATTTGTACCCAATTATTTTTTAATCTTCGAACCAACGATGATGTCTCAGAAATGGTCAAATCACGAAAAACTGACTGCGTTTTTCGGTTTCATACACTCTTCAATGGCATGTTTTTGAGTAATGTTGGCATTAAACAAAACAATCGGGTAAAGTAATCTTGGTGTTTTAGAGTTTTCATATAAAAGCAATGCAATGTTTAAGATTTACTTAATAAGAATCAGTGTAACTAATAGGTATGTAATGTAAATTGAAATATCTCAAGTAATTTATTATAAATTATTTCTCGATTGACACAATGCTGAAAACATAGTAAAGCAAATCATGAACGTAGCGCCAAGATATGAAAAAGTTGGCAAGATATTTAAATATCGAACAGTTATTTTTGCGTTATAAGGTTTCGATCAAACATGAAATGAGCAATAAAAAAATAGAAAAAAGTGCATATATATTTTTTAATGATCAAGAATATATTAAAATTTCCGAATAAATTACTTATAAAAGAAAAATAACCAGAACAAGTGAGAATTTTTTACTAAACAAAAGGTAACCAATCTTTTGGAGGCGACCCGAATATACAATACATTTAAAAAAACGGCGCGCGAAAATTTTCTTGTTGGAACTGTATTATTGTAACATATTTTGAAAGATCTGTTCCGTTTAATTAATACATTTTAGATTTTTTTTCCCTTCGAGTCTAACTACCTGGAAATTAAACATCCAAAAATTTAAATATATCATTGTTTTCAATTCTCAATCAAGCGATGAAATTGCATTCAGATATATTTATTCATTGTAAAAAAATGTTAATGCACGGAAATCTTTGTACGTCTACATTCGACACGCGAGTCGAAGTTTGGTGTTTGCTTTATTAAGGCGCAAAATATTTTGTTAGCGTCAATTAAGAAACTGATTCGAAAAATCCTTTATATATTGCTTACAATATTACTTTATTCGCATAATACATTTGAAGGATTTGAAGAAAATGTATACAACGTTTATTATAATTATAGCACGATTGTCTCTACTATGTTTTTTAGCTTGAAACGTTTTGTATGACAAGAAAATGTACCACGTACATTTTATAATCCTACTTTTTATTTAAATTCGTTAATAGGGAAAGCTTCAATCACACAAAATTTAAAATAAGTTAAAAAAACAAAATTGAAATAATCAATCATGGACAAAGAAAAAATCTTCTTGATTTCAAATTTCGAAGACTTAATAATATATAATAATAATTGAAACTACAAAATGGTAGGATAAATCTTGTCATACAAACTGTCTTATTAAATTTTGTATTCCATGTTTTGATTCAAAAATGTTTTTCGATTGTGTATCTGGAATAAAAAAAACACACAAATTATTCTAAGATTATAGCACTATGGTATGAAAATACAATCAATACACACACATTTTACATATGTGTTTAGTATTGTGAACAATCATAATACTTCAGTATCTTAAGTTTTGACCTTGAATGCAAATAATAAAAATAGAACTGAATGATCAAAAACCAATACTTATTGAAATGATAAAACAATACTTATTGAAATGATAAAACAATACGAATTAATCTTTCATTCAATTTCAATTAGGCAGGTTTACCAACAGCGTATATTTCTGTGATACATTGTTACCAGCTTATAAATTGTGCATCGGATTGAGTATCCACACTAGATTGTGGAAATAGGTAAAATAAAAATTCATTTACAAATAATTATTATCAGAAATAAAGGCATGTTAATTTAAATGCAATTTTAATAAAAAAATTCAAGATTTACATTTTTAAGCAGTGTATATTTATTCTATTGATGTAATGATTTTTTGTTTTCATATCATAGTGTTTGTAAATATGCCATTCGTTTGAGGATACATATATATAACTAATGTGTAAATATTATATAATAATTTTTACGATAGAGTTATAATAAATGAAATATTCAACGATGTAAAATGCAATAATATAAAATACTTTTCTCAGATTCTTAAATTTAATTACGGTGGTCGTTGTAATTTTAAAAACATAACATTTAAAACATAGTCTATTCTTGTTTATTACTGTACTGATAATGTGAATTGACTAATTTTGTGTATTTTTCGTCTTATTTGTGGTATTCCACTGGTAGTTAAACATCATCTGTCATTTTCTTTTTATAATTTAGTTGCTGATAGCAATAGAGGCCTGCATTCATTTTTCCCACTACCGTCGAAATATTAATTTGTAAAAACAAAACGCTCTTTTCTTTACAGTTCAATATTATTCAAAATAAGATATGAAAGTATCATATAAAGTAAACATTGTTAGCGGTTTAGTTTCTTAACAACAGATGAAATGGTCATGACGTTAGGTCTAATAATGACGCTAAATTTTACTTTCTTGAACTTTGAACATTTTTTCCGGTGCACCGTTTTTGCACATACTAATAATTCAATAATTGAAAAAAAATGATTTGTTTTTTTGGATTTTTTAAAAATATTTTATTGTGAGTTGATATTTTACACTTGGTCCAAAAATCCCGTATAATTTTTATTTGTATTTTGTTCTCTGTCCATTTCAATCGTACTTTTAAATCAATATTTTGTATAGACAATAAGCATTGATTAGTGATTAACTTTGAACTCCTCTGTGGAAATTTGATTAATTAAATAAATCAATAATGTAAAATATTTTGTATTTGCCATTTCATAAAGACTTAGGTACCTTATGTAAAAAAATAATTATTAGTTACTAATAAGATTATTATAACTATTAAATGCCAATAATTTGTCAATTGAATTTTTATTTTTCAAACCGCCCTGTGAATGTTTTGCGTTAATTGTTGTCAGAATACAATATTACATTTGCAACCGTGAATTTAATTTTTAATGTAATAATCCATTTTTTTGAATTTAGAATAGTGCATATTATTATAAACATCCATCCCGTCCGACGCAAAGCGATTGCTTAAATGTTTTTTAAAAAAGGCTATTAGAAATAGTGAAGGGACGATAATCATGTTAAAAAAATCCGAAATATAAACACCAGTAGATTTGATTTCACGAACAGGCTTGTTCATAAGACACATTGTTCCTTTTTCTTTTTTCAAAAATATTTTTTCACTAACAATTTTTAAGCTTGTTTTCAAGTGGGTATAACGGTAGTGTGCATATAGAAGTTTTGTATCAAATGGAAAGTAAAAGTTTTGGCATGGATACGGTAGAATAAAAAAAACAGCGTTTGCGAAGTGGAAGCTTAGATAATTAATTAAATAAACTCACAATTAACCAAAATCATAATGTTCGAACGGATTTTACTTGCCTTATAAATTACGTCATAGACAAAAACCATCAGGTGTGCCAACTGTCAATGCAAAAATATATGTTATTGTGAATATTAATAAAGGATTGTTTTGTCTTTTTATAATTCATTATTATTTTTTCCTAAATAATTGGTCCGAGTAAAACACTGTATTGTATTAAATAATTAATTTGGAAATGGTCAAATAAAAAGACATTCTGTTTTGCAATAAAAATGATTTGAATATAATTGTAGAAAAATGTAAATAATTACATAAGTATACTGACTTAAATTTAAGAAAATTGAAAGCGAACGAAAATGTATTTAATAAAATATTTATTTACCACGAAAAGGTTATAAATATTGGTATTCTCATATTTACGATTGAAGTCTATTACAAAATGAATTTTAGATTTTTTGGAGTTTGAATTGGTAATTGATATACGTAAATGATTAAATTATGCTTGTATAATGATTTTGAACAGTTTAAATAAAGTTGTATTCACAGCATTTAGTAAATGTATGAAAAGAACATTTTTTCGTTGTACTGAGACGTTTTTAAATGTAGATTTAGAATTAATCGAAAGAAACAAAAACACTTTAGTGACTGTGTATTTTTTTTACTAAATTAAAATTGAATGTAAAATTATCAACAAAATATGTCCTTTTTTGTTTGGAATCTGAAATATTATATCTTAATATGTCTAATTTGATGATAAATAATAATTTTATTACATTCCAATAAATTAACAATATGAAATTACTTGAATCTAAATTGAATAAAAAACTATCAACAACAAACTTTTCTAAGTATATAGCATCGATGATTCATACAAAATTTTCGATTCTGTACTAATTTATTATATATATAGATAAAAAAATATTTATAAATCAATCTAGATGTCTATATGTCACCAAAACTCATCTCAAACTTTGGCTTCGTGAAGTTGCTATTCTGGCTGTCATTTTTAGTTCTATTTTAAAATTTCAACCGAAAAAGTAAAAATTGATCTATTTTTTTATTTTGTGGTCGAAATATAAAGTTCCGCCTACCGTGGAATTTAAAATATTATAATTTAGAATTATACAATTATTATGAACGAACTGAGAAACCGTATTTTGTTAATGTTACGGGAGAAATAGTCCACTGAGATATTTTCAAATGTCGATGTTAGTTTACCGCCAAAATAAAGCCTATGTCAAAAAACAGCGCCCTCTATGCAAAGCTGAGAAATAAATAAAAATGGAACTATAAATTAGTTTCTGTCAAACTACGTATAATTGAAAATTTTGAGCTTGAATTGTTAAAAAATGATAATATACGAACGAAAATCTTTTTTTATTATTTTATTATTATTATTAACATTAATATGCAATCAATTGAGAATACAATAATTTATAATCTTTTGGTGCAGTAAAACATTGTACACAATATTGTAATTTGTGTTTTCAGTCACTGACTACGTGATGACGTTCATCACACAAAAAATGTATACCCTACGATATGGTTTTTAATGATATTGATCGATTTTAATTAAATAGATTATGAACTATCGCCCATTGTGAGAAAAAAACAATGGTGACGGAGTTACGCCGAAAATAAATTAAATAAAAAAATGTGTTGATTACAAAACAGATTGTGCATTTATTTTATAAACATCACCTTACCAAACATCTACAAGGCAGTAATGCTCAACCTGCGACAAAACAATACAAATTACTGGAGCTCGTAAAATAGTTGACAAATCAAATTTGAATTGTTTTTTTGAACAGCTTCGTACGATTCCAAATGTTTTGTCACTAACGACCCGGGTCTCGCCTTTCGGCATTCCATCACACGAATGCAACAAAACTGACGTACAATAAAAAAATTAATTAAATTTCAATTATTATTTGTTTTATAACCCTTTCAAGAAGACTCATTAATAAGATCGTTAGTGAAAATTATCACAGGAAATTTTGTTTATTATTGTTAGATTAATATTATTAAATTTGTTTAAGCTGTCATTTAGTGCTTGCCTTGGAGTTTGTATTTTCCTGTAATTAATTAATTAATTAATTTTGTATATAGACGATGCTAACTGTTTATTGTACGTCATTTCTGTTGCATCCGTGCGATGGAATGCCTGAAGATGCCAAAGGCGAAAAGCCGGTTCGTTAGTGACGAAACATGTGGAATCGTACAAAGTTGTAACAATTCAAATTTGATATTGAAATTCCATCAAGCACCTTCAGTCGATGTCATAAATTGACAAATCGTAAGTGACGCATCTGTAAGAAGTGCCAATAATAATCCTGTCACTTTATCAAAATGCATTCAAGTACTGTGACATCTGAATAAGTTGACGCACATTCCCCGTGCAAGCACAACATTAAATGGGGATTAGCGAATGATTGTTTTATAAAATGTTCGCAGTTAGTATTAAGCGGGCTCCTAAGCAAAAGGGGAGTTCCCTAAACTAAACGGATATTACAGATACTTAAATCGCCTCCCTTAAAACCAATAAGCAATGCACGTGTTCTGCGTCAGCATGCTTCCTCGACTCAAAGTACCCGAGGGTTTAACGAGAGTATAAGATAATTTTGTCGCTGTTGATTACAGAATTGTTTCTCAACCTGGTGCCACAGACGAAATATGTTTTGGTATATTGAAATAAAGTTTGATTTTTAGTATGTACTTTTTTTCGAACAAATAGTGGAGAGGGCCACACCAAAAATAAAAAAGGGCCACAGGCTAAAAAGGTTGAGGAACACTGGAATACAGCATAATAATTATAAAGCTTCTAATTTTTATTGTGAAGCAGGAATTTGTTAACTTGATAACTTTTGTTGTCACTTCTTGATGGAAAGGTATGCTATTTTAAATTTCAAAAACACAATTTCTAGTAATTATTTCCCCAATATATTTTGTAATCAGGACCGGTTTCATTTAAAGCTCATCATGGATTATTGATTAACCTTAATTTAATATGAAAATTATTAATAGTGATTGCTAATGCTAATTTTTAAATCAATTTACATTATTTGTATTAATATTAATTGTACGATTTCCTGTAAATTGTTTTCTTACTTTTTGAACCTATGGTTTTGAATACCTGCTACCTTTAACCGAAAATTTTGTAGAAATAGACTTACTTGTATATTGCATTCTATCCTGATCATAAAATACATTGACGGAATAAGTACTAAAAAATGTTTTAATTTTTTGAAATTTTCATATTATGATAGTTGTACATTACTAGTAAGTATCTTATCAAGTAAGAGGGGTGTATATTTTAAAAGTTTTTTGGTTAAATCACATCCCATAAAACATACTCTCATCATGTCTGATAAGTTAAAATATACTTATAGTTGCAAAAATATATTGACAGATACTGTCCAGTAATGTTTCATTAGTTTCAGAACATCCATTAAAAACATAAACAGCATTATAATACGGTCACAGACAGTTTTATAACTAGGTTACATTTTCACTGTTAGATATACAGTGAAACCTCGATTTTAGGTTTTCCAAGGGACTCTGAAAAAATAACGGTAAATGCGCGAAACGGTGAATGCGGGAAAGCTTTAAATAATAATAAACAAGTAAAATCGTAAAAAATATTTATTTATTAGTTACTTGTACATACTGTATATAAAATTTATATTTTAAAAAAGTCCTTTATGTTAGTTTGCTTCTTTGTTATTTGGCACTTTAATCGGAACAAAGACTTGTTATTAAACTTGTGACTAAAAGTTTTTATGTACAGGAATCATTATTACCATGAATTTTAAACAACTCTACATTTGCATCATAAACATTAATACGCGTGTGGTGGATTTCAAACCAAAAAATAGCACATGGGTCCAATGCGTTACGTCTAACATGTACAGCGGATTCCAACTTGTCCAGACATAACACCTGCACTCGGCTGTGTCAAATTTGCTTGCCGAGATACGGAGAAATATGCAATAAAAACGGTCAATCGGGATAATATTTGTGACGGGATCAAAATATTTAGACGGTTTATCGAGGAAATCGGGAAACGGTCAATGCGGGATTATTTAACATTGTTCTCATGGGAGATTGACGGGACTATAAAAATTAAGCGTTCCATCCGGGAAAACGTATTATGCGAGAATGGTTGATCGAGGTTCCACTGTTTTATTATTGTATATTTTTGCGATACGAGGAAAATGACAAGTTAGTGTTTCAAATAACCGTATGAACATTCATAATATATCTGACAACCTTTGTTTGATGTGTATATATTTATCTTATTGTGTTTTTTTTGTTATTTATATTGTAGTTAAAAGTAGGGTATTTCATAGAAACCAAAAGCCAGGAGCTAGTAATGTGTTTAAATCTTAAATTCACATTAAAAATGTTGGAAATATAAAATTAATATCAGAGCTGTGGAATCGGAGCCGTGGAGCCAAGATGTTTTTACCGGAGTCGAAATCGTGAAAGACGAGCAACAACGACTCGCTCATTTTTCACGACGCCGACTTCAGCCATAACACTGTGAATCCACGTCTCCGACTCTACAGCCCTGGAAAATACTAATAATTTCGACGACACTCACTCACCTTAGCAATCGATACGTTAATTCTGTTTCAATTTATATTCGGATGCATTGCCAAAGTAGCAGGGGCGTCCGCGATAGACAGTAGTTAGGGGGTCACCTCGCAACGGCAGGTTAATCCCCACTCGAGAATAAAACGGCGATTTGCAATGCTACGCATCCTCCTCGCATTATTGCTCTAATCACATGTTATTGGAGTCTTGCCACCCTAACCCTAATTTATAATGGCTTATTGTTTGAAAATAAGCTGCCGATTCTAATATCCCGACCAGTGGCGTAGGCTGTAAACAATTATCGAGTTATTTTTAACGTTATAATAAATTTCGACTGTTTAAACTTTGTATATTTCCACATGATTACGTCGATATCGTAGTTCAAATAAATATTTGGAATAATATAACTACTCACCCTAATACTAATAATTTTCAATGAAAAAAAATACCAAAAACACAAGGGTGTCCAATATTTTGAATAGAAATTGAAAAAATATATTTATATATTGAATTTTCCGGGAGCTAAGACCTATTGTAGAGCTAGGCTGAATCTCGCACTACTAGACAGCGGAGTGTGACTAAAATGGAAATTAATTATACATATTAGATAAAACTTTATTTATTAGATGTTGAAAGCTTCTAAAACTCATAGCACAGTGTGATATAGCGTGAATCTTATTTTCTTTTTAAAATTCCTTACCAAAAATGCAACATCTATCACAAATCCAATAATAACTGCCATTCAATGGATACATAATATTTTTAACCATCTTCAATACTAATGCGCAGTATACTGAATCATAGATAGTCGGGGTAGAAAGGAGTATTAAGTACTGAATAAATGGTTAGCTAATCGTTCTCTTTCTGTCATTTTTTGGTTCAGATTCTCTGAGTGGATTTCTATCATCATTCCTTTTAAACCGAAATTGACAAACCAAATAAGAAAATTAATTGCAAAACATTCTTAAGAGTATAGAAAAATAGCAATGTATTTCTGTTCTACAAAAATTATAAGGCATATAGATGATAGCTATTTCCGCTTACACACTCGTCAGAACAATGAGAACTAAAATAAACTTGTAAAAACCAAAACACATTGATATTTTTACACCGTTTTATAATGGAATTCTACCAAATAAATGTCAATTCATTTAGTAAAACAGTTTGCAAATAAAATGATAAGTACCTCTTACTAATAATTGTTAGTCATATTTTAAATAATAAAAAAAATATATTTTAGTACTTGTTTACACAAAATATTTTTTGATCAGGACCAGTTTCGCTCATCGCGAGCATTATCTACTGATGATAATGTTCAGCTGATAACACTCGCGATGAGCGAAACCAGCCCTGATCAAAAAATATACTCTGGAAATAAGTACAAAAAATGTGTTTTTATTACTTAAAATATCATGCCTTTCCATCAAGAAATGACAGTTAACACATTGAAAGTAGCTTGTATTCAACTAAAGATCAATCGAACATTAAAAAAAGGTCATTAAAAACTCATTAACAAGAATAATGAGGGGATTTCTTTACAATCAAAACAACCTGTACATAAATATTATAGGGAAAAAAATGTATCAAATAATTATAAATTTTAAAAGATAGTTAAAACGATGCGAAGTAATTGTCAGTTAGGGACGTCCCCGTGATGTTTTTAATGCAAAAAAGGGAATAAAATTAATCAATATCCGGATAGATCCAATTTAATGAATATAAGAATGTTGTTTGATCAGTAAAATGGTCATACAATATTCTCATAATAAAACAAGTCATATCCTCTAAATTGTTTGATATCGCAGTTACTATGAAAGTTAAAGATATATTAAAAGAAAGTTTTCATGAAATGATTTAATTCAAGCAGAATTTCATAAATATATTCAAGCCTCTAAATCATATTAAAAAATATATTTTTCTAACGTTCTTGTAAAATCGTTGTTTCAATGAAACCTTTTCTGCGTGAAATATATCACCTGAAGGGCAGCAGTGAAGTCAAAAGCGCGCGAATCTCTCGGCATTTTTGTGTGTATATGCCCACCTGTCAGTCGACGGTGTTGCCAGTTTCCATCGCGACTGGAATACTCTGAAAGTGACACTTATTTTTTTATGCGTGACAACACTGCCAGCCCTAACGATGCCTTTGTCCTCTTTGGAAATTATTATTATTTCACCCCTATAGCTGGAATTTGATATAAGAGCTATATTATAACTAAAACTCCATAGCTATTCCATTACCTATGATATTATAGACTTGGAAAAGACTAAAGCAACACTTTTTCCTGACAACTTACAGTGTTTAATTTATCAACATATTTTAACTAGACGTAAATATATTGTAATTTGACGGTTGATTGAATTAACAAATAAAAGGTATGTTTTTAAGCAAATTCGTTTTCAGTCTTTCTCAATGGAGAAAAGAGTCAATCTTCAAGATAACCTTATACGTAAATACATTGACATTAATTAACCAACTAACTGCTATCGTCTCAATTATTGAGACGGTTAATTGCGGAGTGTTGTTAGTTGTTACTCAAAAATATTTAAGTATGAATATTATCAAAAATTCCGCGTAGAAATTAGTTTTTATATTAATTATCACAAGCTTAAAATAAGTATAATATATATTGCAATATAAAAAGAAACGAAAAAAATATTGGAATATCAGGTGATTTAAATGTAGAAGTTGTGGGCGTGTGCGGTCCAAATATCGATTTTGTATGAGTTTACACATCCCGGCAAAAGGGTTAAACGCCTCAGTCATTATTTTTATAGTAAAAGCATATTATTACTGAAAATTTCAATTGTGGATACAACGAACAAATGTTTTTTAACACAATAAATACGTTACACTATCGATTCTGCAAAAAGGTGAAGGTATAATTTTTACTGTCACTTACTTGCACGGTTAATACCTTTCAAAAAAATCCCCCGTGTACAATAAGAACACAGAAAAATTAAAGATTGATTTCATAAATTTAAATAGCAACATTCTAATAAAAGAAATCGTGTAAAAATATAATAATAAAAACAAAATATGAAATTAATTCTAAAAATTTGTTTTTTGAATTCGCATTTACTTAGCAAATCGCATTTAGGCAGAATTTATTAGAAATACGATAGAAAAAATGTAAATTATTTTTATTATACAAAATTAATAAGATGTACAGTTGATAGCTATTTCGTCTAATGCCCTCATCAAAACCATCACAGAACAGAGCTCTGATGAGAGTTCTGATGAGGGTGTACGACAAAATAGCTATCAACTATATATCTTAACCAAAATTTCCAAACACAATTCCATAACTATAAATATACACTATGATTGGGGTACGCTAAAATTAAAAGTCAAACGTCAGGAAAGCCTTCTGTTTCTCCCTCTCTAAACGATTAAAAACAATAACTAAGGATTATATTAAGACGAGAATTAAAATCTGGAACAAATAAAATGTTTGCCAGTCGCCGTGGTTTTGCCAAGGATTAATGGCGTTATGCACGGATAATAATGGATGTAGGAAAAGTGTGCTGAACAGATCCGTAGTAAGAACATTAAACAATTTTTTTTAAATCGAATTATCGATAATGTTACTGGCGGGTTTCTTATCGTTCGGCAGCTAGGTCCAAATTTCGGATTGAAAACGAGGATTTTATCATAGAATTTGTTTCATAAGTGCACAGATAAATATCTTTGATGTTTTCATAATTCCTTCATTATCCGTTGACCGGTCTCGACAATTGCGTTCTAGAAAGCAACAACTAAGCAAACTATTATAACATGTGTATTTGTTATCGCTTCTTGGTAGTGAAATATTAAAGTTTTAATAATATTTCCACGATTTAATATATTTATGACGAGAGCATTGATCTAGTTGACAAACGGTTCTGATCGTAAATATGAATACAAATAAAAAATGTGTTTTTATTATTTAAAATGATATTACTAGTGTTCACATACGCAATCTTTTTTAAATACATATAATAAAAAAAAGTTTTGAACAATCGTGAATTTTTATTGAAAAGACTTTCTTTCATTTGGGGCCCAGAGAAGGTATATTTGCCCCTTTCCTACACGAATTGAAAAAAATTATACTTCTTGAACTTGTCTTATACATTTAGTCGATATAAGAATTGAAAAAATGCGCAACTTTTGCCCCTCCCCTCCATACGGAAAAAACCAAAAATAAAAAAAAATGCTTTCATCCTTGCAAAATTTATTGTAATATTTGAAATTAAATTGAACATTAAAACCAAGAAGGTACAAGACTTATCAGGATGTCTTTTATTGTCATGCCATACTGTGAACTTTTATGGTGTTGATTATCGGTCAATTATTTCAAATCTCATACATTAAATATTAGGACCTGTTTCGCTCATTGTATTTTTTGTAGTAATATTGAAAAAATATAATATCGTCTGAGGGTGTTTGATGGCATATCAATATACAACATGTTGCGACCGTGTCATAGAATGTCTAAAGATGTCGTAAGTGACAAAACGTTTGGTATCATACAATATTACAACAATTCAAATTATATATGTTGACTGGTAAAAAAAACATTTGATGGGTTTAAAGTTTGGATCAGATATAGCATCAACGAAATAAATATTGTGATTAACGGAAGCGAGCGATCTATACGGAGAAATAATGTGTCCAAGAACGATGGAATGGGTAATAAATTAACTAGGTCTGCCCCTGCACGGGCTGCGTATGACGGACCGGCACTATGCCGGTGTGTGCCTCATACCAATAACAACAGAAGCATTAAATTTGGTTTAGGGACCCAAATATTTTGCCAGGTTTCCGTGCGTGAAATGCAGTATGTATTCAAAAGTATTACATAAAAATCATAACGGCTTACTTAATCGATCGGCTATTATTTACAACTTTTAAGAATTTAAACGTCTCTTCGCAGTGGAAAAGCATTACTAACAATTTAATATAGGAGTAGAAAGGACAATCAGTTGAATAAATAATATACTAAATGATATTGGCTTGATGGAATTTCACTATAAAATTTGGATTGATTAAAATTTGTATGATGAGACGTTTTGTCAGTAACGACCAGGTTTTCGCCTTTTGGCAACACATTGACAAGACTGACGAGAACTCGGTGTCTGAATGAATAAAATGACTTTAAATGTCGAAAGTTGAAATGAATTTTCTATAATTCAAATTCAAATAATATACATTTTTGAGTACAGTATAGTCAACTGAACTTGCAGTTAATAAATCACTCACTGAGTGTAGTAAATTAACAGAATGTGAGATTTTGTTTTTTCGTTTAAGCACTTGTAGATAGAAGATGTAGATAGATGTCATCGTGTATTATTGTAAATTTGAAATGCTTAAATGCTAAAAATTTACATGTAGAACCGTGTACATTTCCACATGTTTTGTGGATATTTACACTGTTTCGATATATACAGTCATTTTTCACACGAATATCATAGAGCTGACAAGCAGTAAAGAGTTTGCGTCGCTTATATTAAAGAGTTATTGTAAGGAAAAAAAGTCTTTTAACCTATAAATGGTTTGCATCGCTACAATATACAAGTAACAAAAATGAAAAAAATTAAATGTCTCAAGGCTAAGAATTTTAAATATATCTGCAATAATTTTAAAAATCTCTAATATAATTATGAAATTCATTTTTCTAAATGATAATCTTAAAAAAAATAGTTTTGTGATGTCTTGATTAAAGATTTTTAAATTTGAATTGTTGAAACAAATCGGGTTTCATCTATCGTGATCTTTAGGCATTGATTATATTACACGGATTCAACAAAACTGAGTGACTGAAAGGTTTTTACATTTTTCAACTATCATCAAAATGTAATTGAATAATACAAATAATCTCACGAAAAAATTAAGAAAGAAAGAATTAAGATGATTTGACTGTTCGTTAAATGTAGATATGGCATTAAATTGGGGTCTATTTATTGCTAAAATTTCGTAGTAAAATTGCTTTTGATCCATCGTGTATGGTGATGTAATTTAACACCTTAATCCGTGTTAAAATTTGATATTAAAAATCCATGTATATCTTGTCTACCTAGTCAATATTGCACGTTAGATATTATTGCAATAATCACAACCTACATGAACCATTGTATTCATAACGAAGTCAATATAGCTGGTTTCCGACTGTTGAATAGAAGGTGTCCCTGTGTCATACTAGAAACTGTCAAGAGTGTGCGCTCGGCCGAAAAAATCGCTGGCTAAGGGCAGCAGATAGGCCGGGGCCTCGTTACTAAGGTAACTAACTTATCTAGCCTTCCTTACCTACTGACGGAGTAGATAAGAATGCATGCGGAACTCTATGGCAAAAGCACACCGCACTTTTATATCAATTATGAAAAATAGAATAACAAAAGATAGAATAGTTCGGTATTGTGATGGCAAACGGTCATAAAAAAGGTTGTGGCAAAATATTAGAGCTGCAACTATATTCGTCACAGAAATATGTTAAAGATATAACCTGTTGCGTCTAACTTGTCAGATTGATTTCAAAACTTTGTTTTTGCTCTCCTGAACAATTACCATACAACACGGTGAAAAAAATAGCAATGTATTTTAGTTCTACAAAATTATTTTTCAAAAAATAGTTGACAGCTATTTCGGCTCACGCCATCACAAAACTATCACAAAGGATTCTTAACGAACAAACTAATATATTGTCTTCCCCATTAGTTCAACCTCTCCCCGGGGGAGTGCGGTCTGATTTGCTTCCGTAATAGACCACTTCCGTGCCAGATGTAAACTTATTGTCATAGCCGCCTTATTGGTTTCATTTACAATTTTTGAAAAATTTAGTTCTATTGCAAGAAAGCAACAAGCTAGGCCGTTAAAACAGAAGAGAAGATGTATTGTGTACATTTTCTACACAGCTATATATAGATAAGCAAATGTTAGTTTAAGCATAGTTCTGACGATGGCGTGAGCCGAAATAGCTATCAACTATTTTTTAAAAAATAATTTTGTAGAACTAAAATACATTGCTATTTTTTTCACCGTGTTTCAATGGAATTGTACCAATTGAATGCCAATTCAATCAATAAATTAACATACACATATCACACAACTTCATATATCAGAGATATTGAAATGGAAAACATCTTTTGATAACGTTTTTTGTGTACTTTTCGATTTACACAGTTTTACATTATAAAACATACAAATTAGATTTACACGTTTTTCTCAGGAACCTATCTACATCGAGGGATATGCATATTTAAACAGCAGTTATAACCGACGATGGATTCGCCCAGACGAAGACTCCGGCATACGGGCGCACAAACAAATACAATTGGCGAAAACATTGTTTCTGCTGATCATAACCAGTTATCTTCAATTTTTTTAATCCGTGTAAAAGCGAGAACGTTTAAAACAACAACCATGTAAATTGAGGAATGGATGTATTCAAACAGCAGGTGTAACCGTTCGCCATCACAGTACCGAGTTAAATTAATCCTTTGATTGCCGAAAGCCGATATATCGGTTCTCGCCGAATATCGGAAAAACGACGGAGGCGTCGGTTTAGTATAGCCACATAAATAATACGTCTAGCATATTTTAAACAATCTGAAGTACAATATATTGTTTCAGGGGTATACAAAATATCACACCGAAACAATACATCATAAATAATGGCACAAATGCCAACAAACAATGTTATATTTGCTTTTTTGTGTCAAAAGCGCGACATTTTTCGCAATATTTTTTTCAAAGGGCAAAAAAGGGGAAAAATGTACGATTTACTTTCATTTTTTCTATTGACTCATTCCCTGCAAACATCAGTTGATATTTATCATATTTATGAACTGAAAAATTCCTTGTTTATCTACGTGACTGAAGTAATTACCAAGCAATTTTTATTTCTCAAGACTTGTTTGTCCTTTCTGTCTTATGAGCTGCTAGTTGCAAGAGCTTTTCGATCGATCAATGCGTTGCACTGACAAGTGGAAATTTATAGCAACGAAATCAATGTTTTTTTTAAAATATTTTAATATATATGAATAATTCACATTTTTTATTATTATTTGTTATTTCCGATTGAAAATATTTGCGTTTAACAAATACACGGGACAATGACGTCAACTTAAATGCCAAATATTTCCATTTTCATAATTGTAAATAAATGGTTTATAAAACTGCCTAACAAAAAACAAATATATATTCATACATCTTAAAACAAAGCCTGGACAGATAGAAACCTAGAATTTTTCCTCCATTACAGATTTGTGAAAACGTCTCAATGCTGTCATACTATAATTGGTTTGATATCTTGAATACACGTTAACCATAATTCGTCTCTGGGGACATACATAAAGTAAGGGCGAACTTCTTTTTAACTATAATATATTTGGTTTTAATTTACTTCATATTAACTCATATTTTATTTTCTTTAACACCTTACAACAATCACTGATTTCCCATTAACTAATTTTATACTAGACAGTATCCAGTGGCGTAACAAGTTTTAAGCATTTATACAGTTTTTTTTTAGAATAATTAGGTGTGTCTTCGGAGAAACTGCTTAAAAAGCGATACACTCGGACATACATAGTACGATACTCAAAAAATCTTAAAAATCATTATTATTTGTGTTCGCTAACTAAGCTTCTTTTACAGTTTTAAAGTTTTTTCTCTTTTGAATCTACTCTTCGTCTTGTCATTTTGATATATAAATTTTTGCATCCAGACAATCCCGAATGCATTATACTTATCCTCCCGTAAGTTTTCATATAACACCTGGAATGTTGCAAAAGAGGGTAGCGATTTTGCTACGAAGTGAAGGGAGTGAGACGAGCGAAAAGGGAGAGAGTAAAAAGATTTGCTGAATCAGTATGTGCCTAACGTCAGCTAAATCGATTTGGAAACCTTGCAAATAAAATCGTCCTTTTATGTTTACCAATTTGGAAGGGAAATTTGCACTAGCGCTGGCGATAGGCCGAATAAAAGAAAGTGAATTTTGTTGATTAGGTTGCAATTTAGAGAAATGAGACTTGTCACGTCCATAGAGTAAAAAGGGTATGTTTCTATTTTCTTTTTATCGATGCTTTTTACGCATTCAAATAAAAACCTCAATGTTTTTTTATAAATATCTTGTTGACAAAAAACGTTTGGAATGAATGTTTAAATTTATGGGAATATACATAAGACAAGAAAAAGTTTTGATGTAGATTTCATTGTATTTATTGATTGAATTGGCATTCACTTGGTAGAACTCCATTACAACACGATGAAAAAAAAGCAATGTATTTTAGTTCTACAAATTTATTTTTAAAATGTAGTTGATAGCTATTTCGGCTCACGCCATCGTCAGAGCTATGCTTAAATGAACATTCGTTTATCTATATATAGCTGTGTAGAAAAGATACCCAATATATATTCTCTCCTGCTTTAACGACCTAGTTTGTTTCTTGCTAGCAATAAAACTAAAAAACTGAAACCAAAAAGGCGGCTATATCAATAAGCTTACATATGGCATGGAATTGGTTTATTACGGAAACGAAACAGCCCCCTGTAGTGGATTGAGCAATAGCGATCGACATATATTGGTTTGTTCGTTACGAATTTTTTGTGATAGTTGATATCTATTGATTTCCAGCTGTTCTAAAGCCATCATCTTGCGACCTTTATTGCAAAGATGCAAACACATAGACGCTGAGTTTGAATTTATATTATGCGATTCCTTTATAACGTGATTAGCAAACTTTGAATCTATTTTTTAGATATATAGATAGATTTCATTGCTTCATTTCAAATGTCATCTGATTAAAATTCTACGTTTAGAAAATAGCATTCTCTGACATAAACCAGATTTATTGTTGTTGCAATATTTATAATAGAGAAAAGAAAACACACGTGTCAGTTTGTTTGTCCTTGTGCCCAAGAACTTCCACCAAATGATGAACAGTGGCGACGTCATTCTGGCTTCCATATCA
The DNA here is from genome assembly GCA_028555115.1 of Himalopsyche japonica. NCBI lineage: Eukaryota > Metazoa > Arthropoda > Insecta > Trichoptera > Rhyacophilidae > Himalopsyche > Himalopsyche japonica. Next base: position 2,972,522 of record JAHFWJ010000483.1, read on the forward strand.
AGGTCAATAATTTATCCCATTTGTAATTTTCAACTTCTTTCGTTATTTCTAATCGGCGGATTTTCTTTCGTTATTGTAATATAAGTTATGGTGCATGGTAATATTTTCAACTATCAACGTTAATTTTGAGTACTGGCAAACGTCAAAGTGATACCATCGACAAAATGGCCATATATTGTATTAACGCGTTAAATATAAAAGGTATGTAATATAATTATAAAACAGGACTTTCAAGTAATTTTATGGCCATCTTTTTGATTATCTATGACACGAGATAATTATTGCATTCAAATATACTGATATAATTTATAATATGTTCTGGAAAGTGCTTGATGGAATTTCAAAATCAAATTTAAAATATATTATTAATTTGTACGATTCCACATATTTCGACACTAACGACCCGGGTTTCACCTTTTGGTATTTTTGGCATTCTTTCATATGGATGCAACGTAACTGAAGATTCCGAAAGGCGAAACCTGGGTTGTGAGTGATAAAAAATGTGAAAATATAAAAAAAATTTAATCATTTAAATTACGCGTAAAATAATGATTTTTAATCGTTTTGATAATTTTGTATATTTTCTTTATACTTTATTTGTTGATTTGGTATTTACTTGACAGAACTCCATTATAACACGGAGAAAAGATATCAATGTAATCCAGTTCTTTAAAATTTATAAGATATATATTGTAGTTAATAGCTATTTCGACGTACGCCTTCATCATTAGTTCTGATCAACTATATATATATTATAAATTTTGTAGAACTAAAATACATTGCTATTTTTTCACCGTGTTCTTTATACTTCTTTTTCCAACCCCCGTAAATCTGTTTCCCCAGACAAGTCCCAAGATTACCCCCCCGCCCCTGTAGATCAGGAACTGTTTTAATTTATTATAATTTTGGACTCATTTTATCAAAATAGTAATATGACTTTATTTTATCCATTTTAGATAAGTAAGTTAAAAGATTTATCGACGAATATTATTTTCTTATTAAATTCACCAGGGGACTTAGAAGCTGGCAAAAACACCGACGACCTAAGATGTAAAATAGGTTGCTAGGAATAAATTTATTGTAGGCGTAAATACGAAATTTGAGAATTCATGGGAAAGACTGTGGGTAAACTTGGGTAAATAAAATGCCGAAGTCTTCCATCATCCACCCTTCCAGTGAGCTAAGAACAACCCTTGCTAGTTGTTGTTACCCCTACCAGTTGAAATGATGCGAAGGTAATTCAGCGTGGAAAGTTTGACAATTAATTATTGCTTTTCAGTCTGAAAACATTCAAAAGAAAAATAAAAGTTGCATGACTCATTTCCATATCCGCTTGTATTTTTACGAGTATTTATCTTACTGCTTAACTTGAAGGCATATAACTTGATTTATATTCTTCTATTATTTTATTTTAAAAATAGCCTATTTGATAAGTTTGTTTAATGAGTTATTAACAAGCTCATAGAATTTATCATACATATTTAACGTTTAAATTGGTAATGCTTTGATTATCAGATTAGCAGTATTCGAAAAAAGTGCATGACATTTTGTGCATACACTAAGAATCATTTATTTATAATTCGTACAATTATTGTAATTATTAATTATTCTTGTTACAGTTATTCAACTAATTGTTGAGATTTATGATACAGTCAACCCTTTTATAGTGTAGAGTTAAGGACAACGCTATAGAAGCGTTTCTTATAGGAGGTTAGACAGCCATACAATATTTGAGGTTAGGTTTATTTAATTATATTTTATCAATTGAACAATATCAAAAAAAAAAAAATTATAATATGGTCTTGATCTATATTTAACTCTGGTTTCCCTTCAACATGTATAAATCTTTCGCCTCTGATCTATATTTAGTTTGGTAACAAGTGCTTGTCAAGAACGTTGAGTATCCTTGTCTTCTTATATTATATACACCCAGTCCTCTTTTTACACGATTTTTTTTACGCGAATTCGATTATACGCGATTATTTGGACGGCACCGTTACATTTTTTTACGCGCTTCACTCGTTTTTACGCGATTTTTCCCCAAATTTGTTTTACAGAAGAAATTTATATATGATGCTAGGCATGTACATTTCATTATTTTTTTAAATAAAAAAAAAATATATGTATTTTTACAACTTAATTTTGTAAAGTATTCCATTTTTTTAAATACACATACAATTGCCAAATGTTGAAAAGTGTATCGGATATTATGCGAATTTTTGTTTTAGGGTGTGTAAAGAAATATAATGGAATTGCGTAAAATCATGGGATGTATGTAAACTTGTTTAAACACAATTCATTTATTAAATTCGTTGAATAGCACCTTTCTCGGCCTCTAATAATTCATATAAGTGTATATAAGATCATAAAACATATAATTTTTTTTTTGCACGAATTTCAAAGAGAAAATTTTGGTTTTTCATACGTTTCTGGTACTTTTTTACGCGATACTTTAATTTTTGGAACCAATTTATCAAATTATATGAAAGTTATGTTTTTTTTACACGATTTTTTTTACGCGCGTTTTTCTGGAACCAATGTATCGCGTAAAAAAAGGACTGGGTGTATAACATAACATATCATAATCATCATCAGCCGGGGTCGATCCACTGCTGGATGAAGGCCTCCCCCTGCTTTTTTTTTTCATGGGGGTTGTTTGGACATAGCAACACCAGGCTGCCCAGGCGGGTTGGTGTTCGGTTTTCTGTTTGGGTTTTCCTTCCCATAACATAACATATTTATGAAAATCAAAATTTGACTTTGAAAATTGAATTTAAGCGCTAAACGAAAAACTGTCGCATTCGCTATAGAAAAACTCGCTTTTGTAGAATGTGCTATATATGGGGAGTGTATTAATGAAATTTAAATAGCATTCTTAAATTTATATTTCATTAGGTAACCCGTTTCCAGTTGAACCGCGTGAAGGATATTACAATATAAAATATTTCGAAATATAATTAAGCAGAATTAATGCTAGTCAACTTGAATGAAATTATTACGGCAAAACAGGCGACAATTTATCACTAAATCCAGCTTTCATATTACACGAATGACCCTGGAAACACCTGTATCAAGTATTAATAATTAGTGGTCTTTAAGATTGTGAAGTCAGTTGGTAAATGTTTGCAAAAAAAAAATGGACATACATATCATAATAACGAATTCAGTTTTACAACGCATACTTGCAAAATTTATACTTAATACTTGATTTTCTGTATTTATAATTACTCGGTCAGGTTAGCCAACTTAGCGAATGCCAATTTTCGATTATGACAAAGTGATACAAGAACATCAATACATTTTTTTAATGCACCGTGGTGATTAATATCGATTGGTTCAACAATATAAAAACAGGTTGATACTGAAACCCCCTGTCTTGCAAATAACAACAAGACGCCTTGCCAGTTAGCAAGATGAATTGCCTTCGAGGGCATTTGAATAAATTTATTTTGAGAAAGCGTTTGAATTCGTATTAGGCAAAACAACATTTCGCTAATATGAATAATATATTTCAGAAAACGTCGTGTTTTATTCATTCGAAAAATGTTAACTATTTAACTCGGCTTAATAATCGGCTTTAAGCCACGCCACGCGCGATCGGAAGGCGTGTGTGCTTTAAAACGAAAAAGAGTTTTCTTAAAGTTCTCTTTACCAAGTTAGGAGTTGCCGTTTCAAGACATGCGAACTAAAAAGCTTATTAACAGTTCTCAATTTTAAAATTTTTGGTTTTCTGTACTTGTTAATTTTTCAATCAAAATTTTTATATACATAGCTTGATTTGTAATTTGTTTCGTATGAAATGATAATGCTCGCGATGAGCGAAACCAGTCCTGATCATAATTTTTTTGTGAAAAAAGTACTAAAAAAATCTGTTTTAATATTGAAAAAAGAATATGAAAAATATTTAAAATAAATTATTTATTTTTTACACATTCGTTAACATAACAAATAAAATGTTTAATAATTTTGCAACAAGGTTAGTGAAAGGTAAAATTGGAAATTAAAAGGAAAACAACAAGCTCAGGTAAAATCAACTTTTAAATTATAAAATGTAGTAATTGTCTGAACTCATTCTCGTCCGTGTTGAATGTGTCAACATGTGAAGCAATTCTGTTGAAAAATTTTAACACTCTAACAATTGGCATTCCCATTGGCAGACTGGTTCTAAGCGACGTTAAAAAAATATGTAGTACAAAAAAAATATATACATCGAGAGAGACATTTTGGTTTCGTATAAGCCGAAATAAATTAAGAAAAAAAATTCTTTTCGAATTTTAAAACTACAATAACACACAGATAATGATAATGAAGCTGTTTGTTATTAGAGAAAAAAACCATGGATACCAATATAATGTTTTAAAAATCAGCATATGAAAAAGCTACCATAAAGTTTTCGGTGCATTGTTGTTTTTTGATAATTTGATCGTGTCATACAAATTAAATGTTGCCAACTTACTAGCGTCAATTTATTACGGAAGATGTTTTGAAGTGTTGACAGATAGAATCGACATTGCTGCCACTATTGCCACCCACTAGGTATAGAAAAGGCCATTGTCGTGCACTTAATTTATTTTAAAAGCTAATAAACGCTTTAATTTTTGTTGTTGGATTTGAAGAATTGAAAAAAAATCAATTAAACATCCCGGGTGGTAATCAAAAGTGACTTTATAGTTGATAACACTAAAATAATTTCATGGTGTTGATTGAGTATATTGTAACGCGAAAAGTTAATACGTGACTGAAAATATTTCGACCCATTTATATTTCATCATAACCCGACACAAACAAGTAAACATAATATATATAATAATGGAAAATCAACGTGTTTGATAACTAACAAATACTGTTTTCAATACTGTAACAGGAAGTGGATTTTTGCTGCGATATAAGGTATCAAGGTTCAAATAAATGATAAAAAATAAATTGTTTGAGCATGATTTATTATTATTGTATTGACTGGTACAAAATTTAAATAGATTAAATAAAAAAAAAATTCAAATCTTTTTTCTTAAAGTTTCTAGATTGCTGTTTTCAAAATTTTCTGCAACGGTAGTGAAAAGTATGCTGCTTAATGTGTTGTCGGTATATTAATTTAGAGACAATGTAAAGTGCACACATAATGTCTTCCAACATACAAAGATAACTTTCAGGTGTTATTTGTCACTTTTGGAGGAAAGACAAAATATTTAAATAACAATTTTCAAAATAATAATAGCACATCTTTAGTTTACTATTTCCACAATGCATTTTATGATCAGGACCGGTTTCCCACATCGCGAATACACCAAGTAGTATTTATTGATTGAATTGACGTTCACTTGGTAGAACTCCATTATAACACGGTGAAAAAAATAGCAATGTATTTTAGTTCTACAAAATTAGTAGAACTAAATTGTAGAACTAAATTTTGTAGAACTAAAATACATTGCTATTTTTTTTGTAGAACTAAATTGTGGAACTAAATTTTGTAGTACTAAAATACATTGCTATTTTTTCACCGTGTTACACCAAATAGTACCAAAAAATGGGCTTTTATTATTTAAAATAAAACATCGAACTATTTCAACTCGTTCTTGGAATAACCTGAAAATACTTTATATTCTAAAATTAAATTACTTACGTAATGTCAACAAAGACTTTATTATAATTAAGAAACCTTAATTCATTTGATATAAGGGAATCAATGGTTACTCGATTTCTTATACTTATTACTCTTCTGTATGTTTTGTTAATATTTTAGACGTAAAATAAATATTTATTTCCTAATAAATGAATGTTAAAAAAGCGTACAACGCCACTGAATGAAAAGATGGCGGACGAGAACATGACTTGCCAAATACGCACAATTTAATGATCACTAGAGCTGTGTACCTACCTACCTGTGTGTTCTAAGCTTTTTCTCGTGTGCATTATTTAATATTCACTCATGGTAAACCTTTTTTTGGTTTGGTTTTTCAAATGCCAACTGCCGGTGTAAAAGTACTATACATGAAAAAAAAACATATTTTATTCATTACTTTCACAATTATAACAAGGTTGTTTTTTAACTTCATACGGTCAATTTAATGATTTTTTGTTAGGATAGTGCAGTCGCCAAAAAAATTTACTCCAACTCCAAGTTTTTTCGGACCCTTCCTATTTATGTGCATGAAATATACCATTCGATTACCCAACCAATCCGGCAAACCATTCATTGAGATATTTTCCAAAATCGTCTAATTAAAAAAGTAGTCGGAGTTACTCGTTTTTCCCACGGCCCTGATTTTTAAAAACAATTTTACTTCGATAGAATAAGCATATTAACCGTATCTGCATTGCGAAATCATAGAAAACAGTATATCGATTGAATTTGCATTTACTTGGTAGAACTCCATTATAACACGGTGAAAACACTTTGCAGAAAAAAATATTTCCTACGCATATTTCAGTTGTGATTTATTTAAAAATACTCAGATTTTATTGCATTAAAAACAAATGACCGATATAAAATCAAATTTATTTGTAAAAAATATTCAGAAATAATAATATTATTATGACTTTTTTTTACTTAATTCATGAATTTCCAATACAACAATCGTGTTGTGCTTTTAACAAACCTCAATACAATTTCCAAGGCCATTTAGTAAATTTGATCATTATCAAAATAGCACCCACCGTTGGTTGACAATCCATGTTAAATAGTTGGCTAAACAGCATTGAATATAGTTTGGTATTGCTCGTAGCTATGTGCATATCTTTCACCTGTCACCCGATGTGTCCACACCGGTGGTCCCCGAATGATTATAGTGACCGTAAAATGAGCCCACCACAACACTCATGTTTACACAAGAAATAACTTCTTAAATAATAATTTCGGGCATTTAAATTCGATGACGTTTCTTGGATATTTTTCTTCACCTCTGTATTTCTTGAATAGATAGGTAGGTGTATGTGATTATAATTTATAAATTTTTGTAGACATGCCCTCTCCAAGTGTCGGAAATGTGAACTAAATTGAGCACCTTAATCAAGATCTTCAATAAAAATCAACGTTTTTTTTTTATCTATACTGCGTTTTTTTGTTGCTGTTTTGTTTTAGCACGGCTTAAAAATTTATTATATGTATTGTTAACAATAGTAACAACAAGCATAAACAATATTACAGCTTCTAATAGCTAAACTCGCATAAAAAAAAAACAATAAATTAGAAAAGATGGAATATTCTGCAGAAATTTATCATTAGGAAATGGGTTCGTTTGGTGTCTTCATATGAATGACATTCAATATGTTTACATCAGTGGTGCACAATCTATTTGAAGATGAGTTTATTTCAGGGCTGTGGAATTGGAATCGGTGTAGTGAAGTCGCGGTGTTATGACCGGAGTCGTGAAAATCGAACAACTTTTTATTTTTTCGATTAGATGATTTTGAAAAATATCTCAATGAAATATTTGCCGTTGTTTGGTTAATCTTCAATTTAATGCATATACATAGGAAGGAAAGGAAAAATCGGACAAAATTAAACTTTTTTTAATTGGGATCGTATTTTTTTAACGACTCTATAGTCCTGGTTTATTTAGCCATTTTCTAATCTTGAATATTTTTCGAATTTCTAACTTGATGATATATATACATGTTATTAATTTTAAATTAATAATAGCACAATTTTATCATCTATTTCGATTATTCTCCGCTCTGCATTATGTGTGTATTTGCACAATTTAACTTACTATCAACTGTGGTTAGATTTATGACATTTACTTGCTGCTAGCACGCATTTTGATGTCGTGTTAAATATTTGTGGATTCTATTGTCAGCACAATCCTGAAATTGTCAATGGTTTAGCGGTTTATGGGTTGAGAATTGTTTAGTCTTGCACAAGATGCAACCTTTTTATGTAAGGTGGGAAACCATTTTTCGAGTAGATATATGTAAAAATACTGGATTATATTTTCTGTTAGTGATGATTCTAATTATTTTCTTTTGCTACATATCAAACACAGTTTTTTTCAGAGAAATCGTAAACAATGAGAGGCTTCAACTACTCTTTCAATTAGACACATTGTTTGTTGGTTGGTCTTTAATTTAATTGACATAAATAAGAACGGTACGAAAAAATCACTTTTAAGGTGTTAACTGTCACTTCTTGATGGAAAGGCATTATATTTTAAATAATAAAAACACATTTTTTTAAGTACTTATTTCCACAATATATTTTTTTGATCAGGACCGGTTTCGCTCATCGCGAGCATTATCAACTTCATCAGTTGATAATGCTCGCGATGAGCGAAACCGGTCCTGATCAAAAAATATATTGTGGAAATATGTACTAAAAAAATGTGTTTTTATTATTTAAAAAAAAAACTTCATCAGTTGATAATGCTCGCGATGAGCGAAACCGGTCCTGAAAAAAAAAAGGTACGAAAAAACCTGTCAAAAATATATTTTTTAAGTCTGAGTCGTATTATTGGTCAATGTCACAGCTCTGGTATAAACATAAAATCAAATATGCATATTATGAAAATAACATATATTGTGGAGATTTATTCATATTTGGTTTTTGCTTGGAATGTATACCCTGTGCAGAAAGTGAATCGTGTATAATGCATCATGGTTTTTTATGAGAATTTAAAACTGGGTCTAGTAAAATAGTTCTGACGATGGCGAAATATATAACATATATAACAATAGCTATCAACTATATTTTTTTTAAATATTTTTGTAGAACTAAAATACATTGCTATTTTTTATTTAAAACTGGGTCATTTAAATTTATCAAATCTTCATAAATTATGTTGAATGAATGTTTAACAATTACGTGTGGTCCACTTAAAACCATTTAAGCTATATAAGAAAGATGGTTACAGGTCGTTTATTGAACAAAAGCCAGGTGAGAAAAGCTGTCTAACCATATTAAATATTTCGACTCATAGCTAAATACAAAACAACAATAGAAACATTATCGTTGTCTTTTTTTGCTGCGTTTCTAGTCAAAGGATTAAAATGTTACAAAGAATCATCTCAAGCAAGTGTAAGGTAATATGACATTTTTACGATGTTACCAGAAGTTTGAAGTGCGTGCATACACATTCATATTGTTAGCAGCGAAGTATTATTAATTACAAATTTAACTATATTTAATTTATAGAAGAAGTTTATAAAATATTTGATCTCGTAACAAACATTTGGCTTTTTGTCGCGGCAACACAAATATTAATTTAAAACTATTTTTTTCGAAACTATCAAACCAGTAAGCACCGTCTACAAATCCAAAAAGCATTGACCATTCGACTATATGTCCAGCAATATTTAAAGGATAATTAATTTCAACTTTCTTTGAGTGGCCACGATAAGTACGTTTGTTTCATATTTATTTATAATATGTTGTTGTTACTGAAAATGCTTATTAACGAATGAGTGATTTATCATTTATCAGTATCGTGGAATCAGTTGGAATTCTTGGACCATAATTTCGGGGGAGGGTCAATTTCCAAAAAAAAAAAACCTTGTAAATAAATAACTGCACAATCAGTCATAAATGTTTTCTCACTTGGAGAACAGTTCTGATTTTAAATGTAATACATTAATTGCAGAATTTTCAATTATTAAATAAACTCAGTTACAAAAACATCCAGAAAATAATTAAATAAATTTAATACGACTTAATTTACTCTAGATATCAGCAATTAATGTAACGGCTATGAATATACATAGTTGTTGTGTTCAATATTCGAACACCCATATTCGTTGAAATAATTATACACGTATATGGAGACATAAAGATTTAAAAAAAGAATCCGATCATGTTTGAAGTTTTGGAATGGCTATTAGCTACCCTCGAACGATGACTGGCCACAAAGATTCTCTCGCTAGCCGTATCCTGTCAATCACTGATTCCACTGTTTGCTTAGGGAATTATTGTTTGGAAATATCTTCTTTGGACATGGTATGCAATCAAAGATACCCCAAACTATACATTTAATAGCTCCCAAAGTTTTTAAATATTAAAAATAAACATACAACGCAATCAAGATTTATCTTATTTTTTCTTGAAATCCATGTTTGTTCTCTCTTAATAGAAGTTTATTTACATGAAGAATGGTTGTTAATTTTTTCCTCGATCTATCTTTTCCCGAAAATATGGATATAAGTTCGGTAGCCTGTTCAGAAAATTACTTTCACCACGCCACTATTTTTAGCATCGGATGGGTGGGAAAGAATTTTTTAGACATCATATACACCAATGCCTTCGAGCAGAATTGATAAATTGAACAGACTAAAAAAATGCAAACAAGGTGAAAAATACATTGCTATTTTTTCAATGTGTTATAATGGAGTTCTACCAAGTAAATGCCAATTTAATCAATAAAAAAATGCTGTTCGTTATGGTATTGGAGCTTATGATATCCACGGTGGAAGCCAACGACGTTGAGCATTGCGCTACAGACACGACAGTATCTTAAATATAAAATTAATAACTTTAAATTAAAAAATTTGTTCTGTCTAGTTGATATTGTTTGTAATTAAAAAAAATGGAAATGGTGCAATTTGTGATATCGACTGAAGGTGCTTAATGGAATTTCAATATCAAATTTGAATTATTTAAATTTTGTACGACTCAAAATGTTTTGTCACTGACGACCCGGGTTTCGCCTTTTCACAAAAAAATGACCTGACAATCGGATTAGCGTTAGCTCTTTGTTTGTTCGTTTTCTTTTCATAAACGATTATATTTTACCTTTATTTTACGACGCTTAGGAAATAATTTAATTTTTAACAGAATACATTCAGCAATTTAGAAATAGGAAAATATTTAATTTGAATTGTTACAACTTTGTACGATTCAAAATGTTTTGTCACCAAGGACCCCGGTTCGCCTTTCTGCATCTTCAGGCATTTTATCTCACGGATGCAACAGAACTGACAAGGTTTTAACAATTCAATTTGGAAATAGTACAGTTTTTAAAACAAATAATATGTACATTTTATCTAGCAATAAAGCCAGACTCGCTACAATGTGAAATCTATACTATACTACGGCAAACGCTATAGTCTCACGAGCTTGTACAAAATCCCCTCGAATGTCTTCCAGTATTGATTCGCGTTTTTGGTTTATGGATTTCGTTTATTATTACGCGCCTTGCGAGATATATTTTATAGGTGGCGCGACGCGTTCAAACGACCGGCCGGTTGTCATCTGCAGTTCTGCACCCCAATGGACCCGCCGAAATTTTCTACTTACGGCATTAGTTCCAGTGGCCAACATCAGTTGACACGGTGGCACTGAGCGCAGTGGTACCACGACAAAAGAAAGTCATTGACGATCTAGGAAATTAAAAATAATGCTACAAATTTTGAAAATTTGAATCATTCTAGCCCTATATGTGATCTTCTATACATTTTATCACTCAAGGCCTTGGTTTTGCCTTTCGACATATTCAGACATCATAGAGCATAAGCACTCGTGAAATTTCACTCAGTAAACTATTTTCATCGCTTACATATATCATTATAATAATAAAATAAATAAACCTACATTTTGGAACTAAATTGATGTCTGAATTAATTTTAAGCATAACTATTTTTTAAAATAGTTAAAACGCATTTTAAGTACTTATTTGCACAATATATTTTTTGATCAGGACCAGTTTCGCTGATCGCGAGCATTATAAATTTGATAGAATACTGATCAAAAAATATATTATGGAAATAAGTACTAAAAACCTGTTTTAATTATTTAAAATATCATACCTTTCCATCAAGAAGTGACAGTTAACACCATAAAAATGAATAACCAATTAGACATAAATGACATTAGAACTCGAAAAAATAGTCTTGTTTATATCTATGATTATTTATTCTTATCCTTGCTAAGAACATGATTTAAAGTCTCATGCAATCTTATCTGGTACATATTTTCTCATTTTGGTGGTCACAATCAATAAGTCTAAATAAAATTGCAAATACGACTAAGAATCTCGCAACTTAATTCAGAATTTCATTCCTTCATTTAGAGGACGCCACTGCTCAAAGAGAGGTCAAGTAGGGGTTGACGGGGTGTTGAAATATGTGGGAATTTTTATCCACCCGCATTTTGTGCACATATATTATATGCAGATATATATTATATTACAGATATTATATGGCGCAAGAAACAATATAATATATCTATCTACCTTACTTTTTACCTACCTTGCTTTATCATTCCAGCTTAATAGTGGTCTAATGTACCAACTATTTCGAAATTTAAAAATCGAATCAAGGTACTGCTTAGAAGAATTAAGTAAGACCAGTTTTGGGAAATTTGTGGAAAAAAAATTAACCAGGGAGCATACATTTCAACCGAATGCCCTATTTATTTCCATCGTATATAATATTATCTTTTAAAATTATTCTAATCTATATATTATATATACAGATGAAAAAGTTATAGAATGTTGATAAATTGTTAGCCGTATCATTTGTGATATCGACTGAATTTGCTTGATGGAGTTTCAATATCAAATTTGAATTGTTAAAACATTGTACGATTCCATATGTTTTGTCACTAACGACCCGGGTTTCGCCTTTCGGCATCTTCAGGCATTCTATCACACGGATGCACTGACGCACAATAAACAGTTAGCATCGTCTATATACCAAGGGTATTAATTGATGCCTGAAGATGCCGAAAGGCGAAATCCGGGTTGTTAGTGACAAAGCATGTGGAGTCGCACAAAGTTTTAGCAATTCAAAAAAGTTGATTATATTATCAATTCATATTGTTGGGCACATCGAGTCTCACTGAAACTTATCGATAGAACAGATCGGAACTACTCATCAACTTTTTAACGTGTAATGATGGAATGGTTAAATAACTAAGAAGCCTATAATCATAACTTGGATTCTCAAAAAAAAAAACATTTGAGTAAATTACAACAAACCATTCGATCACGGTTTTCTGTCATTCTAAGCAAATTTATGAAAATTTTAGGGCAAATTATGGTACATTTTTAAACAAATTTTTTTTAATATCCACTAGCATTAGACTTCAATTTGCAACACGGCTACACAACGGCTGGTTAAGAACGAATGATTTTAAATTTGAATTGTTGAAACTTTGTACAATTCCACATGGCTTGTAACTAACGACACGAGTATCTTCTTTCGGCATTTTCAGGCATTTTATCACACGTATGCAACAAAATTGAAACCGTGCTCTGTTGAAATCCGGGTCGTTAGGGACAAAACATGTGGAGCCGTACAAAGTTTCAACGATTCAGCACTTTCAGTTGATAAATTATACGAATGATTTTCTTCTTTTAATACAATTTACACCGTTAAACTATGAGATATTCCGATAACTGATAATTCTATGAAAGATATGAGTGTAAATACATAGTGACGGCAATTATATCTGTAAAGCATTTTAAAGCACTTTTTTGTAACAAATTCTTTTCTTTATTAATGGATTGAAAAAGACTTAATAAAAACTAATAATGAAAATGTCTCAAGGCACAAATATTGAAGAATAAGTCTATATTTTTTTTCAATTGAAAAATTCAACGTCTACAAATGATGACGATAAATAAAATTTATGATTTTCTATAAATGATTCAATGTCGGTAAAAAAATTATGAAAACTATTTTGAAAAAATGTTAAAATAAATAGAAAATTTAAAAAACTAGAAACCTGAAAAACGTTTATTCGATAATTATGTGCCCAGTTCTACATGTCACAGTGGATCAATTTTATAAACAATGCCATCTGACGACAATAATTCTGCATATAAAAGAAAATTTCAAAATAGGAATAGTCGCACATGTTGAGTAACATAACAATATAAAACAGAAGTGTCTATTACATGCATAATCTGTCACCAATACATTTAAGTGTATTTTTTTCTCAATTTATGGCTGCCAACGGTAAATAAAAACGAACGGGTGCTACCTTTTGTACATAAGTATTATAATTCAGCGGGCTTGCGTTTTTTTTCATTCTTTTTCATGCGATGGTAATAATGATAATAAAAAAGCGATGTATTTATTTATGTATAAAATATATTTTTAGAGGGTTGCATACACACAATGGAGGGCACTCGTTGCGTTTTCAAGTGTCCCGGCCAGGATTTAGTGCAGAGAAGTTGTTGTTACACACCCGGCGCAGCCAAGTCTCAGATATGGTCGACGAGTATCTGCTAAATCATATATTATTTATTGTTTTTCGATTGCAAATCGCTTGAAATGCTATCAATGAGCGAAACAGTTCTTAATCATTTCATAAATTGTGTTTTATTTTTATATCTGTCCACCAAGAATTGATGCTTAGTAACTAAACGTTTAAACAGAAGTCGTTCGACAGTCTCTCAGTAAGCTTGTCATAAAAATACGCCTGAGAATTTCAACAAATATTATTAAGCGAGAACTGGTTGTATGGCAAAGACTCAGCCTGTTTGGGTGGACAAAATACCAGGAAAAAAACACGTCAGGAAAATGCCTGCAATAAGAGGCAAGGTTTTTATTGAGCGTTAATGCTAATTTTTAACGCACAAAGCACACATTTTCCTTCATATACATAAAGCAGACTTCGCATCGCAGATACGTCCACTTGGCGTTAATTTCTATTGTTGCAATATTGGTTGTTAATTTGATTTCAGGATTCCCGCTTGGCTACCCCTGTCGGGCAGTGCTTGTGCCCGAATGGTAAGCGACACAAAAGGGCATTAAACGCTTCGTGAAAATGTAAAACAGCAGCACATCACTTCACGTTCAAATGGCGGGAGAGGAATAAAAAAAACTTAACATCTAACTATTGCTACAGTGTTGCCATTGCATAATAATTATTATAAACCAGCCCGCGAATAAATCTCACAGTTCACTGGACAGTATTACCAATGGGAGAATAGCTTATGTTTTGTGGATTGGTATGAGGCTATTTTATGGAAAACTTTTTTGACAGTTATGTTATTAAGCCACGTGTACTGAAATCGAATCTCTAACTAGTGTTGATAGAAACACTTTTCTAATATCTATTTAGTCAAAAGTTACGATCTATATATTAAATACATTAATCATTGTGAAAAATTGTTATATAAAATCCGATTTTCCTCTCTTTTTCGGAGAGGAAAAAATATTAAACATTAGCGAGTACCCGGCATGCGATGCAATGCTACTCAAACAATGAAAGTGATTGTGCTACAAGTCTGTTAATCGAAGTACTTTTGGATATTTAATATTTCTTATTTATCTTTCTGTTTTGTACATGAATAAATCATAAGGTTTTACAACACGCGAGCAGGCCAACATACAGATGTCCTTGTGAGACGTATATCCACATAGTTCAGTGTATCAGTGGAAAGTTCGTCATAAGCGAAACCGGCAGTGATCTGATATTTGTACCTATTTAGTAAACTTTGAAGGCGTGTGCATAATAACCAACCAAACTTGGATCGCTATCGAGTTAACAGTATAAGAACGCATACGAAATGAACAAACGTATGCATATAAGAAGACTAAGGTTAGGTCTGAACAATTTGTTCTATGGATTGAATTATCAGATTATCGGGGTTGAATTAATCCGTAACATCCAATTCGACCCTGTTAGCTTCGATCGCATTTTTACATTAAAAAAATTTTTATATGAGTAAACAAACTTACAATAGTTCCTTTTTCAAATAATAATGATATTCAACGTCAAAAAATATAATGTCGATATAAGTAAAGATATAAGCAAAACTTAAAATTTCCATGAAATAGAATGATCTGTAATTGTAAAATAAAAAAAAAAACTTCTTTTTTCTTTTATTATACGCGAAGATTTTTTCGTAATTTCGTTGGAAAATGCTATTCTATAAAGATGGTTGTTGCTCAGAGGTGGGAGTGAATTAAAAGAAATGAATACATATTTAAATTTGGCTACACTGGCTTTCTTTCACACAAGGACGATATAAAAAATATCAACCGTTTCCCTATTCTTTTTTTGAATTTAAAATTTTGAATCCGCTAATGAAACAATTCCTCCGTGTACTGGAATGATTTAGTTTATGTAAATATAAAACAAACATGGTCATTAATTTTATGGCCAATTTCAAAGGAAGAAAAATATATTTTTTTTAAATATGAAATTGGAATGGTATTCGGAGTCGTGTTTAAATTTGAATTAAATCAATATTGAAAATTAAAAGTTGAAGTCACGATTTTTTAATTTGTTTTTTTATTTTTTTCCAAAAAAAGAAAATATCAGGAAACAAATTAAAATGTAAAACAAACCCTAATGCACCCTTGATGTTGATATTCACTCCCTAATCTGCTCCTGTAGCTAATGCATTCATGATAATAACATAAAAAATAATTTAGGGGTCGATATACGTAATTGCGCGCTCAAATTGTTTCATTGTATCGAACCTGAATAAAAAAATCTCAAGAGCGGGCAGTTGTGTAGTGAAAAGTAACTCTCGTACATAGATGAAGTTCATACATAGTCAATTATTTACTTTGCTTTACTGTCAAGACAAACGCAAATGAAATTGCATATTTATTTGTTTATGTAGATATTTAATAATAGTTTTCGGTTTTTTTTTCAATAGACATTGAAAGCATATTTATAATCAATCAAAGAAACGAAATAATGCTATTCAATACGAAAAAAATATATTCTGGCGTCTCCCACCATGTTCATTTCCGAAAGTAAAAAAACGTCGATTGAAATTTCATATCACTAATGAATTTCCGAAAAGGTTTAGTTCAATCTATCGGAAATGAGAATTATCACAATCAAGTCATATAATAAAATATAATGTGTCATTTATGGTAATCAAATATATTGTACTAGCCGGGCGTATAAATTTCTGAATAACTGAAATGGCACGATCTAATTTAAAATTGAATGTTAAAATTTCATTGCAATAATAGTCAAATTAATTCCACAGTGTTGCCGTTATACCTATAATCGGGAAAACTATACGCGCCAATTTATGTTATGGAGGGCAACGCAGGGAAATTAAGAACCACTTCACGATTGGTCAGGTCGATATTGTGTCGCAGCTCTCATTGGCTAGTTCACAAATTCTAAAATGTAGCGAGCAATCACACCTCACCTCACACCACCCGCGCAATTCTACGTCATCGTTTTGTTACGTTTCCCTCCGATAGTGAGGAGTGTCACTTTTGATCACGTCATTTCGGTTATGATAACTGTCGATACATATCACTTTAATTTTGTACTGCATAAAAAGATATATTTGAAGTGATAAACAAACCTGAAAAGGGTCTACGAGTCTTATTAGAATTAGGTGGTAGTAGCAAGATCTTGTAAAACTTTAATTTATTATCTTGAAAAAATGTTGCGAGTTGCACCGTGTTGAAAATATTGCCAAAATTTAATATTCATAAGATATTAACAACATAATTGGTTCCTATTTTAGAGTAATCATCATCGCATTACATAACTAAGCAAAATATTTGGTTTTCTTGCCTTTTAAGACAGATCGTAATCTGTCGCTCAAGTTCATTACGACCACATATCAAATACCCTATCATATTATATATCGGTATACCTATCCAATACGATTTCAATACTGAAATCATTGACTGAATTAAGCAAATTCAATCAGTGGTGAAATAGTGTAGTTGTTGATTGTATACACTGCTGAAAACAGTATGAAATTATTGGCTGGAAAAATAGCGACTTCGCTGAACTAAATTTGAGTTGTTAATTTAAGTGATGTGAACAGAGGAAAACGCCCGCCCCAAAAGCGTGGCAAATTGCGATTGTAGCGCTTTGTGTCAAAAACAGGCGTTAGACAAAAGTCGTTCCCGCAATACACAACACACGACCAACTTGAGAGTTATTTGTTTTTCTCTCTAAAATTCACTGCTTATTGTTTCATTTTACCAACCTATTGCGTAAAGAAGTCGATAAAAATTATCGAATCTGTAATTTCAGTCACAAATCATAATTAAGTAAATATAATATATATGTTCTTACATTGCATATATTATTTTCTTTCTTAAATCCGTGTACGATTGTTGGCACGTGGAAATCTTATGGATAGGGATTGTATTACCGGTTAGCCGGTAAATGGCCCAAAATGCACCAGTGGTAATTACCGGTAAATGAAAAATTTACCGGTTTTTACCGGAAATGTTTTTATACAGGCATATTATAACGAATTTTTATTATGGTATATGCATGAGGGAGTGAGAAGTTTTTTTTCAACTCCGGCAACATTGATAAAAAGTTTTTTACTCGTCACACCGGTGTCATTTGTCATCGCAATCGCGGTCACCGTGATGCCCACTGCAGGCTGCAGGCTGCAGCTGATTCTAGTTTTTATGGGATAGATGGCGAAGAAAATTCGTATTTAGGTACATATTCAACTATGTTTTCATTACACCAAAGCAAATAATCATTTATTAATAAACTGTAATACATTGTTTTTTTATTTTATTATAATTGTTAATTTATATTCATATATACAAATCATACATACATGTATAAAATATATAAACTACATCAATAAGTTAATAGATGAACTAATAATCTAGCGTATGAACTTCTTGCAGGGAGGTAAACCAAATATTTTATAGCCGTAATTTAAAATAACCAATCTTTGTGTGGCAAATAATAAAATATTCGATTTACTTAAAAAAAGTACACATATTTTATGACATTACTATTCACCTGAAATGCATTTTAAATTATTATGTTTCAATCCATGATACCATTTATAGTGAAATTAGCCACGTACATTTATACTTTAATGATATAATCCAAGTCTTTTTATTTTTTCCATTTACCGGTAAATTATCGGTAAACCGTGAGAGTGAAATTATATACCGTTTACCGGTTATTGAAATTTGACGGTAAATTACAATCCCTACTTATGGAGAACTTCAATAGATTATGTAATATATATAGTAGAAGTAAAACCCAGTTTTTTAACATGTAAAAGAACAACTTACCGTCATTTTTTGCTTTTGGCTACGGCTCCAATTTCTTAATAGGGAGAATTTTACACTAGTTGTAAAAAATTCAAAAATATTTCAGGACGTTATGCTACTAAAAGCTTAGTTATGGGCAAATCTGAACGAATTGAATGCTTTACAATTTGGACATTGGATTCTGGTATTCACAATAGTATCTAAGTGAACTTAAATATTGTATAAATTTGTAATTATAAAGGGTGTCACCATTATTAATTCAAATCAACACCGCTAATTTTAAGCCAGACGGTTGAGGAATAAAATATAATTGTGTGCTAAAAATAAGCATTTTGCGTAAGTTACAACGTTTATTGTTCAAGTAACAATCGCTGTGGCGTTTAATTAAAAACTATTACGACTTCAGAAGCAAAATTAAAATTTCTTACAAAATACAAAACATCAATTTTGGATCGTTCAAATTCTGTACATTTTCATATATTTTGTCATTGGGGATAAGCCTTTTGTTATCTTTAGGGATCCTTAGTACACAGGTGCACTCGAAATAATATATTCATATTTAAAATTGAATTTTTAATATACAGTATATTATGTTTCAAATTTTAATATATGAAAATTTGTTCTTTTATTACGTGTGTAAGATAGAATTCCTGAAGATGGCGAAAGGTGAAAGGCGAACCCCAGGTCGCGAGGGGCCAAATATGCGGAACTGTTCACAATTTCAACAATTTAAATTTGGTATTGAAGGTCCACCAATTGTCAATAAGTCGAAAACATTATTTCAATTGTTTATCAAAGATAAATTATCATTTTGATGTCACCCAAATTTACGTTACTAAAACTAGATAAATATCTACCGCGTTATCATTATTCATTATTAGTGCCGAGGTGCAGTTTGGCTCGGAAAATAAGAGATGGGGACCCTACCACGCCACTGTACTGACGCTAAATTAATAGTTTTTCTAGTTATAACATTGCCAATTAATATTTTTTAACCCTCTGATTGCTAAAGTCTTAAATGTTGAAACGGCTGATTTTACTGTGTTGATAGTTGATATACGAAAATATATGAATTAACAGTGGTTAAAACCTTCGTGTATTCGCTATTTTTTGAGTTAATGCATTACTTGATTTGTCCTGACAAACTCAATAAGATGTTTCAAACCAATATTATTCAATAAATTTTTGATGTCTAGGCGTTGGAATATCCTTTAAAATGCTCAGTAGGGAACGAGTTAAGCATACTTAACAACTTTTTTTAAAAACATAACAAAAACACATTTTTTAGTACTTATTTCCACAATAGATTTTTTTGATCAGGACCGGTTTCGCTCATAGCGAGCATTATCAACTGATAGAATACAATTTACAAACAAGTCTATTTATACAAAACAAAAAAAATAAGTTTGAGTTAAAGGTAGCAGGTGTACAAAACCATGGGTTCAAGAAATAGGATACAATTTACATAAAATCATACAATATTGATTCAAATAAAGTAAATTAGTATAAAAATTAAATGTTCACAATCACGTATTAAGAATTACAATTACAATTATGGTAAATCAATAATCCATTAGGAGCTCTGAACAATCAAAAAGGAAGTAAGGAGTGGGAAATTTTAATGACGAAAAAAATAGCCCACACTTACTACTTAATGGAACAAAATAAATTGATATATGAGAATTTTAATGATAGTCAATTAAAGATGAATCGATGAGATGGAAAGATATGGCCAGTCAGAGGCGTTCCGAAATTTTCTGTAAAAAAATTAAAGTAAAAGGAGGCAGTATCATTTTTCAAAAAAAAAAATTGGTTGTCTGTAAAGTCGGTTTACGGACGATAGTTTAACGTGACAACGTCATAAGAAAACATTGATGAAATGATTGCATACTTTTATGAATAAAATGGAATCATTTTTATTGAATTATCATTATTTTGTATGGATACGAAGAAGGACTGAAATGAAATCTACAATTTTTTTTTCTGAAAGAAATCGTTGATAATTTATTGTTAAAAGTATATTTGTTATACGTTAATCAGATTTTTAATATGCAAGAATTAATTACCTTTATTGCCGCAATTGTTGTTGTAATATAAACAATGAAAACCACATTAACATTTCACTTCACTTTATAAACAGTTGTAAACAGATCACGTGCAGGTACTGTAGGTGTATAAGTTGTGTGCTGCCGCTGTCTCTTTTCTACTCAGACGCATCGACCAATCGAGTGGAAGAGAGATAGATGCGGCACAATCCGAACGGTAGGCCGATCGTGCCTCTCTATCGCTTATCCGCGCTCTCGCTCGAACGCTTGCCTTCGGCGTAACGCGACAAATGGGACAATGAGTCATGTTTTTTCGTGCGTGCAGCGGGCGTTCATCGATTTATAAGACGTTGTCACGTCAAAA
Source organism: Himalopsyche japonica (assembly GCA_028555115.1). Classification (NCBI taxonomy): domain Eukaryota; kingdom Metazoa; phylum Arthropoda; class Insecta; order Trichoptera; family Rhyacophilidae; genus Himalopsyche; species Himalopsyche japonica. Next base: position 2,993,831 of record JAHFWJ010000483.1, read on the forward strand.
AAATTATATTTATATGAAATATATATTTATTAATCTAATTTAATGGGTATAACAATGGTGACGACGCAAAAGTAGTTTGTTCATTTATAAGGTTAGAATTAGGCAAAAATTTGTATCGATTAATTTCAAGGATTTCTTGTTTATCTAATTTCAGTGATTTGTTATTTATCCTACATTACAATAACGTCAAATTTAATAAAACGCCGAAGCGGAATTATCAAGTTGTCAAAAATAATTATAAAAAGTCTGCTAAAACGTTTCCATCATCTTTTTGTTAACACACCGACAAAATTGTTATATAATGAGCTTTATTCGACAGAAGATAGCGTGACAATTATTTCGGTGAAATATATTTTCTTCTGTAAAGTTATTTTCTTTATTTATATCCCTTTCCACGACGTTTCGACGGGAGGCCTTCATTCCGCAGCCGGCAATAAACATCGATAATGAATATTTTGAGTGGAATGTCTTATTCTTTTGACATGTGCATATCAAAGGGAATTAGGATTTCGCATTGAAAGGATTCGCGGTCGGCTGGGCAAGTCAAAGTTCTACATGGCGTTTTTATTCGATTTCTCTTTTGGGAGAGTGATTTTTATCGGTTGGATATCACTTTATTGCAGTCGCTATATCAAATATTTTTTAGCACAATGGGGAATTGAATTGACAGTTACTTGGGAACGTGAATCATTAAAATTTAAGAGAAAATATGGGGAAACGGAATGTTTTTTTACTACAGATAATTGGCTGATTGAGTTTTTTTTTGCTGAATAAGTCTTGTTATTTTAAATAATAAAAACACATTTTTTAGTACTTATTTCCACAATATATTTTTTGATCAGGACATCGCGAGCATTATCAGTTGATAATGCTCGCGATGAGCGAAACCGGTCCTGATCAAAAAATATATTGTGGAAATAAGTACTAAAAAATGTGTTTTTATTATTTAAAATATAATGCCTTTCCATCAAGAAGTGACAGTTAACACCTTAAAAGTGAATAAGTCTTGTAATTAAGATTGACTTTTAACTACTGTTTGTTTTTCTCAACCATATCGGTCATCGTTTTCCATGATAATAACAGAGTAGACAATAACATCGGTTTCTGACTTTAATCTATTTAAAAAAAATATTTCAATAAAAAAAATGCTTCACATTTATCTTTATAAAATATGTTTATTTGTAATATGATATCAATATTCACCTTCTAGTTGATGTGTAACTATAAGTGTCCATTAAAAATCTTCAGAACAACTATATTTTCAGACTAGTTTTAAAGCATTTTATGGCTCTCATTCTTTGATTATATTACGAAAATAAATTCATAATTGCAAGCGTTTAAAGTTAAAAATACAGTTATAAATATATTGAACGAAAATACTTTGATATTTTATAGCACACTAAAGCAGTGGTTCACAACCTGTTTGAAAGTAGGGCAAGTTTATTTATTTCCTATTTTTTTACTTGCTAAAGGTTTTAGTATTGAAAAATAATCATATATCTACAGCTGCTATCCTCAGTACAGAGCTTTGGTTATCATTGTTTAAGCGGTTTCTGTGCCGAGACTTGTTTAATTTTAATAAAGAAAAAACTTGCACAAAACGCAGCCTTCTTACGTACGATGGGAAAATGTGCAATAAGAAAACATTTGAAAAACTTGTCCTTTATATTTTTTGTCAGTGACGACTCAAATTATATTCAATTGCAACTGCATATATTGTTCACCTATCAAACACAGTTTTTCATATTCAATGAAAAATTTTGTAATGAAGAACATGTTATTTTGGGCCGCGGTTTGTTCATCACTGCATTAAAAAATAACCCCATTTGAGAGAATCAATGAATTACAGAGGCTTATCTCAAAATTGCATATCTGGTTTTGATAATGCCAAAATCAAATGTATCTATTTTAAAGTACATAATAATCGCTTATAATGTATAGTTGGGCATCACCCAAAAATAAAAATATGATAAAAATAAAGCCCTTAATCCATCTGTGATAATATTAATTACAATGAAATGTGTTGCATTAACTTTCATACTTAATTTATGAAACATCTTTTCTTTTATTTTATTCAATTCAGAATTTAAAGGTATTTTTTCGGAATACGTTTTCGTGTTTATCTCAAAACTATGCCTTTGTAGATAGACTAGAATCATAAAACCCTAAGTGTCAATTAAAAGTATCGTTTACAATCAATCAAAGATTGAATGCAATTGTTACTACAGCACTAACGGCAAATCGAGTCTCGCTGTACGTCTATTATTGATTTTACTTGACTACATATTTTATTTTGATCGAATATGGTGAGAAGAATGTGGATGCTGATTTCGTGAGCGCGTTACGCAAGCAATAATTTTTAGTGGAACACTCGTCAGGTTGCAAAGGTCCACTCGAAACTCGGCTCAGCTGGGGTCCACTTGACAGCGACCGGCAGCGACATCCCGTGACGATTGTTGGAATTTCCGTTACCATTAACGTATATTGTGTTGCTAGTGGCGTGAAATAAACATAATAATCGTGTATAATAATATATATCAGAAGATTTTGAATTGTATTATTTTGAATTAAATCGTATCCCTTTTGACCAGTTGCTGTCTTATGACCGAAGTCGGATTCGTGAAAAACGCCGAATACTTTTTCGATTATACGATTTGAAAAAATTTCTTAATCAACATTTTGCCGGGATGGTGTGTTAATTTTGATTAAACGCACAAAAACAGGAAAGGTAGGAAAAAATCAGAAAAAATTAAACTTTTTTAGTCGGAATTGTGCTTTTTTTAATGACTACACAGTCCTTATTCTTACACTGCAATAAGCTGGCAGGAAGTATTTTGATGTTTGATTCAATGTTTTTGGTTCTCATCTTTAGTACAGCACTGATGTTATCATTTATCGCAACACGCGCGTTATGTGTTGAAATTTGTTTAGTTTTAATAAGGAAAACGATTGTTCGTAAATTTATCTGCTTTCCAAAAAACTTGCAAAAAACATGTATTATGAAAATATAAAAAATATGTAATATGTTTTCTGTCCGTGGCGATGCATATTAAATTCCTTTGCTTTAATTTTTTCACATATTTTTAAATATTCAATGAAGATTTTTGCTGATGAAGTACTTTTTTATTTTTGGTCACAACAAATTCCACTTTGACACCTGTTACACGGAATGAGAGTTGTGCATCACTGACGAAGAGTGAACAAATGGTTATTTAAATGAAAATAAATCATTATTTGTGTTTCGTTATCAACTATTCAAGTTTTAGTGCAATTGATTCACAAGAAAATTCAAAGTGTACCATAGTAATCTTGACCACTGGTTGCGAGACCTTCTCCTTTTGAATATTTAGTTCTGGTAGTTTGTTTATGGAAGAAGTGACGTAATTTCCGCCTCTAATCGGATGTCACATTAATTTCAGCCGTATTGCGAAATACACTAGTACATATAGGTATTAACGAACGTTAATTTCAAGTGTTAAAATAAATTAAACTGTTTTATTTTCTCTTTAAAACCTTTTAAAATCCGAATTTGTTCGTACATAATAGTAATAAGTAAGTGTCAAAAAATTGTATAAATTCATCGATAAAATAATCATTTCACCGACAAATTAACGGATTGACAGTGTAACAAACAATATCGGCAATCTCGTCACCGGTTCTGACATTAACTGATTAAAATCCCTGGGCAAAGATTGGATTGTCTAGTTTGGTGTATACTCTTCATTTCCTTAGTTGATTTGGATAAAAAAGATCCAATGCAATGGGTGGTGAAAAAAATAACAAATCAATCGAATTTGACGTCTTCGACTGCTGTGAAATAGTCGTCAGATTTCAGTGATAAACAACGAAACGGCACAGATGTCGGATTCGGCTGTATGTTTAAAACCGTTGGCGAGCATTGTTCTCGCGCTGTAAGGAAATGAAGTGGCCTCAAGTGGAGTGGCTGGTCCCAAGGGGCTCCGGTCCTCGGCACCCGGCGCCGCGGATTCATTGTCAAACTACGTGGAACCGGCAGGCTATAGGTCCATTCAGAGCCGTCGTGGTAAGTTCACTATGAAATCAAGTTGATCAAACGGTTTCCCCATTCAAATATTGTATTATTTTATTATATAATAGTGTTTGAATTGATTGCGAGGCCAGTGGCGTGACTATGATTAGCAGACTTAGTGTTACCAATGGAATGGATTGTGTATTATTTAAAATGCAATCCCTCTCTTCCAAGAAATGACAAGTTAACACGTTAAATATTAGGAATGACGGAAATTAGTAACATTTCGTAAAATTTATTATTCATTCATTATTCTCAACTATGTTATATGACTAATGGCGGATATAGTACAATGTAGGCTCCAGGCTTAACACACTAAAACCGGGGAACGTGGATTCTAGGTTATTCGATATAGTTGACATTCATCGTTCATAACTCTTTTTAAAATAAATGTGTTTCTTTTATTTTAAAACAAATGTGTATATTTTAAGAAATTGCTCAGCAACCTTTTGTTTTCCATGGCACACCAACGTTTATTGCCAAAATTTTACGGCACACCTCAAGTTAATATTTGTAAAAATGCACCATCAACGCATTTATCAATAATGACACATTCCCCCTGCACTGTCTTAACTTATAAATATTTATTTTTTATTACAAATTCAAATTATAAATTGTGTGTATAATATTTATTTGCATGTGGCATGTTATTACAACGTAGAAATATTTATTTCTGTTTCTTTGATATTTTTGTTAGAAAAATGGGCCTCGGCACACCTAGCATCGTTGGCGGCACACCCTTTGCATAGCTCTGTTTTAAGAGAACTTACTTGGTCGTTCTTCAGTGGCTCCAAATTCTTTTCATAGAGATTAGAAGTGAATTGTAAAAAAAATGAGGAAGAGGGTAACCATTACAACTTACTCAGGGTAATTTTTTGAAATGGCTTCTAGAAATATCAACGAGTGAACAATTATTTTCGAATGTAAATAAATGCTGTTAATCGCATTCTTGAGTGGCATTTGCGATACATACAGTTCGCTTCATCGCCCCTCATTTTGCCCCGAGCTGTCAAAAGAATGAAACCGGAACAAAAACGTGTCCGTTAGTACTTGACAAATGGCTGATTCGGAGTATTTTGTTTGAGCGATTTTCACATACCATTAATCATTCATTTGGATGTTGGGCCAATGGGCGAATGTTTCGTAGAGCTTGTATTGTTCTTATTTCAAAATATATCTTAACGGCGTGATCATAGCTAAATTTGACAGTTAAATACAGTATTTTTACATCAAAACAAAATGTTCTGTGAGAACTGCTTATTATTCATAGTTTTCAGAATAGTAACGTCTGGCTTACAGATTACTAGTTATAAAGTAATCGATTTTGTGACGATACATTTTAAAAATTCGATTTATTTAGTGGGAAGCAATTTAGGTTATTAATCGTCGCAAATTCAAAAACCTGTTGAAAACTCGATTAGAGACACTGTCGACCACTGCGCTACAGATCAGACAAATATGTTTGGTGATGAAATTATTGAAAGCCAGTAGAAAAGCAATTTAATCATGTAACAATATCAAGTTTCGAGTTTTATATGGATTCCTGCGGAATATTCATTTATTTCTGATAGTTGTGAATATTGATTTAGGAGATTTAGTGGAGCAAGGAAATAAATAAAATAACGAAGAAGTAAAATAAAATAATAAAAAACATATAATGGTTTAAAAGAAATTTATTATACATTTATTAATTTAAAAACTTTATAAAAAAAATTTTGAAACTAAGAATTTGTAACACCGATAAACAAGGTAGAAAACATTCAATTTTATATATTAAAATATTTTTGTCGATCATACAAACATTCATGGGACACACATATAATGGTAATTATGTCGTAAATACATGTTTTGGATAAATCCATAATCCAAATACTATATCACGAGAATGAGTGTTTCGCTTGCAAATATTTGAAAAATTCATGAATGTAGACTAAACAAAGACTAAATATAATAAAATATTGTATGTTGATTTATAAATAGACTTGCACGGTATATAAACCAGAAGAAAGATTGCCAATTTATACAGACAATGTATTTAATACACAATATCAAATTGATTCGTTCTCTATTGTGAGTCAAATCTGTGGTCAGTAATCAATTTACAAGTCAAATGTACTACGTGATACTGTACTAATGAAATAGTACCATACACAGCAGCCGTACTCAACCTTTTTCGTATTCGGGTGCCATGCATATATTTGCTGTGTTATTTTTTACACGTTGGCCACTACATAATAATCTAACCAAAAAAAAAATGTAGATATTAAATTTAAAAATATAAAACGTGTTGTTTTTGATGTTGAGACAAATCAGTGTATACAAACGGAAAAGTTTAATTGAGTATGGCTGCTAAACTGTTATAAATGAATCGCATACTTCTTCAAATGTTCTTCTAATTCTCGCTAGAGATTCACAATTCGCAAGAACTGATAAAACGGATTGCGGCAACCGGAGGGTTGATATAAGATACCCGGTATTGCATAAATAAATTTTCGTCAATTTTTTTTATTCGAATTTATATTCTTAGCACAATTTGCAACTATGATGTTAGTCACCAACTAACCATTTTTTTTTATAATTACAACAAAAAAGATTTCTCACTTTTTTATTAAACTATTAACTACTCCCCGAACCACCCCAGCGACTCTGCCCTTGACTCCTGCCCCCGTACCCCCATTGATTCTGCTCGCCCCTGTTGTCCCTTGAACCCTGATGACCGCCGTTTCTGAAACCTCCTCTGTTATGATTGTTCCTGCCGGAGGAACCGTAGCTGGACGAACCGTAGCTGGACGAACCGTGTGCCTGGTCCCTTCCTGTGCTGTAGCCTCCGCCGCCTCTTGAATAGCTGCCGTGACCACCGGAGTTGTGACCCCTGAAGCCTCCGTAACCTTGGTTATAGCCAACTCTGCCGCCTTGGTTGTGGTCATAAGACTGTCCGCCTCTGCCGTAGTAGGGGCGCTTGGCGTCCCCGTATGTAGGGCTACCTTGGCCTCCACCGCCTCCACCGCCGCCGCGGTTGTTATATGAGTTATCTGCGAACGAAAGACATCACAAATTATAAAAAATGAAAAAAAATAAACATCCAATAATAATTCAGATAATCAAATCTATCATCAATGTTCTACTGGATATCGGATATTGGTTTTAACCAGTTCAGTGCCTCACACACACCGATGCGTGAATAAAACGCTAAACGTGAAGGTCTCGCAAGCACGGGTAAGTTAGACTTTAGACGTCATAAAAATAGGTTCCGATGAGATGGATTATCTATTATATAAATGTAGAATATATAGAGTAACCCTTCTATAACGTATTCTCCAATAGCGAATGAGACAGTTTCTCGTGTTGCCATCCCTTCTATAGCATTTTTTATACAAAACGCTTAATTTTCAGGGTCAAATTATAATTTTCGTAAAGATATTTTATACGTATAAGAAGATATGGGTCGACGCTATTGGCACGCGCACCGGTTAGCAAACTAAATATAGATCAAGACCGTAGGAAAAAATGTTTCATTTGGTGATTTCGTTTAATTCGTAAAATATAATTGGATAAAAAATTATGTCAAATTTTGTATTGTTCTTGCCTAACCACCCAAAAGGAATTCTCATACAGATCGGTCCCTAACTCTACGCTGATATGAGGGTTGATTGTATATGTTATATTATATATTAGAAGCGAACGCGGTTGAAAAAAAAGGTATATTTTAATTATGATTGCCTAGGAGGGATTTTGTTTTACACTTGTTATGTGCTCGCAAAACACAATGATACAGCGATTTTCACCCCCGGTCTTTGACTGGCGCTATTTTCTTTCTCAAAGTCGAATATCTAAGCAAAGACCGGCTATGTGTTCGCTAATGCGTATTTACACCGTCGAAACAATCCCCGGGCGCCTGGCAACACCCACGCGCCATTAACAAAGCGGAAAAGAAAGGAGGCAAAAGAGCATTCAGAATCTGGAGAGCATAATCATGGATTTGCATTAGGTCGCGCATTGTTCGACCGCCATCGCTTCGGAAAGCGGCAAGTTGTAAATGCCTCGCTCCATCACGCCGCTACGACAACGATATACCAACGAACCATAGTGTCACCCCTACCTCGATACGTCCGAGTGACGAATTCGTATATGTTATCGACGGATCGAAAGTTATATAAGATACTAACGAAGGGTGCCTATTGGAATTTTAATATCAAATTTCAAATGTCGAAACTATATACACCTCAATACGTTTGTCGCTCACGACTGACATCAGTAAACGTTTCGAACCCAAGCATGGAAGCTAAATTGATATCTGCTTCAATTTTAATATCTAATGATTCGATAACAATTTCATGAATATTTAGACCATAGGTTCCCAACTAAGGATTCCAACTCGGATATCCGGCTCTTTTTAACTATCCGATATCCGGATATTTGGGGAAATATCCGGATAGTATTCGTTATAATTTTTGATGAAATATTTTACAGCGCATTTTCAATACTCAAATAAATATGAGACCATTTCTTTAGCACAAAGTGTTATTAAGAGAATTCACCCAAATTTGTTATCTAGTAATGATGAAATCTCTCGAATAGTTGAAAATGACGAATAGTTGGAATCCCTATTCCCAACCTTTTTCGGGTGGCGACCCCTTTTCATAAAATCCATGTAACCTGCGAAAATACAATCCAAAAGCATACAAAAAAAAATATTTTTAGTTGATCGTATAAGTTGACGACCCCCCGGTTGGGAACCTATGATTTAGACAGACAAACTTTGGAAGATGTACACAACAATCAACTGTCACGAAAATGCAATCGGAAAATTAATAGTTTAGTGACACATACTGATTTTAAATGGATAGCTTTTTGTATGATAAAATAAAATACGAGATGACATATCATTTTACGAATAAAATTATTCAGTTTGTTGGCTGGTTGAATTAATACCAAAAAATATTACCAAGAAGGCGAAACCTAGAAAACGAGTGCCAAATCACATGGAAAAATACACAATTCGAACGATTCAATCAAATAACTGTGATGAAGAACTATGGGCAACTAGCATATTGAACAATGTCTACGTTTGTATGACAACTGTTGTCGATATGTCGAAATATTATATCAAGTTAAGTTATTTTAAAATGATAAAACAACATTCACCATTGTTACATGCAATATATACAGTAAATTGAATTTCATTACAATCAAATCAATAGTTATCAAGTTATTTCAGATATATATTTAATTCCTAAGCCTTTAGGGTCTATATTTTTCCTGTGTTTTTCTTTCTTCATTATGCGACTGATGCAGACTGTTTATTATGTGTAAATTCTATTGCGTCTGTATGATAGAATATCTGGAGATGTAGAAGGGCGAAACCCGTCTCATATGAGAAGAAAGTTCTGATGAGGGCGTAAACCGAAATAGCTATCAACTTATTCTATGCGTATGTAAATCAATTTATAATATGTGTGCATATTTGTCTTTTATTCATTCATCCGATCGATATGAAACCTTAAAAATTTCTTGAGTAAACTCCCGCGAATGTTTTCAGCATACCACTCCCTCTCCGAATAGTAAATAAGTAGAATTAAAACGACATTATTAACAATTAAATTGTTTGTTATCATGACGAATTTCCTTGAATTTCCATACTCTAAGATCGCTATACAACACGCGACGAATCGGCTAGTACTTTATAAATTTTGTTATACTAAAACATATTGGTATTTTTTTCATTGTGTTTTAATGTAGTTCTACCAAGTAAATGTCGATTCAATCAATGAAATGTACAACGTTTAAGTAATTCAAATTTGTTCATTATTGCTGGAATCTGTCATTCTTGATATGCGCTAATAAATAACCTCTAATATTCAATGCTTTTAGAGCGAACAGTCATAAAAATACTTTATCAGGCCGCTGTTACTAAAACATGAAGATTAATGTTATTTTTATGTAACGAAACGGCAGTGTTCCGGTATTGAATATATAGTCGATATAACGCGATACAGTCCCGGTTTACCGATATTGCAATCCCTAATCTAGGTGCCTTATATCCCTGTATGATATTACGCTTTTCATAGAGCTGAGAAATATTCTATTTATAAACCGAAAAAAGTTTGACGTACGATTTCTATGTAAGTGGTGTGAGATGTATGATAAATATGGGCTCCTAATGTAGGCAAAGGGGTCCGTTAAAGGGAACGGCGAAATTGCTTCAACTCGAAAGCGAGAAGATGAAAGCGAAATACAATGCAAAGGATTTGCAAAATAAAACCTTTTGCGAGGAGTAAAGAAATGATAACTCTATCAAATATCTCGAGCGGTTTACATCACGTTTGATGTTTGCCGAGTGCGGGTACAAAGCGTTCATCGCACTTGTGAAATGATACGATTATTTGTAAAATGTTGAGTATTATATAACAAATGGAAATAAAAAATAAAACGTAATTTCAAGTACAATTTCTATATTTTTAAAAATGTAAACTGTCAAGTCATCGACTTGATGCAACATATATGCGGAATCTGCAGAAAGTAAAATACTGGTTTAGAAATGCGCTTATTAATTAAGACATATTCGCTCTTGCATTCGTTGACCATTTGAATGTCACTATGACGTAGTCGATAGGCGCTTATTTTTTGAGTGAAAACTGCAATTCAACAGATTTGAAAGTTAAATAATAAGCAATGCATACAGGTACGGACAGTACGTGCGCTTTTCAAGACCAAAGCGGAAGTCAGCTCCCGACTCCTCAGCGCGGAGTAGACGTCCGAAATAGCTACGGCAAGATTTCACATCTCGAGTGGCCACCAACCAGACGGAAATTTTAAATGGCGTACAATTCTCTCAAGGCTTAGGGTATTGAAAGTAAAGAAAATTATTTATTGAATAGCAGTGACGCAGACAGTTAATGAAACACAATGTTTAGTACTATTTTAACTATTTTTAAATAATTTCAGGACCGGTTTCGTTAATCGCGGATTTGATACGATACAAAATTAATAACAAAGTTATAAACTGGTTAACAAAATCAAAGATTAAATAAATCGTGAAATAATTAACGCGTAATCACAAAATATATATCTAAATGAAGTGAAACAGTTAACAGATATAAAATTTAACAACTAATTTGTAAAAAAAATTAAAAGTCCTCTGTGATTGAAGAAACATTTTTTTAAATACGGGACTAAATTGTATAAGTTTTTAATCACAATCGACGGTTTATATAAAAATTCTTTTATTAACTCATCGAATCCCGGAAACGTGTTTTAACGTGATACAAGATCCAACGCTTGAGTCCCGGAACCCTGATTTGACGTGATAGACCGGCCCGTCGAAAAAAGACAAATTAGGGACATTAAATAAAGTATTTGACAGAGAATTTTAACGTTTTCTTATTGCCAAGACTCGAACCATTTCAAATCGATCATTCAATTAGTTTTATCGCTCGTGAAATTATTGGTTTACACAACCTAAAAACACAATCGTTTCACGTGCAATATACGACACCAACATTCCCTCTTCTGTAGACGATATATAAGTGGCACCGAGTCCATTCCGAGAATTTTTTTTGCAATATTCATAAAACAGATTGATTGGGGATATAAAAAAACAGATTTTGATTCCTATACCGGCAACACAAAAAATAGCCCCTATAGGTCTTGCGAAGTGTGTGCAAACCAACAAAATAAGTGAGGCTCGGTACATGTGTAAACAACAAAGTGTGGCTCTACATATGGGAAAGTGTTGACAATTTAATCAATCTTGGGGTAATTATCGTAATGTCGTTAAGCATCTCAGAAAATTTCTTTTGATCATATCTAATATTAACATAGTTAAAACACTTTTAATAAACACTTAAGAAATACGCCATTTGTTCAAAAATGGGCCGGGCATAGGGGCTAGATTTGCAAAATTTTGGCCGGGGCTGATAGTGTTAATTTGAAACAAATAAAAAATGTAAGCCCGACTGCTTAGAATTATTGACAGATATGTGCAGCATGAATATCTGAAGAATTTATAATTATTCAACAAAACATACGGAACTTGCAGTTGATAAAAGACATCACAATATTTGGACGTACACATACGGCCATACTCCTCAACGGGTTAATAAAGTTAACGAAAGGAAATTATATTATTAGAATACAACGATATAGTATACAAAATAGCAAAAAAACACCCAAATATTTACAAATCACTTAGTTGGTAAAGATCGACTGATAACTAATATGAGGGGTTCGGTTACGATTCAAACGATAATAAATAATTTTAAATGCGTTTTCATCTTTTTAATAAGTAGTTCTAATTGTTTTGAAAAACCCTCGCCGCGTCAGCCCCTGAACCGAGACGCTTCGAAAGTAGCGTCCGTGGCATTCCTGAAGCGTCGAAGTAACCAAACCGCCCTCGTTCCTTCAACGACGCCACATCGCCCCCGCCCGCCGAAGCCTCAAGCCGCCGAGGAGCCTAGCTCCGCCGTTTCCGGTATTTCCCAGCATCCGGTTAGCGGGAATGCAACGAAATGCGGTACAAATGCAACATGCAATTCTATTTATAACAACTACTCAGTGAGAGAAGTTGTTCGTAGATATGCTCGTGGATTATATTAGCAAACTATTCAGTTTTGAATATATATATATATAAAATATAATTATGTGAATTTTCGTCCATTTTCAAATAATGCGGGGTAGTTAGAAATATTAGACGGAAATGTGAAATAATAAAAAAGATTTCATATTTTTGTACATAAAACTAGTAAAAATAAAATCACCAAATGTTTGATAAACACATAATCTAGTCAATTATTTTACTGTCGGAATATCCTGTATGTAACTCAGCAGAGAAACGGTTAAGTAATTATTAATTAATTAAATGCTACCTGTCATTTCTCGGTGAAAAGGCGTTATATTTTAAATAATAAAAACACATTTTTCAATAATTTACTACTCGAACTTTAAAATATTTTTGATCATGACCGGTTTCGCTCATCGCGTGCATTATCAAATTTTAAACAAAGCTATTTAAACAAAATACCTGTTTGTAAATTGTATTTTATAATTTAACAATATTCGCGATTAAAATAGTTTTGAATTCATTTAGATCGTTAATAACAGTCAATAAGTAAAAATCAATAAAATAACCGGATGCCGACAATTTATAACTAAATAAATTTCCCGAAAAAATAAAAAAGCAACTAAACGCTTTTAAAATGTTAATTGTTAATGATTAATAGCAATATTCTGATTAAAATAATAATAATAAAAACAATTAAGCTCAAGCATTTTCAACCTTGTTGAAAATGCTTGAGCGAATCATGTAATAAATTCAATAATATAAAACTGCCTATTTATTGAATTGGCATTCACTTGGTAGAAATCCATTATATCACGTAGAAAAAATTAGTTCATAGAACTAGAACATAGTTCTGACGATAGCGTGAGCCGAAATAGCTATCAACTATATCTTAAAAAAATAATTTTGTAGTACTAAAATACATTGTTATTTTTTTCATCGTGATATAAAATTGGGGTATAAAAACATGATCTTTCGAGATTATTTTTATACGGTATTATATTTTAGCATCATATAAAACGGGTTAATACATATAATAAGGTTTCTATGAAAAGATCAGCGCGTGAAGGCGAATTCGTTGGCAGAGAAGTAAAATTGGCCGCTGAAGGGCGTGCGAGTGCGGTCGAGGGTTGGAGGGCGGGGGTGCGCAGCGCGGACGGGGGTGGATACGTGCTCGAGTGCCTGGCTCCTGCTAACACACACTAATTGTCTTCCAGGATCGCAATTCGCAAGATGTCGGTCGAGGAAGAAGCCAGCGGACCGGTGGCAACTCTAAAAATCGACCGCAGTTTGCGTACGCAACAAAATCTTGAATAATATACTTTTATTTGCGAAATTCGTCGCAAATCTCAATTCATAAGCTGGACCCTAACAGCGGTTAATTTAGAAAAATATGCATACTATAATACGCTACATAAAAAACCGTAATATATTTTTATTCAAATATAGACTCTAAATCAGCGGTTCTCACGTGAAATTTCACTGTGGCCGCATCAGCTGTCCTATGGAAATGTCTCGTGGCCGTACAAAATGCGATAAAAATAGTTTCGATATTTATTTTTTATATAGTGCATTACACTGAATGATCTTTCACAATATACAGTTGTAGTAAGAATCGACACAATTAATAAAGCAATTGTTGTTAATTCTTTATATTGACTTGATTCATGGTCAACATTTAATTTCGACCAAAATTTTACAGTTTTATTATTAAAACGGTCCTTTATTTAAACTCGACTAAATGCTGGATAAGTCAGGTTTATTTAATCAATTTTAAAATATCAATATTTACTATAAAACTGTTGATGGCCGCAGCAAAATCCTCTACTGGCTGCACATGAGAACCACTGCACTAAATAGATATTTAAACAAAAAATCTTGCGTTTAAGGCGTCAACTGACACTTTTTGATGAAAATGCATGACATTTTAAGTAATAAAAACACATTTTTTAATACTTATTTCCACAAAATATTTTGTGATCAGGGCCGGTTTCGCTTATCGCGAGCACTGTCGACTGATAAGTTGATAATGCTCTTGTGTGATCTATTAGAAATAAATCTCTATCGGGATTTTATAGGATATGAAAATATATTTTTTGAGATCATTTAAGGTTTAATAAAAAGTTATTAATTAACTTTTGAATTGTTACAACTTTGTACGATTACACATCTTCTATCAATAACGACTTGCAACAGTACTGACTGAGTTAGTTCTGTTGCATCCGTGTGATAGAATAATGCCTGAAGATGCCGAAAGGCGATACCCGAGTCGTAAGTGACAAAACATATGGAATCGTACAAAGTTGTAACAATTCAAATTTGATATTGAAATCCCATTAAGCACCTTCAGTCGATATCATAAATTATTAATAAACGCTTAACTTTTCAAATGCCGGGAGGTAATGAAAGCATAACAGATATACCTTTTTATGGTTAATGATTATTTACAGTATGTCTCAAAATGATTCCATGAAATGTTACCGTGCGTTTAAAATGTTAAAAAATTAAAATAGTCAATAGATTGAAAAACAGCAGTCGTTTGAACTAGTTTCTAATATTCTAATTTCAAAAATGTACTCGGTAGGCTAGTTATTAATTATTATATTATCACCAATGCAGGTTTTACATCGGTAGGTTGCCGAAGCAATGGGCGTGCACTCCAGGAAACCCCGTACCCGCCCTCTGTAATTGCTTCGTCGGGGTTCCGTCCCCCGTCAAATAATTTGGGTTCCAAGTCAAACATCAAACTTATCACTTCGTCGAGAGAGGGGCATATCAACAACTCTCATTATTGCCCAGGAATCAAACGGGCACGTTTTGCTTACACGAGATTTTGCGGCGTCCGAACGACGAGATATTTCGCGCAAATATTGATTATTCGGAGACATGTTTAACTTAATAATTACAACACTACTAAAATGAATTAAGTAGTATTGGTGTCGAGCAAACTTATAAGGAGTATCTATACAAAACAAGCTGTACACAGCGATTAAATCTAACATTAATAGGCAAAAACTTTAATCAAAACGTTGCAATCGGTTTTCTCAGTGGATGAGATATCAACTGCGGAAATGGTTGTAATAATTCGATAATTTTTACATGTTTCGTCAAGAGACGTTGGGCAATCAGTGTGATAAAATACGGTCTTAAACTCTGCAATCATATATTTTCTCTTGAGTTATTAAAATAATATTTAGGTAATATATTGTATGTTGTTATAATCTCCGACTAGTTCAGCTAAGTTTATCTTCTTACAGGATGAAATTTTTGGAAATATATATATAAATACAAATTACCCATAGACTGTAAAAACGTCAAAAACTATTTAAGAGTTTTGAAATTGATTTAAAAATATTTTCCATTGAATTAGCGCGGAATCGAATCATTTGTGAATAGCATTCAAAGCAATATTGTATGCTATGCATGAAGCGATAAAAAACGACGTGTGGGCTCGCCTTTATCCGCGACTTCGATAGAAAACCAGCCGACGGTGCGTGGCGCCACACGAACACGCGTCGCGCAATAAATAAATTATACCCCGCCGAGGAAACAATCGCGAGGACATTTTTAATTGTCGTCCTTTTGTTTTACCAGCGGAAAACAACGGAAGGATAATTGCTCGTCACGTGGACGAGTGCCGACATAACGCATCGTTATTTTATAATAATTGTGAAGGATTTGAGTGAAGACAGTCGACAGCTATTTCGAAATTGTTTAAAGCAATGATCGCTCTCGAACATAACCCGACGACGTTGTATTCGATTCCCAGCGTTTTTTTTTCTTTCTGGTTTTTATGCCCCTAGTACTATTGATGCGATGAGCCAAAATTCACGTAATTTTCATTTCTACGTTATAAATCAAAAATAACAGCACATCTCGTGTGTTTGCGATTGGCCGAATAGTTTTTATATCCTGCTTATGTATAACTAACGTGGTCATATGTCCAGTTTTCAGAAAAGCAGCAACACACGTTAACGATTTCTAAAAGAGATAACATTTAACCTAAATATCTACATGGAAAGAAATTCAAAGAGCAATCAATATCAATGGCTGTATGGATTGAAAAGGGGTTTTGAATACTCAATACAATTCATTTTGAAAATCAAGTCTACCCTGTTTCTCCATTACATTATCACCCGAGACGAAAAATAGATATTTTATCGTGATATATAAAAGAAAAAAATGTTTAAATAGTGGTCAAACCCTAGAATCTCCTCTTACATCCTCGGAAAACATTATTGTGTGTGTGGTGGGATTCGAAAGGCGTAATTAATTATGAACATATAAAAATAGGCCAAACTGTTACCATAGACTTCTACTGTGAACAGATTGACAAATTAAATGAAAATTCGCAAGAAATTAGACCTACTCTTGTAATAAAGAACATCATTCTTCAACATAACACCTCTTTACAAACGCAATCAAGGAAAAAATCGATCATATCGAAGACCTGAAATCAGGTCTTTCAGTGTTCTTAGAATCAAAACCTTTTACGAGAGAGGATTTTCGGGTCTAATAAATATGCGGCAAATAGTCGTAGATAACACCGAAAGTTATTTCATAAAAATAATAATAATAAATAACTGAAAGAATCAATTATAACACGGTGAAAAAATAGCAATGTATTTTAGTTCTACAAAATTATTTTTAACAAATATAGTTGATAGCTATTTCGGCTCACGCCATCGTCAGAACTAATCCCGAATCAGAAATTGAGCCGAAATAGCTATCAACTATATTTGTTAAAAATAATTTTGTAGAACTAAAATACATAGCTATTTTTTCACCGTGTTATAATGGAGTTCTACCAAGTGAATGCCAATTCAATCAATGAATCAATTATAATTTATGACATCGACTGAAGGTGCTTGATGGAATTTCAATATCAATTTGAATTGTTACAGAACTAAGTCAGTCGTCACTTCTGTTGCATCCGTGTGATAGAATGCCTGAAGATGCCGAAAGGCGAAACTCGGGTCGTTAGTGACAAAACATGTGGAATTGTACAATGTTGTAACAATTAAAATTTGATAGAATCAAGTTTGAATTTTACTATAAAAAAAACGACATTAATTCCGGGATCGCCTAATATATCTTGAAGAAATCTTGAACATGGAAATATTATTAACATTATTAAATAAACGTTATGTATCTATAATATTATTAAATAATGTTTACTAATTAAATGCCGATTGAATTAATAATAAAATATATTGTTAATTATGATTGTATTAGGGTAACAGGATATCGTGAAGGTGTATGAATCATCCGGTATCTTCACCGCACGTCCGTCCGTGTCAAAAACAAAGCGCTACAACAATGCCCGGCAGTAAAAAAAGAGATCGTTCACATCGCATGTAACCAGCGCCACAGGATTATAAAGGAAAACTCTCTCGACGTCGGTGGATGAAAAAAAAATACACACACGACAACTAAAAAAGGAGAAGAAGGAATCAAAAGACAAATGAGCGCGAGGAGCGGTATAAAAGACGGAGTGGGTACCAGGCGCCCAGAAATGAGAGGAAATCAAGTCGAGTGGAGAGGCGGCGAGCGTACCCACGCGGGTGTGAGAGGGCCGGGAGGGGCGGCATCCGCCTACTGATTGGAGCAAAGGATGAACAGCGCAAAAAATAAACTGGATATATCATTTTTAGTTCTTGAGAAAGTTTTCAGGAATAGCAAATAGGTACTGGATAATATTTTTTTTTTGAAGAAGAAGAAACGACATCTACCGGAAAGAACATCTTTCTTTGAGTTATACGTATTAAAGCAAATTCCTGTTTGAAGGTAGCTGTTATTGTTAATTAAATTTTTTATAGTGAAAGATCGGAATAAAATAAATACTTCAATTTTACCTGAGTAGGTAAAAATTTTATTAATAAAAGATTTTATGTAAATTGTTTCCTAGTTCTTGTACCCATGGTTTTGTAGACCTGCTACCTTTAACTCAAATTATTTTTTTGTTTTCTATAAATAGACTTATTTGTAAATTGTATTCTATCATGCTCGCGATGAGCGAAACCGGTCCTGATCAAAAAATATATTGTGGAAATAAGTACTAAAAATATGTGTTTTTATTATTTAAAATATCATGCCTTTCCATCAAGAAGTGACAGTTAACACCTTAAAAGTGAATAAAAAAAAATATATCAAGGCACAGTCAACCCTCCTATAGCGCTCCCTGCTTCAACAAGATTTTCTATAGCGCATTCTATATTCTCTCATATAGTGGTTTTCAGAGGAAAGAGAAACTTTCAAGGTTAAATCATATATTTCGAAAATACGTAAGAATACAGAAAGCAAACTGCGGCCCAAATATTTTTTTTATTTGGGCCGCAGTTTTCAACACATCGAAAGTACATTTCAATTGAAAATATGGCTTATTAATGTACTAAACCTGTCAACGACAATTTAGTCTATAGTTGCAATGAAAGTGCTGAAATGAATATAATTTCACCGAAGCGCCAGTAAAAATATATATTTACTTGAAATATAATATCGCTGTATAATATACTGTTAAAATTGTAGCGTTTGTTGTGTCAGTGTCAGTCACTGTGAGATCAATCACAAGATCAAAATGATTTACATTATGAGTTAAAAATAGTCCTTCAAATATGACAATGTAATGTTTATGCATTGGTTAGGTGGAATTTGATTTTTTTTTAATATTTTGTTGAATCGAACCGACATTCCGACGATACGCAAAAAATACATTCAATTTTTTTTTTTTATAGTGCCCTGCCCAAGGCGAAACTGACATTTTCCCTTTTCCGTGTCGGGGGGGGCAGAACGGAGCGGGGGTGGAAAGAGGGCGGAGGCCCTTGTTAGCGGTGCGCGCACTAATTGCTATAGTGATCATTAGGCGAGGGTAGCGGCAAAACCTGCCCGCCTTCTGTACGTCACACGCCGAGACTTGCCTCACTTTCCTGGCTGTCCCCCTCTCTACCCTTCGCAGTCGTTATGTCATACGGCATACATAATGTGAAACCTATTTGCGGAAAATTTCTCCAAAATAATAATGTTGCCAACGCATAATTACCAAAGATATCAGGTACACAATTTGAAATAATTTCATAAATCCATTAGAAATTTACTAAAACTATGTTCTTCTAAAAGTGCTGATTGATAACCCTCTGACTGCTAACGTCTCAACTGTTGAGACGGCTGATTGCGCTATATGCAGTCGACACCTGTAATATATAAGAGTTGAAAGTGACAAAACTTTTCATATAAGCAGGTAATTAGTATTTATTGAAATATAGCATTTGTACTGATAATCTCTAAACGTTTTTATTAGCACCAACACCACTGACATAACTATTGAAATATTCGATGCTGGAATATATTTTATGGGGTTCTCAGCGGGGAAGAGGTCAGGAGTGATTTTTACACCGTAAAAATAAAAAAAATCGATACAGTTGTAGTCTGAAGATGTTACCCACAGATGCGACAAGTGTGTCAAATTTCAAAACTTAGGCCAGTGGAATAATTTTTTTTTTTATTATTCTATTAATTCAGTCAACTTGCAATAAAAACGTTCACCAAAGATCCATTGTAAAATAAGACATTTCAAGAATATTAACTCGGATATTCTCCCCCCCCCCTCTTTGTTTTCGGGACATGCGGAGAAGAAAATAAAAAAAAAATCGACCGAATTTTGCTTACAGCAAGAAACGAAAGTTTAATTAAAAGTGGGAAGAAGGGCATAGAAAAACGATTGTACGTTTCTTTTTTCATAAATATATACATGTATTTCATACAATAAAGAAACAAATTTGCCCCTCCCTCGGCCGGGACAACAATGGAAAATTGAAGAAAAGAAAAAGTCGAGGGGAAACACGAAAATAGGTTTTCTTTTTGTTACAAGTGACTACTAACAAAAAACGATTTTCATTTGATTGAGGAAAATTGTATCAACCAAACTCGAAATACGAAGCATTCGAGGTGCAAATTGAAAAATATAGAGCATTACAAACGGAATTGAGAATAGCATATATTTTCTTTCTCCAATGGTTTAAACTGATATTGTTCATTTTTTTCTTTTCATTTTAAACAAATTGTAATTTTTATAGCAAAACATGTAAAAAAATAAACATGTTACACCATGTTATTAAACGGATTAACATTTATCCTACCTATAGATTAAGTAGGTAAAGATTTAATTATAAAACAAATATTAAGGCACAGTCAACCCTTCTATAGAGCACCCTGCTATAACACGATTTTCTATAGCGCGTCCCTCATATAATGTTTCCTTCTAGAGCGTCCTTTTTTTAACGGAACGATCGTTTCTATATCGCTGTCTCGGTCATATAGGATAGTTGACTGTAGTACACAATAATTATATGAATTTGTGGTTAAAGCTATTTTGACTTCACAGATTGCATGCACAAACGCCGAGGTATTTGTTTGTCGTCAATGCAAAATGGCGCCTGGCACTTGACTATTTGTAACATTATGCCAGATATGTAATTGTGCAACGCCGGGGCTTTAGAGCACGGATGCTGGCATTAGCAAAATTTAATACCTGCGTCAAATTGGAACGGCAAAATCATCCGAGAGCCCTGACTAATTTCGTTAGCATGGAAACCGAACCCTTTGGCAGGTCTACGTAACAATTGAGCCGAGTACGAAACGATGATATTAAAATCACTGTTTCATAACAGGGGCGTTTTTATATGTTCAGAATTCGAAAGACTGCTATACAATAACTTTACATTGTAACTATGATACCACTCATGTTTGACGATCCCTTTAAGACAAACGCAATTGTTTCTTTGCGTTCAGTTCGAATATGGATAGCGATAATTAAGAAAACATTGTATGAAATACTAAAATATGTTTAAAAAAATCTTTAAATAATATGCTATGAAAAAGGGGTCGATGACGCCAAAGTATAGGACAGTAGTTTGAATTAGTGTTCCCAAACCAGTGGTTCGCGGTCCTGAAAAGAGCATGCCAAATTTCAAGAATTTCGCCATGGACTCTCGAATATAAATTAAATTTGACGTTTTTTTTAATGACTTCATATTTATTAAGTTGTGTATAATTTATACAGAAAAAGATGTGTGGCCAACTGATCACTGTCTGGAAAGTGGCTGATAACGTTTCGAGTTTGGTCGACAATTAATTTTTTGACAATTCATCTTTTTTTTTTTTTTTTGTTACTCAGCAAAATGTTTAATAATATGAAATATGCATACAAAAAAACAGAGTTATATGCTTCTTAAATATGTAAAAAATGCGTTTAAAATAAACGCTAGTAATGAAGTAACCCATATTTGTTATATATATTAAACGGAAAATTATCATACATACATCACAAAAGCTTCAAAATTCTTTCGCGATTAAAATAATATCAATTTTGAATTTCAACTTTGCGAATACGATAACCCAAATATGCACTATTTGTCAAATAAATCCATCCTCCTAACGAC
The DNA here is from genome assembly GCA_028555115.1 of Himalopsyche japonica. NCBI lineage: Eukaryota > Metazoa > Arthropoda > Insecta > Trichoptera > Rhyacophilidae > Himalopsyche > Himalopsyche japonica. Next base: position 3,015,873 of record JAHFWJ010000483.1, read on the forward strand.
CCTTGTAAGTGAACAACCCCTGCCAAAACGCACTATGATATAACGCGTTTAACTTGCGCTATGCAATTCGGCGATCTAAAACGAATTAGTTGTAATTCTTGAATTAATCAGCGATTGCAAACTGCGAAATTACAATTTGCTTTGCGCTATACGGTAATCGGAAAATCGAATATCTTATAATCAAAACCAGCTATATATATATTTCGATATTAGAAACAATTTGGCGATACACGCAAAATTTGAAGTTTTAACATTAGTGTATTTTTTCTATCTTATCTCTTCTGATTTATTATTCTTCTTCTGATTTATCGATTAATTCAATCAAAAGCATGCTATTGTTGTAAAAAGTACAAGTCTATTAAAAAAAAAAAAAAAATGGACATAACGCCATTTGATTTCAACCATTTAACTTATCGCGTTTTGTATGTCATCAAAAGTACAAACAAGATTTTATCAGATTGTTTAACATATTGTTTTAAATGACCTGTAGCATACGTACATATTTTTCAGTCAATTTAGAAAAAATACGGACTTATCGAATTTTGCTTTACGTCACTTCAATTCTTACTTTAAAAAAATATTACGTGATTTATTTCCACCTGTCCTGTTTTGTGTTATGTCATCGAACCGCTCCTTCATACAGATATATTAAGCCAGCGCAAATTTATCAAAAGTTGAAGGAAAAAAATTAAAAAAAAGATACATTTTAACCGGATGCCTAAAAAATTGTGAAATTTAAAAATATTAATAAAATAAAATATATATATTTATTCCAATAGCACTTATCACGACATTCAGAAGTAAAGTCTTTGAAGACCTCTCGTCGTATTGTTAACCATTGTTGAATTGAGTACACATTGTTGATCGATATAAAAATGGACCATAACTACAGGATGCTGAGGAATGAGTGTACATTATTAATTAACAATAAAGTATATTCTTTATTAACTTGTTAAATTAATTTGATTTTGATTGATAGTTTCATAAGAATATTTGGCACAATACAAATCTGTCGATACGCCAGATATATATTTGATACAAAGCAAGTTAACCAAAATGAAACATTTATATGTCAACTGTCACTTCTTGATATAATGGCATAATGACTTCAATAATAAAAACACATTCGACAATATATTTAAAAAAGAGGACAAAATTTTGAGATCACACCTGCAAACTTTAAATTCAAAATTTTATATAAATATACTTTGCTTGTAATTTGTGTCTTTTCAGTTAATATGCTCGCGATGAGCGGAACCGGTCCTGATCATAAAATATATTGTGGAAATAAATATTATATAATTTAACTACTACTTTATTATTTAAAACAAAATAAAACTTTTCACGACCTTTATGAATTGTCTATTGGATATTCAGAACACAAAAAAAATATTTATAAAAGATTCTAGATGGGGTATAAAATTTATAATACTACAATGAAACATTACGACGCAGATTTGGGATTAGAAATAAATGAAAATTGTTGTTTTTATTTAGATAATGGTGAAAATCTTTTACGTACACCTTTTTGTGTTGGTGGTTTAAAGCTCTTTCGATCTTTTTAAATCGATACGAAAATTTCGTCTTCTGAAGTATTTTAGATAATGAAAACACATTTTTTAATACTATTTCCATGTTATATTTTGATTAAGACTGGTTTCGCAAGCAAGAAAGTTGATAATTCTCGCGTAGAGCGAATCCGGTTCTGATCGTAAATATGTTGTGGAAACATTATGAAGAAATATTTATTTTATTATTTAAAATAATGCTATGACGCCAAAAAGTGACAGTTATCACATTTATAGTGAATTTCTATGGATTTATAGTCGAATACGCTGAAATACAAAATAAAACAAAAAAGGCGTAAAATTTTTTTTTCGAACACCGGGTGGTTAGCACCTTCTTGCGAAATTGGGTATTTTTGATAGAGGTAAACCGTACAAGGTAGAATGTTGTTCATTGTTTAGGAACCTCATCTTGGGAAGATTTAAAACCACGGATTGTTCAAATCCTTACAATAACATAAACCGGACAAAAAATGAATAGTAACAAATTTAATACCCCACATGAGGTCAAGCTGAAATAATATATATATTATTGCGTGCAATAAAAAATACCTCGTAGCTCGAGTGGGTAAGAAAGAAGTCTTACATGAACGATCATTTTTTATTGTATTTTATTAAAAAAAAAACTATAAAGCGATGATTGGAATTTAAGATCGCCGTAAGACGCGGTGGTCGATACAGGCAATCGCTTATTAGGCCATTGCTTATTTTTCAACATAATTCAAAGCCTTTAATAAATACTATATGTAAATTTATGACTATATTATTCTATCGTTAGGCAGCCCATGTAAATCAGCGATGAATTTTGTTTACTTTCTTTAAATTTTATCACATACGTGTGATAGTTCACCTGAAAATACTGAGAGGCTAAGTCCGGGTCGCGGAGAGTGACAAAATATGGGGAATATATTGATTGAATTGGCATTTACTTGGTAGAACTCCAATATAAAACGGTGAAAAAATAACAATGTATTTTGGTTCTACAATTTTTTTATAAGATATAGTTGACAGCTATTTCGGCTCACGGATAGTTCTGACGATGGCGTTGGTAAAAATTTTGTAAAACTAAAATACATTGCTATTTTTTCACCGGAAATATGGTGAAATTTAAAGATTCAAGGGTTAGAATTTGATATTAAAATTCCACTAAGCGCCCCCACTCGATACCGTAAAACAAGTCAGTTGCGCAGATAATTACTGTATGTTTTTAGTCATATTACTGGTAGTCTATCAAGGGTTGATGACGCTTTGAAAACCCTTATTTCTCTCAGCCGAGCGGGCACGACGATCAATTGAACGGTATGCCCCTGCAAACACGCAACAAAGGGAGGGAAAAAAATCACAGACATCACATCACGATCTCCGGCTGGCTGTGGGTTATTTGAATTAAATCATTGCGTTATGATTTCTTGTGAATAACCCGCGAGACTTCGAGCGAGGGGTGTGCGAAAAAATGGCGAGAAGAGGGTAACGGAAAAATTTTAAAAAAGCAAATTGATATAGAGAATGAGTTGCTTTGTGAGCCAATTGATATGCACGATTCGTTCATTAGAGTCGTTTAACTGCGTGACTTAAGCAACCGAGTCGCAGTTCAATTCTTATGTGATTCTCTACAAGGCATCTGTTTTTTCACTCAGCTGTTATCGCTAAAGCTAATAAACATTTTGTATCATACCGAAGATAATAAATTAAGTAAAAAACAGCGATAAACATGAATATAAAAAGTTTTACGGTAAGAGACAGAAGGTAAACTTTCTTTAATTTTAATTGGTATAATTTTTTCTAGTACCTCCCTTTTCTCCCTAATTTCTTGCAGTTTTCTAAGAACCACTTCTCTTAATATACTTCCATTAGGAGGCATATGCTCAACATATTTTTTTTTCTGGAGATAAAACCAGATCTGCCGCGATCATTTCTATGACAAAAACAAGATTTCGATTGTCAATTCTATCATTTTTTAATCAATATGATATAAAATAAGCGGTTTTACATTCAATATAAATTACATTACAAAGACCGCGGTGTCAATCGAGTTTGACATAATATTTTTATACGATTGAGTACTTTTTAGTTTTGGCAAGCCACTGTGCGTAAGGAAACAACGACTAACAAAGCCGAAAAGAATATCTCGAACGATCAACAGTGGTAGAAAAATTTGAGCGCCCGAAACATGGAGGGTTCATTACTTACAAAAATTTGACAAGCAAAGTAACAAAACATAATCCAAATATTAGGTTTTACAGAATTTTCTTTGGCTGCGCGAAATGATTGATCTTTATATTAGAATTTGTTTTTATTTGAATTAGCTTTTATGAGTTGAGATGAGAAATAGAGAAGGACGGAGGAATATGGAGATGGAATAAGATACCAACTATATATGAAGTCGTGAAATACTGTAATAATGCATTTTCATTTGCTCTTGATCTGTGATTCTCATGTGCGGCCGGTCACCAAAAGTTTTATAGTAAATATTGATATTTAAAAAAAATGTGTTTTTACAAATGAATTTGTAAAATTATTATTATTTTAAAATTGATTGAATAAACCTGACTTACCCGGCATTTAGTCGCGTTTAATTAAAGTATCGTTTTAATAATATGACTGTAAAATTTTGGTCGAAGTTATATATTGATCATGAATCAATTCAATGTAAAAAATCAACAAAAATTGCTTTATTAATTTTGTCGATTTTACCTACAACTGTATTTTGTGAAAGATCATTTAGTGCAATGCACTATGTAGAAAATAAATATCGAAACTATTTTCATCACATTTGGTGCGGCCACGAGACATTTCCATAGGCCGCTGATGTTTATAATGCGGCCACAGTAAAATTTCACGTGAGAGTGCTGTGATCATATCAATGGATATGAAATATTATAGTGTCCTAATATGCTTCGAAATATTTCTTTTATTAAGATGTATTGCTTTTTTTTTTGAGTATTTGAATAAGTCGGCACCCGCAGCAATATAATTGAGAAAAACATCTTAACTCTGGCAGTGCAACTTGAGTGTTGGTGCCGTTAGACACCCCGCTTGATCCCGCAATGATTGTATCACGGTTCATAAAACAGCGGGTAAACACATATCGGAGGGTCGGCGAAATACCAGGAAGAGGGCGGCGCGCGGAGGCTCAGCTCGCAGTAATTCAGCGGGTTCGCAGCAAAAGGGTGGAGGTCGAAGATTTTAACCCCATAAATGCAGGAAACGAAACGCGTTGAAACGGCGGGTGATTAAAGCTACACTATCTGGACAATTAATTATTAACAGTTTTTTTTATATAAAATAACAACGCCATATTTATTATTACGTAATCTATTCATAAAAAAGTTGAATGTGAAGTGAAAAAAATAGCAATGTATTTTAGTTCTACAAAATTATTTTTAACAAATATAGTTGATAGCTATTTCGGCTCACGCCATCGTCAGAACTATGCTTAAACTAACATTCGCTTATCTATATATACCTGTGCAGAAAAGGCACACAACACATCCTCTCTCCTGTTCCAACGGCCTAGCTTGTTACAAAATTCTAAATGAAACAAAATCATTTAGAATTTTGAAAATTTAGTGTCATTGTGTTAAAGTAACAACAAGCTAGGCCGTTGGAACAGGAGAGAGGATGTGTTGTGTGCCTTTTCTACAACTATATATAGATAAGCGAATGTTAGTTTAAGCATAGTTCTGACGATGGCGTGAGCCGAAATAGCTATCAACTATATTTGTTAAAAATAATTTTGTAGAACTAAAATACATTGCTATTTTTTTCACCGTGTTATAATGGAGTTCTACCAAGTGAATGCCAATTCAATCAATGAATGTGAAGTCTGTAAATTTTATTGATTGAGTTGGCATTTACTTGGTAGAACTCCATTATAACACGGCGAAAAAATATTTCTATAGCAGAACTATCGTTCGGACGATGGCGTGAGCCAAAACAGCTATCAACTATATCTTATATTGCTATTTTTTCACCGTTTTTAAAATTTATATTATATTTACAAATAATCATCAATTAATATAATTTCTTATTAATAATAAACAATTTTTAAAGCCGCAAAGAACAATTACGTTTGTTAAAAACATACAATTAATTTCAGTGGTGCGTATTTTGCTAATAACTTTATTGTTCTACTGTTTAATTTAATCGGTTACCAATAGTTTACATTATTTCACTTACGTAAAATTTATGCGTTTTTTCACTCGGAATTTAATACTAGTAAAAATAAATTGAAACTGAAATTTTTGAGGGTTTGGGTGTCAATTGTTGGCGGATAGGCATTATATCTAGAAATTAAATTTGATTTAAACTTCTACATTTAAAAAAACAACAGGATCGGTTTCGTTTCGCCGCCATTTTATTTTTGTACACAAATTACTTGTTTTTATAAGACTATAGTTACAAATTAGACCTTTATAAAATGCTCAGAAGACTTGCGTCTTTTAATTATCATGATGTATTTAACTCAAACGATCATTTAGTAATTTCGCCCTTATGAATTATGAACCTAAATGTCCGGATTCTGTGTCAAGCATAATGGTAGTTATGTAACTCAATCTAGACTTCATCAAGATTTCTTCCTATTTTCTCAAATAATGTTTTACAAAATGTAATGTTTCAAATCATTTTGATCTATTTGAATAAGCGACAATGTAATGATGGGGAAATAGTGACATGTAACGACCGGCAGTTAATAGGTTAGAAAAAGGGTGGATTGACGAACTTTACTAGTGGTGCATTTTTTAGTGATTACCATGCTGACCTCGTGTGGTTTTGAGTGACGGGTCTATCTACAGTCTATTGATATAATCGAAGGATTAATTTATTTATCGTAGGGGTTAATCGAAATCAAATATTCTACACCAACAAACTGTAAGTTAATTTAAATTGATTGTGAGAGCTTAATTTTCTGCTAAACATAATCGAATCTTTCAAACACTAAATTCTCACATGTTTTGTTACTTATGTGACAGACAAAAATGTGAAAATGTACAGTTGAACAATTATTTTTTTAAATTCCATCAAACACCCTCGAAGGATTTTCGAAATACCTACTGTAATTTTATCTATAAAATACGATATTCATAAATATCGAAAAAGTCATTATTTCGACATATAACACTTTATCGATTGAATTGGCATTTACTTCGCAGAACTCCATTATACCACGGTGAAATAATAGCAACGTATTTCAGTTCGGTAACTAACACGTGGATCAATAAGTCCCGGGACTGACACATAGATGGCGTTGCCAACAAAAGTTCCGTATGATTTTTCATAAGTACCAACCTTCAAAAGATACCTGTCAAAATTTCATGACATTCTGATGTTTGGTCCATGAGCTACAGTGATTTAAGTGACGCTCGTCTTGATATTCTCAGAATAATGGATTCGAAACAATTTCGTGTGTTGATTTATCATTGTTTTTTGATGAAAAAAAACACAGTGCAAGCTCAGCAATGGCTTGAAAAGTGCTACAGGGAATCTGCTCCATCAAAAACAACCATTTGTCGGTGGTATGCTGAGTTTAAACGTGGTCGTACAGACACTGAAGATGCTGAACGCTCTGGCCGGCCAAATGAGGCAATTACCCCGGAAATCATCAAAAAAGTCCACCAAATCGTTTTCGAAAACCGTAAATTAAAATTGCGTGAGATAGCTGATACCTTAAAGATATCATACGGCAGTGTGTACACTATTTTGCATGAACATTTGTCTATGAGGAAGCTGTTGTCAAAGTGGGTGCCGCGTTTGCTCACAGTGGATCAAAAACAACAACGTGTCGTTGATTCTGAGCGCTGTTTGAAGCTGTTTCGCCGAAACAAACCGGATTTTTTGCGTCGGTATGTGACAATAGACGAAACCTGGATCCTTCACTACACTCCAGAGTCAAAGCGGTCGTCAGCCGAGTGGACTGCAGTCGGTGAGAAGCGTCCAAAGCGGCCAAAAACGCAAATGTGGACCGGTAAGGTTATGGCCTCAGTATTTTGGGATGCTCATGGAGTTTTGTTCATCGACTACCTTGAAAAAGGTAAGACCATCAATAGCGAACGTTACATTGTCCAATTGATGCGTTTGAAGAACGAAATCGGTGAGAAACGGCTCCAAATGAAAAAGAAGAAAGTGCTCTTTCACCAAGACAATGCGCCGTGTCACAAGTCGCTCGCTACAATGGCGAAATTGCATGAATTGGGCTTCGAATTGCTTCCACACCCACCATATTCACCGGATCTGGCCCCCAGCGACTACTACCTGTTTGCAGACCTCAAAAAATGCTCCAAGGAAAGAGATTCTACTCCAACGAGGAAGTCATCGCCGAAACGAACGCTTATTTCGAGGCCAAAGATTAATCGTTCTACAAGAAAGGTATTGAAATGTTAGAGAAGCGCTGGACTGATTGTGTTGCTCTTGAAGGAGACTATGTTGATGAATAAAGTCGAATTTTGCCAAAAAAGCGTGTTTTTCTTAGTTAGTCCCGGGACTTATCGATCCAAGTTTTATTTCGGCTTACGCCTTCACGAGAACTATCGCGTCAATATATGACGTTGCCAACAAAATATGTATTAAATTAAACTTGATTTCATTCCACATTCAAAAATTGTTTTGACAGCAAAACGATGAAAATATATTGCGAGGTACCAAACCAAAAAACAATACGGGTAATTTTATTTGTATAAAGGAATATATGGGCAATAAGAATGTATTGCATAATAGCATTAGAAAAATGCTTTAAATAAAGCGATACAGCCATTTTTGATGCACGATAAAAACATCACGACTCACAATGGTGAATCGGCCTCATTGAGGTCCATCGTTTCTCTCTATGGTCCATTGTTGCCGCTCTACGGTTTCCCGGCCATTACATCGGGATTTTTTTAATCTGTTGTTGCTGTAAAATTGAATCGTCTTCTTTTGCCATTCATTGAATAATAATTGTAAAGAAATTACTTGCTGTCAAAATATTTTACTTTTGGAAGAGTGATCGGGATATCATGCTGGTTCGAGTGGCCGATGGGTTATTTCGGTACACGGTGGGTAAAATATCTGTTCCCAATGTCGACGACTAACTAAAAAAATGTTGTTACTAACAAAATGGTGAAAATAGTTTGGATACAAAACATAATTAAAAATTGACAGCTTTTTTTTTTAATACGCTTTGTGTTTTACTAGATGTGACACGTGTTTCTCTTCTCTGAGAAACAACTATCAACCAATTATATCGTTAGGTTATTAATCACGAAAGTAAGTTATTGATACAGTGAGTTATTTAAAATTATAATTTATATTCAAAAAATATTTGAACACAATGTACAAAATTACGATAAATGATTTTAAAAAAAGCTGTGATATGTCTACAAAGCCAATTCCTGGTGACCCTGCACTTATCGTAAGCAACAATAGATGTGTTTACAGATTACTAAATAATCTGTAAATACCATCTAATTAGGATCAAGGAAGTTTCAGTTTTTGCTGTCAACAAACAAATTGATTGTTTTGTGTGAAGGATACATGGATCAATGAATTGATTATTTAGAACATTATATAAATTGTGCTTTTTAAAATTTTTAACGCAAGTTTATGAGGATTTTAAAACCTTAGCAAACTGAAAATAATATTTAGAAAACGACGAGAAATTTGGTTAGTATTCGATCAAGTTGTTTTAACCAGTGCTGTAGAGTCGGAGTTGTTCTCTTGTACTTGTCTTGACTTGTCCTGTTGTAAGTGTGTGTGTTACTGAGATTACAGTATACATAAAAATGTTAATTCAGAGTTCATCTTTCTAAAGCAGGTCTATACGGGCAAAATATAAGTGTTACGATGTGTCGCAAACCTTACAAAATACCATACAGGAGTTGAAAGGAATCAAACAATACGCTTTGAATGCTCGCTGATGCAGTATAACACGCAGGCGGAACGGGGCGGTGCATTCGTCTACATAATAATACGTCAATCGAAAAGCGATTAGGCTTATTGAAAACGTCTCCGAAATGTTATTGTAAGCATACACTGGATGTTTACATCATTGAAGTGTAGTTGACAATCGATTATCACAGTAATTATACGAGGGAAGATTTAGCTAGACGTTTCAACAATCGAATTAAAATTACTTACATCACATTTACAGAACATATATAGATTGCATCTACCGTAAATCACGCAGCAATAATTAAAAAAAATGGCGACTGAAATTATCTATAATGAAAATTAAATACTGTTTATATAAACCATGGGTGGCCAAACTTTTAACCACGGCGGTCGACGGTCTTGTTACACTAAACGTAGTCATTTAAAGCCAAAAGTTCACATTGATAATACCAGTACAAATTCAATATCAAACTGTAATTTTAACAACGGCAATTAATGATGACCTCGCAGAAACATAAAAATGACATGTAAATAAAATAGTTTTTTTATATATATATATATTGTTTTGAAGCATCAGACAGACGGGCGACTATGAATGTCTACGCGGTCGACGCTTTGGCCGCCCCTTGTTATAATCAAATCATTAATTGTAACCTATTTCCCTCTTCTGTAAAATTGTTATTTTGTTACGTACGAAGTGTGGTTACTTAACATTCGATAGATGTATACTTTCTTTTTTGGCGATGCTAGCGATGAGCGAAACCGTACCAGACCGTTATAAAAATGTGAAAGTAGTACAAATTAGATTGTTTCGTAATATCAAATAAAATATACACTTAAGACGAAAGCTTTGTTATTACACGTTGTGTTATATGCGACACGTATTTTACTTATTTGAGAAGCACCTTCGGACCAACTGTATCGCAAAGTTATTCATTATTAAGGTAAGCAGATAATCTAATTCTTAACTTAAATATGAACAGCGAGATGGGAATCCCTTTTATTAGACGAGGGAACAGGATTACAATCAAACAATATAAGTACAAATTACATATTTATTAGTGCTTAGAGGCGAAAATCCCAGCAACTAGTAATCAAAATTTACAAACCAAGTGGCATTACTAAGCTATCAATTTAAATTTGTATTGAAGATAGACTTCCAAAATGTTACCGCAGAATCGATCGGAAATCAATTAAATTCAATGTCGGGTTACTATCCATAGTACACATATTGCCTTACCCAATGAATATATGTACATATAATAATCAATATAATGCCTTTCAAACAATAATTGTCCGTTAACAACTTAAATTTCTCATCTCTAAAATATCTTTTTCATTATAATTTAAATATCTATTCAATTATTCGTGATACCGTGATTATAATCACGGTAATCTGAAATGAAAGTATTTTACATATATTACAGAAGCAAAACAATATAAGGTGAACAGTTACGTCACAAATAAAAATTATGGAAACAAATCAGACAATCATTATACTAGCTTAATTTTTCATTCTATAGTGTTATGATTGGCAGACTTAATTTCATAAGTCGCAAATTGATATAATATTTTTACGCACGACTAAAAATATGATCATTGATTGAAAAATGTAAAGATTATAGTATGAAATATTTTACGACAGATACACAATTGCAATAATTTTTATTGTCTTGTGGGGTCTAGCAAAACCCCCTCATCATGATTCATGCTGTTTTTTTTTTGCCACAGTCTTTTAAGGGTTGAAGTGATGAATATTAAATAAATTTTGCAAGTGTACTTTCATCCAAGAATAAAAAAAGTCTATTGGGTTATGTATGTACGTAGTATATCAAAACTAGTTGCGTGACGTATGGCATATTCGTTTGTATATTATTTCATTTATGCGGGCAGCATACCCGAAACACGGAAGCGTGTGACGTCGCATAATTTGCGACCGATTTACTTATTCAGTGCATCGAGTATAACACAACAAACGCTGCAAACGCGACGACCGTCCGCAGTGAAAAGATCTAGATTATAGATTCGAGGGGAGATGGAAAATGTGCGTTTTACAATAACCGCACAAAAAACCACGCCCGAAGATAATACGAAATAAACCGGTGGACGCCGACGGTGTTTTCGCTACGACGATGTGGTGGTTGTTTCCATCATCAGCACGCTCGGATCGACTCCTCGTCTTCCGCTGCCAAGACCAATCTAGACCAAGGCATTACGCATATCTGTCGCTAAAATTTCACACCTCGTGGAACAATTTTGCATCTCGCTGACCACTACTTTGATTAGTTACTGTTTTTCTTTCAATAAAAGAAAACATAAATAGATGTATAAAAGTCAATTACTAAATCGATATTTATTGAAGCTCTGCATTTTTTTAGTAATTTTAAGTCAAATCAGATATCAAATGAAATATTAAACATTGAAATATACCAAAGTCTGCAGTCTTATTCTTATGTATGTTACTATCTAGACCAGTGGTCGGCAACCTTCTATCCGCGGGTAATTGAATTACCCACAATGACATTTTGAATTACCCTCCAAGAAAATATGATGATGGTTTTTTATAAAATTATTTAATCATTGATATATTTTTTAAATGTTTGTTTGTTTTATAAGATCAATTTGTATTTACACATACATACATACAGTCGTAACGCCATTGATCTTTATGCTGAACGTTACGCTTTTTTTTTCTATGCATATTTTTATTTTGGTAGTTCTTTCCTTAAATGTAGTATTTTTTTGATCTACCAAATTTCAATGATGTTAATAGTCCGTTGACTGGCAAATAAATCCAGTCAAATCACTGACATCATTTTTTTAGCACTGACCTATATTTTGTTTTACCAGGCTGGTTATGTCAATTACCAAAATAATAAGGTTGTATAGATTTAATAGAAAGATTTTTTTTGATAATATTTGAAAATTTAAAACATTTTATACTTGTTTACGTTTTAGAGTTTTGGATCCGCTCGTGATTGATGTTTATAATTAGATTAGACAGTAAAATGTATTAGACAAATATAACGCTCATAAAAAAGAAGCCATCCATAAAATATGATATAAAATTTATTCGTAGAATTAAGTTCGAAATAAAAATGAAATTCGCTTGTGATATATTATTTTCAAGTTTTGCGAAATTAAATAAATTTTCCAAAACCGTAGAAAAGTTTTCTTTTGGATAAATTCCGACCTTTACATTACCGGGCGAGCAGAAACAAAGAAGGGACGATGCGAAATTAAGTTTAGATTGAATTCGCTAACTAATCAAATTGACCTTTACGAGGTCCGGCGGGTACGGGCGAACATTTCTCTTGCCACCACCTACTCCAACTTCTGACAGCCTGGTACACCGGCTTCGGATTCGGACAACAGCCTCGAGGTATCAGGGAGACAGAGGAGATATCGGGAGATGTCTACGCTAGCGGAATGAAGATGGAAGTCTGGAATATTTTGCTTCGGCACAAATAAAGTTTGTACGCCAGAGGTTTTCAAGCAAATATGGCTTTTCTTTATCTAAGATAAGAGAGAATCATTGAAAAACAAAATTATAAAATACTACCCAATATCCGGTATGCGTTGCAATGTTAGGCAATGGAAGATAGTGTAATTTTTTTAATTCTATTCATTGAAGAGCGTTTGGATACACAATATTATTTGTATTTCCGTCTAGTGCGTACACGAATAAAACAGAAAGTTTTCCGACGCGTGAGCAGGCCACATTAAGTTGTCGATGTGAGCGTGGATTTTACAAATTTAGTCCACACATGTAGAAGCAAACAAAAAAACAGTTATTTACATATTCTATATAGATACAAAATTTTCATTTTTAATGTGTTAACTGTCACTTCTTGATGGAAATTCACGATATTTTAAATAATAAAAATACATTCCTTAGCACTATTGTCACGTGTTGAAAATGTGTTTTTATTATTTTAAATATCATGCCTTTCCATCAAGACAGTTAACATATTAAAAGTAAATGATTAATGAAGCGGATACGGTTAAACTTACTGTCAACGACGTCGGTAATTAACAGTGTTATTTATTTAGCTGGTTTGATTTTATGCTTTCTTTGTCATATTAAAAGAAAATCAAAAAATATTTTTAAACAGTTTTTTTTGCATGTAAAGTATAAAGCCCCGGTATTGGAAGCCTCTGCGGACATACCCCGGCTAGTAGAACTACTGTCCCGGGTTTGTTACGCGCTCGGCCGAGCGCAATGATTGGCGAACAAGACCCAATGCTGATGTCCACTCGCGACTGGCAGGCGATATGGAATAAAGAAGAAGATGCGAGACTCATTTGCCCCTCGATATCCAACACCAAGAAGGGATGCGAGTCCCAAAGCTGTTATATAAAATCACCACTGGACGTTTTAGACAAAATTATTTTTACATTTTAATAAATGAAACACAATTTTCAATTTACGCTGGTTTATATAATAAAGATTTGGACCGGTTTCGCATATCACAATCATCATCAACTGATCAGCGTTGCGCGCTACCGTCTCATTCTCACATTAACATTGTGTTCAATTTATTTATATCAAGTGTTTAAAATTTCTTGTATGGATGCACATACAAGAAATTTTATACATAATATCTCTTTATGAGTTTTATTTACACTAACATAACTAAATAATTTTTGGTATTGGAATATTCTTGAGTTGATTCAGCGGTAAATGAGTTAAAAAGAATTTTTAGAAAATCACAGCCAAACTTATGGAAAAGGTCAATCTTTTTCAACTACGTGACGTATATAAATTTTATTCGTCCACAAAAACGACATATTTCAAAAAAGTCTATCCATTCGTGATTATATTTTACGTAAATCGAAATAAATCAAAATAAACCAAAAGTCCAAACCAAAATGAAAGCAGAAGTGACCACACTAAAGAACTTACGAAATTTGAAAACGTCTAGGCAAAGGCGGACGGGGAAAGGGGGGTGATTATAATTGGAAATGTCCGGAGCAAAACTTTGCCTAGAAACCAGTCTGAATTATACAATCTGGACATGAAAGAAAAGGTTTAATTAAACAAAGAAACCGAGAAAAGTTTCTTCTGGATACAGCGGATAAGGCAAAAGTTCGAATGTTAAAAAACGAAATTAATATTGAAGCAAAAGTTTTATATTTATACAAGAGGCGTTATTCTTTTAACCAATTTACTGTAGGATAAATGGAATACAGATAGAGCCAGCAGAAAGTTTGACAGAACAACGATAACTGCTAGTTACTCCGCCACTCTATCTTTTTCAAGATTGAAAATAATATATAAAACTAGTTATAATACTATTTAAATAATCGCATTTGTGGGCAAATTTATCGCCACGTTAATGGCGTACAGTGCGATGAATGTCCAACGAGCACAGCTGCTGTTAGCTACGGTTCGTCCTCATACGGGCCTCATAGACCATACTGACTTAGCAACATCAAATGGGGAACGAGATTATATTCCTATTACACAGAGCTATTATTTATTTTTTTAAGCATCATTGAAATATCGTTCACTATAGATATGAACCAAAAAATGATAAATTCGTTTTTTTCCCTCAAATTTGTGTTATGTTACGGAAGGCAGGCATTAAGCAGCGACTGTATACTTTTACGAGTGAATATAGGACAGCCAATTTTTGAATGTTTTTTTTGATAATGGACTGGAAGAAATGTAGACATAATAATATATATTTGAACAAAAATTCATCACTAGATGTTTGATCGTTACTTGCCAGATTGAAATAAGTGGGTAACTCTCAATATACAATATATATATTAATGTTAGTTGATTAATATTTGTTGTAAAACCCTTTCAAAAATACATCAATCAATTGAAATATTGTGGAAATATAGAATATTTCAACAATTTTAATTCAATATCTTATTGGAGCACAGTGTAACATATAATACTTCTCCCTTATATAGATTTGAGCCAAATAGTTTTTATCGATTGAATTGGCATTCACTTGGTAGAGATCCATTATAACACGGTGAAAAAAATAGCAATGTATTTTAGTTCTACAATTTTTTTTTTATATATAACTAATACATGTCGGTCGCCATTGCTCAATCCACTACAGGGGGCTGTTTCGTTTCCGTAATAAACCATTTCCTTGCCATATGTAAGCTTATTGATATAGCTGCTCTTTATAGTGTTTTCATTTATAATTTTTAAAACAGGAGAGAAGATGTATTGTGTACCTATTCTACACAGCTATATATAGATAAGCAAATGTTCGTTTAAGCATAGTTCTGACGATGGTTAAGCCGAAATAGCTATCAACTATCTCTTTAAAAAAAATTGTAGAACTAAACATTACAACATACATTTCTATTTTTTCACCGTGCCGAATAGTTTTTTTTTTTAAATCTCAAATAATTTATATATTATGCATAAGAGTTAAACGATGAACCATTGTATTTCCTTCAGGTGAAAATTCGGAAATTCGAAGAAAAACGGCACTTTCCGTTAGAGGAAATTCACCAGTCGCCTGTTAGAACCATCCCTCGGGCAGGTGGGCGAGGCGGCACAGGGCGGGGGGTAGGGATTTTGACAGGATGTGCGCGTGACAACAGCACAATGGCGGCCAATTAGACCGCCGGGGGGGTCGACAGCCGAAACCCGTCACGGCCTGCTGCCCTGATACCTCCGAGCAGGGAAACTCACAAACCGGAAAACTCATTTCCTTTATTTACTATCGTAATACCGAAGTCGAATATTAATAGACTAGGTTAAGAATTTTTATTATCGTCCCATTGTTCTGCCACCCCGATAGAAACGAAAAAATCAAAACTGTACTTTTATTTCATGACGTTCTTGAAGACGTAAAATCTTTAAACACACGGGAATTTCGGACTGAAGAGCCACATATGAAATTCCAAAAGAAAAGTGGCCGCAAGTAAAATACTACACTATAATTTGTGATATCGACTGAAGGTACTTGATGGAATTTCAATATCAAATTTGGATTGTTGAAATTTTATACTTCAGTCTTTGGGTTTCGCCTTTCGGCATCTTCGGGCATTCTATCACACGCATGCAACAGAGCTAACACACAATAAACAGTGTGTTTTTATTTTATAACAACTTCTCTGGTATATAACCGATGCGAACTGTTTATTGTGTGTCTGTTATGTTGCATCCGTGTCATTGAATGCCTGAAAATGCCGAATCCCGGGTCTTTTCTGACACTACAGAATAGATATGAACTATTGTAACGTAGAGTTTAAACTTCCACCTTCAAGGTACGTAATATTATTTTTTCCGATCATTAATTTTCGTGATGAAAAAAATTCAATCGATTTAAAACAAATAGGGAAAAAGAAAATCACAGATTTTCTCTAAATAAATTTAAAAAAAACTTAGAATGCCCAACACCTCTAAAAATACAGTCAACAACTGCGTTGCGTTACACATAACTGTGTAATCTATAATTGTGAATACCTTGGTTTCTTAACCTTTAAATTTAATAAAATCTAGTCGTAATATTTTTTTAAGTTATAGGGCAAGATGAAATGATTGAAAATATATCTGGCATTGCAGTATTTTCTTAATAAGTCAGACATTAAAAAAAAATACACGAAACACACATGCCCTATATTTTAACATTACACATCGCACTTTTCATGATTTACCATTGCTTTGAAATATCTCGTAAAGTTTGATTTCAGAATACGATCGAAGTGTTCTATTTACTTATTTGCAAATCAACGGCGGTCGAAACTCTTAACCGCGTCGCCGAAATTCGGAGCAATGTCTGGCCACAGCTAAGTGACAATATTTCGTCGTAAGCCTGCGGCATAACGCCAACAAAGCACGCCTTACGCACCCGTCACAATGCGTAGCGTTTATCTTCCGGAAAATTCTCTCGGGGACCGGAACACAAAGGCTCGAAAACGCCGAACGGGGAATACTCCAAGAACAGGATAACAGAGGGGGTCGGACACAATAAAAATATACACAAGGAGCGAATGATCCGCGCGGGGATTTCCGAACACCTTCGTCGAACGCTGTGTGCGCCCTTTCATCGGAATTATTTAGTGTCACGTTGATTGCGGTTTAGTTTCACGAAAATAATTATAAAATATGCCACTATTATAGATATACAGTAAAGGCTTGATTCCACGTTTTTCAAGGGACAAGGGAAAAAATGATAAATGCGGGAAAGTTTCAAATAATAATAAAAAAGTAAAATCTAAAAAAAACATACAGTCCCCCCTTTAATTTCTAAGAATGGATTTTATAAAAATGTGGTAAATATGAGAAAGTTTTGTAAAAGTTATTAATTGAATCTTATTTATAACAATAATAGAATGGATTTTTAAACTTATTCTTGTGAAATTCTTTATTAGAGAAAGTCTCAAGGACATAATATATATAAGATTTAATGTTCTCAAATTCACAAATTGTATTAGATAGAAAGATTTCAGGATTTTATATGACAGAATTTTCGGAAAATGAAGAACTGCTAATATTTAAAACATCTTCTTTATCCTCCGACATTACACTATCCACGACACATGCTCAAGATTTATTACTCAAGATGTCCTCTGAAAATAACTGATCTTAACTAATATAATTCGATTAAATATCCACCAAAACCGGTCAACCGGGACGGGACTACAATATTTAGACGATATGAAGATTATGTCCGTATTGGTCACATATAACATGTAAAATAATTTCTACTTGAGACGCGTCCTGCAAAGAATAAATTTAAAATGCCGTCGTAATTTTTGAGTGTCTGTAGAAAAATGACTTGAAAATGTGCGAAAAAATAGATGCATGCAATCATCGCCATTTAACGCGGTAAAGAAACATGATTTTTTTTAATGCATCCAAAATATATCATTGCAACGTATATCTATACGATTTTGAAGATTTTTTAGTACATATAACGAAATGTGTACCTCTTTTACGAGGATTTTTCGGAAAGCATCTTCAAATTTATTATGAAATCAATGTGTTCTTTTTATGCGGTTTTTTATATAGTGGAAGCTATATTTAGATTTTTTGCGAGTTCCTTGCCTTTTTACGGGGTTTCTATTTTAACGGGTATGTGAAAAACCGCGTATGAAGCGCGTTAATCGGGGGATTAGTGTGTTTGCTTTACACAGAAAAACTTGGTATGAGGCATGCGACACGCTGTCCTCAAGTTTAGTATGGCTTTTTCACTCATTCCAGCTTAAACGCGTTTTACAAATGTTCTACTTTAAAGTTTGCGAATTTCTTTTCGTGAACTATACACGTAACAATGCTTCGATCCCAAGAAAAGAGTGGCACTTTCGATATTTCATAGTTTCCAAGTGTCACTTATGACATATGCGTTAGGCACTCACTATAGCACTATTTCAATGGCTCGCGTTGCAATAATGCAAGTTCTGCTTCATCGCAATGCGCTGGAGTGTGTTGTGTGAAAAGCGCTTAGATATTTTCACTTGAAATATAGGTATGTACTAGGAAATGCATTATCGTAATATAGTTTATATACACGAGATATGGCGAACCCTATTACGTTATACAGTATCCAACGGTTAGCTGAATGGTCAACGATCTCGGGCCTGAATACTTTACGGTTGCAGTGTCGACGGGTTTGAATCCCTGCACGCCGGATCTCTAACATTAATATGTATTTTGACGACATGAATTTGTGTGATGGTAATATTTACTGACATTTATCCGATTCCAAAATGGCTTGAGTAAGAGCGATTAGCTAGTACTGATCGTTTCTTAGTTTCATTATGCCATTATCAAACACGTAGAAAAAAAGAGCTTTAACATTACAACTGTTTTGCCAATCATATTATCCAACATTCCTATGTGTGCTTATTGGAATTCTATCGTATATTATTCTAAATACAGTTCCAATTAATGAGACTTGCTATTTCTTTATTTTTTACGTAATTAAATCAGTTATTGGTTCAATTTAGTGACATGATTGTCATATAGAAAGGTTGCTGTATGTTAGTAATTCTCAACCTTTTGTCTTCCACAGCACATAAACGCTTTTTAACAAAATTTCGCGGCACACCACAAGTCAATATTTATAAAAAAACTGATAGGCAACATCTATGCATTCGTTAAAACTCATTCATTCTTCGCAGATTACTTTATTTAGGTAGAATTTTGTTGAAGTGTGCTGAATTGAGGAGGTGAACCGAAATAGCTATCAACTCTTAATTTTTTTTTATTTTTTACCGTGTTACAATGGAGTTCTACCAAGTAAATGCCAATTCAATCACTACAACTTTTTTCTTATAAATTTACGTTATATATTGTATAATATTAGTGTGTATGTAATTTATGTAATTATATTCTTTATTAATATAACCTTTCTTCTGTTAGAGAAATGCGCTGCGGCACACCAAGCATCGTCCGGCGGCACACCGGTTGCGGAGCACTGCTACATGTGACATACGCCAAATATGAGCGAAAACGGTGGAGGTGGGTCAAACATCGCACACCACGGAATGATCAAGATTAGGTTAACTTAAATGGGTTTCAAAAAATCTTTGAAACACTTTTGTATGATAACGTTTTGTATAAGAACGCATGTAAATTCTCTTGAAATATTTTGTGAAGTCTCATTGAATGTGTATTAAAATGTATATCGATATCAAATTCGAACTGTTACAACATTGTACGATTCCACATGTTTTGTCACTAACGACCCGGGTTTCGCCTTTCTGCATATTCATGCATTCTATCACACGGATGCAACAGAACTGACAAAACATGTGAAACCCGGATGGTTAGTCACAAAACATATGAAATCGTACAAAGTTGTAACAATTCAAATTTGATATTGAAATTCCATCAAGCACCCTCAGTAGATATCATAAAGTATATCGATATATATTTTCATTATATATATGTGTAAATCATTACTTGAGTATTATGTCCGAAGGCACTTGTGTGTGTTTGTTTCCCTATGTTTTAAAGAACACATCCCTTCGCGCATGCAGCCGCAATTAAAAATCACTGCTTCTTGAAAAAAAATGTATTAGGGTCGCAGCGCAGCGGGCGGGTAATTTGACCGTGCCCCTGGCTGTATTTTGGCAATTTCGATTATCGAATTTGATTCCCCTCGCCAACCAGTCCCGGACGTGTTTATGTGCTCCGGGTAAAATTCACATTTTAATTCAGTACGTTGAGGGCAGAGGGGGGGGGGGGTTGTTGGCAAAAATAACAACATGTATGAAAAATTAAATCAATTATTCGCACCGTCAGAGCGTTGCTACCGAATCTTCTAATTCATATGTTCCCAACCTGGGGGTCGCCTACTTATACGGTCAGCTTTTTTTTTCGTTTGCTTTTGGATTGAATCCATTTCCATGTATCCAGAATTTATGGGGGATCGCGGGTCACATTGATTTTATGAAAAGGGGTCGCCACCCGAAAAAAGTCGACAGCCTAAGTTCTAATTAATTAAAATAACACCATGAATTTATTATTACGAATTGTTTTTTTTTTTTACTTTTTTTTTGTTAATATTCTCATGTGTTATAATTATATTGCAAACAATTTTTGCGATGTATTAGGAGCGCATAATAATAAAAACCGTTACAATGATGTAGAGAAAAAAAAATTACACTCGAAAACGTAAGCGTCGAATCGCTCTTTTCTATGACGCTTGGTATCAGGGAATCAGAACAGAGAACTAATTAACGGGTACCTAATTATTATTTGTTAGCGAACGACTACGCGTTATTGGTGTAGGTACGAATGTAGTAGAGCCCCCTCTACCTACAAACACGGCATGTTTCCCTGTTAATTGATCGCATTGTGACGAGTGACAGGCGCACAAAGGGCGCCGGAGGTTGAGTGCTCTCTCTAGCGGGGCGCGTGTCTGGGTATATATTTATTCGCTCCCGGGGCGCGGGTGGACAACCATTTCGGGTGAAACTAAGAAAATTTATCTCCCAATAGAAAAGAAAAATGCCGAATTTTCACATATGGGAACCAAGATTGCCGATAATTTACATGAAACTATTACTATTAAAATTGTTCATAATAAATACCATAGGTTCCCAACCTTTTTCGGGTGGTGACCCCTTTTCATAAAATCCACGTGACCTGCGACCCCCCATACAACCCGAAAGCATTAAAAAATATTTTGTTGGGACGGTATAAGTTGGCGACCCCCGGGTTGGGAGCCTATGATATAGACGGTTTATTTGACGCCTCGTAACATACTTTCAACTTATTTCTACCATGGCCCGTTAATGTTAACAATTCGATTGAACGATTTAGATTGTGAATTTGTTTGTTTATAAAACAATAAGAATGACGAGTTTAGTCTTAGTTACTTTAGCAGTTTTTTCAAAAATTCTAGTATTTTTTTTTTTTAATTTTAACACTTTATGTCCGCACATTTTCGCTAAATAACTACACCGAAATAGTTTTTTCCCATTTTGATTTTAGACCTCGTGTATATTCTTCATCTATCTATAGATAAATTTTGAAGGTAAGAATTAGAATTCATAAAAATTTTTGGCAGTATAGCTGCGCGTATCCGATGACGCCAGTGTGCGTTCCCGGATCGTAACGTTTGTCTCAAAAATGACGTCAATGTGGCGTCCGCGGACCGTAAAGTGTTAATTTGAAATTCCGAAACTTGATTATTTTGTGGTGTCGTTTTCATGCTGAGTCAAACAGTATGTATTAATTATAGATACGTTAAGAATCAGTAGAACTAAAATGGTTTGTATTCCCAATACCAACGTTTCACAACCCCTTGTGTCAAAGTTTTTGGCGCGAATATTATTATTGTCATATGCTGTTGATGGTGATGATGACGAGGAAATGAGACAATGGCAAGCGCCATGTTGATAAAGGGGGCAGGAACCAACTAAAAACCCTTAACAACGCACATGCAGATTGGTTATACTGTACAAGCAATTCTTATCGTTAAATGACTCGAAGTATAATGATCTATCGACTCTTATGTGAGCCTGGTACATTTCACAAAAATGTTAATCTAAAATTAATAACTTTTAAGATGTTAACTGTCACTTCCTGTTAGAAAGGCAAGATATTTTAAATAATAAAAACACATTGTTTTAGTAAATGTTGATAATGTTCGTGATGAGCGAAACCTACCCTTATCATAAAATATATTGTGGAAATAAGTACGAAAAAATTTTTTCGCGATATATAATACATTTTAAAAACAAAAATATATTATGATATCGACTGAAGGTGCTTGACGGAATTTCAATATCAAATTTGAATTGTTCAAACTTTGTAAGATTCCACATGTTTTGTCACTAATGACCCGGATTTCGCTTTTCGGCGTGCCGAATTGTGCTAGTGCTAAAAGGCGAAACCCAGGTCGTTAGTGACAAAATATGTGGAATCGTACAAAGTTTTCACAATTCAAATACAAAAATACTTGCTCATGTTCCAAAAAATAATTAATTTTATATCTATTCACTTCAGACATCAAAGAAATAAGAAAAAAAAATGAACAACAAATAACATATTTATTGATTTATATAGTTGATAGCTATTTCAGCTTACACCTTCATCAGAACTAGTTCAAAAGATAGTTCTGATGTAGGCGTAAGTCAAAATACCTATCAAGTCTACATCTAATAAGTTTTATAGAACTAAAAAACACTACTATTATATGACCGTGTTATAATGGAGTTCTATCAAGTAAATGCCAATTCAATCAGTAAAAACAGTATACAAAAAAATATTATTATTTTAATTAAAATAATTAATACTTTTCTAATAAGAATTTGCAGTGAACAAAGTTCCAAAATAAATCAACAATTCATTTCCCCTATTGTTAACAAAGCAATCAATCCTTCAGCAGGAAATGGAATCAAACACCAACTTCCCCCAGAGAGTTCTTCCGCACCCCCCCCCCCCGCATTTCAAGTGGCACTGCCTATTTTAACCCCTTTCACGCAAAAACGATTTTCATGTGACTTTTATTATTCACTAATTAACACACTATCCACTCGAAAATGGCATACTGCCTGTGGTGTGTGATATTTAATTTGAGTATCAAGAGTTTAAAAAAAAAAAAGGAATAAATATGGGAAAACAATAAACGAGATTTGAATTGTAATTTTGAATCAGAATTAATCCACGATGCAAAATGAACACTTTAACATGAACATTTGAAAAATAAATCCGCAGTAGGTGAGGTTATAATATTTAACCGATAAATCAAAGAAAACACTATATTGGGGAACGATGAATGCGAGACTATCAAAATTGATTTCGCATTTTACATACCCTACACAATAGGCAACTGACTTCAATAGCGTTCCTGATATATCAATACATTCGTAGTAAATAAGGGAATCGAGAAACATAGAAACACATTTGGGTCATTTGCACTTTTTGATTTGTTTACGACAAAAATAAATGATATATAATCATTTTTTAATTCTATGTGAATTATTGACGAGGAGTGAAAAAAAAACAAATGACTCAATTCGAATGAGATTCTCCACGAGTCATTCATTTTCTCGAGTAAGATTCAAATCAATTCTTATTAAGAGTGATATAAATAATCCTTTACAAATATTACGTTTGAGTTCTACTTTTTTTGTTGATTTCAAAATATGACTCACCTCTTTGCATGAGACTTTCAGGTGGCTGAACATTTCCATAGGGCCTAGCTTGACGGCCGTGGTGGGCTAGCATCCTGTGCCCAGCGTCACCAAGAATCACACGGGTAGTTGGCGGGGCCATTCCTGATAACACAAACATTAAAAGAATTACAATAAAATGATTTCGGCAGATCATTTTACATGTACAAAACTTCTAAAAATTTTTATATAATAAACTTAAAGAGTATAAACAAGAATAGAAATCGAGAAAGGGTAACATTATTAGATTTCTTGGAAAGAAGTATGAACATAAACTCACAGGTATTTAGGGAGATATTACACTGATGAATATTGTAATTTTTTGAGATAGTTACTCGGTCATAATATTTATAAATATTTTTCTACCGAAAAGACAGGCAAAATGCTCATATATTTTACGAGGCAGTAGTTAACCCGATTGGCGCGACAGTTTTTCATACAAAGAAAATCTGTCCGCGTTGCTATTTTTTCAAAATGTTCTCTTTCCACATAGAGCTATAAATAAACCAATAGAAAATAATTGGGTTGGCTTTTATGGAAGCTACATGCATTAGGAATGTTTCACAACATTAAAAAACACAAAGAAATGTCCTATGTTGTCACAATCACCTTAACAAATATATCCCTAACAAATAAGTAACTCGTAAATTGCCATTACCGTGACGTAACGAGGCAACCAATCAAACTCAAATGAACAAGCGCCATTACTGTCACGTGTCATGGAGTGTCACATTGCAATGCCGCGAGATTGGTGCAAAGTTCAGTGCGAAGTTAGACGCGAGTTTAGCACGCAGTTTCAAACTGATATGCTAAAAATGGCGGGATCGGAATAAATTTGTAGGGTTCGAAAAATCGATGTTTTAAGCATTTAAACCTAATACTTTTGACAATTTTATGGAGGTGGTAGTATCAGGACGAACTGGGCGATATTTTATAACCAAAATCAGTCCTATATGCAAAAGATTGCCTGTGTTACCGACGTTTGAATGTTCGTGTCGCAACGTCTGGGGCGCTCGCGTACAGGCCTTGCACATTGCCGTCCTATACGTTGGGGCGTTGGAAGAGATTAATTGCATTGGTTTAATGATGACACTTATAATAATTGAAGCAAGATTTCAGTATTCATTGATAAATGATTAAATTCTATTCTAATTTATATTAATTTTTTTGTTATACAATAATTGTGATCTACATGAAATGCTTTACTAACCTATGGTTGGTCTCCAATTTCTGTTCTCCTGGTGTGACAGATCACCTGGTTTCAAGACTCGTGTGGGTTCTTTAGCTCCTTCTAATCGCACAGCAGGGAAAATGAAGTCATTTGAGTAAGTTGGATCTCTGTAGCGTGCACAGAGGACCATATTTTCAGGTATGTATGGTAGACCAGGCAACGGGCAATTTACTTGACTGTAACAAAAGACAATTATCAATCAATTTTCTTGGCAAATAAGCTTACTTTTTTATTAATGTTACATAAAACACTTCCCTGGCGCTCTCGTGAAATATAAATGTACCACGGTGAAAAAATAGTAATGTATTTTAGTTCTACAAAATTTTTTAGAACTAAAATACATTGCTATTTTTTCACCGTGTTATAATGGAGTTCTACCAAGTGAATGCCAATTCAATCATTAAATATAAATGGACCGTTTTCAGCGATCACACAAAAACATGTTACACCATATGAGTGCTATTAAAATATTTGAAAGTGAAATCATGGTTTCCAAACGTGTTTTATAGACTGGTTGTAATGATATCATTCAACTAGTGAAGTCGAATCATGTTTTGTGAAATGTAATTAGAGAATTTTTAATATAATTTTTAAGAGTTTTGTGTCTATGTGACAATTTACCATTTTTATTGCGAGCAAGAAACAAACTAGGCCGTTAAAACAGGAGAGAAGATGTATTGTGTACCTTTTCTACACAGCTATATATAGATAAGCAAATGTTCGTTTAAGCACAGTTCTGACGATGGCGTGAGCCGAAATAGCTATCAACTATCATATATCTTAAAAAAATAATTTTGTATAACTAAAATACATTGCTATTTTTTTTCACCGCGTTATAATGGAGTTCTACCAAGTGAATGCCAATTCAATAAATAAACAATTTAACATGCCTAATTTTCATTTTTGGTCCAATATACCCCTCAGACTTATTTTTGGAAATATCTTACAACCTTCCTTCATTACATGTTGCATGTTTTGGTTTTTCCTATTTTGATGTCTCTGAATTCAAGGTGTGTTTGACTATCACTGTAAAATTGCGCAGTCGTAATGAAACATCAGTGATTGTTAGCACTTGTGAGAGTTTTTTAGTGACAAAAATTTATCCAAGCAATCTATTTTTATTGCTGCTCCTATCTTAGTCATAAATATTTACATCTATACTATACTGAACAAAAATTTCTCAGTAGCGAATAAAAGGTTGCACTGTTAATAATTATGAAAGAAATCTTACCCTCCTTCGGTGATGCAGTCGTCTGCGGGCATAATGATACCTCGAACACCTTCAGATGCGTATGGAACTTCTGTGTCCGGCGTGACATTATTTGCTTTGCCGGCAGAAGTTTCTATGTACATTTGTTTGATCGCAGCATACGAAGGGTTTTTGTGTCCAACGTAAATACGATCACAGCCATGAGCATTTCGTTTAACTGTAGACAAAGATGAATATTTATTTATTACAATTTTGCCATGCGACAAAAGGTGCTATTATTCTGGATTAATCGATGTTTTTGATAATCATGAAACTTAACTCGTTACATGCTGAGCCACATTAAGAATATCCCAACAGTGAAAATTTCGAAAATAATTCAGCAGTGTTGGTCTTCACCAAACTAAGAGAAATAATCAAGATAAATCAGGCTACATTTCAATACAAAAAATTAGCTGATACATGGAAGTTTCGATATTGTTAACGCTCTGTTCCATGTGGTTGTTTTTCATACAAATAAAATTATTCCTTTCTTTCCATATAGTCATAAACAGAGCAATAAATAATTGGGTTGGCTTTTATGGAAGCCAGATGCATTTGGAATGTTTCACAACATTAAAAAACACAAAGAAATGTCCTATGTTGGCACAATCACTTTAACAAATAACTCACTCGTAAATCACCATTAATGTGACTAACGAAGCCACCAACCAAACTCAAATGAACAAGCGCCATTACTTTCACGTGTCATGGAGTCTCACATTGCAATGTCACGAGATTGGTGCAAAGTTCCGTGCGAAGTTAGGCGCGTAATTTCAAACTGATTTGTTACCTGACGGAGATAACGATAAATTTAAAGGGTTCGAAAAATCGATGTTTTAAACATTTAAACCTAATACTTTTAACAATTGCATGGAGTTGGCAGTAGCAGGACAAATTAGGCGATATTTCAAAATCAAAATCAGTCCTATATGCAAAAAATTTCCTGTATTATCGATGTTTGAAGTTGACTTCACATGGAAAGGATTAAGCAGTGGCAGCTCGTGGATATATCTGGTATATTGTAAAGGTAAATATAATATATTACATTTTTCTAAATTTTCTTGGGGGTGCTACAGTTCTGCGGTGCATATGGATGAGCCGCCACTGTCAGTCCAGTGTCAATTATCAATACACTGTATTTGACCGTCTCAACAGTTGAGGACATTAACAGTCACAAAATATTATCGCATTAAAATTAATTATCACTATTTACTGCTCAAGTCACCATAAAAATTCAAGACAGAAGCTACTCACTCTCTGCTTGTGTCAGTTGTTTGTAGTATGGTTTTAGAGCTTTGAAAAGTCTTTTCTCCTCCACAAACGGAAGGAGGGCCACTCCTTGCCAAGCGAACTTCTTTCCGTTAAGATCTATTTTGAAATCCTCTGGATAAAAGTCAATCACTGATGATTTCTGAAAATAAATAAAAATATCTCAAGTTTTATATGTCCACTGACAATAAACTCCCGATTGGAATTATCATTTGTTGTTAGTTATCAATATACGTGGCAAGAAATACTTACAGGATCACTCATAAGCGTTGCCCATGATTTTGGTACAAGTTTACCGCTGGCTGCTGGAAACACGCTCATCAACTGCTCAAGAGGACGAATCTAAAAAAACAAAATTAATGTTACGTAAATTTTTGCATTACGATTTTTAATTTTAGCATTTTGTAGTATTATCTAGTTATAGTAGAACCTTTTTGTATTAAATATTCATCTAAACCTTTGCACAATCCATTAACTTTTCTCTTATAATTTGAATGCCACCACCTGGTTATTGAAATGAAATTTATGGTATATATATATATATATATTTTTTAAATATGAATTATAATTTGATTTTAATTTTTCAACCCTTTGCATTTGAGGATGACACTTCGTATTTCTTCATCTACCAAAGTAAAAATTTTAGTTTATTGCCATTGTATGTCAATTAAATTGACTCAGTCATTTTTTAATCCCAGATTTCGGAAAAACGGAACAGTTAGCATTTAATTAATAGCACGAGTGTTTCAATTTTCTTACTTGTAATCAACATATTAAATTCTTCAATTTTTTTAATCTGTTTTATGACAAATGACGCAGAAGTAAACAAATAACAAATTTGGTGATATAGGCATATTTTTTACTTTTTCCAAAGATGTAGATGGGGTAAAGGTGAAGGTTTAAGATATGGAATATGTTTCATCGACGATTCGATAAAATAAATTTACATTTGCTGAAGAACAGGAATATCACGTGAGGGGCCCTAAATTATAAAAAATAAAACATTCACAAACAAAAAGTTTAAATGTGTTGGCTTTTTTACTTCTAGGGTGGGAAAAGAATAGTGATATCCCTTTCCTGCGTGTATCATATTTTAACTAAGTACTGTTTTACTAAATGTTCTGTTAATGTTTGTATGGGGAAAAAATCAGAAAAACTTCTATACAAATAATGTTGTCAATATTCAGTATACAAAAGTATTTAATTCTTTTCAGCAATTATTTGTAATATAATTTCAAGCTTGAAGAGTAAAAATAATTTTATAACCAACAAACAAATGTCGCATCACTAAATTCTTTTAGGAAGGTTTCAGACACATAAAAAGCTCACACTAAAATCACAAGCCGAAAGCTATCCTGGCAGAAAGTTTTAGTCATATTGCATACCGGTTTTGTCTTCTTCTCAAATTGTGTGGATAGGCCGCTGATGTTGATGAAATCTGAAGCAAACGGAGCGTAGTGGTACGGGAAATACCATTTCCACGACGCGCAGCCCTGGTAGTAATATCGGAGGACCCAGCTTAGACCACGGACATACTGCAGTGCCACATTGTATCTGCAAAATGAGCCAGTGAGTGTTATCCATCCTTGCAGACACGGAATAGAACAAAAGACTGTTTATGTGGACAAAACTAATTTCAATAGAATTGAACATATGCAATAAAAATAACACGGTGAAAAAAATAGCAATGTATTTTAGTTCTACAAAATATTTTTTTTAAATATAGTTGATAGCTATTTTGGCTCATGTCATCATCAGAACTATGCTTAAATAACATTTACTTATCTATATATAGCTGTGTAGAAAAGGTACACAAAACATCTTCTCTCCTGTTTTAACGACCTAGCTTGTTTCAAGATCGCAATAAAACTAACAATTATAAATGAAACTAAAAAAGTGGCTATATCAATAAGTTTACATATAGCATGGAAATGGTCCATTACGGAAACAAAGACACACCAGTCAGAGGAGGCAATAATGGTGACCGACATATATTAGTTTGTTCGTTAAGAATCCTTTGTGATAGTTGATATCTATTGATCTCCAGCTGTTCCAAATCCGTCATCCTGCGACCCTTACTACAAAGATGCAAACACTTAGGCGCTGAGTTTGAATTTATATTATGTGATTCCTTTATAACATGATTAGCGAATTGTGAATCTGTTTTTTTACTGTTGAATGATCTTACATGTTCCTTAACTCGAGTGGATATACTTCTACCTGTCTGTCCAATATAAAGGGACAAACCTGAACCACAGGAAATTTTATAAATACCGCTTCTGTCAAGTTTATTAATTTTATCTTTACTATTTTTAAGATGTCTGTCTAAATTGTTGTTGACCTTGAAAGCTACGTTTACTGAGTTTTTCATTTCACGATGAATTCTTTCACTAATGCTACCTTGGTAATTGATCGATTTAAAGAAGCGGATATCCTGAATTGTGTCCAGGTTAATGAGTTTTCTAGCAAGATTTAGTTGTTTTTTATACAATAAATACTTTATTTATCATTCATGCAACATGCAAGACAAATAGGTGATGTTTGGATATTTTAACCTTAAGCCAATAGATGCAAATAGGTTCATTTAAAAATAAAATGGTTATCAAAAAAAAAGTGAAAGGTCACTGTTAATAATTATCAATCACCTGAAGTGTAGGTTGTCAGAAGCAACGTCGAACTTGCTCTCGTAATATCTATCTTTGAATCCATCCTCCCATAGTCTGACTTCATCGTGGGCCTGATCGTCCACTTCATCGTCAGATTCATTCTTATTCTGAGTAACCACATCATCTGATTTCCTCTTCGTTCCCCTCCTGTCCTGGTCAGCGTCAGAGTCCTGATAAAATATTAAAGCAATAGATTTTTATATATCCATTGCTGCTGTCTTAGAAATTTATATTCACAAGTTACTTAACATTGTGTACAAATATTTGGAGTTGGAATATCCTCTAAGTGCATCAGCAGGGATTGGGTAAAGGAGTGGAGATAGAAAGATTGGTATAGGACAGAACTATTGGCTAATCACTTTTTCTACATGGCTGTTTTTAAAATTGGACAGACGGGAAGGTATTTTCGACATCGTAAACATCCATACTTTCAAACAGAAATCCATAAATTGATATGAATATT
This sequence comes from Himalopsyche japonica, assembly GCA_028555115.1. Classification (NCBI taxonomy): domain Eukaryota; kingdom Metazoa; phylum Arthropoda; class Insecta; order Trichoptera; family Rhyacophilidae; genus Himalopsyche; species Himalopsyche japonica. Next base: position 3,046,792 of record JAHFWJ010000483.1, read on the forward strand.
AATTTATGAACCTGTCGACTCAAACTTAAGTTCTATTGAAAGTGAGTATACCATTGGTCTAATTTATCAGATAGAATTAAAGATCGGAGAGCATTATATACCTGTTGGCCTCTTCCGGTATGCATTCCAGCGACCCTCATCTTGTAAGCTTCCTGCCTAACATCCTGAACTGGTTTTGCACCACCACCAACGGGCTGTAACAAAGAGTTGTATTAATACATTAAAACACTAGTAATCGCATGCACTATAAGAGCCATAAAATGATCAATAATGTGTAAATGTTTTTAGTTCATCCCAGTGTCTTGTACTTCTGCTAAGTATATTTAATAGGTAGTCATCTGCCGCTTTTCTGGGCAACGGAATTCTTCCAGTTGGAAAAAGAGGCAAGCACAGTTATGCTCCTTTGGGGTACCAACAATACATACCCAAGTCAGAAACATGGTATTTTTTATTTTACTCTACTCGGTTATAAATTAGTTCCAAAGACAAAATTAGACCACTGTAGTTGTAGTATTTAATGCAGACATTTTCTTTCTCAGCCCAGTATACGTTTACAAAATACTCTCGTAATTAATAGCCAAGGATTGTAACCATAAAACAGCACTGTCACTTACAAACACGTTGAACATGTGACACACGTTTCACAATTGAAACCTTGTTTTATTAACAAGTTTATGATATCGACTGAAGGTGTTCGATGGAATTTGAATTTTTACAACATCGTACGAGTCTACATGTTTTGTCACTAACGACCCGTGTTTCGCCTTTCACCTTGATTTGTTGTAAAACCCTTTCAAGAATGACTCATTAACAAGATCGTAAATGAAAATTGTCACATGCAATTGTGGTAATTATTATTAAATTTGTTTTAGCTGCAATTTACCTCTTGCCTTGGGGTAAGTGTTTTCCTGTAATTAATAACTAGTATATAGACGATGATAACTGTTTTTATTACAGTTACTATTTTACGTCAGTTCTGTTGCATCCGTATGATAGAACACCTGTAGATGCCGAAAGGCAAAACCCGGGTCGTTAATGACAAAACATCTGGAATTGTACAAAGTTGTAACAATTCAAATTTATTAACAAGTAATTTGATAGAGATATTTATTTACAAGCGCATGTATATTGAATCAATATGAACTTAGCTCTACTGTCTTTCTTGTTTTCGGGAGCAGTAGAAACAAATATGAGATTTTCATATGAACAATGTGCAAAAGGGAAAAAAACAATCACTCAATAAGGTCCCATATATTTGTGAGCCGTGTCAAAAAAAAAAAACCAATCTTCCCACGCAAAACGCAAATTGATAAGCTCAAGAAAAAATGAAGCATAATTTGTCAGGTACCATGGCCATAATTTGGATGAGCAGAAGGAGCTCGAGGTTCAAAGGATTAATATTAATGAATTTCTTACCATCGGGGCAAACTGTGTCTTATTGAGCATATTGAAATTGGGTCGCTGCGGTTGTGCATTTCTTTCGCGGCGCTTCCTTGCCTTGTCTCTGGCTTTGAACATCAGCTCCGTCTGTTGTCTCTTTTTGAATATCTCGTCTTCCGCTTGACCCAAGTCGGCCATTATCATCTGGACACGATCCAAATTCACCTCCCCGGATTCAGTAAGCCAACCCTGAAACAAATTTAAGAGATTAATGAGAGTTACACTACAAACTGCCACCATTTAAAATGTGAGTGCAGGATAAAATATCATTTTGAGTTGATATCAATCCACTTTTCAGTATGTAAACATATTGAGTAGTAATACTTCCGTTTAACTCAGATAGTCAAACTACAATTCATGTTGAATATCAAATATTGATTTTTTCATTAAGTTTCATTTGGAATCAAAAAAATATGTGTGTGCCGTTATTTTTGTCCTGGAATCTAGCGATTTATATGAAGTTGCAATTTTATTCTCAAATATATTAACCCGTTCCACACGGCTGTTTTTCATAAAAATTAAATTTGTCTTTTATTTCCATATAGTCATAAATAGAGCAATAAAAAATAATTGGGTTGACTTTTATGGAAGCCAAATGCATTAGGAATGTTTCACAACATTAAAAAACACAAAGAAATGTCCTATGTTGTCACAATCACCTTAACAAATATATCCCTAAAGAAGAATGTGCGAAGTTTGGCGCGTAGTTTCAAACTGATTTGTTACGTAGCGGAGATTGCTATAAATTTAAAGGGTTCAAAAAATCGATGTTTTAAACATTTAAACCTAATACTTTTGACAAGTGTATGGAGGTGGCCGTAGCAGGACAAATAAGGTGATATTTTGAAACAGTATAATGAAAGGGACAGTGAAATAATCAGTCCTATATGCAAAAGATTGCCTGTATTATCGATGTTCGAAAGCTCGCGTCTCATAGCTTGAGATGTTCACGTGGAAAGAATTAATGACTGAACACTAATGTTGGTAGACCTTTATTTAAATACAATATTACTAGCAACTATATTCACTTCTGTTAAATGATCTGTCTACTACTAAATTTAAAATAAATACTAAAAATCATAAAAAGAATAATAACTATTTTGATCTGTCTGTAAGACAATTACTGAAGTGAAGTGTTTGGTTATCTTATTATGGTACGGTAATAAGATTATTTTACCTTAGTTTTATAAATAGTCTTTTTATAAAGCGTCACAAGTCTGTCAACCGCACCCTCCCTGATCTCCAAGCTGGGCAGATGAGGCAAGAAGTCATTGCCGACAAAGAAGCACATGAACACCCAGTCATCAAGCGCACGCTCAAAGTCAAAATCAAACGGCAGATTGGGCATCTGAAGTTCTTTCTCCAAATACTCTCTTAGAACGTTCAGCCTGACAAAGATGAACGAGTCCTGTGTGGAGAATGTGGGATTTGAAGGCACCGCAGAACCATCATCAGCTGCTATACCGATGCATTCTTTCATCTCATGACCTGGACAGAAATTACGTGACAATTGATAGTATTAAGATTTTGAACCAAATAGTGTTTGTAGAATACATTTTTATACATTGATTATTATAAATCGAATATAAAAATATTGCATATCCAATATTTGAGCGACTATAATTATTTAACCCAATGACTGTTAACCCGTTGAGGAGTATGGCCGTACATGTACGTCCAAATATTGTGATGTCTTTTATCAATTGCAAGTTCCGTATTTTTTGTTGAATAATTATAATTTCTTCAGATATTCATGCTGCACATATCTGTCAATAATTCTAAGCAGTCGGGCTTACATTTTTTATTTGTTTCAAATTAATAAAAGAATTTAACGAAAAAAAAATTAAAAGAAATTACACTTTTAATCATACATCATAAAATTTACTGTCTGTTCAACCGCTTTCTTTCTAGGAATCAGTGTCAATATTGAACTATGTTTACTCAGACTGCGATTTTTTTTTAGGCTCAAACTAAAGTAATTGTTTCTAGAAAATTCATAATGAATAAATTTATTTACATTTATTACTATGCATTTCTCAATTGTACAACTTTATTTACTACGTGATATAATAATAAATATTCTCTCTAGATTGAACCACAAAAAAAACACAAAATTTATATGAAGTGTAAAAAAAATATTTGAAATAAACCAAAAAACTTATTTCGTAAAAAAATAACTCACTACTCAAAAGGTTAATATCTCAATTGTTACGACAGCACATTGCAATATGTTGAGAGTAGATACACACAATAAAAGTGTTAAAACTTTCACGAACAGGTTATTTTTCTATTTATATATAGCTCGATTTGTCTTGAATATCTGTTTTTCTTTAACTCCAATAGTATGAGATTCATTTTCGAAATACATAGTATCGAAACATGCTTTGGTTGGCTCGGCAGGGAGCAGGTTAATATCTGTGCTGGAGTTTAATTAAAATTTGGAAACTACACGAATAATTTGTGTACAGCTATTTGATTTTATAGAATGAAAGAATGATAATGGCCAAAACAAAAAAAACTTATGAACTGGAGAATGTACTTTGATAATGATAGAGCAATTCAAAAAAATAGTTCAGCCCAATCTTCAAGTTGTAAAGTACAGTAAAAAAAAAAGAAGCGAGTAATTTAGTCTACGAAATATTCTCAAAAATGCACACTTGTTGTAATTGCAAAACATCTTGAAACTAACATATTGAAAATAATTAGTCTTAATGGCCCAGGATCATTAAATTGAGTTTTAACACGGTGAAAAAATAGCAATGTATTTTAGTTCTACAAAATTATTTTTAACAAATATAGTTGATAGCTATTTCGGCTTACCCATCGTCAGAACTATCTCTTTACTATTACTATTAGTTCTGACGATGGCGTGAGCCGAAATAGCTATCAACAATATTTGTTAAAAATAATTTTGTAGAACCAAAATACATTGCTATTTTTTCACCGTGTTATAATGGATTTCTACCATGTGAATGCCAATTCAATCAATAAATTGAGTTTTGTTTATTACCAATCTGGCCACAGATGTCACACGGCCTCGGTTTGTTCGGTTTAAACTCCTCTCTTATGATTGTGAAGTTAGGTTCGTGTGTAGCTAGCCCCAGCATAATGAGATCGGCGTCAGCACCACACAGGACATGCTGTGTGTTAGGATCGTGATCTGGTTGGGCTGAAATATCACAAATAATAAAAAATTAAATGAAATACAAGAGATTACGGTTTGGATGATAAAATATTATTCTTTATTATCTGTGTACATAAAAATGAAACAAATTGACCAAAGGAAAATGGTCGAAAGTCTTCAAAATTTTAACTGAATTGAATTCACAAAAGTACCTATGGTATATTGTGAAGGAAAAAGAGACCTGTAATATTAATGCCAGGAAATTGATACAATTTCTTGTTGAAAGATAATATTTTTTTTTTTAAATATCGATTATGCAAATCAGCTTTAAACTTAATGCCATTTTAACTTTACGCCCCTCTCTCATCATTAAGAATTTCTCAACTAAAACTTTTCTTTACCTCTTTGTTTCCTGATGTAGTCCATTATTTTATGTTCACCTTCACCGGGAACCTTTGCATCAGAGAGGATTACTTTTATGCCACTCCAGCCAGGATCGTTGTTCAACCTGGAGTAAGGTAAAAGGCAAGAAAAAAAATATTTTAAAAAAGTGATTTCAATTATCACTTAGGTGTTGGGAGTCTCGAACAATAGACTCTAGCCGGAAGTGGGTGTTTTTTAGTGATTAGCGAAAAAAAATATAACTTCTAAACTAAACAATATTTTTGATTGAAATTTTCAAAGAAATTATTTGTGATATTCGGTCATCATAAATAAAATCACAATAAGCAGTTAGCGTCGTCTATATACCAAAGGTACTTATTAAAGAAAAACACAGACCTCGAGGCAAGAACAAAATGGCAGCAAAAACAATTTAATATTGACCTAATAATAATTGGTATCTATCTATCGTCTATACGATGCTAACTGTATATTGTGTCAGTTCTGTGGCATCCGTGTGATAGAATGCCTGAAGATGCCAAAAGACGAAACCTGGATCGTTGGTGACAAAACATGTGGAATCGTACAAAGTTTTAGCAATTCAAATTTGATATTGAAATACCATCAAAGCCCTTCAGTCGATATCATAAATTATTAATAAACATGTTTTTTTTAATTTTTGAATTGTATACACATCAAATAAATAATTAGATGATGATCCAAAAATTAATTTATGACAGCATCCGTACTGGTTTCAAACCAGTGGATATCGAAACTTTGAATTTACTGTTAACCACTCAGTTTGAGGTTTAGTTTTTTTTTTTTCAACCTAACCGCTAAGAATGTGGAGAATAGTATATATATGAAATATTTATTAATAAAGATTTTCAACAAATGATGCTTTTACTGCAACTATCGCTGAGAAAGTAGTTTCAGCTACCTTTTTTCTATGCTCTATGGAATAAATTAAGGCAAAAGCAATATTATCAACAACATAAATAACCTCTCATGGATGTAATAATGCAGGCATCGACTGAGACGGTCCATAAATTCAGTACCAGGTGTAATGCAGTTCAAGTCAAAGTGATTATCTTTTGTCTTTTCAGGTGGCACATTGGCACCCTTACTCCTCAATTCCTCTCGGATCCTCGCCATCTCGATGATCTTCTCCTGCGTTTCCTTAGAGGCACGGAATCTGCGAGACCTTTGCTGGTTCATTTTAGCGCAGGGAGCCTGGAATTTATTGATGAATTGTGATAAAAGGATATGCAATCATGTTGGCTAAATTTTTATAGTATTTTTTTTAGTTTTAATAAAGTGAAAATTATTTGACTCAAAGTAGTAAATTAAAATGTCATCATGAAGCTTTTATGGCAACAAAAACAAAATACAATTTGAACTTTATTTATGACAATCGATTGTTAGTTCCGATGACTGGATGTGGAGAAATTGTACTTTTTTTTTTTCAAATAGCACTGTGTGACTTATGGATCTTATAAAATTTGAATTGTCACAACTTTGTACGATTCCATATGTTCTGTCACTAATGACCCTGGTTTCACCTTTCGACATCTTCGAACATTTTATCACACGGATGCAACAGAACTGACAATTCAAATTTGATATTGAAATTCCATCAAGCACCTTCAGTCGATATCATAAATTATATTAATCTTATGGTTACGGTATTGTATGATTAATATTCTGGAATTTAGCAAGTGGAGTGTGTACGATAGAATTGCAAAGAAACTGAATTTTTTAAAAAATCAGTGACAAGATTTTGTTCACCATTGTCTCTTAATAATATTTAGTTAATATACTCCAAATGGAACACCTCAAAAAATTTATTAAGAAAACTGGATATCACTTGGTCGCTTTACCTCCTTTTTTTCTAGTATATGATGGTGTGAGGAAAGAAAATCTCTCCACTTTCGCTTTAGAACAGGATGTAAATTTGAATATCAGAGACATCCATGCCTTTCATGAAAAAAAATCCATGAATAGATTGTATGAATGTTTAGGATTTGGAAAAGGGATTTGTTCCCAAGACCTGAGAGAAAAACTCTCAAAAGTGCTGGTCTTCTACAAGAGGACTTACCCAAACTTTTTTAAGGTGTCAAGATATTAGATAAAGGTTTCGTTATCTTCACCTTTAACGATGATAGACAGGTCAATTGATAAATATTGATAAATGCTGACTTACCACACCATCGATAGCCATATAGAGTACTTTGCGGGGGCGGACGATTCTGAACAGACGATCAACACATTCGAAGATGGCAATCATCATCTCATCCTCATTTTTGGGTGCTGCAAAATAGCCATTTATTTATATATGCCATGTCTGCTTTAAACCCATTGAAGTGTTTGGCTCAACATGTGTATTCAAGTGTTGGGTTGTCTGTTATCAATTTGCACTTTTAGAGCACTGCCACAAAACAGAATTTTAAGTTCAAGTAAATTGCATTTGAAGTATTCACTTTTTTTTTTATTATTTGTCTCAACATAAATTAAAACATAACTGAATTTAACCATCTAGATCAGGGATTCCCAACCTTTTTGTACTCTAGAGCGCATTCTAAAATATCAGTAGGGTGGCGCAGGCACCACCTATTTTTTCTAAGGATATTTTTAATTGGACATGAGTAATAAATAAAAAAAGATTCATGCATACAATATTACAAACATACGAACGAATATAATAAACCTAGGTACCCAAAAAAAATTATAACATTTTCAAATAAGTGTTTATGAAAAAATTCTGTAACGGTAGAATAGTGCCGGGCACACACGAATCGTTCCGTGGGCACGGGGTTGGGAATCCCTGATCTAGATAATAGGTAACAGACCTGGGGGTCGCGAAGGGTTTTTTTGGGGGTCGCCAACTTATAAGGTCAACCAACAAAATATTTTTTTGTATGCTTTTGGATTGTATGGGGGGTTACTGGTCACATTTTATGAAAAGAGGTTGCCACCCGAAAAAGGTTGGGAACCTATGATCTAGATAGTGAATACAAAATATCATGCTTTTTGAATATAATGATTTAGATGTAATTTTTCATGGTTATTTTAACTCTTTCTAGGCTAATGTCGCAAGATGCGGGGCCATTGACGAGCGTAGCAGACCCTGCGATGTAAACTTTCGATTGTCAGTAATGCATGTAATCTTTTTTTTGAATGTAGGACTGATTTTGATTTCAAAATATTGCCTAATATGTCTTACTACCGCCACCTCCATACACTTGTCAAAAGTATTAAGTTTAAATGTTTAAAACATTGATTTTTCAAACCCTTTAAATTTATCACAATCTCTGCTAGTCATAAATCAGTTTTAAATTTCGCACCAATCTTCATAGCTTCACAATAATGACAGTCCATGACAAGTGAAATTGTGACAGTAATGGCACTTGCTCATTTGTGATTGATTCGTGTCTTCGATTTGTCACGGCAATGGCGTTTACAAGTGAGTTATTTGTTAGGGATATATTTGTTAAAGAGATTACGACAAAATAGGACATTCGTGAAACATTCCTAATACATCTGTCTTTCATAAAAGCCAAGCTAATTACTTTTTTATTACCTATTTAAAACTCTACATGGAAAGAAAACATTTCGATAAATAGCAATGCAGACAGATTTAATTTGAATGAAAAACGGCCTCGTTGATTGGGTTAATAGATAAGCATGCTCATAAACCGCAATAAAGATCTTTGCAGTAATTGCAATTAATATCTAACTGAAAATAATAATTATATAAGTAATATTAAACCAATTAGGCATTGTAACAATATAAAGAAATCATCAGCAAAAATTTGTAGAAATTAATGCATTTGTGCTATTTACAGATATAGAAACAATAAGCCATCTCAGCAAAAGAAAACTGATACATTTGCAAAATAGTTTTGCAACTAATCAAATACAAATTACAGATTGTATGACAATTGAGTGATTTTTTAGAGGTTGGTGTTCTTATATTGTGATGTTATACTGATAGGTAAAAACTTTCTAAGATTACAGACAGATGCCTCTGTTTTACATGCAAAAAAATCCTTCAAGAGGTACTGCATGTTCGCTTCAATATTCATTACACAAGCACAATAGAGCGAAGAGAATAGCACTTGGATAATCTTCAATGAAAGAATGGAGTTAAAATTACACACAGATGTCAGTATGAGGGGTATTACTGCATTTTCTGTTAATTAATATCTCCACTACCCATTTAACGATAACTTTAGGAAGATTTCATTTATGATGTATTTTATAGACCAGTGATACTCAAACTTTCTCAATGTGCATCTCTACCTTTAACATATACATTAACTTTGTTGGGAGCAGACTGGCTTAGTGTTTTAAAACGAGAATTTAATACAACACTATATATCGTTTTATATTACTTAAATCAACAGATTCAATGGGTGTCAAAAGCCAGTTGTTATTTAAAAAAAACCAATATACAGTGCGAATACACAAGATGGTGCTCTGTTTTTATTTTTTAAGTGAGGTTATGTTTACGGAAATCGTAAAAATCTGAGAAAATATATACCTTGCGCACAATAGACGTGCCAGTTAAATAGAATTGAGCATTTTTTACCTGGCTTATCTTCTGGATGCGTACAAGGATGAATAATACCGTTCATATCAAGGTACAGATTATCAAACTCGATTCCGTTTGGATTTGCTGTGGACGAATCGACAGGAACCTGGGTTCCGTCCACATCAACAGGCTAGATAAAAAACACAATTTGTAACATCAGAATCATCACCAACTTCGTTTTAAAACATACAAAACGTAAATACTCAGTAATCAATAGGTTGGATAATTTTTTTACCGTTTGTTCTATGCATTCCACAATAACACTCGGATATTTTCGACTCAACCAGCGAAAGAATGCTGGTACACCCATTTTCAATAATATTACAGACAATAACTGTATTTAACGTGAAATATAATTAAACGCGGTATTTTATAAAATGCTTGTCAACACGGCTGTGACAACAGCATGAAGACAGAGTTACCCTACTAAAAATTTACAAATTATATTTTTCACGTAAAATATATTTTATTTAAAATGTCAGTGCTTAAAAGTGCCAAAAGGCGAAACCCGGGGAAACAAAACATGTAGAATCGTACAAAATTGTAACAATTCAAATTTGATATTGAAATACCATCAAGCACCTTCAGTCGATATCATAAATTATAAAACATTTTTTCTCTGAAATTAGCTTAAATTAATACTGTAAAATTTTACCAAAAAAATGTGATTGTTAACACTTTTGAATGAGTACTATATAATCCAGGGCTGTGAAGTCATTAAAAAAATTAGTTGTCTATAAAGTCGGTTTACGGACGATAGTTTAACGTGACAACGTCATAAGAAAACATTGATGAAATGATTGCATACTTTTATGAATAAAATGGAATCATTTTTATTGAATTATCATTATTTTACGATATACGAAGAAGGACTGAAATGAAATCTACAATTTTTTTTCTGAAAGAAGTCGTTGATAATTTATTGTTAAAAGTATATTTGTTATACGTTAATCAGATCTTTAATATGCAAGAATTAATTACCTGTATTGCCGCAATTGTTGTTGTAATATAAACAATGAAAACCACATTAACATTTCACTTCACTTTATAAACAGTTGTAAACAGATCACGTGTAGGTACTGTAGGTGTATAAGTTGTGTGCTGCCGCTGTCTCTTTTCTACTCAGACGCATCGACCAATCGAGTGGAAGAGAGATAGATGCGGCACAATCCGAACGGTAGGCCGATCGTGCCTCTCTATCGCTTATCCGCGCTCTCGCTCGCACGCTTGCCTTCGGCGTAACGCGACAAACGGGACAATGAGTCATGTTTTTTCGTGCGTGCAGCGGGCGTTCATCGATTTATAAGACGTTGTCACGTCAAAAAATGTTTAATTTGGAATGTTATGCAAAAACAAAACAATCGATATTTAAAATATAATTCGCATATAAAAACCAATTCGTAAACGACAATACACAAAAACTCCTCGAAGTAATCATAAGGTATCGAAACCAGCATCTCTTCAGCGACAAGAAAAGCTCCTCGAAGAAACGATGCCGTCTCAGAAGCAACACGTCGTAATTGAAAATTTGCAAAAAAGCCTTCAAATCAAAATCAGAACCAACTCAGCGATAAGAAAAGACACCAAAGCTTCCAAAGCTTCAATTTGTAATAGGTCAGTGAGTAAGCTGTTGGTTATTTGATAGATCTCATAAGTTCAAGTTTCAGACGGCATTGTTTTATTAGAATTCTGTTCGAAAACATCGGTGTTTATGATGTCTTATAATTCCCTCCCACCCTTCCAATCATAAATTATAATATTAGAGAATAATGAGATCGATTAGCTAACCACTAGTTTTGTCTTAGTCATGTCGCGTATCTATCTTCAGTCACTAAAGTTTCGGTACCTCTTCCGTTACGTTACAAACATTGTCAAATAAAGTAACGAGTATAACAATATCGATATATTACTACTAAGTCACCCTTAGTTGATAATATAACCTAAAATTCTACTGTCACTTTGATCGATGATGCTTTGTGCAAGGAGAATTAGATACATAATTTCAAATATTAGATTTGGCTCATCAAGATTAGCCAGCAATGATGTCAGCGATGAAGCAAACGATAGTCTAAGAAATATTGGTATTTTGGCCCATATTGATGCAGGTATAATTTAATAAACATTATTAGGTTCATAAATCTAGGGTTAGCTGGAGTTTTTTTTTGTGGAAATACAAAGCTTCTGATTGTATGATAATGAAATCTAACGATTAGAAAAAATGAAAGAAATATCCACCTAAAAAAATGATATCTAAATAGTTACAGCTTTTAATTGATTAAAAGATATTCTTGTAATAAAAGATAAGACCCGTCCAAAACGATATTTAAAATTTTATATACAATATATATTGTACGTTTTTTCTCAAATAATTGTAGATTTTACGAATAAATAAATTATTAGTAAATATGGTTTACAACATGCTACTATTTTTCTGTCTGTTTTTTTAAGGCTGCCATAATCATGCTTTTCCAAAATTGGCCAAAAATATAACAATGGAATTCGATAATTTTTTCAAAATAAGAAATATGAACTTAAAAATCTATTGAAATACTATAAATTGTTTACTACTGTTAGTTCTCAGAAGTTCCATTTGAAATAAGTTATGGTGACTTTGTGAATGTTTATATTTATCATTTCCATGATTTTTATTGAATTTTTCTTATGAGAATAATCAAAATTAAACATGATGTAATTCTTGATAATAAAGCCATTATGCCGAGCGGTGTTGTTAGGATATAATGTGAATACTCAAGCGATACACTGGTTGACAGTTATCTAATTTCTTAAACATAAGCATAAGATTGCTGAGATGATCTATTGTAGAGTCTCTAATGATATCCATCTTTGATTTGCAACAATTCTTTCATTTTAGGCAAGACCACAACTACAGAAAGAATGCTTTACTATTCGGGTACCATAAAGTCAATGGGAGAGGTGCATCATGGCAACACTGTCACTGATTTCATGGAACAGGAGAGGCAGAGGGGAATCACCATTACAGGTGGGGCTTATAAATTTCCAATTGAATTTATCAATATTCCATCCTCAGTGAAATATGAGAAAATGACAATCCCCATACATTCCTTTTATTTAATATTTTTATCCTAATTCTAGCTGCTGCTGTGTCATTTGATTGGAATGAACATCAATTTAACTTGATTGACACTCCTGGCCATATTGATTTCACAATGGAAGTTGAACAAAGTCTTGGTGTCATAGATGGTGCCATTGTAGTTCTTGACGCATCTGCTGGTTGGTATTAAATAGTTGTTGATAAAATTTTTATGAAATTTTCCAATTGATCCATCCCTCGACTTATTCAGATTTGTTGTAGCTTGTTGTATTTGTTGATATTTTTATACTTAATCACTTAGAAAGTGTTAACTGTTAAGTTTAAAAAATAATACAATTTGTGTGGTCACCAATTTTCTTAATAAAGGGTCTTTCGATAGGGGTGCTCGAAATTTGTTAAAATGTAAATAAAACAAGTTGTGTGTGAGGTATCTACTCAAATTTGTTTTCATTTGAAAGTATATTTTATGATGTTATGTGTGGAATACAATGCTATGCAAATGTATGCCGCGGCTTTGCTTAGTGGCACATATTTAGGGGATCCAATTTTCAACGACTTTGTTGCATGGATCAGGCTGAATTTGTTGGATAGCGTTTGTTATGTTGACTTTGAGGGTGTCAAGTGTTAATGATTAAAGACTTGCGATTTTAGATAGCCGTGAAGGAAGAAGTCTTAAGGTGTTAAGTCGCACGATCTTGATGCCCAGCATCATGCCCTCAAATTGCTTGTGCAGAATTCAAAATTGATGATTTGCACATGTTGTTCAACGCTTTAACCTTCCATAGTGATTTGCCATACCCTATAAACAATTAATAACAAATTTGACAGATGTCACTTTAACAACATGGCTGCAATAATCTAACAAATTTCAAGCATCCCTATTGAAAGACTCTATACACACAACTTATCAAAATGAATGAAATTGCGTGTCAATAATCATCAGCTGCAGAAAAATGAATGGATCAATAACGATGACAAAAAATTTACATTAATGGTATTAAATAACTGACAGCTTAAAAGTTTAGAAACTCTTATAAATAAATATTACAATATTCTAATCTGTAATCAAGAATCAAACCTGATTTAATTTATCTGAGGAAAATATAATATGTTCAGAAAAAATTTGGAATATCTATCAACGAAATTAAGAAATTGGAAAATTTTACAACAGATTTGCAAATCACTTAAATATTAACAATTCATGTATTAGACAATTAATATTGACTCTAGACATTGTTATGCTAAACTTGAAATGAAGCTGTTTTCAATCAGGACACCTTAGGGAAATCTGAAAAGCAAAATAAATATTTTATACAAGTTTTTTAGGCTTTCAACACATTGGCTGCGAAAGAAACACATAGTGCGTCATATTATGATGTGGTACACATCAGATGGTTGTAGAAATTACTTGGCAATATTCGATACCATACAAAGTACTAAATGTGCCGATTTAATAAATTACACACTTTGAATCTTATATTATCAAAACAAAATATATCCAATAATTCCACATAGGCTCTACCCAAACCAGGTGTTGAAGCTCAGACGCTTACCGTGTGGCGGCAGTGTGATGCGCACAATCTACCCAGGATGGTATTTGTCAATAAGATGGATCGTCAAGACGCTAATCTCAAGATGTGCCTGCAGTCTCTGGAATTGAAACTGGATGCACAGCCTTTATGTCTTCAGCTTCCGGATAAAACTATGGATAAATTAGTTGGTAGATAACAAAAATCTTTACAAAATCTTTTACCAAAATCTTTAAAATCGTTCCACTAAAACCCGTATCAAAATGTCATAGTCGGTTGGCTTGCGAGCTGCACCTGATCATCTCATTTCTCATGCCTAATACCCGCTTGTTTATTACAGTGGGTGATCGGTTAACGAAAATAATCTGTTCCAAGACTTGTTCACTATCCGAATTGTTCATTAACCGATCATTATTATGTAACAGATAGAATAATTGGATTGGAAAAATCGTTTTAGTTCATTGTCCGAACATAAAAATATTTCTTAATAGCACGGTGAAAAAATATCAATAAATTTCTTAATAGTGTTTGTTGTCTGATTTGTATGCAGTCTGAACTGTTTGTTAACCGATCATCCACTGTATTTTTATATTCAATTAACATATTTTAAGTATAACTTTTAGGTGTTACTTTCATCAGTTATTATGTTAATTAAATGTCATTTAATATGCAGTCATTTCTTGCAGGAGTGATTGATATAATTAACTTGGAATCTGTGAAATGGACTGGAGGAAGAGGAAAAGCTTACACCCGCAGAAAATTGTCTGAATCGACAGATGGAGCTTTGTGGGAAAGCGCAATGGCTGCTCGTAGAGAACTCACCGATTCGTTATCTGCACACGATGACAATTTAGCCGATTTAATTATCCAATCTAATACAATGGATGATATTGAACCGCTGGCGTTAACTAAATCTGTTAGGAATGCGACATTGGATCGGAAAGCTTATCCAGTGTTCTGTGGCAGTGCTTACAAAAATATCGGAGTCCAGACACTAATGGATGGAGTGATTGATTATCTGCCGTCTCCTCGGGAGAGAAATCAACTCTATTCGTGCTTTGCAGATGATCTTTGTGCCAAAGCTTTTAAAGTGCAGCACGATGATCGGAAAGGAGTACTGACTTACTTTAGAATCTTTTCAGGAAGCTTGAGTAAAGGCCAAAAGATATTTAATATTCCCAAAGATAAAAGTGAACCGGTAAGAAAGTAAAATTGCTATTTTATATATATATAATATATAAAACATCATGCATTTCCACCAAGAAGTCACAGTTAACACCTTAAAAGTTATATATATATATTCCTTTTTACACATTACATGAAGGAAAGAGAGATATTAGCCTCTAACCCGTTCCATTTTTCATACAAATAAAATTTGTCCTTCTTTTCCATATAGAGTTATAAAAAATAATCGGGTTGGCTTTTGGAAACCAGATGCATTAGGAATGTTTCACAACATTAAAAAACACAAAGAAATGTCCTATGCTGTCACAATCATTTTAACAAATATATCCCTAACAAATAACTCACTTGTAAATAGCCATTATCGTGACGTAACGAAGCCACCAATAAAACTCAAATGAACAAGCGCTATTAGTGTCACGGAGTGTCACATTGCGATGCCGCGAGATTGGTGCAAAGTTCGATGCGAAGTTAGGCGCAAAGTTTGGCGCGTAGTTTCAAACTGATCTGTGACCTGGCGGAGATTGCGATAAATTTAAAGAGTTTGAAAAATCAATGTTTTAAACATTTAAACCTAATACTTTTGACAAGTGTATGTAGATGGTTGAAGCAGGACAAATTTGGCGAAATTTTGAAACCAAAATCAGTCCTATATGCGAAAGATTGTCTGTATTGCTGAAGTTTGAAAGCTCGCGTCTCATACCTTGAGATGTTCGCGTGGAAAGGATTAATGTGCCACACACTAGTAGGAGACTGCAATCTCTCTTATGGTTACATATTGACAGTAGGAAACAGCCATTAGGATCCCAATTTTGTATGTGCAATTACGTAAATGAACTAACATCTACATTTTTTTGTAGGGAAGCTTGCTGTATGTGCCTTATGCTGATGAATATAAAACAGTTGCGAATGTGACAAGAGGAAATGTAGCGGTTGTCAGTGGACTTAAAGTAAGTTATTTTCTGAAAATTGATTTTCAGACTAACTGTATCGTAAAGTTATTCAATACTAAAGCAAACAGTGAATTTAATTCATAGCTTTAAAATGGAAGTGGTTGGAACTTTTCTTTTTTTTCTGGATGTTAGGAGAGGTCTAGAGTCAAACCACAATAGCACTAATTATCACAACGATGTTAACTACATATTAATTTTATTTTAGCTTATAAATAAAAATCTATATGGAAATTAATTCAATCAATTTTAATTTGTATTGAATTTAAAAAAGTCTTCTATAAAGTTACTGTCGAATCCTTTGTAAAGAAGTTAAATTCCCATTTAATCAGTTTGTAGTCATACTATTGATTGAAATGGCATTTACTTGGTAGAATTCCATTATAACACAGTGAAAAAATAGCAATGTATTTTAGTTCTACAAAATTTTTTATAAGACATAGTTGATAGCTATTTCGGCTCACGCCATCGTCAGAACTATGTTTACGTACATTTACTTATCTATATATAGCAAAGGTACACAATACATCTTCTCTTCTGTTTTAAACACCTAGCTTATATTGTGCTAACAATAAAACTAAAAAATGGTGTGAGCCGAAATAGCTATCAACTATATCTTACCTGTATTCTTATTATAGTATTATATCAACTTTATTCATACTCTCGCAAAAATTTATTAACATTTGTTTTTGAATAGAAATTTTATCAGTTAATAATGCTCACGTTGAGCAAAACCGGTCTTAATCTATATATTACAAAATTGTGGAAAGGGTGCAAAAAATTGTGCTTTTTTTTATTCAAAAATAACATATCTGATGATCAAAGAAAATTATCATAAAAAATTTGGTGATTGTTGTTGTATATTTAAGGCTACGATGAACGGGGATCTCATCACATCATCTCAAACTGCAGCGAACAATGCAAAAAAGAAGTTAGTTAAACATCTTGCCGATCCAGCCAGTAAAAGTAATCTTTTCTTGCCGCCTTACTTATCAAATAAATTAATTGGAACCGAAGATGAGAGACTCAGTCCTGAAGCGGAAGCGTCTGCCATCTTGGGAATGGGAGCGATGATTCCGGATCCTGTGTTCCTCTGCTCCGTTGAACCTCCGAGTATAGCGTTTCAAACTCCTCTCGAAGTAGCACTGGCGGAATTACAAAGAGAAGACCCAAGCTTGCGAGTGACATACAACGAAGAGACTGGGCAAACGGTTTTAGCAGGTCAGGTTTGTTTTGTTTCTCTGGTGCTTAATCCCGTAATAAACTGATACGTATTTAAATTTCAACTGATACAACCTTGTACGATTCCGCATGTTTTATCACTAACGACTGGGTTCCACCTTTCGGCATCTGCAGGCATTCTATCACACGGATGCAACAATTCCATCAAGCACCTTCAGTTGATATCATAAATGATGCACATTTAATTTTTCATCCTGTGCCAAAGACTTCTGATACAAAAGTGCTTTTCATCCACATTCAATTCTCAAAAATAAAATTTATAATCTCGTAATATTTATTCTGAAATTGTTAAAAAAAATGTTTGAAGTATTATAGCTCGAATAATTTTTATTTATGCTAGTTAAGGGTTGTAACAAATAAATATAAAGAAAAACGTACACTACAGTGCAATATCAAATTGTATTTACTAATAAAGTAATTAAGCACTCATATTACAGAAGAAAAAAAAATCCTTCTATTTTTTCACCAAGACATTCATGTTCTAGAATTAGATCCCCTGGAATCCATGAAAAATAGATGAAGTGTGTAACAAGTAGGTTATGCTGTTTGTTGAGAAAGCTCCATTAACCTTTTCCCTGCTGGGTCTTGTTCATGATATTTCAACAATTGATTCAGTAGTTTAGGTTTTAACCAAACTGAGATTATCAAGACAACTCGAGCTACATTTGAATACAAAAATTAGCTATTATGTGAAAGTTTCAATACTGTTACCTCTCTTATATTTTTGAGTGTCAACACTCTGCATTCAACCATTCCAACAATTGAGACATTAGTAGTCAGAGGGTTAGGATTCCTAATTTAGAAGTGCACATATTTTGCATTGCAAGTGGACACAGCAATTCAAAAATAACCTACATTAAACTTTCATATTGGAGATAATTATTTGTATGAATGTAACTGCCAATATTGAGTGTTTACATGTTGATGTATGTTTTTTTCAGGCATGGGAGAATTGCATTTAGAAATAATTAAAGACAGAATTTTGAAAGAATATAAAATTGACGCTGAACTCGGACCACTTCAGATAGCTTATAAGGAAAGTTTACGAACAACGGTAAAGGAAACGTATGTAAGCGATCATAAAATAGGAAACGTCAAACATTTAGTCAACGTCACAATGTCTGCCTATCCAAGTAGTAATGTAACTCCAAAAGATATTCTGAGGTCAGTTTTGTTAATTTTCATATGTGATTTTATATTCTATTCTTTTCGTTTTAAACAATATTGTTTGGTTCCATCTTAACCAGGTAATAAACACTAGTTATAAGATAATTTATTGATAGGAACTCTTCTCGTCTCCAGATGCGTAAGTTCTAACTTGAATTCATCATAATGTGAACTCCTGATATCAAGATGTTATTTACATGAACTGGCTTAATTATTTAGTGACCCAACCTCTACTATTTAGATTTTCTACAGATAAAAATATTGGTCTAACACAGTGGTCGGCAAAGTGCGGCTCCGGAGCCGCATGTGGCTCTTTAGCTCCTTAAGTGCGGCTCTGGCACAAATATCCACGGAATAGTTTTATTTAGCTTACTACATATTTAGTGTAATAAAAGTTTACTAAACAAGCAGATTTGGCTCCCATTTTTTTTTAAATTGTTGTAATGTTCATATATTTGGCTCTTTGGCTAATAAGTTTGCCGACCACTGGTCTAAGACACTAATAAAGTATTAAAGTGTATCAAACATTTTGCATACTGTCTTAACCATGCCACCAGTGACAAATCACCAATATTCGGGAGGAATGTCCAGGATTTACGACATTTTTTCACTGTTTGCTCTCTTGATTGTTAGAAATTTTTCATTAACGCTCTTTTGGCTTCGAAGGGGTGATAGGATGGAATTTGTTGAGTTTTTCCATAATTTCAATATTTCAATCTCTAGTCGAGAGTTTTCTATTTTTATATTATGTATTTCATGTTTAGGTTTGACCATACACAAGAAAGCGCATCGAATTTGGCAAACATTCATCCAAAGCAACTTCAAGCCATTAAACAAGGCGTAGAAACGGCTATGTATCATGGCCCAAAACTGGGTTGCCCGGTAAGATATTTTTATGTTAATACAAGATTATATGCTGAGTGGGTTAGCAGGTGCATGGAAAATAAATAATGCACGGAAGATTTTAAAATAAAATTCAGGAAGCTGTATTGTAGGTTCACACATCTGATAATTTCTTTGCATTAGCTCTCATTCCATATTCATACTATTGCTCAAGTGGCGTGACACTGAGCACTATTTGAATGGTTTAATTTTGAATATGACTTGATCTAAGATATAGATAATTCATTTAGATTGAATGTATAGTGTTTTTTGATTTGAAAGTGTACTTATTGATGGAAAACATGAAATCATTTTATTATTTTTATTGTAATATAGTTTTTCTTTTTATTTAAAAGGTTATAGATGTCGCTGTAAAACTCCACTGGCTCGAAATCGGAAGGGGTACCTCAGACACGTTTGTCTCATCTGCAGTTGCACACTGCTTAAAGAAGGTGAGTGGCATAGAAAAACATTGGTTTTTATTACTTTCCTCAACCCCTCATTTTACTAAGAAAATAGAGGTATGGCTAGTGGATAGTTTACGGGCTATTAAATTAATGCTGTATTAATGCAGCAATGACCAAAAAAATTATTCCATGAGTCAAATAAAAATGTGATGCACTTTACAGCAAATCAACTTAATGAAAATATTTTATCACCCAATAATTAATGTGATACTTGTTTTTTTATCATGCTATATTTCAGTATAAATGTTGTGTCTTACTCAAAAGTCTTGACACTTTTAACCCTCTGACTACTAATGTCTCAACCGTTGAGACGGCTGACTTTACTGTATTGATAGTTGATGCCCGAAAATATATGTATTAACAGTGGTTAAAACCTTCTTGTACTTGCAAATTTGTTAGTTAATGCATTGCTTAATTTGTCCTGACAAACTCAATAAGATTGTCTCAAATCAATATTATTCAATAAATTGTTGAAGTCTAGGTGTTGGAATATCCTTTAAGCGGCTCAGCAGGGAACGAGTTAATTTGTATATATTTCTATGTGTTAACTATCCACACTTCAAACAGTCGTCTTAACAGTTGAGGCGATGGCAGTCATCATTCATTTTATCTTTTGCAGATTTTTAGTAAAGGGGACCCACTGTTATTGGAACCTGTGATGCTGCTCGAGGTCATTTGTCAAGGAGACTATCTTTCTAGAATAATGTCAGATTTAAATCACAGAAGAGCAGTAATTCAACAAGTCACCCTGAGAGGGAATCATAAGGTCAGTAGGTTTAATTGATTACACCTGCAACCATTTGCACACTTACACGATTAAATAGTAATGCATGAGTGGTAATAAAGAAATGTTTGTCAACATTCAGTGGTGAATTCAATCAAAAGTTTTAATTGATGATATCGACTGCAGGTGCTTGGTGGAATTTCAATATCAAATTTGATTTGTTACAACTTTGTACGATTCAACATGTTTTGTCACTAACGGCCGGGTTTCGCCTTTCGGCATCATCAGGCACTCTATCTTATGGATGCAACAGAACTGACATTTCAGTAAAATTTTAGTCAGTTCTGTTGCATCTGTGTTATAGAATGCCTGAAGAAACCCGGGTCATCAGTGACAAAGCATGTGGAATCGTGCAAAGTTGTAACAATTCAAATTTAAAAATGAAGACATCAAAATGGTGCCATTAACTCCATGAGAGAATATTTGTAAACCCATCAATTGCTAAGATTAGTGTGTTTATTAATTTTTGTTATGTTTTCAGGTTGTTGATAGCCTTGCACCGCTCTCTGAACTCCTTGGATATGCTACATTCTTGCGGACTCTCTCGTCAGGGACTGCTTCGTTCGCAATGGAGTTCCACAGCTATAGACCAATGAAGCAAGATGAAGAAGAAGAAGTCATAAGAGAAATGAAAGGATACTGATGACACAAGCTCGATTCAAATTCTTTTATTGTTGTAAAGTATTTAGGTTAATAAATTATATTATTGTTGAAACATGGAAGTTTTTTAATATTGAATATATCCCTAAGCCTTGATTGGTTGTCAATGTTACTAGGTCGGCAACCGATTTAATTTTATTGTCATGTATTGCATTCTTCAGTCTCATATAGTGATTTTACATTTATCTAGAATCTCTGTATCGTCAACGCGTATTTTTGAGGTCATGTGGCAGGTTTTTCCCACAGTAAGACATTAATTTAAAAAGAAGTGATGGCAGTCTACAAATTATACACCAGCGAGAAGTGTCACAACTCAAAGAATGCCATTTTGAATTTTTTTTTATTTGGTGAAATCTGTTTTATTGTAACAAGTATGTGAAAATGTTACAATATATAATGGAACAGTTTTTACTTACATTCATCTTTCATAAAACAGAATGCGACACTATTCATGATTATAGTGACATCAAATCCCCTCGCAGCCGGATTATTTCAGATTTTGACGAAAAATTTCACTTTTCTTCAGGTGGTAGAATATTTTGAATATGTACAGGTAATTTAATCTGTGGCTATATCCCTTATCAATGGCTGTCATTAAATGTTCAGTGTACTTCATTAAATAATTGATATCCTGGATTGGGTTGTAAAAATAATGAAGACAAGGTTGCACCCATTGTAAATAAAAACCACAATTTCTTTTCATAAATATGGATATATTGATATATTTTTATTAAGAAACGATGTTCACATAAATTTAACAGAAAATATAAGTCACTTATAATATAATGTATATATTAAGAATAAATTGTTAAATACTTATAAATAAATCAGGTTTCAGATACAAAAAAAATGTCAAACCTCTAGGTCAAATCTTCTCCAAACTGAACTTATTAATGAAAATTAGAATTGTGTGCAAGTTATTTTCAAGCCAACAGGTTTACGATTTATAAAAATTACAACAAAATTTCTGAGTAGGTTCATAGATTTAGCGTTAGTTTTTAATTAATTTGTTATTTCAAATTCCTTCAATGGTTTTAATTGGTATGTGGAAAGCAATCAGCTGTGAGGTTTTTGATTCACAGTTTCACTTGTTAGTGAAAGTTTTAAGACATCTTTCCCAGCACACAGTTTGGTAGACACTGCATCAAACATCCACTGAGAAATTTTAAAAATTATAGTTTCAACTGCATCTTATTAATAACACAAATATCGTAAAATAATAATAGAACAACTTTCTTAGTTCATAGATGTCAGAATGTAAACCTTTGCATGTACCTTAATTCTTTGTTTTTAACAATCGGTTCAGATTTGACATGCAGGCTTGATAAGAGTGTGTCAATTCGAAAAAGAAATTACAAAACACAATTCATGTCTTTTAATCAGTCAACACAATAATACATATATCATGGCAGATACAGACATATCATGGATTCCATATGTTAAAAAAGCTATAATTTATAAAACGATGTGTGTTCACAAAGAGGTCAAATACAAATATATAAAATTGGTGATGTTTTAAGACACAATAATTCTGTTGATGTTTGTCTTCACGTAGAATACTAGCAGACATGCTTCATCTATCCTTTTAACTAGAAAAAAACAATTCATGAAAACAGTTTGAATAAAAAGTGCTGCAAGAAAATTATATTAGTGAAAATCAAACGTCATTATTTTATGAAAGTGATCAATGATTTTGTCGTTTGTAACTATTTTTTCAAATGAAAGACAAAAGGGTTAGTTAGAACTTACAAATACAATGTTTGTATTTTGTAAGTATTCAAGATGTCGTATCCTCTAAATCAATGCTCCACAACCAGTGTGCTGCTAGACTATGCTAGGTGTGCCGTGGTACATTTTTCTATCGGAAGAATCACAGGAGAGCAGAAATCATTATATCTTCGTTAAACTATTACAACATATGTATATAGATATTATGCAAACAATCAACAATATATATAATGTGAGTTTATAAGAAAAAAACGTGTAAATAAAGTAAATAATTCAGAAAGAATAAATCATTTTTGAGCATGGCATCGATGGTGAATCACTCGCTATGTTATAAATATTGACTTGTGGTGTGCTGTGGAAGACAAAAGGTTGCGGAGCACTGCTTTTAATAACTTGATTTGGATCATTGTGTCACCATCTCTAAATAAATATAAGGACCTGGGATACTATCTCAAGTTTTTTAGATGGTTTTTTGAGATGCTTTCTGTCAGAAATACGACAATAGAGATAAATGTATACTCAAGGAGCAGGAAACATGTTTCATAAAATATTTATCGTTAATAAAATAATATTAAATATTTATAAATGAGCAGTAAATCAAATAAATGATCCAAAGGGTAAATTACGAGAGAATATGAAAGTAGTAAATTCAAATTTACATTACAAAAAAACTTGAATGATCAATGATCAACGTGTCTTGCTGGGAAGTAATAGCTTGGAATTTAGATATCAGGAGATCGATGATCTTGTCTTTAATGCTGGTTAAGTAAAAAATATGTAAATCCTGGGTAAAAACCAGTGGCGAATATTCAGGGTGTGCTAGGTGTGCAGTGCACACCCGTCAAATCATAAAAAAAAATATATATTTATAAATTTATAAAATATAGAGCATAAAGCGATATGTATATTGTTTTGCCTACAGTGTAGTTTTTGCAAGCGCTTGTATAATATATCGTATGCAGCTTGCCCGAAATACATGCGTGCGAGCAGCCAGACATGACAACTACGTACTAGCGCGCCGACCTAGGGGCGAACTGTGAATAAACCAAATCGTTCGCAGATTTACAGGCCCAAGTCGACCAGTCGGCGGGCAGAACACAAGTGAAGTTGGTCTCGAACGCGGTGCGGTACATTACTTCACAATAACTGATCACTCTCTTTTTATATTTTACTAAAATAGTTTATTAGTAAATAAGATATTTACATATCATTTATATTTTTTATTTACCCCAATAATGATGAAGAATACTGTTGAAGATATTTTGAATAATTCATTTTCAAAAAGAAGTTATGAAATTAAATTAAAGATAATCAAAATTGGCAAACCACGACCACCTCTACCCAATTTAATTTTGAAGCATAAAGACAATAAATGTGAATATACAAGACATTTTTCATTTTCATCATATGAACGAACAGATTGGCTAACAGGCTGCGAAGTTCGATCTAGACTGTTCTGTTGGCCATTTTTATTGTTCTCCAAAGAAAGTAGCGTGTGGAATAAAAGTGGATTTGCTGACCTTGGGCATTTGATAACGGCACTGAAAAAACACAAAAGAGCGCAGTTACACGTTCAATCATTTTTTCCCCTCAAAATGTTTGGAAAACAACGAATTGAAGTGATGCTTGACGCTCAACCCAAAATTAATATAATCTTTTTTTCTGTTTCTTACAGCACACCCACCATTCGCCACTGGTAAAAACTGACAATTTTCTTCATTTGAATGATAAAATGTATTTCCGCTCATTTTTATGTGAGCATATTTTAATATGTTTAAATTAATGAAATTAAGATATTTTGGCTATGATTTAATGGCATCGCATATTAAAATACACATTGAAATCGTTCCAATCATTATATCTGTGAAGGCAAAACCAAATTTATTTACTTCATTTTGCAAATGTTTTTGAATTGTATAGATGCTATTATTTCACAAGTATTATAATATCAAATACAGGTTTAATAATCCTCATTTCTTTAGCCTAGACCTTTTATTTTTAACAAATAATGTAGAGTACATATAATATTGTCTTAGGTTGATTAATTGAAACATTTAGTGTTAGTCCAGCTGTCACATTGGGAAAGGGTGTCACGACATTAAACATTTAGACAAAATGGAGGACGATTCTCTGATGCGGGCTATTTTACTGCTCACAGAATTACAAATAGTCACACAAATTAATTACATGTATAATCATTATTATATTATGTACATAACATTTTTGAAAATACAATGACACAAACGACGAGTTGTACATATTGTTGTTTTTATGAGTTGCACATATCTATATTCAATGTGATTAATATCTTTTAAATGTGTCCCCAAACCCTGAGTAAATCATACCAGGAGACTTTTTGATTATTTAGAGTACATAATTGTAGTGCTTAAAATAATATTGAATTATGATTTTATTAACACCTTGATCGACACTTGTTGCCAGTAAAGTAGAACTATCTTTGAGTTATTAGTCACTAACTTGGGTGTGAGCATTATGTATTGGATAAAGTTCATTGGCGAGTTGAGTGTTAATCAAAAACATAAATGATTTTCAATATCATCTCCAGAAAACAGATACACAGATAAAAACTTTATATAGTGTTTGCCGATGCGTGTAGTTTGACGCAGATTATTAAACTAGAAGTTGGTGATATTAAAAATAAAACAAGCATTTAGATTTACTTAATTACTTAATAGACAAGAAATTCCAAGACTTATATTGCCGGCTAAGAATGTAAAAATGTGAATCTATGATAGAAAATTTTACAAGAGGGACTGTGGATTGTATAAGACGTAAGAACAGTGTTTGAAAAAATTAACACCAAACACCATACCATTCACATGATGCAAAGTAAATGTAAAATGTGATATTACTTGGGTTTAGCACATTCAAAATTCTTTGAGTCAGCAATATATATAAAGATATAAAAGTATTGAGATTTTTTTCTCCTAAGTTTATATATAATTTTATTAGCAAGACATCTTCAAAAAGTTAGCTCCAACGATGATTTCTATTTTACTTTTAAAAGAGGAATATGCTTTTGAGGCAGTCAATGTTAAATAAATTGAAAACTATGGACAAGTGGAATCGTATAATATTTAGGTATACCTGAGAGTTCGACAATTCTTTGTAAAAAAATTACACACATCTAACTTATCGCCTTCTATTTGTGGGAAATGTATTTTACCAAACCACTGCATCTAAGTCTACTTTACAATCGATGAGATGTTCGATTCCAACTAAATTATATCCCCTTGGTCCACACTCCATTTTATAAATAATTTCAGTCGGCAATTTTCTATAAAGCTATTTCAATAACTATTCATTTATGAACCTGCGGTATACAAAATATTAACTATACAAATAAAATGAATGTGAACAAGTAGTTACTTTTTAAGCACTTTCAAAGCCAATTGTAAGAATCGGACTTGTATGTAGCATACTGGTATGAAAGCACTGAATATTGTCAGTCGGAATATACCAGTCATGACTCTTGCGGTGCTGAATGCTGAAGTTGTTCATATTCATTCTGTTTGTACAATTCTACGAGCACTATGATTTTTACTAACACTATAGAAAGAAAAATGGTAGATATCTATTGTATTTTCGGTGTGTGCCTTTACTCACTAACTGCTTATGTCACTGTTAAGGTGTCAGTTTTTAGTGAGCTGATTGCTGACAGATAAGCGTGCTCAGTGATCAAACTTTTGAGTACACTGTACAAGCTAATTTTAAAAAATATAGCTTGGTTTATCCTGATCATCGTCAAAAGTTTTTTTAACTGACATTACTGAATTAATCATTATTGAGCAGGGAACGCGTTAAAAGTTGATATTGAAATTATCCATTCATAAATTAATTTTACGTGGATGATTTTACATTTTTTTTAGGAAAATATTGTAGTATAGACTTGTTTTTTCATCATGACAGCCTCCAATCAGCTTTGTTTCCAATCTCGTGTCTCTTTTGTATTGCATTCTGAGTATTTGGTTGGATATTTTTAAAAATGTAAATGGTCTTTATAGAGTATTGCAAAAAATTGGTTTTACGATTCATAATAACATTTAATATTCACCCTGCAGATAATATTTGAACGGTCAGTCACAATACATTTTGGTATTATCAAAGCAAACCTAACTCCACTATTTGATTCTTATCGTTTTAGGTGAAAAATAAATATATTATGACAATAAGCAATAATGTCTGCAGAAGACTCCTAAACCGAACATCTCTTAAGTCACTATTCTAATACCTGATCCCATCAAATAGAATTATCAGTCCCTACGTATAGATTCAGAAAACGTCAAAAGGACGAAAGTTTTTTGAATATAAATTGAGATGTAAATGAACTGACATATAATATAGACAATATAATACATATTTACTAATTAGTTTTCATCAAGCCATTGTAAAAATAATCTACATTGTATTATATTAACAAGAAAGAGTGAATGTAAAACTGTCATTATCAGTCGAGATTTGATAACATTCAAATCAAATCAGCATCTGTTGCCATTGTTGGTCTGCTGTGTCACCTAGATAAAAATCCCGCCTAGCGTTATATTGTAAAATGAATTCTACACTTTTCAATTTAATATATTACTAGCTTTGCATTGTCACTCCCTACATGATAATGTTATATTATCTCATACGACTGATCATATACATTGCTGATCAAACTGGAAAATTAAGTCTTTAGAACTTTAGACTTGACGATCGTTGTCAGATGAATAGAAACATGTACACCAATATACACGCGCAGAAGTAATTAAAAGTGACATCTATGATGTTTTACGTATGTTGCAGTAAATTTTCAATAATTTGTACATTTTCCTGTAGTCATCATTTCCATTTTTATAATTCCACAGGATTTTTTAACATCAATCATGACTTCCCTACTAACGTATTGGTATAATGACAGTTTAGCTTTTCAATCATCGTTTCAATATATTAATTAAACAATGTGACATATATTCACACGTATCACTAATCTACTTCACAATTAGAAAATAATATTATTTAATTCTATAACTATATTAGAAAGTTAGTGGGAAAGGTAGTTATAATGGCGTATAAGTGATATATAAAGCGAGAGTTAAAAAATGGATGCAAAGCTACTATGGCACTTAATAAAATACAAACAACAATGGAAATAAAATAAAACATATGGTAATTAAAATAAATCGAAACGTTTTTATAATACAAAATGGAGTATGCAATAAACAAATATGGTGTAAGGACAGTAAGTTATTTGGGTAAAAAATCAGAATGAGAATATGAATGAGATATAATGGACCAATTTAATAATTATATTAAGTATAGCATAAATTGTGGTGGATTTATTTGATTTGTTATTCAAAAACTTATTATGGAAAAATAGCCAGATATTATAATATATTGATAAATTGATTATTCAAGAAATGTTTACTAAAAATTTAAAAAATTATGTTACACCTAATTATTTTCTCTACAAAATTACAAATCGATAAATTGAAAAAAAAAATCAGATATCAGCCTCCGAAAAAGTATATCATGAAAATATTTTGAGAATTGGATTCTCGGGAAGAAAAAGGAAATGCATTAAATGCTTCGAAAATGATAAAATGTTTCAAGATTAAACGACTAGACTGAAATAATTTCGCCAATTTCTATCAGTTTTTTAGTAAACAATAATAATAAAACATCTTTGAAGAAAAACTAGATATACAATTTAATATATATTCATTCCTTTATAAAAACACTACATCCCATTTACTAATTCTTTTATCGTGATCTAAATCCCTGTTTTGAAAGAAAATTTCAATCATTCAAACTATTTACCTTTCTGAAAGTTTTGTCACTCGTAAACAGTCAAGTTGAGCTCTTTACCATTATTAAATGAACAGCTAAATCTACCTAAATCTCCTTTATGGCTGATTGGTTTATGTCAACAATGAGAATGGTTTAATTTTGATAATACTACGTAATCTTATATGAAATTCATCCTTTTAAAATAAGTAGGCATCCTGAATAATAAATTTTCTAATAACATTTTAATGGCAGTTGATTATTGTGAAAGCCTCTTATTATCAACTCATCAGGTTGCATTAGATATAAGATTACCTTTTCTGAAACCGAACGTCATTATAATCAAATTAATTCAAATTATTATATATTTAATTCCTAGTCTCATGGTCTATATTTGTTATATTTCTCTTCCTTAAAAGCGATACGAACTATTTATTGACTGTTAATTGTATTTCATGATAGAATTCCGTGTGATAGAATTCCTGAAAATGCCGAAAGGCGATATCCGAGCTGTGAGTAACAAAATTTGTGGAAGTGTACATAGTTTGAACGATTCAAATTTGATATTTAAATTCCATCAAGCACCCTCAGTCGATATCGTAAATTACACATTATTTTTGTTTCATAATGCATCAACTTGTCGATGGTAGGTTCCATAATAAATGTCTTACAATTAGCAAGAAACCTCCATACTGAGAAAACGTATACAGTTTCCTGTCAATGACTTCCAGATTTTCGATAAAAATGGTAAAAGCCATCGACAGTAACATCCATTTGTTTTCAAAGGTAAGTTTTTTTATGTCTATAAGAGTGATATATTTTTTTTTAATAAACTACAGAATTTATGAAAGAGGGACCTATGTTTTTTCTGCAATAAGTACAAGGGGTCAACAATGAATGATGTCAAATATTTTAAAATGAATTTCTGTTTCTAGTTTTTTTAAAATACATATCTGCCCCAGCGCGGAGAATATGGCCTTCTCATGGAAAACAAAAACATCAATCTCAACTTAATTTTTATCATAGATTAGGGATAGATATGGTGGTGCTATAACAGGACCAGTGTAAGCTAATCGCTTTTGTTATGCCTCATTTACGAGATCAGTAGGGTTTAACGAATTTAATGTAAAAACATTAGTGTTTGTATCATTATGATATTTACAGAAAAGTTGTTGACCCCTTTGCAATTAGTATGGCAGTGTTAACTAACTGGCTATATTTCTAAAATTATGTGATAATTTTTGGAAAGGTAATAGATAAATACAACTGATAAGAAGTCATGTAGATCAATTCCATGCTATTTAAAGATGGGTCAACGAAACATAAAATATGTAAGGCCAAATTTTTTATTTACATGACTTGGTATCCATTTTAAAGGGTTCCAAATTAAGGCATATATAAAAATTCGTCAGTCTTTTATGAGACTGGATATATTTGTAATAAAAGAATTATTAAAAGCTATTAGATATAAAATTTTAAGCTCAAATTCCTAAACTACGTAATTAGATGATTGGAATTTCTATGACTACTTTAAAAAAACAATGGTATAAAACTATATACCACCTTTTATCTATCCTTTTAAAAGGGAACTACACCTTGTGTATAGATAAAGTACTTTTTTAAATACTATTTTTTTTTGCTTTTTAACATTTTTAAACTTTTGAAGTAAATATCGACAATATTCAAGGAATTTATATCAATGTCGCAAATAAATTAATTAAGATAACCCTAACATGTAATAAATTTGATTCAACAAATTGAAGATTTTAAATCTGGAGTGTGTGATATAATATCTATGATGCGTGGAATTATGAGTATAAGTCCGAAAAGATGATTGCTCAGGAGAACTAAAACGATTTAAAAAGTTATTTTTTTGACAGCAACAGTTAAACTCATTATGAGGATGTGATTTTTAGTATTTTTATCAGATGTATGACAATACAACACTCATAAGTACGGTGTACTTATGGACACATATTTTAAGTATAAGTTAGCATAATAGACAATGTAATTTTTATAAACCAACTGTTCTTGCAGAGCATGAAGAGTTTTAAGCCCACAGTAGCATTTTTATACTTGGAATGTTTTTCATACTTAACGCAAATTACCAAAAAATGGAGTTATACTCATAAGCCCACACAATTATGCAATGAACTATTATTAATTTTACAGATACAATTTTTTTGTCATTTGATATTACAGTTAATAATTTTTATCTCGAATGAGTTATAACACTACAAAACGTAAACATTTAATCTTAAATATTATTTGGCATTGTTACATAGTCAATTATGTATCAAATAATTGGTCATATTGATATTAATCTATATTAAACTAACCAAAAATATTGTGTCATAACAATTTGCAGTAGGTGCAATATATATTATACTTTCAAGCAAAGCCATTTATTTCTCACATTGGAGAATATTATATAAACTTCAAGAAACTGTAAATATCTTTTTTTAACGGCAACACAGTTTTTGCTGACAATACAAATGGCTAATATATATATATATATACATATAAGTACAAAAAATATCATTTAACTACAGCTAAAAATAATCACATATTGTTATTACAAATTGTAAGTACAAATGAAAAATTATACGTGTTTTAGTGAATACAATAATAAGTGCAATTTAAGTAATTGATTAAATCAAGGAACAGTTTAAGGGAAACGAAGTATACATTGTTCAGGATTTTACCTATAGTCATACCGTCTTCCCTTCATCCCCCTTATTCCATAAAATAAACAATATACAATCAAAAGGTTAGATTATTTGACTTGATTTTATATTAGAATTTAATAGATCAATTTTGCATAAACTGTTACTGTCAAATTTGAACGAAAACCAGCCATAATGGTGTTTAGTTCAATTATCATAATCAGCTGTTAAATATGATAACATTGTCAACAAAAAGGTTTAATATACAGTTATGATCATAATATATTACTTGCAGAAAGAATACAATTAATAACAGTGAATTAAAAAACATCATAATGTTTTTAATTAAATAAATGGTTATCAAATGAAGTGCTTTATCTAGTCAACTATGTAAAGCTGCAGTAATAAGTGTTACCAAGAATAGTTTATGTGTTTTTATGGCAATTCTTTTTTTTTTTATATACCACTTTTGGCAGCCAATATTTATGAAATGTCGCAAGAAACAATGCAGTTCTTTAGGAAATTTTATCATGAACATGAAAAAATCAAACATTGCACTGATGTTGGATGTTGAAAAACAAATATGATTATTGACGGAGTAGGAATTAATTCGAATTACTTTGCAAATACAACATGCTTCACATAAGAAGCAGATATAATCAAA
Source organism: Himalopsyche japonica (assembly GCA_028555115.1). Lineage (NCBI taxonomy): Eukaryota > Metazoa > Arthropoda > Insecta > Trichoptera > Rhyacophilidae > Himalopsyche > Himalopsyche japonica. Next base: position 3,079,112 of record JAHFWJ010000483.1, read on the forward strand.
CAAGAATTTTGCATTCATTAATGTTCCTGATTGAATGTATGATAATTTGACATTTTCCTATTTGAAATTAAATTTTCAATAGAGCTGATGTGGTACACTTATATAGAAAACGTGATTTTTAAATTACTTCTGATGATGTGTGCTATGATGTAATGTTTGTTCAAGAAGACTTCCATAAAGTGAAATAACAATTTCTTTCTCTTTAAAAAAATCTAATGATTTAAACTTTGCAGTGCCAAATGTAAATCCAATATTAGTTGTATAATTAAATTTGGACATTGAAGATTTCATAGCAAGATAAGTCCATAGTAATTTGACTAATATTTATGTAGACAGCAATGTTACAATAATAAATATTTTCAAAACACTTGACTTCACATGATCAGAAGAAAATATACTCTTGTTCAAAAAATAATAAGCAAATATTGCCTTGTTTTTTATGTTCGTAAGTTGTACATTGTCAATTTTTATATTCTATTGTTGGTAACTCTTAAATATAAAATATTTGTGAGGTTTTACATTAGAGTAAAGCTGTTGGGTGTATCGGCAGTAATTTGTGTTTATCCTTTGTCAGATTTCTCTCCCTGAAAATAATAATTAAGTAAATGAAATAATGTTCAAAATTTACATGTCCACCAAAATTCAACACAATGTTAAAAAACTGAAAGCATAGAAATGTTTATGTTTAAAATATTATCAGCTGTGTAATTCGTTTGTGAAATTTATGTATACAGTCAACCCTCTTTTAGCGCATTCACCAATAGCAAAAACAGCATTTTTTTTTACAAAATGTAAAATTTCTAAGGTCTTATTAGAATTTTTGTAAAAATGTTATATTATAATAATATATGAAGAAAAAAAGTCAACACTCTTAACATGAGTGCTTGTTAACAAACTAAAATGATCATCAGAAAAAAATGATTTAGGGACTAATTTGTAAAACATAATTGAAAAAACCTATATTCAAATTTTATATGGGTGCCTAATCTCCCATTTGGAACATTTCTACAGTGTGGTTTCTATCTCTACACTATAGGAGGGTTGACTGTAGTTAATAATTGTATATTTGCACCTGTATGTTTATTTATTCTCCCGACACATTGAAAAGTATTTTACAAACACTATGTGAAGTATAAAATGATATTTTCGATGAATGTGGCAGTAGCTTTTTGGTAGTTCATTTTTAAAATAAATTAAAATTGAGAGATTTATTATTTTACTTGGCGCACCGCTAGATAAAACATACTCAAAAAATAACAAAGCTATCGATTTTATTTTATTTATTATTAAAAAAATGGCGATTTCAACGCTAGTATGTTCGAATGACGATTATTTGAGATTTTGGGGCTGACATAAAAATATTGGGTGTAAAGAAATGATCTATAACTCAATAACCAAACAGGATTTTATGAACTTTGTTTTATGATTGACAAAACTCAATACTCTGTCTCGTTCCTTAAGATAAAATGAAAGAAAAAAGTTTTTGGAAATATTTATTCTATTTTGTGCTTCGTAATTCAAATAGTGAACTTGAAGATTGAATATATTTAAATGTTTGTGAGAACTGAAACAAAAAAATGTATTTTGGGATGTGTGGACTGTATGAACATTGCAAATGTAATTAATACTGTTAAATGCGCCACAATTGCGTTGAAAATTGTAGTTTTTCTTTTTCGCTTTGTATGACAAAAACAATACACGTTTTTTTATTAGAGTATACTAAATAACATTATTTGTCATGTCACGAAATAAAAATAAGTATTGGTGCAAAATAATTTATTGTGGTACATATTATTACAATGTCCTACTAGCTAGTTTGACAAAATTAAGTGACGTTCCTAAAGATAAGTTCACAAAATATCATTATCTTCCATATATAAGACAATTTTTATAAATAGTTTATATATTCCTAGAATGAATTTTATTGGAGAATTCAAACAGTGGATATTTATACAAGAACTATTTGAAAATCAATCACGAAAACCACCTCGCTTAAGAAGGTAAGATTAGAATACCAGGGAGAAGAGTATGGATTGTTAATCAAGAATGGATGAAGAAATTCAACAATGTATTTGTGTAAATAGATCTTTAATGGAGGACGATAAAAACCCTTTACATGTCTTTTTTCAAAGCTAGATAGATAATTTTAAGCAAGAACTCTTATATAAGATACATGTATATATCAATCCATTTTTGGTGCGGAGGTGTGGTTGCTATGTCATTGAATACAAATTCATAAATTTAATATTAATTCTGTGAATAAAGGTGTATATTTGAAGAATCGAACCATTGAACCGGGTAAGATAAAATCATTGGAGTTTTTGTTGCCAGTATAAAAAATTAGGCGACACAAATTGGAGTAATAGAGTAAACAAAGATAACATAATTAAGAGCTTCTGCAGATGATAGACTGCATTGGAGACTACACATCAGATTTACGATTCAATTGTGATGATGGTATAGATTCACATACAAAAAATACTTGGGAATGAAACAATTTACAGCAGAGATAGTCCCGTTGAAAAGTATCTAGAGAAGTTATGCCGTATATGAGTGCAATATGATAAACATGTGACATTTTTACTGATATTAATGAATGTCCGTCTTATATTTGGAAGAATAAGATAACTCAAAACTTAAGTGGAACTAATTACTTAAGAGATTACGTTTGATTAAAAAAATATATATAAAATCTTATTATCTAAGTAACGATAGCAAAGAATGACTTTGCGTAAATAGTACATTTTATTTAAAATACTGTGAAAAAGTGATTAGGGATTGGATAATTGAGTGAAAATTGATCATAGAGAAACCTTGAAGATGTTGGCGAGCTCATTGATGAGCGTCTCGTGCCTGAAGGCCACTCGGATGTCGGGGACGTTAGTGCGCGTGATGTCGTTGCCGGGCACGCCTTCTTTGGTGTAGTTGGGTCCCAACCAATACTGCTTCGACTGAAAAAAACATCAGTTAGTTTTTGTGGAAGCGAGTGTTGCTGCAAATTTTATTGATTGAACTGACATTTACTTGGTAGAGCTCCATTATAACACTGAAAAAATAGCAATGTAGTTTCTGTTTTAGTTTCTAAAATACATTGATATTTTGTCACCATGTATATGAATATTTTCTAGACATTGAAACTACTTTTATTGAACTAGAAATTGTTGCGTTGATATCTTAAAAACAGCGTCAAATCCCCAATTGATGCAAGTTGCCCTGTTTTTTTATTACAATTTATTCTAATTTTAGTTATTTATAATTATACTGACTATAAATTTGTACCCAATGCAATGTGGTCTAGTATAACCGAAAGGCTGAACACTCATATTATAGATACTTCCGTAATGATATAGGGACTATTTACCTTGTGCGGGAAACCACTCATAATAACACTGTTGCGGGCAAGTTCACTCATGTCGCATGAGCTCAGCTTCCAAACTTGAGCAGCAATACTGTATTCCTCCATCAAAGGTTCCTAAAATAAAATAAAAATCAGTTATCATTTATTAACTCATTTCCCACTGAGCCATTTAAAGAATATTCCAACACCTAGACTTAAAAATCTATTAAATAATGTTGGTTTGAAACAATCTTATTGAGTTTGGCAGGACAAATCAGGAAATTCATTAACTCAAAAATTAACAAGTATAAGAAGGTTTTACACTGTTATTTCATATAGTTTCGGGTGTGAACTATCAACACAGTAAAATCAGCTGTCTCAACATTTGAGACATCAGCAGTCAGAGTGTTAATTATAATAAAACAATATTACACTTTCTATCGTGTTATGGGGTAATAAAAAATTAAAACCACTTTTGGTTGTGGAGATATGTATGTGTTCTATAAGCCTCTTTCATACATTGATCTCATAATTTTGAGTTGTTCAAACTCGAAGATTCTTTAAAATTAAAGAGATTTACACATAGAGAACCTATTATCTTAAAGTGTTTATTGCTGGTAGGTAGAAAGAAAGATATACCTTAACCTGATTCAGACGAGCGTCATCTAGACATGCCAACCGATCGCGTGCAAAAAAGACGAGTGTCATGTATACATGCCGCAGCTTTACACCGAATTTTGAACCTTAACATCACAGTAAATTTATACTCAATTGTGATGAAAACCGTACGAATAATACGCCTATACATTCTTCTTCTCGACTCATGTATGTATTAAGAGTCTCACACTTTTATACAATACAATTGACAAGACATTTTCAAGCTATTTTTCTTTTTTGCTTTTCTTAAAATTTTACTTCGAGTCTCTTTCTTTTCGAAAATGGGACACGTCGACGTCCCAAATCTTTGTTCGCGGATACCAGGAAGATCTGCCTGAAAACGGGATTGTCCCGGCGAAAACAAGACGTCTAGTCACATTAGGTATGACCGCAGTAGTTTTGGTTTTTTGTTTTTGTATCGATACATTATATATTGTCATTTTTATTGTTTAGATAGAGAAATGTTCGATTTTATAATTGATTTGTTAGCTTTGAACTGTTTAGGTTACATCTACATCATTGAATATATTTTAAATGATACTATATCCAATTTAATTCGTCTTATAAATCGCAAAAATCTGCCCGTCCGCAGGTATTGAAAGTACTTTAACAATATCGTCTAAAAAGGGTTAAATAGTGAAAAATATATATGGAAGTTCATCATTCATTTGGAATCATACCTTGGTAAAGTGGAATTGCAGAGGGTCATCAGTACTAAGTGACACACACAATCCTCGAGCAAGGTATTCTGGAAGAGGATTCCGGTGATAGTTCAAGAAGAGGGAATTGTTGCTGAGAGGTGACATGGCGATTCCGATTTGAGCCAAATAGTAAAGATACTGAAGTACAGGAACCTACAAAAAAGATCGTATTACTTTTAATACCATTTAGATTTCAATATTTATTATTACTAATTACATTGTTGGGTTCCATTATGGATTTATAATATTCATATTGTGATGGCAAACGGTTATAACTGCTGTTCAAAGATATAAGTTGATGGTTGAACAAATTACCTTTCGAAGCAAAAGACCGTGAGATATGTTCTCTGCCATCATGAAGCCGCACACCAAATGCTGAACAGGACCAGCTTCTCCACAATGTGGCCTCAAAACGAAGGTGTTCATACCCATTTCCCTTAAAAATAAAATCAACATGCACTATATTATCAATATTTTTTCAAGTGTGACAGTTTATATCTTCAACAAAGTTATTATATTCAACATTTGAGCCTTCCCTAATTGAAAATTAAAGTTTGATCAAATACGAAAGATATATTCATTAAAATTGAAAACAAAATTTTTCCACTCGGTGTGTGATAAATGTGACAAGTGTTTCACTTCTTTGAGAAGCGTCGGTTCTGTTGCATCCGTGTGATAGAATGCCTGAAGATGCCGAAAGTCGAAACCAGGGTCGTTAAGGGAGTGTCCGGCAGTGACGAAACATGTGGATTCGTACAAAGTTTTAACAATTCAAATTTGACATTGAAATTCTATTAAGCACTTTCAGTCGATACCATAAATTAATCTCTTCCACGCTAACGCCCCAACGTATGGGATGGCAATGTGCAAGGCCTGTACGCGAGCGCCCCAGACGTTGGGACACGAACATTCAAACGTCGGTAACACAGGCAATCTTTTGCATATAGGACTGATTTTGGTTTTAAAATATCACCCAATTCATCCTGATACTACCACCTCCATAAAATTGTCAAAAGTATTAGGTTTAAATGCTTAAAACATCGATTTTTCAAACCCTTCAAATTTATTCCGATCCCGCCATTTTTAGCATATCAGTTTGAAACTGCGTGCTAAACTCGCGTCTAATTTCGCACTGAACTTTGCACCAATCTCGCGGCATTGCAATGTGACACTCCATGGCATGTGACAGTAATGGCGCTTGTTCATTTGAGTTTGATTGGTTGCCTCGTTACGTCACGGTAATGGCAATTTACGAGTTAGTTATTTGTTAGGGATATATTTGTTAAGGTGATTGTGACAACATAGGACATTTCCTTGTGTTTTTTAATGTTGAGAAACATTCCTAATGCATGTAGCTTCCATAAAAGCCAACCCAATTATTTTTTATTGGCGTATTTATAGCTCTATGTGGAAAGAGAACATTTTGAAAAATAGCAACGCGGACAGATTTTGTTTGTATGAAAAACTGTCGCGCCAATCTGGTTAAGAATCTTTAGATTGAGATTTGAGACGCATCTAGTAATACACCAGGTAGAATATCAAAGTTATCAATTGTATAATAAATAGAGAAGAATTTATGTAAGTTGTGAATATATCTCGGCCAAGACCATAAACAAAGTTTTCCTTACTTCCTGAAGTGGTTCAGCACTGTCATGTTGGCATACATATAATACTGATAATATGCATAGGGTGGATTTTCTGTGTCATCCCATTGGTCTGGTGTTGGCACATCTTTGTCGAACAGAGGGTTCTCAGGTTTGCTCTCGTCATCCACGGAATCAAAGCCAATTACATACTGTTGGAATAAAACGTTGTATCATTTTTTTTGTTTGAATAAAAGAAAATATTATGTATTTTTTTTGGGATATCAAATTCATAGAGCGTTAAGATCTATGATGTGTCAGCCTCAGAGCTCTTCAGGTTTCCCCCATCTCTCATATATAGATTTAATTTTGTTATAATTGTTGTTTCGTTGTTGACAATCTTAGTTCGCTGCTGAGCCGTGGAATCCACGAGTCCGGCTCACTCGGACACGACACACATTATATTCACTCACGCATACCTGTGCATACAGGCATAAACACAGCCACACGCATGCATATACAATACGTAAGGAAATAAAATAGGAAAGTAATTTTCAGATGCCGAGGTTGTCCATGCTGGGATCAAGATCTGTAACAACAAACCTATAAACGATATTCAGACCATCCCTCTTCTATATAAATTATTTTTCTCAAGCTGACCTGCAAAAATTTGTGCAACTCTGGATGTGCCTCAGGATTATTTGTAGCTTCAAACAAGGGTAGAAAAATGTTGCTGAGGATTTCTTGGAAGTTTTCCATCATTTTGTTTAGTTTGAATATATCACTGTAATCAAAGAAAATGATACACTTAACAAACAGTTGCGAAATATTTAACATGGGGTTATTGCTCCTAAATAAATAAGATTTCTATTATAATGGGTGGTGTTAATGGATTCGTTTGTTTCTCAATACCATGTTAAGGGTAAAAATCTTCCACTTTTGAATTCAATAATTTTGTTTATTTAATGTTTAATCTGAAGAAACCTTAATGAAACATGTGCCACCTTGAAAGCAAGTGAAATAAGTCATTAATTTTATATTGATCATTAGCTTCTGAAAAGTTAGGCTTTAAAGTGATCTATTGTTAACCCATATTGTTAAATTAATAATTTTGTAGAACTAAAATACATTGCTATTTTTTCACCGTGTTATAATGGAGTTCTACCAAGTGAATGCCAATTCAATCAATATATTGTTAATCCATTTGCACGAAAAATTAATTCAATAATATTGAAATTATCTGGAAAATTTAGGTTATATTTTAACCCAAGAATTAACTTGCAAATGAAATTTTGAATACTGTTAACTCTCTGGCTGCTAACATCTTAGCTATTGACATGGCAATTGATTGTATTGACACATATGTTGATAATTGACACTTAAAAATATAAAGCATATAACAGTGTTAAATCATTTGTCTGATAGCAAATTTTTTATATTGAAATATAGCCTGATTTTCCTTGATAATCTCTCTTTATGTTTTGTTTAGACTAACACTACTCAGTTAACATTTGAAATTTTCATTGTTGGAATATCCTTTATATGGCTCAGCAGGGAACAGGTTAACATTGGTATATTTTTGAGTATTAACTATTAACACACATCTATCATCCATCTCAACAGTCAGTGGATTAATAAAAACTAAATATTGTCATTTCTGTGGCACAATGATAATCATCGTTGGCTTCTGTGATAGTTTTCATGGTCTTGAATCTCAATACAAATAGTGTTTGTAAGAGAGGTAACCAAAAGTTCTCACAGAATAACTTCTGTTGAGATAAATCCGTCAAGAGATTACATGCTCTATATGGGGAACAGACGTAGATTATATATGTATATGATGTATATTAACTAATAAATTTTGATAATCTCATTAGATTTTCTCTTTGATAATTATTTTAGTAACAAATAAATGAAAATGTGTTATATATACAATGAAAATATTCACTGAACTCTAAAACTGAGAACACTGTGAAAAAAATAGCAATGTACTTTAGTTCAACAAAATTATTTTTAACAAATATAGTTGCTAGCTATTTCGGCTCTCGCCATCGTCAGAACTATGCTTAAACTAACATTCACTTATCTATATATAGCTGTGCAGAAAAGGTACACAGCACATCCTCTCTCTTGTTCCAACGGCCTAGCTTTTTACTTTAACACAATGACACGAAATTTTCAAAATTCTAAATGAAACAATAGGTCTATGACAATAAGTTTATATGTGGGACGGAAGTGGTCCTTATGGAAGCAAATCAGACCACCCCTTTGTACAACGGCTGGACAAGTGGCGATACTATTATGTTAGTTTGTTCGTTAAGAATCCTTTGTGATAATTGGTGTCTATTGATTTCCAGCTGTTCCAAAGCCGTCATTCTCCAACCCTTACTACAAAGATGCAAACATTTAGGCGCTGAGTTTGAATTTATATTATGTGATTCATTAATAACGTGATTAGCGAATTGTGAATCTGTTTTTTTACTGTTGAATGATCTTACAGATCTTACTTAAAAATAATTTTGTAGAACTAAAATACATTGCTATTTTTTTCACCGTGTTATATTGGAGTTCTACCAAGTGAATGCCAATTCAATCAATAAATCTAAAACTGAAATTTATGGCAAAAGAGGAGCAATGTATTAAGTCCATTGATGAAGAATATTAAAAAAAAAAATCGTTTCTATAGATAAACATGTAGTCCAAAATACTTACTAAAGCCTAGGAATTTGAATCAGCCAGCGAACATTGTCAGAGTAAACATTGTAATTGATCGCCCACCTCGCCAATTTTAGCCATTCTGATGAATTCTTGCCATAAATAGAGAGCCTGAGTTCCGCATTTTGGTATTTACTTTCTTCCAAGTCAAAAGCAACTTCCTGAAATATAGCACAACATTAAATACTATAAAGTAGTGTCAGTAGTAATCTTAAACACTAAAGTAATTCATTTTGAGGTTATACTGCTTATCATGTTTACAAATATTAAAATATAATTCAGTCACCTTGATGATGCTGGCAAAATATTTTCCATTGAGATAATTGTCCGTCTTTAGAAACACTTCCCTCAGCCTGCTCTCTCCGATGGGATTATACTTGGCATTGAATTTGTCAAATCTGTGGAAAGTATTACGGTCCTGAAAGAAATAAAGATTTTTAATGGAGGTTTGTTGAAGTAATATTTAAAAATGGGAATGAAGAAGTGCTTGCAATACACATTTTTTTTTAAGTCCATATCAATCCAAATGCTTTTTTATCATTGAGTAGTTCTATATTACGAAACTGTTGAATTATTGAGAGCAATTCAATACTGTTTTGTTCAATGCATATCTGTGTAACACATGAAATTCTTCTACAACAGATACTTGTCACTCTATTTGAAGATTATATGGATAGAAAAGAAATGGTTAGATTAAAGGGCTAGAATAAGACTAGTGTTTAGCTAACAACTCTCTCATCTGGTTTCTCTAGATTCTCATAGGTAAGAGGGAATTCTTAGATATCACAAAGAAACTTGTATTCAAACAGAAATTAAATGAAAAAGCTGTTCATATTGGGGGAGACTAACAATATTCACCATTGCACCACAGACAATATAAATAATTTTCACTAAAATATGCACTCTGAATAGCTTGTTTACAAAGAAAAAGTCATCATATTTTGCTGGTGGAAGAAGTTGGATGTATGCCTATGGACAAAACTAAAATAGTGTAGAAGTAAAAAGAATCTTCTGATTTAATAATTTCCCTTGAATATAAATACATATATTTCAGGATCAATTTAAAAGTTTGTGCAACAACACTACCGTAAAGATGGGGTTAATAATACTTCTAAAGAGTTCTTACAGCGTGCACATCCAGCATGTCTACAGTCAGATCATAAGTGGTGAGATTCATGGATTGGAAGACTTCTTTCAAGGTCATGGCGGTTCCACGCTGGCAGGTGACAACTTCATCGGCGTGTTTCTTCAAAGTCTTCTTAATGAAACGTAATAAATGCTTCTGGTTCATACAGGACGCTGCGTGAATGTGAGTGTCCACTTTGCTAAAATGCAACAAGAAATATAAAACAGGGAAAACTCTAAAGACGTCAAATAGACAATAAAAGTATTATCTCACAGTAAAAGATAGAAATTAAATGCAAAAAACTTGTTCATTGTACCACTTAGTTTTGAAAATTATCCATACATATACTGTATGCATATCATAAAAATTACACAATTTTTTGACAAAGTATTATATTAATAAATTGGAAACCATACTTAGAGTGTTACTAGATGTGACACACGAAATGAAATAACAAAGTAATACATTAATTTCAACTACTTTAGACACCACTGTTATGAACCAATATTTTTTTTTTAAATGCAACAATAATATTGACAATGGAAAAATATTGTCATTTATTAGTTTTTATTGAAAAGTAAAAAAATCTTTTTTGAAGGTATCCTGTAACATTTTTGGTGAAATATATAGATTTAATATCTAAATGCTTTGAAGGCTATAACAAAAATATATTAATGCAGTCGTTTGACAGGTTTTCTATGAAAATGTGGTAAACGTTAGAGTGCATAAACAATTAAAAAATTTTCATGGCAGTGTTTACATGCCAGCATGTTTAGTACTTAATTTATATGAAAAAATGATCTTCTTAAAAAAGTATTTAGCATTATAAAAAGTAACAGTTCTTCTAATCTTCTATCTATAATCTATGATCTGTCATGGATCTGTCCAATGACATGCTGACTGAAAACAGAGAAGAGCAAAAGCGATATTCATTCTTCATAAATCATTCCACATGTCAACCAATGAATGAATGTTTCATTTCAGTGTGAAAAACATTTGATTGATCTACTGAGTAGGACCAAAGCCCAAAGGTATTCATTAACTACTGTAATATGAAATTTTTATTCCGAAACTCACTTAATTCAAAATATTTTCACCAAAAATAATTAGTTGTTTGAAGAAGCCTTTTTGTTTTGTCATTTATCATAGTTTCTGCATAATAAACATCATTTTTTCGATTCCTTTTGTCTTGTATTGTCATGTACTATAATTTAACTGATTAATTAATGTATTCATTTATAACAATTGAATAAGATAGTTTTTAAAATATGAAATTTGTTATTTGTCATTTGCTTTATGAATAAAAATTCACAAGAAATCAACCATTTTGTGAAGATTATTTAGCAAAATATTTAGAATCAAAATTATCAAATAGCAAATTAAACTTCAGTCTTTGGTCGTAAATCAAAAGAATATTTGTAAATAGATCTAAATATACGATAGAGAATATTTACCGAATGTTGTAAAAGTCTCTGTGTGGCACAGCTTTCTGGGAAGCCAATTCCCTCAGCTCATTAAGCAGGACGTGCAGTTGGAACTTTGAAGAGAGATAACTCAGCCTACGAAAGCAGAAAGATTTCCTGGAAGAAACGGAATCTATTAGTAATACACAATATCGACTAAGGATTGATCGCTTGAGTAATTTCGAGTACATAAAAGCAAAAGATTTAACATTTGTAAATGTTCACCTTAGATAATGCAATTTATGGGTGAATTTAATTTCATTGGGATATGTTGAGTGGGAGGCCATATGCTGTATATAAAAGAAGACAAACAAATTAAATCAAACTCAATTTAGCCAAAAAACCCAAATGATTTCTGCCTGAACGCCAATGATTTGGTGACATCTTGTTAAATTTAAATCATGTTAGTAGACTGCAGCATCGAAAGTTGTAAATTTTGTTGTGAGTCATGAATGAATGATTGGCGACCACCGTAATAGATTGTATACTCACAGTGGTCCATCAGCGATCATATTGCAGAGAATATTCATGTCCTGGACAAACTCTGGAAGTTTGGTGTATGAATAGTCAAGGGGTTTGTCATTCTTGACATCTTCGTCATTTGCATAGACCTGGAACACGCCTTTCACAGATTTCATCACATAATTTTTGGTCGGCGGCATCACGCAGTCCCAAGGGTCTCCAACAGATGCTGGTACGTGAACTGGGTGGTCTGTGAATGAAAGAAAAATTATATTAATTACACTTTGGTCTCATTGCAACTAAATCAGAATTTGATAAAGAGGTAATTCCAAAATATTTGCAGCTTTTATCGAGAGCAAGTAGAACTTAAATTGTAAAAGTTTTGGGAATTTTAGTGTATTGATTTGAAACATTAATAATGGTGTTATACTATGGAATGCACATTAAAAAGTTAGAAAACCATGATAGCTGGTAGTAGTAGATATTATATATTTATATATATAATAGTAGATATTTTGCTGAGTATCCCAAGGAAATTCATCTGTATATTGACTAATTAGCTTTAAGGTTTTGTTACACAATTGCTTTATATTGAATCTATCAATTTGTAATTCTTAGGATCATAAAGGTGAGAATTTTGACACAACAGACATCTACACTAAACAAAATTTCATATTAATATTGAAAAGTCAAGTATTTAATCAGTTTAGGATTTGAACCAGTGGACTTACAACTGGAGGTATATCATTGACTATTTGTCTACAATTGAATAATAAGCATTTCTTGCAGAATAACTGTCGAAATACATTCATTAAGAATACACCATACACTCCACATTGAGAGCGGGTAAGATTCCAGAATAAACCAAAGAAAAAAAATGAGTAGGCTTAGAGCTGAAATAATAAGGTATGGTAATACATTTCCTTGGAAAAGTTGTTGATACAATAAAAAGAAATGTATGTATCGAATATAAAAAAGACTATAAAATTAAATTTACATTGTTTAAAATGAAATCAAAGAACAAACAAGTACATGAGAAGATGTTCAAATGTTTGCTGACTGAAACAAGAATCTCATTGTCTAATTAACTTATTCACTGCAGAGAATACAATAGATGTAAGGTTACACAGAGAATAAGCAAGTCTATCAACAAATCAACTTAAAACAGAAACCAAAAAAGATAAAAGTAGCAAGAGATGATTAAAATAAATGGACAAAACAATGTCATGAGCAAGTAAGAATTAATATGGTTGACTGTGGATTGAATGCATATTTTGGAAACATTTATGCATAGCACGTCTTATTGCCTCTTTTTTCACTCTTTTATCTGTTGAATATTAATGATTTGTTACTATCGCCCTTTTAAACACACACTCTAACAAACAAACACATATATAAAATGGCTTGTAGTAAACACTTGGCAATATTCGGTACTATACAAACTCTGAGTAACATATGAAAGTAATATACACGTTTACACATCTAATGTGCTAAGAGCGGGTGGAATTTAAAGTGACAGTTGGTGACAGAGTTAACCCATTTGTTTTTGAATATGTTTTGCAAATTCGCAACTCCAGAGAATCTTAAAACGAATTCGCCTAATCCTATTTTCATGTCACAAAGACTACCGTGCAAAACAAAAATTGTCAATATCAACCAAAAAAAAAGGACTTACATGTTTCTGCAAACGAGTTAAACAATATTTGATTACATTGTAGCGAGACAAAATAATGCTAATCTTTGATTACTCACGGTTAAAATGTCAACAACTTTGCATTTGCAATGTGTTTGCTTCGAAAAAAAAAACTGTTCTTGACCTTTAAGATTAGCGAGAAGATTATTTGTTCTTCCGAAGCGTGTACAAAAATAGATGTCGTGTTTTCAGCAGTAGCGAATCAGGTAAGAGAATTCTTTACCATGTTAAATTACTGAAATATTTGTTTTAAACAATTTTGCTGTGGCAATTATAAATTTTAAGTTGACTGACTGATTGCTATTGTTGAAAGAATTTGTCACCTTGGTGAGACAATTGTCTTATTATCAGGGTCAGATAATATTGTTAGAGTTTGCAGTAGATGTAGGTATGAAGTCCTTTGTGGATGTATGAGTGAAGAAGAATCTGGTGACTGACTTTCGTTGATTGCATCTCGTTACCTCATAAACAAACTTTTTATATATACAAATACTCCAAATCCTTACCTTCAATTGTCATTCTGTCATCGTGCTGTACTTCGACATGCCCATTAGACTGTTCAGAGTTTTCAGGTCCCAGGGTCCTAAGGAAGCGATCTGTCATGGAGGGAAAGTTCTGGCAGGACGTGGCCATGTAGCGACGTCTGATGTCCAAGGCTTGGACCAAGAGGCTTGATGCTTGCTGCAAGTCTTCCAGTGGAACCTTTACAGGAAAAACAATGTTGATTGTATTATTATCTCAAATTCATATAAAAATAAAAATAGTTGAGAAAACGGTGTTTGATGAAATGTTGAAGAAGTCTCAGATTAAACAGTCTGCTGTATATGGAGCTAGTTGCAGTGATCACAGATTCAAATCCTTGTATGGGTAATCCTTTTCATAAATTTATTTTATAATATTTGAGTGTTGGTCATGTTGAAAATTTCTTTCCACCCATCCTAAAATAAACCAATAACGAGAAAGATAATCTAACCAATGGTCGTACTTCAATCATATCTTTTTATCACTACTATCTTCAGAAAAAAGAGGCAGAGAAACAGTTCTTAGTGAAAATTTTACATTATGGACCCATAGTCTCATATTTGAAGTGGTAATGGTAAAAAGCAATTATAAATAAGAATATATTTATTTTATCTTGATGTAAATGATTTTTAGAAAAACTAAACAATTATTTACTTTAACTTTATACAAACTAGAGTGCATACAACCAAGTCTTGAGGAATATCTACTCAGACATTCCTGGTAAAATTTTGTAAAGTGCATGGCGTTATTTCATGTAGAAATCTTTTCGCCGATTATTACATTTTTGATCGATGTTATCATTATTGAAACATAGCTCTTTCCCTGCTGATCTGTTTAAAATATAAGCAAACATCAAAGCTTCAAAAATTTCTTCAATAGTGTAAGTGTTAAGCAAATTAATGGAGATTTATCAGGACAAATCAGGCTATATTTGATACAAAAATTAACTTGTAGGTGACTATTTTGGTACTGTTGAGTTTTTAGTATCATCTATCAATACACAGTCTTTGAGACATTAACAGTCAATGAGTTAACAAACCACAACAAAATTACTATTTCACAGTTGATAACTTCAGTGATATACTGATTGTAAAACTGTTTTTTTTTTTATCGTAGTGTCCACAATCTGATCGATGAATAAGAAAGAGTTGAATCTTAAAATATTTAAAAAAAAAAAAATGAACTATTTGTCAGAGGTTAATTTTTTATTGTGATCGTTGGTCAAATGATTTTACTAGTCATAAAAGTAATACATTAGTAATTGAAAGATGGCATGTCAAGTTTACATCAATTTCAAAAGAATGTAACGCTTACACCTTCTCTGGGGAAATAACAAAAGAACGTTGATGAATGTAAGACAATATTTCTCATACAAATTGATTGGATGTGTATATTAACTTTGAAGTCAGGCCATTGTTTTGAAGAATCTCATTTGTGCTTACCGGCCTAAGCCTTTACAGCAGTCTTCGAATAAGAATTGATTAAATAACAATGAATTTTTTGTTCAATTAATATCATTGGCATCACATGTTTTAGAATTAATTTTGATTACATTTAAAAAGATTTGACAGTATATATATTTAATAAATGAATAAATGGGGCTAGCTTTCATATAAGTAAGTATCAATTAGACCATAATAACAATATCGATACTTACTCCTGAAGTGTCTTCACCGCTGATGGAAACTCTCTGGAAATGTGGGATGCAGTCATGTTCATCAAGAAGGATCTGGTTGTCCAATTCATCTGTAGAACTTCCGACAACACTACGTTTCTCCTCTGCAGCTCTTAAGGAAATAAAACAGAAAGGAATCTTTAGATACAGAAAAAATTCAATAATATTTTTGGGTTCAATATTTCCCAGCTTTTATAATCACCTTTATGAGGAAGGAGGTTCAACAAATGATTCACAAATTATTCAACAAATGACTCACAAATGGTTCAATAAATGATGGATCACATTCAATACATTTACAATTTGATAAGGCAGTATATTTTGTTAAAAATTGTTTTTAAAATTAAAATTGATAACTTTTTTATTCCACTGGTTGGACTCATAGAGTGGAATGACAAAGTTTCCAGTGTTGCTAAATAATTATAATAATATTCAATATTTCAAATTGAATAGTTTATAGTTACTTTTTGTTAAGTGTCATTTTCTGTTCTCTCGACCAGCGTTTTGATTCTTGCTTATTACCGAACATAACTCACGTATTATAATATACTCTTATTTTCACACCACTTCAATTTCACGAAACAACTGTACGTAATTATAATTTATGATATCGACTAAGGTGCTTGATGGAATTTCAATATCAAATTTGAATTGTTACAACTTACTACGATTCCGCAAAGTCCGCAAAGTTTCATCAGTTCTGTTGCATCCATGTGATAGAATGCCTGAAGATGCCGAAAGGCGAAACCCGGGTCATTAGTGACAAAACATGTGGAATTGTACAAAGTTGTAACAATTCAAATTTGTACGTAATTAAATATATCTGATACTTCACATAAACAAGCACACATTGATAATAAAGGGGAATTACAGTAGGTGACCAGTTAATGAACATAATCTGTTCCAAGACTCTGTTCGTTATCCGAATTGTTCATTAACCGATCAACCAAATTTTACAGACAAAATAAGTGGATCGAAAGATCTTTTTGGTTTGCTATCCGAAGCTGTATTAGTTGTTCGATTTGTTCGCAGTTTGAACTGTTTGTTAACCGATTATCTTATTTGTTTTTGTTTTTTTTAAATGTAGATATTTATTTGAAATTTAGTAAAATCGATTACAACATTACTATTGGTCAACTATATATATTTTTCAACATTTATTGTCTGTTAACCTTTTGACTGCGACTGTCTCAACTGATGAGATGACACTCATTTTTTTACAGGGATAATAGTCACTTTTAAGGTGTTAACTATCATTTCTCGATGGTAAGGCATGATATTTTAAATAATAAAAACACATTTTTTAGTACTTATTTCCGCAATATATTTTCTCAGGATGAGCGAAACCGTTATTGCTCAAAAAATAAATTATGGATATAAGTAATAAAAATGTGTTTTATTATTTAAACAAAGTAATAATTTTAAAATTAAATTGTAAGAGTTTATTTTGGCAATGAAACATAGCCTGATTTTTTCTGACAATCGCCATAATATCTGTTAACACTAAAGCTACTGAATTTATTTTCGAAATATTCAGTTCTTTGTGTCACCCAGCAGGGAACGTGTAAAAAGTTAAAACGAAATAGAAAAATTATTGAAATTAATAGTACCTCGAGAGTCTGTCAAAGATACACCAGAAATTGCACATTTTAAATGGAATTAAAACTACTTCTAACCTATTCCCTGTAGAGCCATGAAAATAATAATTTAACCATGAATATTTCAAAGACTAACTCAGTAGTGTTGGTGTTAATAAAACGAATGAAGATTATCAGGACAAATCACTGCAAAAGTCGACTTAATTTGAGACGTTAGTAGTCAGAAGGTTAACATGTTATATCTTGGCGGAAAAGCATTATACTGAAATAAATGATACACAAATTATTCAATACTATTTTCACAATTTTCACTCAGCGTAAGCATTAATATTTCCAATATATAACAGTTACCCCATGATTATTTTTCAGACAATAATTCGTGTATTGCCAATATAATCTAAACTAAAACTCAAAAGGAGTAACCAAAAGGTCTCGATTTTATTAATAAAAAAAAAAAACGTAGAAATAGTTCTAAAGATTGTGTTTTATTATTTAAAAATAATTTGGCGCAGTTATTGCAAGTTTTTAGCCCCCTCCGCGCGCCCAGCAAAAGGCAAAGATACAACCTAACAATGTTTTTCGTATATTGAAATCTATCAGTAATTATGAATAGTGTTACATTTTGCACTGAGATAGTTTTTCGAAGCTTTGTATATGAAAACAATATCGAATGTATTGTGACATTTTTTTCCACTTGCTACACTGGAACTAATTTTACTAAATCTTTAATATATTTAAAACTGACTTTCTTTAAGTTGTGACACTTTTTTTGGGTGTTGCAATATAATGTTATTACACTTAAGGCAATAAAATTAAAATGACTAAATGCCCACAAAAATATGAAAATTCTTAGCCAATAATGTTTAATTAATGATAATAGACAATATTGTATTAATAGCGATAACTCTGTTTAAGTTTGTATTGATTTAAACAGAATATATTCTTTTGTACAGTAAGGTAAATGTTATAATATGTCTAATTATTATTACTATTTATTTGTTAATACTATTTGATCAGGGAACGCCAACCATTGGTTGACAACAAAATTTTATAAAATTTTGCTTAAAGTAATTTTAATCAATATTTCATAAACTTATTTCAAACATGTACCAAAAAGTATCACATGAATTTATAGTATAAATAAACAAGCGTTGTAACCATCATATAATAAAGCATGTAACATGAACAATGGTTCTTTTATGTGTTTATACTTCCCAAAAAAAGTCTTAGAAACTGCGGGTCTGAATAAGTTAGCCCCGTTGAAAATAATTAATTATTTATTTAAATTTAAAATGTGAGAAAAATCCATGAGAAATATAAAAAAATATTATTCAAAAGCAATAAAATATTAAAATTTAAATTCAAAAGAGTTTCATACACAATTGTTAATAAGCGAGATTATATTATAATGGTTTTGTGACGTCACATTTCCCACCACCACGATTTTCCTCCGTCGCAAAAAAAACATATTTTTTCAACCCCTTTACGTGTAAGGTCAAATTACGTTTCCATCTTCTCGCGTCAATGGTTTTACGTATATGACATTGAGATAACGTTAAGTTTCTATGACGACTATGCAATATCGCTAGATAAATACAATATTAGTTAAGCTATGTGATTTATGGATATCCACGGAACGAATCAATTATATAAAGTAAAGTAAAGCTAAAATTGATAGCATCAGCAAAAAATTTGAATTATTTTTGTGTTCGAAAAATATTTCATATAAATGGCAATGAAATGAAACCACAAATATATTCGTTTTTTGATATACCTAGCCGTAAAAATATTTAAGAATAAAAAAAAAGAACACGACAAAAATTTGCGCTTTACATCACAGTTTAAATTTCGAGCGTCGATTAACTTAAATTGTGATAAATAACATAGTGTGTTCTAAAAAGAATTTTATAGACAACTATACATTGATACGTAACACAGGGAAATGTGTTTTAATAGAGTAATCTCAAATAGAAATGGGCGCTGGAAACGACGTGTTTCTCCTTTATAAGGCTTCGCTACCCCAGAGGCCTTCGCCGGTACATGTTTCCGATAATATAGGGAGGCCGAAAAATAACGCTGCGAAAATAATTACAAATTGAGAAATATTATGCTATGCAACCAAATAATAATAAAATCTATTTGAGATATGCAATGAGATTTCGGAATACTTGGGCGGAATATAATTATAAAATTGCTTAAAATGGTCGGTCCCAAAGTCTGATTGTTGACGCTTTTGAGCGTTTGTCATATTCGTTTGAATTTTCAATGATAAAAAAACCTATATCGAATTGATATAGCTCGATGATTTAGTAATTTATTTTAATAATTTAATTTGCTTTATAAATATGACAAATTGAGTGTAAAGTTTATTCTATCCCTCATTTAGACATTTAATCATCTATAAAAATAATCGAATAAAATAGTCACTTTTAAGGTTGATAATGCTCGTGAGGAGTGAAACCAGTCATGATCATAACATAATAAAAATGATAATAGTAACCTCACATCAGTGGTTCAAAGAAAAAAGTATTTTATAATCGAACTCTTTTGTTTAAATTGCTAATCTTTAAGCCCATCTACTGCTGAGCTACATAAAAGATATTCCAACATCGAATATTTCAAAAATTAATTTACAATAAGTGTTTGTGTCAACCAAAATTATCGGGACAAGTTGTAAATAATAGTACCTATTGCACGGCAGATTGGAAACTGTTAATTCTCTTATATTTTTTACTGTCACATAAGGACACACTGCACCAGTTGTTACAATTTAGCCATTAGCAATCTGGTGGTCAATTGGTCATGGTAGAAAAACGATAAACGTCTTTTACGAGGTGTTAATGTTAGGAAAACAATAAGAAAAACAATGTGTCGTTCGACCTTCAGATCTGAGTTATCAAAAGCCAAAAAAGAAAAATCGGCACATTAAATTCGTATATTATTATAATATGAGCCACACTGTACAAAAAATATTGTTTCTTTACCAGTGATAATGAAGTATTTTCAATGTGATACAAACAAGTTGAGGTGAGTACTAAGAAGCTATTTCGTATAATCTCTTTCACAGAACGTGAGTTATGAAAATAAATAATTTTAATCAATGAAAGTCACGCCTGCTATTAATTACTGGAATTATTTCATATCAGTAGTAGGCTTATACAAAACGCTGGTGCTGAAATTAATATTATCCATACATATATAGCGACAGCAGTTAAGTATTACTGGTAGCATTATTCTTTAAATCTATTTCTTTGCCAGGCATTGACGTAGCTATACATTTACGGTCCTCATGCAAATGCCATACAACCCGCATTAGTAACATTTAGTATGTGTATATTACAATAAGACTAGAAAAAATTCTACTTTTAGAGTAAATTAGTAAGACTATGATATGAAATAGGTACGCCACTGCTGCCAGGCTATAAATGATGTAAAATATTTTAAATAATAAAAACATATATAAAGTACTTATTTCCACAATATATTTTTTTATCAGGACCGGTTTCGCTCATCGCAAGCATTATCAACTGAACTCGCTCGCGATAAGCGAAAATGTGTTTTTATAATTTAAAATATCATGTCTTTCTTTCCATCAAGAAGTGACAATTAACACCATAAAAGTGAAGTAAAATAGTTAAGGGCTTTTTAAAATTAAATAATATTAAGTAAAACAGTAATAATAAAATTATGTTTTATTTATTAAAACATTAAATGTCATTCCACAAAGTTATAACAGCTGATTAGATGTCTCAGTATGGGTTATATATGTATGTCGGTAGAGTGGAAAGAATTTTAAAAAATATTCAATTGTCGATCTACTCTCTCGGTTTAAAGATTGTTCGACAATACAAAATTTCTTTGTTGAGCTCCAATAGAAATTTGGTATTGACTTTGAAATTGATCGTAAAAATTATTTACAATACGAAATGACAATGAAAAAATTATTTGGTGTGGCCACTGGGAAAACTATAATATATACAATGAATGAGAAAATAATCGACGACATTTTTAATAAAGGCTGATGACTCATTTTCCCCCTGTATTTGCCATTCAAAGATAATCGACTTGAGTTTTAATACAGTGGGTGATCGGTTAACGAACAAATCGGACAACGAACAAAATCTTAGAATAGATTATACTCGTTAACCGATTGCCCACTGTATTTCAAAGTAAAGTTTGATTAGTTTTTTTTTAAATTTTATGAGTTTAATTAAGTAAATTGAGGGGTAATAAAGATTTAGTGACGATGTGTGAAATTTGGAGAAGGTAGGTTTTCGACGAATGTTGAAATTCGTATGACGTAATTATTTGTTTGAAATTTGGGTATGGGGTTATTTTACCGATTAACGGAGAGGAAAAATACTAACAGAGGAAGTAAACAGCTGTTATTTATAATTTTTATTAAATCCTGTAGCCGGGACTGAGTCATCAAATTGAATACAAAACCAGAAGTGATAAAAGAATTCCCGATATCAATTGTGATCATTTATTTTTGTTACTCGAAATAGGGTACAGTGGAACTCCCAATTACGCTACTCCAAATTACGAGCTGGTTTTGAATATTCGCCGCCAATCCCCCAATTGCACGATCGCTTGGCTGTACAGACAGCTAGATGACTGTTTGTGCGGTGCATACAGTCAAATGTTGGCTAGCGCCTGTGTATTCAACACGTGCTAAGCTATACACACACAGCCGGTAGACTGTCTGTGTGCAGGATTTTGCGAGCGCTATAAATTTTATCACCTAGTAACTAAATATTTCGTCCATATATTTTTATAAGTTTTATAGTCCAAATATTTATATATTTAATTAAGAATAATTTTAGTTTTGCATTTTTCACGGAAAAAACAAAATACCTAATTTTGTATGAGATTCACACCCCCAATTACACGACTCCGAATTAAACGGTCCCAACTTTAGTGTAAATGGGGGTTTTACTGTATTTACAATTTTTTTCCTACGAGAGCTGCTCAATGTTGGGTTTCTGAACTCCTCTTTTAGAAAGAAGGTAGGGGTGGGTCTAGGATAGGACCAGTGGTTAGCCAAACGCTCTCCCTACGCTTTTTTTATAAGATAGAATGAGTGAAAGCAAATTTTTAAACAGAATCGATAATTCTATTGAAGCCACGTCGGTACTCTTTCGAGCTATTGAATTTCGTTACGTAAGGTTTTTTTTGGGCTGTATTGTGTTTTAGTATATTTATCGAAAAACAGAGTTTTACGGAAAATGATTAAATAACGTAAGGAAATTATCAGGGTAACTTAGATTACAATTAACTTTGTTTTGATTTTATGTGGAGATTCATTTTACTAGTCATACACAACCTTAGACCCGCGGGCCACATGCGGCATACCAAGCATCTTTGTTTGTAGTTATTATACACCATATTCATTTATTGAGTTTGTCTTAACATCAAAAAGCACAGTTCGGTTTATTTTTACGTTAAATCAGAATTCTAAAAAAATCCGAAGTACCAAGATCTAACCAGGTCATCATATCAACGTACTGCAGAATGACGCGAAATGCTTTAAAACTATAGTGGGTCTGATTGGAGTTGGTTCGCGGGCTGTAGTTTGTATACCCTTGGTATACAGTACCATATTGAAACCCGCATAACGTAGCAAATACACTTATGATAATAATAATAAAAATGTTCAGTACAGCTGCACTATATTATCTAATAAATCGTAAATAATAAAATATCAAAATAATATTATTACGACCGTAGGTAATGTTACGTAATTTTGAAACATATACAATTTTACTGATTATATAACATTAACGGCTGCATAGACATAATATAATTCTACCCCATATGATTTCGTTGCACATTTTTATAGCCAATAAATATTTTCCATCACATTTTTACGACTAACGTAAACCACGAATAGCAATCCGTGTGATAAATATATAAGAACGTATATAATCTATATAATCTGGATCAGTGTTCTTCAACCTGTGGTCCGGCACAAGAGTTTATTGCCGGTCCGCGAAAACTTTCTCGTCTCGAATTTTTTTTGAATTTTATGAACTAAAAATCTGGAAACATGTAAATTTGCCTGGCGTCAGATTGTCCCTTTCATAGAATGTATTATTCTAGGCAAATATTTACAATTTTGAGGCATCTCAAATCTCTCATCTCGGCATTTCTCGTTTTGCATTGAATTCCATTCCACTACCTTTGACGTAAGTCAAAACATTTTTAAGTCGAATTTCATGTAAAAAAAATCTCTTAGAGTAAGCCCCATAGATAAAATTTGAATTTTTACAAATTTTTACGATTATAGATGTTTTATCAATATCAAAATTGCTATTCAAATTTAATATTGAAATTCCATCAAGCACTTTCAGTCGATATTATAGATTATAACAATAGATGACATTAAAAATACATAGATTCAATGTTGGCAATTATTCACCGATCAGCGCGGCCAAATATTATTTTGTAAGATATTTCATTTCTAAATATTTGACACAAACTGGAAAAAAAATATTTTTTATAAAAAAATTCTCCGTCTTAAGTCGACAATTGACTGTATGTACACAAGTGAGTATTTTTTCACTGGATCACGGATGTAAAAAGTTTGAAGAGCACTGCTCTTGATTATTTTGAAATTATATAAATATAATGTCTGAAAATACCAAAAGGCGAAACCCGGGTCTTTAGCGACAAAACATGTGAAATCGTACAATGTTTCAGCAATTTAAATTTGATATTGAAATTCCAAATATTAATGATAGTTAAAAAGAAGATCGTAGGATACTCGTTAAACTCTATACCACTTCATCTTCGATCACGACATGAAGTTTTAAAAAGATGTTTTTAATTTTAATAGTGTTTGTTATGTAACGTATTCGATATTTTCAATTGCGGTGCTCACAAGTCCCAGAGGGTTGGGTTGGTTCTACAACGGACAATTTATTTTTATGTATTAATTGTCGCTTTGGTAGTTTCGTTATATTTAACCCTTTGCACGCGACCATTATCAACTCGCAATTTTATGATAATGCAACAATAAATCGTACATATGACATCATATGTAACACGAAAGATCATTTAATACATTGCTTTTTATCGAAAAGTAAAGAAAAAAAAATCTTGGGATGATTTAACTCTTTGGGTGCCATTTTTAATTTAAAATTTTCTTATAAAAATGTTTTCTACCATTCGTACGATCCTAAAAATGAGGCGTAACGAAAGCTATTATTTTATTACGAATTTTTAAGAACTGGATCTTTGGTAAAATTTAAATAATAAAAAACAATAGTAAGTACGGTTTTCACAATTTTATATAATTAAAATCTAGGCCGGTTTCGTACATTGTGAGAATAATTAATGAATCGTGCTGACGATGAGTGAAAACGGTCTCGATTATTATGACTACTTGATAACGCTAGCGATGAGCGAAACCGATCCTGATCATAAAATATTACTAAATATGTGTTTTGATTATTTGAAATATCACGCCTTTCCGTCAAACAGTGACAGTTAACACATTAAAAGTTCATATCATGATGTTTAAATTGGGGAAATAGTACTAAACACTTTGCTTTATTAATTAAATTTGTATATATATCAGCAAACTAATTGATTTTTACATAACTTTAATGTAGTTTAATGAGTAGAATATTTTTTTTCTCTTGTAGAGGTTCAAATAATTGACGAATTTGATGCATATGGCCATACTTAAATTGCAGGTAAAAGGCTTGGTTCTTGAACAAAAAATTGCCAAGTTGAAAATATTGCGTACATTAATGTTGCTTGAAGTGTCAGTTTGTGATTATAACCAAATTTGCCGAGATATCTGTACCATATTTTTTTAAATCCAATCACAAAAAAAAGAAAGTTCCTAAGTATTTATTTATATCACTTCTTTTGGCACTTTCAATTTGAATATTCTTCATATATAATTATATATCAAATTCAATAAACAAACACACAACTCAACACCGTTGTTATTTCAATTTAACAGTGATTAGAAATTATTATTATGTACAGTTAAAAAACTGTTTTTTTTTTCGAATAAAAGCGCAAAACCAAAAGTTCAAATGATCGGACCCCGGAACGACCGGGGGCCTCGATTGCAAGCACGCGACTATTCACAGAGAGGCGCTGGAAGCCAGATACCTATCAAGTCCACACCTAGAAGCGAATTAGTGTCGAACACTATATTATAAATTAACTGGACTATAAATACAATTGAAAAATATATTATATTGGTGACGTGAGAGGCATGCAATGATTTAACATTTCAGTGGGTCGGAAGTACAGCCTTTAATATGGTATATGGAGAAACCTTTCAAATGCGATTTCGTAATATATTATATATGTGTGTTAAAAACTCGAGATGCATTCAAATTTTAATCTAATAATAATAAATAACGATGTGGCATTGATATTGTCAATGCCACATCGTCATAATGGCATTTATACGGAGCTATTGTATTTATTTTTAATAGAAAGCCTTCAGATGCACAACCTCATTTCGAACAATGGAATATGTACTCGGTAAATATGGAATTTTCCCGCCTCTTTTGAAATATTTTAATTATTCTTTCACTAAATCGAATTAAAAATCGATGGAAAGAGAGAAATTCATTCAGATTTGAGCCATAGATAATTTTTAGTCTTATTTGTCAATAGTAGACAGTCAACAAAAAAAAAACTGATGACTCGATGAGAATCCAACTGAAAAATTTGAATTGTTGAAACCGTATACATTTTCAGTTATTTATTTATTTATTGTAACTGGGTTTCACCTTTCGGCATCTTCATCACACGGGGGCAAGTCGAAAAACGGATCGAGGACAAAATATGTGGAAATATATACAGTTTCAACAATTTCAATTTGATTGCTTGAATCGGCATTTACTTGGTAGAACTCCATTATAACACAGTGAAAAAATAGTAATGTATTTAAGTTCTAAAAATTTTGTAAAATATATAAACGATAGCTATTTCGGATCACGCCTTCATTAGAACTAGTTCTTACTACTGATGAAGGCGTGAGCCGAAATAGTTATCAACTATCTATGTTATAAATTTTGTAGAACTGAAATACATTGCTATTTTTTCACCGCGTATTTAAATTTCATATTGAAATTCTACCTGCACTCTCAGTCGATCTTTTAAATTATATTGATTTGTGTTAACACTTCATAATAAGTTATCAACAATCACTATATTAAAATTCTGCATATTTAATTGCAACACTTTTTTCTACGAAAACTCAGTTGTTCAGCATCTCTCTTGCAAACAAAGTAAAGGTTTAATAGTGAAAGGAATGGAATAGAAGTTAGCTGTTTTTAAATAACAGATGCGTGGAAGCGAGTTTTTCAAACACCAACAAGATCCGAGTCTTCGAACAGAATCGATAAATCAATTGAAAAAAACGGTGGCTGTGCTGGGATTCTAACCCGAGACATTCGGCAGGAGATCAACGACGATGGCTAATTACGCCACGGACCCGACTATAATAGTGGCAAATATAGATATATAATGCAATAACTCACTTGACATTCAGTTGTCTCTGGATGGCAAGTTTCTTTTCGATCTGCTCAATAGGGAACTGAGGAACCTCGTACGGGGCTGAAAGCTCATTGGTTAAGTCACGCGCTTCCACTCCTGCTGAAGACGGGAAGGGAGACGATGGGCTTTCACTTCCTGTAAACAAATGAAAACAATGTAAGTCAAAAATAGTGTACAGAAACAAGAATTTTAAAATATTGTTGTTCTTACAGCGAACGACCGTATGTCAAGAAGCGACTATAGTTAAAAAGTGACAATTAAATACTTAGTCATAAATTCAATACCAGTATACATTCTTGGATATGCTTTTGATTTTTTGATCTCTTTTAAAGTGTTAACTGTCATTTCTTGGTGGAATGGCATTATAATCTTTTGTTTTTAAGAAGTTACTGGGATATCCCTGACTGACTATTTCTTCGCATCGTTTGATTTACTTATTGAAATTTTTAATTATTTTATGTATTGTGTTACCTTAAATAATTATGTCATTTGGTTGTAAAAAAATTCCACTCTTCTTTTAGCTATTTCTTAATTTTTAGTTACAAATTAGTACTCAGAGGTCCTTAACATTTTATTACTTAAATATTTTGCTATATTTAGATATATTATATTCATTAACATGTTAATCGTCATGAAGGTAATCGGTGACCGGCATTGAATTATTTTAAGGGGCTCATGAAGATCACCGGTTACCGGCAAATAAGATCGGCACATAAAAATACTAATTATTCAAGTAAAAATCATCATCAAAATTAAAAAAAAAAAAAAAAAAACAATGGACATCTGATATATCCTATCAAATACTACTTAGAAACATATCATCATTGTCTTCACTATTTTGTGTAAAACCTGTTGGCGACCGATGTGTTAATATTTATATAAAAAATTATGCATTTTTTTATCTCTATTCTTAAATGGTTTTGTATATCAATTATTTTTAACGGATGACCGTGTTCGTTTAATGACGGCAATAGATACGTTGAATTGGAGTTTCGCCGACATTTTTCATCTTATATCATTTTTTTTTTGTTATATACGCAAAATGATTGTATTATCTAAAAAAAATAAAATATAAGAAGTAAAATTAAAAATATGAGTTGAGTGATCCGTGAAGTCTAAAAAGTTGACCATCGCTGATTAAGCGCATTAGGAACTATTGAAACGTAAAAAATATTAATTGCTTTAACATCCTAAATAACCTTCATGCAGCTTTTATATGAAACTTTAAATAGTAAAAAAATAAGTTGACTGACTAAACCTGAATTTATTTTAATTTTATGTTGCTTCACGTAATTTTTTTCTTGTTTACATGTAACGTAGGTGTTGTAAAAATTTAAATAGAGAATGTTTTTATTTTTTTGTAGTATCCACTATCAGTGTTATTAAATTTACTCTAAGAAAAAAAACTTGATAAATTTGTTTTGACACCGACATACATAATTAAAGTTATCTATGGTCACATTTGCCAGAATCAGGTTATCAATGTTTGAAGAATTCATTATTTTTAAATGTTATTTTGAAACTTTCTTAAGCCATTCCCTCAATCTATTAAAAAATGTATTATATCTGGTATGTTATGAATTTTTTTCAATTTTATGAAAGACATTTAGACGAGAGTTACTTTAGCAAACTTGCCAGTATGTCTGCCCATTGTCTTTTGTGTTGCTGTAACGAAATTTCTTCAAATTATTACTAAATTATCATCAACTTGGTGAAATTGGTTAAATAAATGGTATTGCAGCAGGTTGCCATTTTAGGTCGCCGACTGACATTCGTTTCAAAATGGCTGCTTTTTATGTTTAATATTAGTAATTACACAAAATGTTTATTGTGAGCTGTAAAAACGATATTTAAAAACAGAATAACTCAAAAAATATATAATACTAGTTTTCAGCAATTTCACTGAGATTATCACTTCAAATTAGATTCAATTAATTCATTAATATTACAAATAATATTTTAACACAAAAATAAGCCTGTACTCAGTTGAGAATATAACCGTTCAAAATGTAGTATATACAACTGCACATTCTTTATCACGCACAGTCCGGGTTTCGCCTTTCAGCATCTTCAGGTTTTATATTACACGGGTGCAATAGAACTGACAGTCAGCCCCTTATCAACAGTTCGCATTGTTTATATACAAGAGGAATTAAAAAAATATGTGTAATTGTGTGTGCATTTCTATTCATATAAATATATAAAATATAATTATAACACGTAATGTCCACGTGAATCGGATTCACCGTGGATTACTCAGCTCTGCAGCGACTAACGTCCGTCAGCAATGACAGAGAAATAACACAGAAAATAAATCAATACATATGAGATGAAAGAGACTTGAAGAACTCTGATGCTAATGCGTCATAGATCTAAACACTAACAATTTTATATCCAAAAAAATAACTACTAACACAATGCGACCAGTCGTGTCAACAGATGTTACCAGTTACCAAAAAAAAAATATCTCAACGAACCACACTTTGTGAACTTACCAAATTATATAAGCAATGTGTTGATAAAACGATTTAAATACATGAATAATTTATACATTTTTTATTACTAATTATTTTATTGCAGAGCATAGTTTTGATAAATATTCCAATAAATAATTTCTATTATATTTTTATATAATCAAAACAGTTTTCGTAAAGCGGTGGGATTTAAGTGATTTTATTCGTGAATTCGAATCGACTTTTTGGTAAGCGGGTATTATACGTAACTATCAAACACACTTGAACTTAGAACTTATAACGTGGTCATTTTTTTTGTCATTATGGTGGAAAATTTTTTGCTTTTCAGATTACCGTGAGTACAATTTTTTTTTACCAATATTACAATATATATTTGAGATAAAGTGTGAGTTGGAAAAGGATTACTTTACCCCTTCCTGGTGTGAAAATATTAAAAAAAAACTGACAATTTTCAGTCAACTATCGCTTGTATACATCCAATTGTCACTTTTATATAATTATAATTTAATTAAGAGGTCTTTCATTAGGGACGCTCGAAATTTGTGAGGTTATATATGCCAATTTGGATTTTATTTATTTATTTATTATTATACGGTACAAAATTTAAAAATTATAAATTCATTGCTTTTGCAACGTTAACATATTTGAACATAAAATTTAACAAATACACGGTAAAACAATCAACAAGGATCCCAAAAAAGTCAACAAAGCAAGTTCATGAAACATCTACTTTAACTGAAAAACAGTATTCGCCGGAACTCACTTTCGTCCACATGGAATATGTCAACATCCGAAGCAATACTGTTGAACATTGATAACGCTCTTACCATTGGCAGACTGGTTCTACACTTTGGAAGAACAAACAAATTATGTCCACGATTTCTTAAAAAAATATCCGGAACATATAAATTGATATTATGAAGGATGGCAGACTTCTCATTTTGGCCTTGAATTAGTCGAAAGAAATATGTGGCTAGATACATTTCTCTTCGTTTTTTCAAACTATTAAAAGTGAGCATAACTAAAAGAAAGTCAGATGGATAAAGCCACGGATAGTATCCGTATGCCTTCAAGTAAAGAAGTCACAAAAATTTCTTCTGAACTTTTTCCACCATAATGATACATTTCAAATCTACTGCGGCCCAAACAATAGACCCACTCTCAAGCCTACTTCGCACTATAGGTACAAAAATATCACAATTTTCACACCTGAAAAAGCTCTCGTAGTACGTAGGATAAAGTCCAACATGGATGTGAAAGTGACATCTGTCAAATTTGTCGAGTATTTTTCAATCAAAAAAGGGCCTTACTGGCTGAATTTGTTGAATAGCGTTTGTTATGTTGACTTGTTATGATGATGTTAATGGTTAATGGTGAAGTGTTATCAGTTTTTTCGGAGACTTGCGATTTGAGGTAGCCTCAAAGAAAGAACTATTGACAGAACCTTTTATGTAACTTGATATCGATAATACGTCGGCGATTCTATAACGAGATTGACTAGACAATAGCCACTTTCATCAGCTGTAGACATTACTATGTCTCAACAGATTCACCTTTGTCCTATGTGAAATTCTGACAGGGTTACAAGACGTAATTACGTCTATGCCAGATTAGGGTCTGGTCCAGGGAAATCCTGGGAAATTTCACTAAATCTGATAAGGATAATTATCAAAGATATATTCATTTGTTATCAATGCATTTTAGTTTGAGTGGCGTCATTCTCTTTTGTGATATAAGGAATTTGAATTCACTACTACACACGACATACTGTATTTTATAGGCTCGAAAACTCAACCGATTACAAGATTAATTGTTATTTATATATTCCACAAATGAAAACATCAAAAGGTCTTAAGTTATTGACGGAAATGCATTATACAATATTAAACCCGTTGCCTGGCGAGCCGTATAACGATTATACCAACTTTGTACGATTCCACATTCCGTGTTTCGGCAGATATGTTGCATCCGTGTGATATAATGCCTGAAGACACCGAAAAGTGAAACCACGTCGTTTGTGACAAAATATCATCGTACAAAGTTTCAACAACTCAAAGTCGACATCATACATTATTCCAACACTGAGAATCAAAAAAATAAATTCTGTTATGTTGGTGTTAAATAGCCTAATATGGATTGTAAGAAAAAAAAAACAGATTTTTTAAACCCACTGACAGTTAACGTCTCAACCGTTGAGACGACTGATTGTAGCGTAAAATATTTCTATCGATTGAATTGGTATTTACTTGGTAGAACTCCATTATAACACAGTGAAAAAATAGCAATATATTTTAGTTCTACATTTTTTTAAAATTTTTAGTTTGCCAATACTACTGAATTAATTTTATCATTTATCAATTATGTAGTTTAGCGGGGAACAAAACAAAAACATAAACGGGGGTTTAAAAAAAAACAGTCACGAGGAAAGCTTCGTGAAATAAGGACAGGAAAATTATTTATGCAATCAGGTTTTTTGTGATTTACTTGGCGTTTTTGTATTTAAATTCGATTTTTTTAAATAATTAAACACACCGTTTAGTTACTAAACGGTGTGTTTAATACCTGTTTGTGTTTAATAATATGTATACCTGCAATTTTATATATTTGATATCAGTCGGACAGTCGATAATAATAAGAAATAATCACGATGAGTGAAACCCGTCGAAATCTTAATAATAGTAACAAAACGTTGTAATTTATAATATCGATTGAGAGGTCTTGGTGGAATTTCAACGTCAAATTTGAATTGTCGAAACTTTGTACATTTCCACATGCTGTGTCACTCACGATCTGGGTTTCGCATTTCAGCATCTTCAAGCATTCTATCACACGTTTCCAATAGAACTGACATATAGGAAACGTGTCGCATCGTTTATATATTATACAAGCGGAATTATACAAAAAAAGTCTATACGTAATGAGCTAAATACATACAATATTATTTGAAATAATTTTGATAACTTCTGATTCTTTTTATATTGCATCCGTGTGATGTCTGAAGATGCCGAAATCCGAAACCCGGGTCTTGTAACACAAAACATGTGGAAATGAAGAAGGTTTTAACAATTCGAATAAAGCGTGTTTTATTATTAAAATATAATGCCCTTCTACCATGAAGTGACCGTTGATTAGGTGTAATTAAGTTACTTTAATAGTGATTAAATTAAAAAAATAAAACGCCATTTCCGGTATTTTTAGGGCTCATAAAAATAAACTCGGTAATCCCGGGTTTCTGCGGAATTAAAACTTAATATATTCACGTCTTTAAATGAGACGCAATACAGCGAATGTAATCTTCGCCGATCGTGTGTAGCCGCATAACTGCTATCGACTCCAAGACGAGTCGTGTGTTTAATTTACGGTCTCACTTCTCGCGCACCTGTCGAGATCTATCTCAGGTGATACACTGTGGGCGGGAAAGGCAGCCCAAGACCTGTTCTACTGATATCGATCGCTTCTAATTAATGAATATTGTACAGATAAGATGTGCACAGACCGTGCCAAGACGGTGTGAATTGCGACGACTTATAAATATGCAGTTTCGTGGGTAGGAACAACGGTCACCGGTTGGCGTAGGAAGACAGAAGACACAAACTGGAGTGCAGGATATTAATGGAAACCATCGAATTCACGCTCGAAATATTGAAGAAAAATGGTTAAAAAATACTATTTTAAAGAATACGTTCTTAAGCCGGACCTGTCATTAACTTGCGAAAACTGCGGTCAATAAAACTGTTTAAGCTTGGCTGGTTAATTAATACAAATGGAGCACTATTAAGCTAGATTATTAACAAATCTTTTGGGAGTGTCATTCAATGTAGTGTTTCCAAAACTTTTACACGTCACTGACCCCCCAAATAAAAAACACGTTGAAAATGGAAATTTCTGTAGCCCCCGGTTCGGGAGGCATTTATTCAATGCGCGAGGAAAAAGAAGATAGCGATCGGCCGCGTGGACTAGCTTTTGATTTGACCTAACAGGTATTTCACGGTAAGGTAGTAAACGTTTCGGAATCACACGAAGAGCGATTATATCATTCTGAAATTATATGTTCGTAATATTTAACATTCCTCGAATCATCAGTTTGCAACCGCTGATATGGAGCAATTGATTTTTTTGTCCAATTAATTCCACGCCATTAAGTCATTGATAATTTGAATTGTTGAAATTTTGTACATTTCCCCATGTTTAGTCACTATAGCTCCGAGTTTCGCCTTTCGGCATCATCAGACGTTTCATCGCATGGATGCAATATAATACCGAAAAGCGAAACTCGGGTAGAGAGTGACAGAACATGCGAAAGTGTACAAAATTTAAACAATTCAAATTTGATATTAAAATTCCACCAAGCACCCTCATTCGATATCGTAAATAAAATCTTGCAAATCGCTCCTGTGACACTCACGATAAAAAGATAATTATATGCTTACAAGCAACGGTGATTGACGAATTCTAGGTATGTATGTAAGGATATGCTAGGAACTTAATAGCATTCAGAAAATATTATCGAAAAATCCAAGAATTCATGGTTTTCAATAGGAAGCGAGTGAAACTTATTCCATAAAAGCTATTCTACTGTTTGAGTACTAATACACAGGTCATAAGCCATTTTTGTGAAATGAAAATGGAAGGTACATCTTTGTGAAGTTATTTAATTTAAATAAATGCTTAATTCAAATTCTACATATTTGTCGTTTAATCAACAGAGTTAATATTTTAACACGTGGTCAATATCTATTTATAGTTTTGTGCTGACCTGATAAAATTGTGACACTAGCTTTTGTGTCAATCAAAATGAGATAAGAAACAGTCGATGCAACATAACCAACATATATTCTTCGAAATGTACTCAAACCTGACAATGATTAAGTGCAATAAATACAGTTGTCTGCTTTACTCAAGTGACGTTCCAAGCAGTAAAACACAATAGACATAT
Source organism: Himalopsyche japonica (assembly GCA_028555115.1). Classification (NCBI taxonomy): domain Eukaryota; kingdom Metazoa; phylum Arthropoda; class Insecta; order Trichoptera; family Rhyacophilidae; genus Himalopsyche; species Himalopsyche japonica. The sequence goes on from JAHFWJ010000483.1 coordinate 3,113,585, forward strand.
GACACAATTTTTAAATGCACAACTGTATACCGGTTGATAATACTTGCCCTGGGAGAATCGATAGTTTTAATTTTAATAATATAAAATTGTGGAAAAATGCACTACGATTCCATATACGTGACATATGTACACAATTTTCGCTCATCGCGAGAATTGAGCAATATGCAGTAAAACCTACATTTGCACTTAATTCGGGATCGTGTTATTTGGAGTAGTGTAATTGGGGGACTGAATCTCATACAAAATTAGGCATTTTTTCCGCGAAAATTGCAAGACTAAGCAAAAAAAAATAGACGATATATTTAGTTACTATATGATAAAATGCATAGCGCTCGCAAAATCTACAGCAATCCAGCAATTGAATACACAGACACTAGCCAACAGTTGACTGTATGCATCGCACGGTTGGCCGTCTAGCTGTGTGTGTGCAGCCAAGCGATCGTGCAAGTGGGGGATTTGTGGCGAATATTTCAAGCCAGCGCGGTATTCGGAGTATTTTAATTGGAGGTTCTACTATATAATTTAGGCTGATCACTGGAAGTGACCGATCACTAAGTTTTTGATCACTTTTAAGGTGTTATAATTATTACTTCTACGTCGAAAGGCAGATGATTAGCAAGTAAAGTGGAACCTCGATCAACCGTTCTCGCATAATACGTTTTCCCAGATGGAACGCTTATTTTTTATAGTCCCGTCAAACTCCTATAAGAACAATGTTAAATAATTCCGCATTGACCGTTTCCCGATTCCCCGATTCCCCGATTTCCTCGATAAACCGTCTAAATATTTTGGTCCCGTCACAAATATTATCCCGATTGACCGTTTTTATTGCATATTTCTCCGTATCTCGGCAAGCAAGTTTGACACAGCCGAGTGCAGGTGTTATGTCTAGACACGTTGGAATCCGCTGTACATGTTAGACGTAACGCATTGGACGCATGTGCTATTTTTTGGGTTGAAATCCACCACACGCGTATTATTGTTTATGATGCAAATATAGAGTTGTTTAAAATTCATGGTAATAATGATTCCTGTACATACAAACTTTAAGTCACAAGTTTAGTAACAAGTCTTTGTTCCGAATAAAGTGCCAAATAACAAAGAAGCAAACGAACATAAAGGACTTTTTAAAAAAATAAATTTTATATACAATATGTACAAGTAACAAATAAATAAATATTTTTTACGATTTTACTTGTTTATTATTATTTGAAGCTTTCCCGCATTAACCGTTATTTTTCCAGGGTCCCTTGGAAAACGTAAAATCGAGGTTTCACTGTATACAAAACCAAAGATTTAAGAACTGGGGAAATAATTTATAGGCAATCGTAAACTCTGTATCTAAATGAAGTAAAATAGTTGACAAATAATATGTTCAGGACCTCTAACTTATAAATTATTAAGTCTTTTTGACATTTATTGATTGAATTGGCATTCACTTGGTAGAACTCCATTATAACACGGTGAAAAAATAGCAATGTATTTAAGTTCTACAAAATTATTTTTAACAAATATAGTTGATAGCTATTTCGGCTCACGCCATCGTCAGAACTATGCTTATAAAAATTTATAAGATATGGCCATAATGCCAATTCAATCAATAAATTGAAAGTAGCCGATATGGCTACCCAGGCAATTCTTTATAAGCATAGTTCTGACGATGGCGTGAGCCGAAATAGCTATGAACTATATTTGTTAAAAATAATTTTGTAGAACTAAAATACATTGCTCTTTTTGACATTTTTGTTGTAATCATTATTTTAAGTATTATGAAATATGCAACGAAAAACAAAACTTTTAATGTTAGTTCAATATGAAAAATTGTATATAAATTTATCTTTACCAATAAGCTTGTGCAGACCTCAAATCAAACCATATTCAACTTCTCAATCACTGACTGTATCTGTTACCCAACATTGGAATAATATATTATACTTATGTCTGAAAATGCTACGTACTGGTAACGAATTTGGTTAAAGCGGGTATTTACGTGACATTAAACACGACAACGTATTGCTATTGTTGAATTAATGAAATTGTGCATTTCACATATTAAATTAATTAAATATTTTATGTATGTAAAATACAAATCTTCTTTTAATTGCCTTAGGTTAAGTTAATGTGATTTAATTGTACATAATTATTGTTAAGTATGTCACAATTGTTCTCGTTTTGTCTGGTGATAATGTCTGGTCAATTAATGACATCTGTTAAAGTCATTTAAAATACTAATTTATAAATTTAATGATGTCGCAGCACGAATGGCTCCTATTAAGCATGAATACGAAATATTAATACCGAAAACATTTTATTCTATTAATGTTTCTGGGTTTTGACAAGATGCACTGACAGTCGACTGAAAATTATTATAACGCTAGAATTATTGGGAATTTCAGACAAACTTCAAATTTAATGGGTTATCTGTCACTTTTTGGTGGAAAAGCTTAATAAAATAAAAAAACGGTGTTTTTTTACTATGTTCACAATTTTACGTTATTATGATGAGGACCGCTTTCAAGGGAGAGATTCCCTATAGTTTTTACACAATTTCCTCTTTCATCATTATTAGTAGACCGTAAATACCACGTTTCTAGGTAGTCTAATCTGGTAATTTCCATGTAATTTTTTTACTGTGATCGTATTATAAACATCAGCAGCCTATAGATTTATGTCGTGACCGCATCGGTACAAATTAATTAATAGTATACAAAATTATGTTTTATTATTTAAATATAATATCTTTCCACCAAGTAGAGACAGTCAACAGTGATGTGTAATGCTTTTTATTATTGTGTAAATTATTTTTCTATGACCGGAGTGGGAATCGTAAAAACGAGCAATTCCGACTACTTTTTCTATTGAAGGATTTCGAAAAATATTTCAACAAACAATTTTCCTGATTGACCTGGTTGGTTGGTCTTAAAAAGAATTCAAATATGTAGGAAGGGTAGGAAAAAATCTGACAAAATAAAAAAAAAATAGTCGGAGTTGTCTTAATGTTAAATTCCGGAGTCGGAGACGTGCATTTTTCTACGCATCCCTGCTATTTTTAAACTAAAATTCGTCAAACTAAACAACGTGCAATTTTGTTTGCGAATCTTTTCGTGTAAGCACTGAAATGTTGATATAAAACTTACTTATTTTTTAATATCAATATTTTTTTAATGGCTTTATAGCCATTAAATTCGCTCTCTATTAATCTCTAATTTTAAACACGATAATATTATTTACACAATCAAACGACGGAAATTACGACGCACTTCTTAGTGTTGATATTACAAAATATTTTTTTGCACAGCTGTTTTTTTTTTGTTCTTAATTCAATTTTAAGCTTGTAAATTGACACTGTTTATTAATTCTATTTAAGTCTATTATTCAAATATTGGATTCGGACCAAGAGAATTAATCACTGTTACCGTAAAAATCAATCATTCATGCATTTTTTTATACAATAAAATTATATGATTTAAATGTCTAGTTAAGATATAGTTCTCTTAAATACGTATGTGTCAGATCCGTAGGGCAGCCGTCAACTTTATTGTACTCTGCCAGTACTGAAAGTTTTTTCAGTAACCGTATGGGTTTCCGTTTAAATACATGGGTGTTTGTAATGTCTATAAATTCCCTCATGTAAGTCCGGTATTACAAAACAGCGAGAGCGATTAGCTAACCACTATTAATGTTCTAGCCGTATCCATCTTACTCACAAAGAAAATGATCAACAGGAAGTTTTCGTCGAAAAAATCTGTTTAAATACTAAGATTAGGAATGGAGATGAATTTAAAAAAAAACAGTAAGTAGCAATAACACGGAGAAAAAATAGCAATGCATTTTATAATTTTTTATATCGACTGAAGGTGCTTGAAAATTTGAATTGTTAAAACTTTGTACGATTCCACAGGCATCGTCGGGCATTCTATCACATGGATGCAACGGAACTGAAGTAAATTAAACAGTTAGCATCGCCTATATACCAATGTACTTCAGTTCTACAAAATTTGTAAGATATAAAAAAATTTAAACGCCTCCATCAGAACTTTATGTTATAATGGAGTTCTACTAAGTAAATGCCAATTTAACCAACAAGTAAAAATAGCCTATTACGGTAGTTCATTAAATTATTACACATTGAATTTGAATTGTTGAAACTTTGTACAATTCCACATGTTTTGGCTTTCGGCATCTTCATGCATTCGATCACACTGACGCAAGTGAAACTAGGGTCTCGAATGATAAAACATGAGGAATTGTAGAAAGTTCCAATTTTTTTAAATTTGCTATTGAAATCACATCAAGCAAGTCTCATTTCTTGATTAAGGGTCTAATGCAGAGGTCGGTAACCTAATTAAATTACCCACTATGATATTTTGATTACCCACCAAGAAAATATGATATTTTTTTTTATTTTGTTGTAAAATTATTTATTCATTGAAAATACCAATATTAAAAAAAATAAGGTGAATAAATCGTTATGTTTTTTTATCATAATAACAATATCATAATAATTTCGAAATTATTTCAAATATCGAACAAACTTTCTAAAACAAATCAAAACCAAGGTGGAGCCACTAATAAAAATATTTGTTGTTTATTTATAAGATAAATTTGTATTTACACATAGATACATGCATATATTTCATTTTATGATAGTAAAAATGTTTTTTTAAAACTTTAACCCACTTGTCAAATGAATTTTTTACCCAGTCTCTCAAAAGGTTGCCGACCACTGTGTTAGATGGAACGTTCCATGTTTTTATAAATTACTTTTTTCCGGTTGAGAGAAAAATATTTGATTTCATAATAAAATTCGTTTTCATGGAAATATATATCTACAACATAAAAAGGTATTTATAAATAAACAGGAAAAATAACCAACGCGCTGGATCGACGTGAACTTTGCCAATATGAAATGTCAACAGCAACAAGTAACTCATATTGCTACGTTGTAAAGGTAAAAACATTGGAAAATAATATTGGTGTGCGAGCTCAATAGGAAATATCAGACGGCATACGAGATAAGACGAGAGTATGAAAATAATATTCATGTAGCAAACATAAGACTATTTTTTAACATACAAATTAGAATTTACACGAAAGGTTTTGATAGTATCATATTACTATTATACGTTGAGTATAATTTACCAAGACACTGACTGCTATCAGCTGTCTCAACGGTTGAGTCAAAAAAAGTTTTTATATTATTAAATTTCAATATACTGGCACCAGCCGTCGAGACGTTGCAGTCAAATGGTAAAGGCGCAATCACTGCACACATCGTCATTTCTTTGTATAAGTTTTATTTTATAATATCTTAAAGCAATTGACAAAATTGTGATTATGTGAATTTCACATATAAAATATTTTTACCATCACGTTTTTGGTCTGAATATCTAAGCGCCCCGTAAATATATTATCACTCGAAGTAAAATACAATCGATCAAATGTGCATTCTTATATCGTCTTTTTTTATTCAAATAGTCATATAAAACAACTGGTGTTTTTTTTTTCTTATGATGTAGCAGTGTCTACCAAACTGTGTGCCGCGAAGGAAGAAGTCTCAAAACTGTTCATTTAAAAAATGCCTATTCATTTGATTCTACAACTTTCAATAAATTCATCATTAATATATTAAAATAAATATTTGTCGCGTACGTTGATCATTATCAATTGTCAACACGACACAGGGATGCAGTGGTGATGGTGTATACGCAGCATAGAGGGTTTATTTTATTCATATTAACCACTTACCAGTTGAGTTTTTCTGAAAAGAGTTTATAACAATTGTCATATATTTTTTTAATATTTTTTAAACATTTTAAGATATTTTTGTTTACGTTTTTTTATCAGAATAAATTAATATTAGTATACAATGTTTTACATCACAATCCGGACAGTAGTACCTTTTCTTGGCTCGTGTTAAACATTCCTGGCCAGACGGAAAAAAAAAACTGTCAAGAGTATATTTCCTTTTTTAATGCATTTTTATTTCGTGTGCCACGTAACAAATCCCATTCACCAGTGTGGCTTGAAATAAAACAAATTTGACAAGCAGTGGTGTAGCAGATATTACCAAAAGGTCGACAAGGCTTCCGTAAAACTATTTTTAATATATAATTTCATTTCGCTAATGACTTCAGTCATTTCACGACACAAATGAGTGACAATTTCGCTGCCAATCAAATATCATTACGTAAAGTTAGGCATAATATGATGTATATGATTGTTTTGTCAAAAATTGTCAACTGAGACGATTTTATTACGTATCATTCAAATCGTTAAAACTAGCTGTATAAAAAAATAGATAACTAGAGAAGTAAAGTGACGTTTTATTTAAACATTTAATAAAATGGTTGTCGATGACCACATAATTAATTACATTGTAATTTTATGACTGTCAAAACAGAGAAAGAGGTTAATACTTCGATAATAATTATCGCTACGCGTGGAAAGTGTCAAAATGCAACCAAGTGCCCACACTCATGTCATGAACGCGTTCAAATCGACGATGCGGAAATGATTCCAATCGCAAATCGAAATATGCGCATATTTTAAATTGCGTTACACAAAGAGAACGCGTTCCTGATAGCTAATTTCCATAAACCAATCATAACAAATTTGATTAAATTGTATTAATAAATTTAATAGTTTATTTATACTCGAATCAAAAATCGTGTATACAGTAGGTAGCGTAACTAGAGGTAAACTCAGCGATTATCATTGTTATATCAGTTATGATGGAAAGAATTAACAAACCAATACACTTTCGATAATAGTTATAATAATATATATGCTATCGATTGAGGGTGCTTGATGTTATTTCAATATAGAATTTAAATTGTTGAAAATTTATACGATTCATTTTTCGCTACAAATGAGACGAGTACCGCCTTTCAGCATCTTCAGGCATTCTATCAAAAGGATGCAACAGAAATGATGATACCGAAAGGCGAAAACCAAGTTATTAGTTACAACACATGTGGAATCGTATAAAGTTTTAGCAATTAATTATCATTACGATATGATCGCGTTTTTTATATTAAACTCGCTTATTCTATCTTTTATATTGACAGATAATTATATCCATGATGTTTGCACAAAAGTGAGCTTGTATTTAAAAATGATTTCAAATAAAAGTGCAAAAGTAACTTAAATTTTCGAAGTCATATTTTCTGTATTTTTGTCATTCAACACTAAAAAATATTTTTATGTCTCTTCTTCATTGTATGTGATATCTTATATTCACTAAGCACTGCAGATATACCAATAAATATATATTTTTCAAAATTTCACCGGAAAACTTTCCGATTCTTTAATCAAAAAAATGGAATCGAAAATAACATTTGATCGCAGAACATTTCTCGTTGGATAAAAAGATAACGACGCATCAATTTACTAATATTGCATTATATTATACATCGTAAATAAAATTACTAACATGATCATAATATTTTGATATTATGAAAATAAACTCGACATTAAAAGGTCAAAAATCGTAGAAATATGATAACATTACGGCTATAATAAATAAAATATACTCTATCAAGTAGCTATCGACAAATACCAGTCGATAATAAATAGATGATATATTCGACCAATAGCGTATCATCCCTTTGTCAGGAACGCCAACACAATAAAGATTTTTATCTTTCTTAGGTTGTCAATTCAATAAATTTATTATATATTTGATTTGACAGGTTTGTTCGAGTAGACTGCACTCTGGCGAGGGTAAAATATTTAATATTTTGAAAAAAGAGCGTGTAATGTAGTTACAAGCTACCCACGATTTTCTGACATATTTCATATGCTTATACAGAATTTAATTTAAGTATATAATGCAAAAAAACATCATTAATACTATCATACCAATATATAAATAAATAAATGTGAACCGTACTAGTACTAGTATTTTCGATATTATAAACGTACGAAAGTCGAGATATAACTAACTATAATAAATCTTCGTGAAACATTTTATTTTTCCATTTAATAAATGTGGTAATTTTTTATGGCGTCAATTATTATAGATTCTAATTCAGCTAATTATTTTAAGTTATTTGACTATTATTTAATCATATTAAAAATTTGTCTTAGGCTTTATGAAACGAATGACGTAAATAAGGAACTTACATTAATAATAAATTAAGACCAAAGCAATCAGTACTGCATAAAGCAATGTTGCATTCTATCAAGGTAAACGTCGCGGAACCTAAGTATTTTGAAGTATTTTTTTATACATAGATGAGACATTGCAAAATAATTATGATGCCAATATCAAAGAGCTGTCTTGTATTTCTCAATCTTTTTGATCGTGCAGACCGTTAAAAAAATGACAAGCACTGGTGCGCGGACCATTGGTTGGTAAACACCGGTATAGACAGTAATGCAATTAAATGAAACAATTATTTTCGAATTAAAAAAATAAAAACTTAACAAAAAGTATAAGCATAAAAAAACAAGTGATTCCATTCAAGAAAACACGCTATGTTAAATTATATTTACAATTAAATAATAATAATAATATATTGTTGATATTTGTTTGCATTTTTCAAAAATATCTATGGAGTATTATTAAATTCAAATAACAAGTACCGTCTCGATTTTCAGTTCCTCTCTGCTTAGCCTGCAACCATTTTTCCAGATCGCAATCATAATCGTCTTTATCCAAGCTGTACTTCACCAGAGAAGACTTTCTATGCTTATTGCTATATACGTCATCTTCCTCGTGTAAGACTCTATCAACCGAATACATTGCCCTAATTAAACGATGCACTGAATCGGCGACAAAATAACTCACTCGATAGCCAAATATAAACAGCTAAAACAAAAACAATGCAATCTTTCACTGAAGGTCAGCGCAATCAAATTCAGAACAAACGTTTCTATCACTAAAACGTAAAATAATTGCAAGAAGCACACGCAATATTCATCTGCCAAATAATATCCGGGAATGTGTTATTTACTTTATTTGAAAATGCATATTTTCAATTTTGGAATTTTCGAGCGCGTTTCTAAATATACACACTTTTAAAAGTTCGTTTTATATGTCATATCACAAAGGTACACTCGATGAACTCGTGCACAGGTAAAGTTCTATTTTAAGAAAAAGTTTTTACTGTTTATTTTTTTTCTGGCAAAAAAAAACAGCTGTGTTTAAATAGCGCGTTGTTTATTATCTATTTTCAAATTTGGAAACGATCTCTTGTCAGATGCAAAGAAAGTGTGTGGAACGAATCATTAGATGACCCACACTGAACGCATGCGTTCGGCGACTGAGGTTCCAGTAAACAGCGTACGGTACGTATAAATCCGAGAGCCGCACAGCCGTAGACGATAGAATACATTAATAATTTTCCTCTCAGTATTTCAGACGTCGATTCATTCCACTAACAGCGCATTTATTAAAATCATGACGATGAAAAATAAGCATTTTCAATTTACGTATACTCGAAGTGGACTGGATTAATTCAATGAATGTATGAGTTGGAATTTTCCAGTGATGAGATATAAATATAAAGTAAACTATAAATATTTTGTTTTATAAATATGTTATGTGTCAGTAGTCGAATATGCTGAAATTAACATTTTTTTATACTTACAGTCAAACTGCAGTTTAGAAGTTTAATTCCAAGCTACAGTGATTGGTTTAGTATTTTTTATCTTAGCTGGTGATAAAAATATCTTGCTGCTCATCGGCGCCGCAGTAATTCAATTAAACACAAGCGTTAAATAATAATAAAAAAATACTTAGTCATAACGTTTGTTTACTCTAAAAAATCTCATTTTAACTTGTATATTTGGCAACAGAGGTCATTCGTTGCTCCCTCGATTACAATAAGTCTGGTTAATTATTTTCGACATTCAAAATTACAAGGTCGTTTTCAAAGTAACTACTAGAACAAGTCAAAATCGTGATGTAATTAGCAATGATGGAGTAATTTTGTAATAAAAGACTAAAATCACCACAATCCACTTAAACCGTTTAAATTGGCTATTAGAGGGCAGTACGAATTAGGTCGATGACTTTTTGGATACTTGTGATGAAGATTATCGCAATAAACTATCTAAACAAAGACAAAATAGCACGCTTGATAAGAATTTTGTCTTTGACTGACTAATTCTCTGCCACCTTACAATAAACAATATTTATTTAACATTATGGTTAATTCATATGTGTATATATAATATAAATAAATTGTACATAATGTGTACATAAATATGCATGATTAGTGAAGAAATCAAGAGTAGGCCGATGGTAGCACTTACCGACCACCGTGATCATGCTACGATCGGTCGAAAACTTAAACGCATCTTGTATTTATATTTGTGACTTGTTTCGCATTCATTGCTTTAAATTCTTGCTGTTAGACTGCTTTCTGTTAAGGGTAATAGAATTACTTCATCCTCATCTGATCGAACAATCATTTTATTTTTTTAATCATTTTAACTGATTATTTCTTTTATATAAATTTTATACAGTAAAATTTTGCTTCCACATCAATTTCATAACTCATATACAAACAGCTTCATCAATAAAAACACTATCTCACCAAAACAAACTTCATACTATCGTTACTAACGTATAAACCTGGTTCATTTTCATCTCCATTTCCATAGATGGCCATTTAACCTTTAATCGTACTATTTTTAAAAACTATGTAACTAAAAGTTATCCTTGACATACTCTACTAAAAAACTCTTTTTGTCGTTCATAACAACAAAATTGTCAACTACAATTAAATACGACTATTGAACCTTTCATTTCAATAATGTACTATTGTTTAGCATAGGTGTTTTTCTTATCTACTTTTAAAAAATATTGATTTGCTTCAATATAATTTAGTTGTCTCAAAGCAAAATTTAATCGGCGATTACAGTGTTTACACTTAAAATGGCAATGTCAAATTCTATTCAAACATTTTATTTTGCAAGTATTATATGTATATAAATATTATGAGATGTCATAACGCGTACATAGTTCAAGGCGAAATGGCGATAAATATTATATTATACAACGTTTAATTCTGGCTTGAATAAAACATCGCAAGCAACAATTTTTATTATTATGTAATACTCTTTTTCAGCATGAAAAAAAGCCATTTTACGGGATAATTAAATGAAAATCGCCAATGATTCTCAGTTGTTTTGGATATAAAAATGTGTCCCTATTTGTGAAGTGGAACAACTTTCGTTATAAAAATCTTTTTGTGCAGCGGTCACTAACCTTTCGCACCCTACGAACCCTAAATTCAAAATTTTGAATCACGCAGACCACTAGCACGTATTTCTAAGTTTTAGCCACCAGAAAAATAAACACATTCCATTTTTGCACTCGTCTGCTTTAAATTTAAGATATCGACTAAAAGTGCTTGATATTTTAATATCAAATTTTAATTCTTGAAATTTTGTAAGATTCCACATTTTGTGTCACTAACAACCCGTGTTTCGCTTTTCAGCATCTACATTGCAATAATGTAATAGAACACAGAGGTGATTTTATAGTGTGTATAAAATATAATTAACTACATAACTAAATACATCCGATTCTTTTTACGCGATGTTGGTTCTAGAAAGTGGCGCGTATAAAAAAATCGCGTACAAAAACCTTTTAATTCACTGCTATTACTGTCACAATTTGCAAATATAATTGATAGCGATTTTTTAATCACTAGCACGCCAGCGACTAACCGGTGAGTCCACGTGTGTATCACAAATCCGGTCGGTTTTTTTCTGGGTAACATTGCAAGAATCCACCCATTAAATTCGAAATCGCTGTCGTGGGACGCTAGATAGAATATTTCGCGGTGGCAGCTAAGTGGTTAAACGAATGTATTGCATATTGCTCGGTATCATTCGATAAAATGCTGTTTGTTCTAGATTTTTAACCTAAGTCAATTATTGTATTTATCTAAGTCACCATTTCTACTATATTATTTTTAAACACGTAATAACTAGTAAATCTTGTAAAATCAAAATCACAGAAAAAACCGCGTAAAAAGAGATCTGGGTTGAATTATTTTCAAATATAATATATACAATCAACGAAATAAGACTCTATAAGTATAACAAGTCCAATTGCACTTGCGAAAAGTTCATCAACCTTATTATAAAAAAGAAACGATATCATATTTCAATACGTGATCAATTAATAAACAGTTTTCATTTTAATGAACATCATATAAGGAACAGCTGTGGTATGTGGACCATTGTAACAAATTAAGTTTTAAATTACTATAGATCTGTCAGCTAATTTCAAAAAGAGCGTCTCAATAAACAATTTTCTAGTAGAAAAATATCATATAGGAAATAATGGATGACTGTCTTTCATAACCGAACGTTTTTCAGTTAAAAAACCATTATGTATTTTGTTTAGTAAATAATCCATAATTTTCATGAATAAATCAAAAATTAATGTTATATATTCGCGAATATTTTGTTATATAAGTAATGCCCCATCACAATTATCGCCTTACGAATATAGCAAAAAGTAACATATGTTTTTTTATATACGCTTGAATAAAAATAGTCAAAAAAATCAACTGCAAAAACAATTATGTCGTTTGATATAAAGGCCATTAATCAGTAATTTTCCTAGCGGGCAAAGCATCCATGCCAAGATGTTTGTCAAGATTGCAAACGAAACACATCGAAAAATCTTACGCACATAAACAATTTTAAGAAAAATTGCCCAGTCGAAAGACGGTTGATATATATTGCATAGAGCAATTCCAATAAATTGGATTATTTTAGTAGAAATAATTTATTTATACTCTGCAAAAAGTGCAAAAAACAGATTGAAGCGCCAAAACGGCAGAGTTGGGAAATTGTAAGAAAGCACTGTGTGACGCAACGTTATTAAAACTCTAACGGCTAATTATTATTGTGATAAAACTATCAAAAATATGTGAATTTACTCCAAATGATGACTTCGAATAATTAATATCATATTTCAGTGGATTCATACTAGTATTTGGCAAAAAAATCCAGTGCAAAAAGATATTTCCAAATACAAAATACGCAAAATCTAACGTATTTAAATTATGAAATATTTGTTATTAAAAAATAGCAAAGAGAGCCGCATTTAAAAAATGATCATAAGGCATATAATATTGTTACTACGTTCATTTGTTTTAATAAACTGGTCAACATCTGTTTTATAAATATCTTTAACTTTGCTTTTGGTCCGTTTATGAAAAAGAGGTGTCCTTTTTATAAAAAGAAACGTTTAAGAATCACTATTTTTGAAGATAATATGTATAGTTATATATACATGGTGTTCTCTGGGAAGGTTTATTATTTTTTTGATCTCCATTTTGTAAAACATGAATTTTGATAGTTTATATTTGGCAGTCGTGAAATATATACGTAGCAATCTATTATATTATGAAAAAATGTTGGATTAGTTAGAAAAAGTTTTTTGATTGTAATGTGTCATTAAAATCAGTGGCGGACTCGGATTGAATATATTGCTTGCCATGAGTCAAAGAGGCACACCTGACAAGCGCAAAAATAAATTTGTCCCTAGGTAAAAAATCTTTCCATCACGTTTTAACGCATCCATAATTTTACTTAGGGCCTATATTTTATATAAAGCGGGGCCTATTTGCCATTATTCAAAAAGCCATGTATGGCCAGTCCGCCACTTCGTTATCGTAAAGATTGATGTTATTTACACTAAACACCAGAATCGGATTCCTGGGGTTTGGTTTGTTCCCCAGAAGTCGATAAAACTTCACTTTCAGCCAATATATACAATCGAACTACTGACACATCTGAATCCTCTTAAAATATTTCAAGAAGGTGATGACAATTAGTCCCCATGATGATCAGATTTTAAATGTTGTAATAAGACCCCGTAATTATAAAGGTATCAGAGCGGAAATTGTCTAACATTAATCGGCGTTTAAACATTTTTTTATTTTACAGAATTTCATAAAAAAATAAACTATTTAAATAACAAATCCACACTTCTCACGATCAACGAAACCGGTCCTGGTATTAAAGATATAAAATTGGGGGAAAAGTAGTAGGTAGTTTCTGTTATTTATCAATGCTGACTATCCATGAAGAAGTGAAAGTTAGCACCTTAAAAACGAAAAATAAACCAGTAAATCTTCCTGCGAAGACCCTGTACCAAAAACAAAACACGCAAAATGAAACCATAAAGAATGACTGTGCTGATACGTTTGCCAAGTTTTCACCTGGTACTGTCAACTTATGGCGCCACATTTAAGAACTTGTTGCCAGGAACAATTCTACGCGTTTGCAAATAATAATAATCATAGATAACAGGAGAATTGATGTTGCGCGTAATTTTCAAAAAACCAGTTGCGACAACTTGTTGTCGACTATTTAAAATTTACGACCTTATAAATTGCAAACTGGTTTACAAATACTTAAAAATAATTAAAATTAAATGCATATATAAAATTAATCGTCTGAAGTAACAATGTACAGAGTGTTGATTTACTATTCAAATATGTCCCATCTCACTGTTAACATTATTATGGATTTAACATATTATGATACAATTTAACAGATTTATTTTTAAGCGTATACCACTCGACTAAATGTGTCTCTGAAATGAGGGGATATACCGGTATTATATATATATAGAATACGCGCACCAGTATTATATGATTTTTCAATTACATAAAAGTTTATATTTTTCCAAAATTCAAATATGTTAATTAAATAACTGCTGCGCGGCCGCGCACGCACACTGATCAAAGGGAACATTACACTCAGTGACTGAGTCGTAAGGTTACATAATGACAATAAAAAAAATACATTGGAAGAAACGAATTTTATTTAATTATACAATATATTGGTTACATTCTGTTTCTGAAATAATACAATGTTAAAATATAAAAAGTTTGTGTTGTTTATTTGAAAACATGTGTCCTTCAAAACGCTTTATAAAATTGCCACGAAAATTTCAAATTTCGAATATATTTTTTCTTTATTCGACGTTCCAAACTGAATCTGACGTTTACGATATATTCCATTTTAAATATTCTTTAAGCTTCGCTTGGTCGTATGATTTGCGGCTGCTGCTGGCATAGCAACTGAATGTATGTCTGCTAAAAATAGTTCACCTAGTAAGTTGGCCGGTATATTGAGCACGCTGAAGACGGTACTTACCGTGGATAAAAACATTGTTAAGATGCCAGCAAAAGGTTATTAGACTTGACTAGACGGACCTTTTTGACTTATCAAGTGACAGCGCCAATAGTGCTAATTTAGATTCGGTACATTGTTGTAAAACACATAATCCAAACAACTACATACAGATATAATTATTCATTTCCAGCGTTGCCAGATCATGAAAAATTCCCTATATTGTGAAAAATTTTGAATTTCTAACCGGATGTTCGAAAAGAAAATACAGTAGAGCACCGATATATCGTTCTCAATTTAATAAGGCATGATATTTAATTTAATTTAAATATCATGCCTTTCCATCAAGAAGTAACAGTTAACGCCTCAAAAGTGATAACAATTCGCGTATAAAGCAAATTTCAATAATATTATACTTAAAATATCTTTTAAGAAAAATATACATTTAGAAAATAGAACAAACAACAATAATAAAAAATAAAGACAGTCAAAAAATAAAAACAATAATATATATTGAATTGAAAAAGTCAACCCATCGACACGATGTTTTAA
Source organism: Himalopsyche japonica (assembly GCA_028555115.1). NCBI lineage: Eukaryota > Metazoa > Arthropoda > Insecta > Trichoptera > Rhyacophilidae > Himalopsyche > Himalopsyche japonica. Next base: position 3,129,254 of record JAHFWJ010000483.1, read on the forward strand.
TCAGCCTAATAGCCTTACAAATTGACGACTCTTTTGAACAACAGCAATCAGTATAAAAAATACGACAATTTTTACGTATTATCCTCTTCTATTGAAAGAAATAATATTGATAAAAATAACATCTCAGATTCGATGAGAAAACGAACATACGCTTCGATAACCAGGCAAACATTAGCTCTTTGTTCATTAATAATTATTAGAACATACATGATTTGCCTTTGATGTTTGATGAAATGAATGTGTACACATAAATAAATGTCAACACGTGTATTTATTTTACAGATTAAACGAAATATTTACCTGGATCGTCAAAGAAAGAGTCGACGACTAGGTGTAGTGCTCTAGTACCCGGAGCATCCGTCAAGTCAGTCACACCCCTTTGCGCCATTATTATTCAAACACTTTTGTTAGTTTCTACTTATATTGCTCGATAAACACTTCAATTAAAGTATGTCAACCTAGTAATGAAATGGCAACACAGTTCGAATTTTGAACATAGAATTTATTTTAATGCTCAATAAATTGTAACATGGTGAAAAAATAGCAATGTATTTTAGCTCTACTATTTTTTTATAAGATATAGTTGATAGCTATTTCAGCTTACACCATCGTCAGAACTATGTTTAAACGTACATTTGCTTATCTATATATCGCTGTGTAGAAAAGGTACACAATATATCTTCTCTTCTGTTTTAACGACCTAGATTATTTCCTGCTAGCAATAAAACTAAAAAAAATTAAATTATGTACATGAAACTAAACAAGCGGCAATTTCAATAAGCTTAAATATTGGACGGAGATGGTTTATTACGGGAAGGCAATAGCCCCTCGCAATGGTCTGAGGAGCGGCGACCGACTTATTTGTTTGTTCATTTAAATTTTAAATACAATAAGGAAATAAGCTAGGTCGTTAAAACAGAAGAGAAGATGTGTTGTGTACCTTTTCTACACAGCTATATATATTATAGATAAGCAAATGTACGTTTAAACATAGTTCTGACGATGGCGTGAGCCGAAATAGCTATCAACTATATATTATAAAAAAATTGTAGAACTAGAATACATTGCTATTTTTCGCCGTGTTATAATGGCGTCTACCAAGTAAACGTCAATTCAATCAATCAATCAATCAATTAATTGTTTTGATGTACACACTGCATGCAGTACTATAGTTTCTGTCTTATAAAAATGTTAAACAACATAAATTTACTTTAATTTTAAAGTTTCGCGACTGTCATAATTCGATTCTATCAAACTGTTTACTTTTATGCGTATGTTTTTTTACAGGTAAAAAAAAATAATTTTGAAAGCATGCCAACGTTTTACATCCGCTGTAAATATAAAGTTTAGGCAAATAAAGAATATTCGTGAAAGGAACTGTCAATTCGATGTTTATTCAATTGAAAAAAAAACACATCGAACCCTCTTTTCTCCTCTCAACGTCTTTCCTGCCGAGGTGTCAAACACGATTTAACCTTTACCGACAAAAAACTAAAGAATAAATAAATCAATGATTTCATAAAAATAGATTTTTTCAACATGAGAATTCCGCGATTTTTGATAACATCACGTTCTGTTTTACTGATACTGTTTTTTTTTTTGTTGAGGAACATACTTCTGAGGAGAAGTATGAAACCAACATGGACGTGAATTGGAGAGAACTTTAACTATGTCGCGATGTCGACATATTCCACGAGGACGACAGTGAAGTTTTTCAGAAACAAATACTGGGTGTTGATTTATTTGTCATTAAAATGTAGAATTACTTAGTAATAGACTACGCGGAATTGTATTATAAAAAATATATATATTTTTAGTCAAGTGTAAAATATATTTAAACACCTGTGTTCTACATTTCATGCTATTATTAAAAAATGAAAGCGATTATTTACGCCTGTATTTGCCATGTTCCATATCATTTCATAGTATGTGGATATGAATTTATTTATTTAATGTTTTGGCAGGTATCCAGAAGTTGGCGACACTGAATTTAGAAAGCAGTATTTTTAGAAGTCATAACCCACACTATTCTTGATAATATGTCTTATTCCAGCAATAAATAAAGCTCTTTAGTGTATTCAGACTGCACGAATTAGGGGAAAAAATATTTTTGTAGCCATGAAAATTTAAGCGTGTTATTTCTCTTCAAAATGGTGCCAAGATTGCTGAGGTATTTCTAGAAATGGCGGTTTTTCCAGATACAAAGTGATTTGACCGTTCGAGTCGGTTTCAATAGTAAGTTTTCATAAAAATCTGTCGACGGAATGCATTTGCACCCGAACAAACTGTCAAATATGGTGTAAAGAAATTATGGGAATAATTGTCATGTAAAACGATGAAAACCTCAGGTAGTCGATAACTGATGAAGTATTATATATATATATATATTCAATATTTTTTATGAAGTTGAACTAAAATTTTAATGTTGCCATTACAAAAAAGTATTCACAAAAATTCCGTTCCATTCAAATATTAAAATGTTGAATTTCAAACGACTAAATAGATGGCAAAAGTGTATAAACTATTTATTTATATGTTGATGTTTGTACCCATCTCCTATCATATCTATGAAATCACGTTATCACTTATAATACATGACAAACATTTGAGATTTCCTTGTAGAGTCGTGAGATTGATAAGCTCACGAAAGAACACTGCCATAATTGAAATATTAATTATAAAAATGTTTTAAATTGCGATTATAATTCAGGATGCTGATCGCATATCAACAACGAGCCGTAAACTTTTGCAATGCAATACGTCAATTAGTCTTGCATTTTGACATAGCAGCAACATTCAAATAATTCCTAGCGTTCTATAGAAAGCCGATAGATTTTAAATTGCAGAAGATCACACATTATTTTTAGCAGGACACATTTTTTATTCACAACGCAGTGTGTACAACTATCCTTGCCGTTATTCCTCGGATTAACATACCAGTAACCTGGTAAAAATGAAACACAACTCAAGTAATTGCGATGTAAGAAAAATTTACCGCAGAAATAGAAATTCGATAAGGAAGGAAATTATAATTACAAAAACATGAAATAATAAGCCAAAAATCTTCGATAGTTACGACATTGAAGTTAGCCGAAATAACCGTCGACGACCATACTCAAAAAATTGTAGAGGTATGTGTATTATTACAATGGAGATCTATCAAGTAAATGCAAATTCGTTAAATATAAGATTTATCGTTAGGAATGATTTGTATTAAAAAAAATCGTATTTGGTTTGACGTTTGACAAAAAAACGATTAAAGCTGAAAGTCAAAATTTTCAAATAAGCGCAAGTGAGTCATCTAATTCTAGAGCAGTGGTTCTCATGCGCCGTCACCAACAACTTTATAATAAATTGAAAAAAAACGTGTTTTTTTTAATTGATTTGAACCGGTGCGGCTACGAAACATTCCCATACAACAGCTGATGTTTATAATGCGGCCACATCAAAAGTTTACTCTTCAACACTGCCCTAGAGCATTTTGTTGTTTTATGAAGCAAAATGAATATGAATTATTAACTATTTTAAAAAGGTATAATAATTTTATGGTGTATTTAACGTTGATTATGATATTATTGTGTTTAGTTTATTGTTTCAGTATATTTTCCTATTTTTGTTTATCCTGACCATGTCAAAAACGTGTCCCTGGCGATCTACTCTACAATTACAATCATATACCAAAAATACGTAACTACTATTAATCTTAAATAAACAATTAAGTTACTACGGGTTCTCTTTTGAGAAAAACATTTATTTTTGTTGGTAACACTTTTTGAATTTGAATTTAATAATATTCGATATTTAAAAATGATATTTTTTATTCAGGTACGACTATTCCATTTTTAAATAACAAAATTGTCTTGGCCCGTATCGCAGCAAAAAAGATATCTATTAGCTTAAAGATATGAATGTTGACTTCATTGTTGATGGTTATGTATATCATAAGACATATGTGCATTTTGACATTGGATATGTGTTAATAAATGAATGTAAAGAAAGCACATTCAGAAAATAATGTTGTATTTCAACATTTAAAATGAGGCGCATTCAAATTAGTGAAAAATTATTTCTGTTCTTTTTTTAAATTAATTATTTTGAAAATAAATTCGCAGTTTTCAAGCGATAGTACTGGTCTTAAATAGACACAGGGTAGAGAGTTTGCGGCATTATTTGTTATTGCTTGTAAATATATTTTTAAAAAACGAAAATATCTTGATTTCGGTTGTTCAGCATCAATATGACAATGATTCACACGCCTGATTATTATATTTTATAGGTTAAATAAAAATAAAGAAATGAAAATGTTTAACATACTTATTTCATATACGGTAAAATGTTAAATGTATCAGAAAAAATCCCGCTGACAAGAGACCGAGAATGTTATATCATAGATAGCAGGAGAAACTATTGCGCAGCGAAAAGAGAGGCATTTGAAGGCGATCAATGCCATAGTTTTATATTCATAATTTATGAAATCGACTGAAAGTGCTTGATGGAATTTCAAAATCAAATTTGAATTATTGAAACTTTGTACTATTCCACATATTTTGTCATTAACGATCCGGGTTTTGCCTTTCGGCATCTTCGGGTATTTTATCACACGAATGCGACAGGCTTGGCAGATATGGAATCGCACAATGTTTCAACGATTCAAAATTAGTGTTTGTTTATTATTCTTTATTATAAAAAATAAAAATAACTTCTAAAATGAAAACAGAACAACTTGGCGACTTGAAATAATGACTGAAGAGAATAAAAATAAACTTGTTGTATAATGCGTAACAAATTATTAGTACTTTGAGTTAGAACATTGTGTACGTGATGGGGCATTCATAAAGTTTGAAAAGCAAAATGAGAATTCATATGTAACGTAGCTTCGACGAATTTACTTTGCGGCTGCGATTGAACAATAAGGTGACAAATAGTAATAGATTGACAGAAACGCTATGAATTCTATCGAGGTAACTAGACATGCTGGCTGTACTATAATTTCCAGTATAAATCATTAACTATTGAAATACACATATTGCGTAGTATTTCGACAATCAGTCGAAATTGCTAGCATTCTAAGCATGAAATGTTATTCCAAATTCAAACAGTTTGACAGCTCCGCTCTAACTACGACAATATTTACTACAGTTTCAGTTCTATAAATAGTTCAAGAGGCAACGGCATCTTGTCGCGTGTATGAAATGTTATGTAATGAAAATTACTTTAAAACTAATAAATAAGCATTATATATTTATTAATAAAGCGATGGTTATATTATAAAATAAACTAAGAAAATTCACATGGTTATAAAACAAACAAACAAACAGTATGGCTCTTATTTCAGTTTGACAGAATCGATTGATTTTTGAATTTAGAACACAAATACGAGCACGAAACTTCAGTGAAGCTTTTGAGAACGTTGTCCATAGACAATAATAAAAATATAACTAATGTTGCGAATCATTTCGTTGACAGGTGATGTTAGACATTCACGTTTCAAGTCAGTCTTAACCTGTTGATTGGTTTCAGGTATCACGCACAAGCCGTCACGCGATTTCTGGTAAAGGTACACATATAGGGATTGTTTAGATTGCGAAAAACGTGAGAGTTGAACAATGAAAGATCGGAGAATCGAACAATCGCGTCTGTATCCCTATTGTCGACTGAGAGAAGCGAGTAGCCAGTCGTTGGATTTGTGGCGGGTCTGTTTTTCACGTATCGCTGCCTGGCACGGGACTTGACTTTCGCGTGATTAGCAAATTTTGTTGTATTAGCGACCATTCAACTATGACAACGTTTTGTACTTTTGATATTTTTCGACATATTTAGGCAGAAATGTATAAAAAAAACCACTAACAAAGAATATCATAGACAAGGGCAAGGTTGCATGATTTATATTGAATATAAACACACTTCAGTTCGGTAAGTATAATATAATATAATTGCTCGCGAACACAATTTGCTGTATAAACTTTTACTTAGGACTACACGATAACAATTACATTCATCAGAGATCGTCAACCATGATGTGAATTAAAAATGCGTTTTATATAAATTTAAAATTTGTCAAAAATATCAAACGATATTGTTTCCTTACCGTAAACAATAAACCGCATATAACATACGAATATTTACCCACAATTATCAATAAATTGTTATTAATTTTCCATAATGCCGGAAATATATTTACTGTTATTTAAAAACAAATTGAGCTGAATTAAATATATATTTATTATTATTATTATTTTAAAATACATAACTTAATCGCTTTTCGGAATCGGCTTTCTATAATTTTTCGACGAACATCATGAATTGACTGACAATCTGTCCTCGATTATATAACATTTTAAAATGACATTACCCATTGCAAACAATATTTTTTTTATATAGAAATGATATGTATATATTTTACAACTAAAGTGTATTTAAAGCAAAAATATATTTTTATAGACGTTTCAGTGAAAGCATATCCCAGGGTACTATCTTTATAGAATTTGTTCAGAACTTTCGTTATAACCATAGACAATATTAAAATAACGTCGTCGACAGGTTTCCTCCTTTTACGCTGTATGAATTGGCTAATCGTATTTTCAATCGAAACGTACTTTCGCTGTAAATATGATGTATACGTTTCTACAATATAATATTTCTTCATTCAGATCGATTTGATAACTGCGTTGAATTCGTAAAAAATATTTCCAGTGAATTCACAAACACAAATAATATAAATGTGATGGAATTGAATTTTAAAATATCATAACGAAGCGGGAATTGCGGACACTGCAGCTTGGCGACCTAACAACATCTCTGCAACTACCCTCTCAAGCAAGTACGTTTTGTTGAGCTCTTGAAAGGGGTTTCTTTCTCCGAGGTCAAGGGTGCTTTATCCCCGAGGAGCCTGCAGTCATTTTTGGGACACAAGATGAGTTCGTTGGGGGAAAATTTTATGGAATTGTCATTCCCTGTGTACTTCATGACTTGTTTGGTTATTCAGACACTTTGGTATTTAAAAAAAAAACCGGCGAGTATCTTATTTTTTACTGACCATTTTTTTTTTTAATAATGATCAAGACCGGTTTTGCAATAAAAACGTTATTTATTTATTCAGTACACATACATTACGAAAATTGCAAAATATAAGTTTATTGCTTCTGCAATGTATATGTTTTATAAAAGGTAACATTGGAAATTAAAATAAAAGATAACCAGTCAAGAACAAGAGGAAGTCAACTAAAGCTCCAACACAAGTTGTGGCAAGATCAACTTTAATAACTTAGAAAATACCATTCGCTTGAACTCACTCTCGTCCACATTTAATAAGGTCAACATCCAAAGTTATATTGTTGAACACGGTTAATGCTCTTTTCATTGGCAGATTGGTTCTACACTTTAGACTCTATAGAACATAGTTTTTCAAACGGCGGTCCGCGGAGATTTTTGGGTGAGCCGAAACAATCGAATTTTATGCTGAATTTTATTGGTTTTTAAATCATGTTTTTTTGTTACTGTCTGTTTTAATATACTTAAATATTGTTTATCAGCATACCGTGTTGCAAAATTAATTATTTTGAATAAAAAATCAATTATATAAATATTTATTATTTTATTCCAATGTTGAAAACGTTTTTGGTTTTTTTTGGTCTGCAGATGTAATAAGGTTGAGAAATTATGCTTTAGATAGTAACAAACGATTCGTGTCCACGATTTCTTAAAAACGTATTGGGTAAATACAATTTGACATCATTAAAGATGACAGAATACTCATTTTGGCCTCGTATAAGTCGAAAGAAATACGTGGCGAGGTACAACTGTCTTCGTATTTTCAAACTATTAAAATTTAACATGTCTAAAAGAATCAGTTGTTTAAAGCCAGGAGTTGAAAGTTAATACTAACCATATATACAAAACAATTTTTAAAATTATTAATTCAACACTGTACGGTCCGCGGACGCCACATTGTCGTCATTTTAGAGACAAACGTTACAATCCGGAAACGCACAATGTGGCGTCTTCGGATACGTGCAGCCATACTACCGAAAATTAGTATGAATTTTAATTCTTACTTTCAAAATTTATCGATAGATGGATGAAGAATATACATGAGGTCTAAAATCAAAATAGTAATAAACTATTTCGGTGTAGTTATTTAGCGAAAATGTGCGGACCATAAAGTATTCATATGAATGATATTGTTTTAATTTGTATTGCATCAGTTGACATTGCTTGCGATGAGCGAAACCGGTTCAGTTGTTTTTATTTACAAAGTTGTTAAAATATTTGTTAAACTTGTGTTTTATTCAGTACTGTAAAGTCGGAGTCGTGTTATTTTTATATATTTTACGACTCCATAGCTCTCGAAACTTTCCACATAATAATGAAAGAAAATTAAAATGTTCATTTTATATTGAATAAGATCTTCATTTTGTAATTAAATTCGGATTGCAAAAGGTCGAAATTTTTATGCAAAAGTTATATATTTAATAGGATATTCATTATTGTCTGCGAGTGAAAATCGATACGACAATTTTACGTCTTCCGCGTGTCGGAAAACTCAATTCGTAGATAATATACACACCCCACCATACATGTTATTTACCAGATAAAAATAGTCACGGAATATTTTCGTTTCATATGCAAAACTAAAAATATACTTATTGACGATTTCCACGACTTGGCGTCTGGAAAATTACTCTAATGTGGTTTGAAGTTAAATAAAACGTTTCCACGCAAAAAGTGTACTTAAATTATATGTCAAACAAGCGGCATTAAAAGAGGTGAACATTTGAGTACTTAGCTAACGTCATTATAGATACGGTTGTAGATGTTGCGGTTCCCGCCACTGTCAGGTAGGCAATACTAACTGTCTATTATTAAAATTAATTTTAAGCTTATCTTTATATTCTGTATAAGAAGAGATAGACAAAATATCATCTCAATTATTCTGGCAACATAACATAATCTTTTAAGCCAGGGCTGTAGAATCACCTTTCTATTTATGTACATTAATTCAATGATCAACCAACAATCCGGCAAATCGTTCATTGAGATATTTTTCAAAATAGTCTATTCGAAAAAATAGTCAAAGTCGCTCGTTTTTCACACCTGTCATAGCATCGCGACTTTACGACTCAGACTCTACGGTCTTGCTTTAAATGACCAAACGGACTTTATTTTTGCGCATAACCATTGAATTTCAACGCATTTATTAACGCACTACTTATTTAATTTCTTTGAACAACTCAACGTACAATTGCACATTTAAATAAAACATAATGGTTGAAGTCGATGTATTGTCTACTTCTACTTATCGTTTGAAGAAGTCGAAATAGCTATCAAACACTGTATTTGTTTTTTTTATAGTTAACCAGCTAACAAGTCGCGAGTTGCCGCGATTATTGAGTAAGGCAATTTATTATGGTAACAAACAATCTAATTGTTAATTAGCGATAATAGTAGCAATATAGATAGTTTTTTTAGGGGTGGTTTGCCAGAAACATTCCCGGGAGTATACTTAAGAAATTCATGAAGTTTCATATCGATTGGACGGATTGTGTAGTAATGCATAAAGAATAAACAGACACACATACATTGATTTTTATATGGATAGATTACTTCCAATGTAGTTCTACAGTTTAATTGCCTATTGAATAGATAAATCCTAATATGATAAAATTGGTATAGTATTTTCTTTCAATAAGAATTTTATGAGATTTTTCATAGATATACATACGTTTACCTTTTTACGAATAATAAATTAGCTCATTCTTATAAAAACACGTCAGCAGACATTCCAGCATGGATGAGCGATTGTTTTCCATACCACTGTGATCTGTTTTGTTACCACTGAGAGTTTAGTTTAAGCCATATAATATCACATTACTTAAATGGTTTTCAAATGTATAATATTGTCGTTACCAAGTTAAGACTTCAAATGTTTTTTTAATTTATTATGGAGCACCTCAAAAGAAGATGTTTATTTATACAAGTGGTAATAGGCCAGCATTAAAGTTATGGCTTATATAAAGTTATATATTTTTTCAGGATCGCCTGGAGACGATAAGTCGAGATTCCCTAATATCTAAAATTATGCAGACAAAAATATTCCTCATAATTTTCCAAATGTTTCTCAACTCGTGAATATGAGAATATCTCAGACGTTTACAATTATTATGGCAATTAAGATGCTATCCATTCTCTCTAAGTGGTTCGTATAACTAACAGTGTGTTTAAATTAAGTCGCAATATCTAAAATATTTTGGCTTTTGAAATAATGATGACTGATACGAGAATATGTGTGGAATTTTCCGATCTTCTAAGTATAAAAGTTTTCCTGGAATATTCTTCATAACATTGTCATTTGCTCAGTCATTATCGGCTGGTTACTTTTGCAAAGTGACAGTATAAAGGCAAAATTAAGTTCACACGTGGCACAAAAACCGTTGTATAATTATTTTGAGCAGAAATCAAAATTAAATTTACACAACTAGGGTTGCCAGCCGTCCCGGATCGATCAGACTGTCCAAGATTTAGGTCGAATACCGGTTGTATACTAAAATTTCTCGAAATTTAGAAGAAAAAGCTAACAACGTCATCAATTTATATTAATGTAGCAAATACCGACAAAAATATAATTTTAGAGCTTTTAGTATTACCTTGAATAATAATATAGAAAAGGTATCAGGTTTGTTTAATAATTGAAATTGATTTTTTCACATATATTTTGTGCATAAATAACGTTTACTCGTAAGCTAGATTTGCGGTGTTATATAGTTTTTAGGTGAAGAATATTTTGAAATAAAACTTTTATTTTCACTTAAATAATTAAAATAAATTTCATGGCCACAGGACTGGCCGTGCGAACTATTTTGTAGAAATATCAAATGCGTATAATTTATGCCTATCCATCAATTCTACATCGAGATCATTGTCCCGGTATTGTCTTCTTAATATTGGCAACCCTAGACACAACATTGATCAAATTGAAGACTAATAAAATGATAATTTATTTACCCATTATTCAGTTTATTGAATAAGGCATCTAAAAAAGCCTATAAATGCGACAATAGAACAGCAATTTTAGTTCCAGGATAATCCCCGTCAATCCGAGAAGGTTGGCAACCTATGTGCAACAGATATTCCAACAATGAATATATCAAAAAATATTTCTTATTGTCGGTGTCAGCCAAACTTATGAAGACTATTAGGACGATATATTTTTTACCAAAAATTTATCTCACACACGAAATTTCTACACTGTTAACACCGTATACTTTTAAGTATAAACTATCAATATATTATATGTTACATTAGCAGTCAGGGGGTTAATCAAATTCATTCAGATTATTAGTAAATATGAATTATCAGTCTACATTTTAACCACAAATCACCTTTTACGCGAAACTTTAAACACGATATACTCTGTTTCGCCATACTGTAATTATCCGTCTCAATAGTTGAGACGTTAGCAGTTAGAGGGTTGAGCCGGTCACTGAAGTTTGGCGTGTGTTGCTACTCAATTCGGAAGTTATACAAATTTGTTATCGTATATGTTTTGACGATTTCAAACGTTTTGTCCTGACCACAAACCGCAGTAACTACTAAGCAAACGTAAACTCATTCAAACGGTATATCGTTTTCTGTTTATAGTGTTTGTAACAACTGCATTTCCGTTAAAACAAAATATACACTTCGATAAATCCAGCGGTTACTATGAGGAAATTTACTATAAATACTCAATAATAATAAAACTTATAATCTGAAGATTATTTGAGAGCCACATATCACGCGAAACACGTGTCCAACACAACTTGTCCACAAGTATTTTTTCAAAAATTCTAAAACCAAATCTTTAAATACGATTTGATACAGAATAATTAGGGATTGCACAATTTAAATTAAACTTCCGGTTTGGGTGTCAATAAACATGGCAACCCAATGTGATGTATCTGGAAGTTTAAGTGACTCATGCAAACGTCACGCAAGAACAATGTTAACATGAGTTGATGATTGAGTCCCGCATTTCAACCTAAGATATCTGATCACTTTTACACAATTTTAAGCAAAGGGGTATTAATATACACGGTATATTTGTCGATATCGAAAAACATGTCCTAAATGGATGTCAAGAAATGGTTAAAAACGTGGAACACAACAAATGAACTCTTGTCCCACGTGTATGGCGATGGGCCAAATGTGATTCATATTTCAAGTATGTAACATAACACCACGTCTGTGCAGTGCAAAATTATATGATATGTATAATCGTATATATATACAATGTTTATACGTGCATATGGCTAGTCATTGTTTAGATTAATTACTTAATTATAATCAGTATGAAGACCATGGGTTCCCAATGTAGCTCACGGATCGGATTCAATTTATTAGACTGCATGCATAGTAACGCCAACCAGTCCAAATGTTCACTTACGTCTTGTTCTAATTTAACAAATTATCTTTTTCATAAAGATATAAAACAAAATCTATATGCTTTTCTTTTTTTATAGTGTTCCCCTCTACAAAAACCCTGCCAGCAATGTGTTCACATTTGATGTTAATAAGTAGATTAAAAAACGGGAACCTTTAATGTAGACATTTGCACCTCCCCCCGTCCATTCGCTAATTACTCGAGAATTGCATTATTCTACGATGAGGTGGCTACCCCGCTGCATAAGTAAACAATAAAATAACATTATAATCCATTGTGGTAATGTGCGAGCCTATATTAATGCTTTTGAAATTAGATGCCAAGCAATTTAGTTACATATATAAAGCGATAAGTCATAATAAAATAAGTAATTCCGATGAGCATTCAGCGAGTAAATATGTCTCATAACGATAATATGCAATGTGGTGACAAGATTGCCGTGACATTAACGTCTAAAACAGTAATGGCATCCAAATTATTCTGTCGAGGAGTTATTAAGGCGTCCATTACGTCGCCATAAACGACTGGAAAAACTTCTATTCGACACGCAACTTCGCGTTTTTCGCCAAACATAGAATCTGCACTTCGCTATTTTTCACGCCCCCTCTAAAAGTGGAGTAGGCTACAATCACATCAATATGATAAAATTTCGTTTTTAGTTTAGCCGTTATGAAAATATATTTTGACGAAAAAATACGCTTACTTAGGGTCCTGGAATTTGATAATAAAATCAATTGTTAAAACCACCGTTTTGAAACGTTTTTCTAACTTGATGTACATTTAGATACAATGTTTATTACAAAGAACTCCGACGGCGTAATGATCTTATGAATTTTGGAGGTAATTTTATTCAGTCGTAAAATTGGTTCGTGATATTCATATGGTATAAATAAATAAAATACTTATAATTTTCAATCCCCGTCAATAACACATAAACACATCATTATTCACGTCGAATGCGACATAATCCGAAAAGTTATTTATTCACCAAAAACACTTGTTGAGATATTGTAAGTATTTCATAGAAAAAAAAGTAAACGTGAATTAAATTCATTGAATTAGCATTTACGTGATAGAACTTTGTTACGATGTGATTTAAATATCAAACTGTTAAATGCACAAATTTTCTAACAAAACTATGAAGGTTATCAGGACTACTAACAAACATAGGCTGGAAATAGTTGTTTTAATTTTAATATAACCACTTAGCTGACACCTGCTAGAAACGCCACTGCATTGCAATTACTTGAAGCATTCTATATGGATCGGTTAATCAATATCAAGTCTTCGAACATAGCCATAATAATCATAACCATTACATTCACTGGATTCATTTACAATTACTATCAAACGAATTTCAGCAATTAATTGAGGTGATGCCCAAAACAGCATTAACAATAAAGAAAAGAGTACTAATGAACTTAAACTACTTAGTAAATGATAATTAATCACTTTAATAGTAATAAAGTGTCATTAGTGTATATTGCAATGCAGGTAATCAAGTTTACCTGACCGATGTGATCATAGCACACACCCAAAACAAGAAGAAAATCGATCGCCGTAATGAAAGGAGTTCACACCGAAAAAAAAAAACAAATTCACATAGGTATAGGTCAATAAAAATGAGAGATTAATTTCATAATAAGTCAAAACCCATAGACAGGAATCTGTTTTCATTGTTCCATTTTTGAAACTTACCTGTTCTCTTGGAAGGAGCCCGGCTGGACCTGCTAGCTGTCGAGCTGTCACCGTCTCCTTCGACGTCGACATCAAAAGAAAATGGGAATCTTTCTGTGGATCCGACATAAGGTTCAGCCATTGTTAAATTCAACACTTTTATATACTATTCTCCGTTAGTGATGACGATTGACACTGTGTTTGTTATTGAGATAATCAGTTTAAGCTAGCGCCTTTGTAGCGGTTCTGCCAAACAGCTGATCAAAGAGAACACGCAATGTACGACAACATAGCGCCCAGCGTGTCAAACGACAGCCAGTTCTGCCAACGTCATGTGTTAAAAACACAACCCCTAAAGGACTAAGTGCCGCGTTTAATTTTAAAAAAATTGCGCAACTTTCGAAAATAGAACACTTAATTAGTCGAACATAAATCTCAGTATTTATTCGGCATACACAAAAATATTAAATTGCAATAACACATTACTTACTAAAAAGAATTTTATATTTCGAAAAATATTCGAATGGAAATAAACATAACATATGTAACAATACGTATGAGCGGTTAGCATTTTTTAAAAAGCAGTTAGACATTTTTTAATATTTTTGGTTGGGAAAGAATTTTTCTTGCCGTTTTGTGTAAATTAATGCATATTTAAATTAGTCACTGATCACATACTCACTGAATTTTTCGATATTGCTGACAAACATTACTGGATTTACCTACCGTTTTTTTTTTATTTGATACAACCATATTTTGAATGAATCATCAGTTTGTCTGATTCATTACATTTCAATCAATCTCTTAATGAATAGTGAAAATTTCACAGAGGAGACATCTTATTACAAAATAGATATTTTATTTTATACCTGTTATCCAATATTTTAACATTTTTGTTTTTTGTTCACATTCCAATAATCATTATTTTATATAAAATGAAGTTTAATTAAATAATAGCTAGCAAGTGTCGGGAGTGTCAAGTACATTAATCTTTCAGGCTCAACTTTCAGAGTGAGCATTTTTTTTTAGTAATTGAATTAAATATCTGATATTAATGTAAAAATGTGTCTATGAAAATCACTGGCTGTCACTAATTAATAAAGCATATCTAGTTAATTAATATCCAATGCCATTCATATATGACATCAAATCTTCAGAATTGGGGAAGGGGTCTTATGTAAAGGTTTAAATAGAAGAAAAAGATGACACATGTTTCTCAAATATTTACATCTTGAGATTACACATTTCCAGTTATTGTAAAATTGTGGGAATAGCAATTATTATTATTTATTATAATATTTACATTTTGAGATTATACATTTCCAGTTATTGTAAAATTGTGGGAATAGCAAGTATTATTATTTATTACATAATTATATGAAATGGATAACTATATCTTTACGCTTTTTTTGTTTATTTAAATATTTCAAATTGAAAATATGTGTAGAGCTATTTATCAAATTGATAACAGCTGTTTATATTCAGCTAAGAAATATGGTGAAATTATGACATAATCACATTGTTTTTTATTTTATCTATTTATAATGGCCTAATATCACACATAATTTCTTTGAAAATTTCAATCAAAAATATTATTTGGTTTATAAGTTGTGCCGATAGAGTTCATTGTTCAAGACCCCAGACACACAAGTGTTAAAATAGGATATCTCCTTGAGGCTTTTTTCTCTTGAGTAATTGTTTTGGACGCAATTAAAACTTCGTAATTAATTTTCTTCAAAATAAATGATTATCTTTGATTGCCATTTGCTATGCAAAATCAATCCATACAATGTCAATGCCATACTCTATCTGTATGCCCGTTAACCAGAAACTTTTATTCCAGATAATTCATTCAAGCACTGACATAAAATGATAATATCACTGCATATTACAGTATATTATTACTCAAAAATATAGGAGTGTTAAACGTACGAAAACATTCATGAACAAGTAAGATTCCTATATTAAAATATAGCTTTATTTGTGCCAATTATCTCCATCAGTAAAAAGCCAACACTACTATTATTCAATGTTAGATTATCTTTAACGTGACTCAGCAGGGAATAGGCTAATGTGTACATAAACATTACGGTGCCACACCATACCATTATTGCTTGTTGTAAAATGTTGATTCAAATAGAAAGAAAAGCAAATTTTGTGGAATAATCTTTGGATATTTTTTTTTTATTCAAAAGCTCAAGGAAAGTTTCTGAGAAAAATATCATTTCCAGTAGCCATAGTTAATAACTGAACTTCAAGCATGAAGGACTTTTGACAGGTATTTTACTTTAAAGTTTTTTGAATGCTAAGTTTATAACTTGAAAAAGCATTTTGAGGATATTGTAGGCAAAACTGATTCACTTTTCGATTGTATGTTTATTCTATCATATCGACTGAAGGTGCTTGATGGAACTTCAATATTAAATTTGAACTGTTGCAACTTTGTACAATTCCATATGTCTTATCACAAACGACCCGGGTTTCCTCCTTCGGCATCTTCAGGTATTCCATCGCACGGATGCAACAGAACTGATGAACATATGTTTATTCGATACAATTCAAAAGTATAAGCAATTGACAAACCAGGTTTAAATCAGACTTATTGACTGCTAACACCTTGACTGATTGTGTGTGTTAATATATAATACTCAAGCATATAAGAATAGTATTTTAGGTGTCAAAACTTTTAGGTACAATACAAGCTAATTTTCATATTAGAATGTAGCCTGATAACCTCCGTAAGTTTTTTTAATACCAACATTACACATTGAAATGATCTTAAACTATTCAACAGGAAAATGGTTGAAAACTGTTTTACAATCTATGGTTAGCAATAATGAATTTCATAATGCGGAAAGTGAAGAACATGTCATTTAATTTCATTTTAATCAAATTTAAACACATATTTGTAGAGGAAGCTAGACCTCGTGCATATAGCTATATAATTCCAGGAGGCAATGCATTTTCTTTTTCATCTAAATTATCAATTATTGTTGATATATTACTTATTCATTCCCACAAGGTACAGTGTAGATATATAACTATTAATAATAAAATATATTCACATAGCACAAAGATTTATCCACTAATATTATATGCAGAACAATAAGGTATTCTTAACAACTATGTTTTATCAGTCACACCGTACTGTGAATAGCTCAATATATAAAGATGAAAAATCGAGTCAAAATATCAAAAATAAACATTTCAATACGATCATCAGTGTGATAAATATTGACAGAATGGTTTATTCTAGCTTGACTTTACTAAATATATGGTTAGACATATTTTTATTTTTGACAATAACAAGACTTCCTTACTTCTTCCTACTTTCTTAAATTAAATAAACTATTACTCATATTTATTTGTGTATGTGCTCTGACTGTGACAAAATGTAATAAAATTAGCTGGTCTTAATATCACACTTTCTACCCAAACCTAACTTGAAGCACAGATTTTTTTTTCTCAGGTAGAAAAAAGCCTGATCTTCTTGAATTTACAGTTCAATACAATTTCTTATAATACTGGATATAATATAGGTCATTAAAATTTATTTTTAGCAAACCAATATTTAGATTACTTGTCACATCTGTAGCACATGACCTATAAAATGGTTGAAATATTTTTTGCTTGAAAAATAAATTTCATATGCAGTTTCTACCCGTTTAAGCCCAGTCTGTAACAGTATCTAACATAGACCCTATCAGATATCTCTCAGTTTTTGGATGTGTTTGAGGTCTACGGTCTGACAGTATAAGCTTTTCTCTGGTGATGAAATGTTGTGGTTTCAAGTGCCGACAAGGACAATATCAAGTTTAAGTTTTTTGACGCAATGGCATTACCTAGAATACCAACATATAAAAATAATAAGTTTATGAATAAACCTGACAATTTGAATTGTGCTACTTGAGTAGAATATTAGAATATTAAAAATATTAATTATGGAACGAGATTATATATTATATAAATGAAGAAATTTATTAACATATTTTCAATAAAAATACAATGTTTAAACTTAAAAGAGTTTTATTAAAATGTAGCGCACAAAGTATACCTGAATATTACAACAATGTTCTTTTTCTTTTATGGATTGCGTATTTTACAGAGTTACTAAGTGTTAGACTACATTGGTGCTAGATTGAATATATTACATGAAATTATACACATTTACTTGGCGACGGCTGTGTGATTGATGGGGTCCAGAGCGGGATCTTCAAATTTGAATGTGGGGAACTTGGTCATGTCTGTGCCGGCATCTCCTCCGTAGACCTTTGCGAGTTTGTCTAATTCTGATTTCATTTCGCGTTCAATGTCTGGAGTAGGGTCTACCAACTTTCCACCGCTGAAAATATGTTGATATTCATATAAAAAATGTAGCAATTAAAACATTTACTACGGGAAATGTAATAGAATTTGCTATATCACTGGATATTAACTATGGTGATTCATGAAACACAAGAGATGGGGTTTTGACATTATATAATACATCTGATTGTATAAATAAATGGTACAAAAGAATGTTACGTAACTTTTGAAATATCTGTAATATTTATTGACATAGCATGGCTATTTATTTTATTCTTCAAAACGGGACATCTAATGCTAGGTTATAGTATTTTATTATAAAAAAAAAATATATTTTATAACACTTAATAAATTTTTTCAATAAAAAAATTCACTTAGACTAAAATAGTACAAATAAGTAAATAGTAAAAAATTTTAAAAGAAGTTTTTTTTGTGTAAGGTATTCACAAAACATTTGGTTGGTTGTTCTTTTTTAGAAAACAGTCACGTTATATATATTGTATATAATATACACCCAATTCCCTTTTTCACGGAGAAAAACGTTCCAAAAACTGCTGTACAAAAAAGATATGGTGCCCATATAAAAATGATCAAAGGTATAATAGTAATAAAAAATTCTTCCTAAAGAATTTCAAAACATGTTACAACTAAAAACACAACCAATGGAGTCGATAAAAAACTAAGTTTTGATCAAGAGGAATTTAAGTTATAGGCTTAAAGTATATATTTTTTCTTAAATTGTATAATATATAAACTATTACTTTGAGTTTGTGCGCATTTGTGCAATAAGGTGTCTGAAGATTTCAAAAATCAAACACGGGTTGATAGCAACAAAAAATATAAAAATGTAAAAAAAACATTATATTGTAATTCCTCCAAGCACTCTTAGTTGATATCTTAAATCATCTTCGATACTTCAAGCACTGTACAAGGAATTTACTTCTGTAGAAAGGTTTTGATTTAACCAAATATTATCATTGCAACCTGTAAATGTTATCAGTGGTCTATGGACTGAAACGGATATTCTGAACGGGAATAACTGAAATTAGAGGACAAAGTCACCAAATGCTTCACTATGAACTGAAAAAGTATCGCTTTGTTAAGAATGGATGCCCTTACGTGCTCTTAGATTTGTATTCCTTGATTTTATTGATGAATAGCTGCTGAA
Organism: Himalopsyche japonica; assembly: GCA_028555115.1. Lineage (NCBI taxonomy): Eukaryota > Metazoa > Arthropoda > Insecta > Trichoptera > Rhyacophilidae > Himalopsyche > Himalopsyche japonica. Next base: position 3,148,822 of record JAHFWJ010000483.1, read on the forward strand.
TGGGGTCGGTAGCTTTCTGTAATGAAGGGGCCATAACGCCAAGATTTCTGGAAGAAATCATGGCCCCGCGGATCGCCGAAACACCGTTCAAAATTTTAGTGGACAACATCTGGAACGATATGGAAAACACAATACAATGACTTTATGAAAATATCACCCGTCAAAATTTGCAGGCTATGGATATTACATAATGTCAAAAAAGTAAATGTATAAATTTATTTAATTTTAGAAAACTTTAATTAGAAAAAAAAGAAGTATATAGTCGAGTCTAACATTTTAAAATCAAAATTACTAAGAATAATATCACAGACTAAAAATAATAAAGAAAAATCAAATTAATTTGACATAACCCTACCTTCGTACAACTCAAAAATGGCGATACTCGACAGCAGGACTGGCAACTGTATCACGCTGAAAAGTATTTCACGGTACATTTTATGCAACTTGAGTAACGCAACATTTTTAGTAATATACTGATAAAGGCTATTCATTATATGACGATTAATAAATTATTTTATAACACACTATATGTAAATTCGATGCCATAAAAATATGTAGTAAATAAAAAGCAGAAAAATCAGAAAAAAATAGCACGACTAAAAAAACGTTGTAAAAGATTTTTAAAAAAATAAGTAAAAAGTTCATACACTTCTCAACTATACAAATTAAAATTGTGAACTTATCTGACAATCCATTGGTTTCTAGTTTGAATGCTTAAAAATATCATATGAATTAAAAACCAGACAAATATTTAATTTATTATTCATTATGGCAATTATTTAATTTATTATTTATTTATTACAACTACACGGTACAAAATTTACAAATTATCAATTCAATGCTTTTGCACCGTAACATATTAACATATTTAAATATAAAAATTCAACAAATACACAGTAAAACAATCAATAAGGTTTGCAAAAAAAATTCAACCAAGTAAACTCATGAAATGTCTACTTTAACTGAAAAAATAGTATTCGTCTGAGCTCACTTTCGTCCACATGAAATATGTCAACATCCGAAGCAATACTGTTGAACATTGTTAATGCTCTTACCATTGGCATCCCCATTGGCAGACTGCTTCTACACTTTGGAAGAACAAACAAATTAAGTACACGATTTCTTAAAAAATTATCCGGAACATACAAATTGATATTATTAAGGATGGCAGAATTCTCATTTTGGCCTCGAATTAATCGAAAGAAATATGCGGCTAGATATATTTCTCTTCGATTTTTCAAACTGTTCAGAGTGAGCATACCTAAAAGAAAGTCAGTTTGATAAAGCCACGGATAGTATCCGTATACCCTCAAGTAAAGAAGTCTCAAAAATTTCTTCTGAACCTTTTCCACCATAAGGACATATTTCAAATCTACTGCGGCCCAAACAATAGACCCACTCTCAAGCCTACTTCGCACTAAGGTATTGTACAATAATATTAAAATTTTAACACCTGAAAAGGCTCTCGTAGTACGTAGAATAAAGCCCAACATTTGCAATGCTTTGTTGCAGGTAGTCCTAATGTGACTATCGAAGGTTAGTTTACTTTCGAATTGTACTCCAAGATCCTTCACTGATGAAATTCGCGAGAGAGTTCGGCCATTCATTGAATAGCGGAAAAATAACATTTGCGACCGTCTAGTAAACGATAAAAGATTGCATTTGTCTATATTAAAATCAGGTTTATTACTCCTTCCCCATTCTACTATATTGACTATATCGGACTGGAGACGGTGACAATCATCAATTGTGGCAATTTTTAAAAACAGTTTCAAATCATCAGCAAATAATAAGAATTTAACATTTTTATGACGTTTACTATGTCATTTACAAATATAGTAAACAGCAATGGCCCCAAGTTCGAACCTTGTGGAACATGAGAATACGTGCAGAACGGTTGGGATTCAAAGAGCCCATACGATACGTATTGTTTTCGGTTCCCAGACTAACTTCCAAACAATCTAACAAAGCTATCTGACAAACCTATCATTTGGAGTTTTTCCAAAAGTATGTCATGATACTCTGGAATACTCTGTCAAATGCCTTCGAAAAATCATTGTAGGAACAGTCAACTTGCATGCCTTTGTCCAATGCCGTCGACACGTAACTCGTGAACACCATCAAGTTTGTATCGGTTGATCTTCCGGTTCTAAATCCATGCTGTTCATTTATTATAAATGGCTCAAATTTTCTTAAAATCATTCTATGCATAATCATCTTGAGAACTTTAACTGGCGCTGAGAGAACAGCTACTGGTCTATAATTTTCCACTGATTATTCTGCACCACATTTAAAAATTGGAGTTATCTTTGATATTTTCCATATATGTATCCGGAAAAATTTCTGTTTTCATTATTAGATTAAATATGTAACATAAAGGACTCTTTATTAAATCAATATATCCCTTCAAAAAAGATGTTAGTACCCTGTCGGGTCCAAGCGGGCGGGAATTCTTTAGTTTTTTAATAAAAAATGCCACATCTCCTTCAGAGATTTGCATTGTGTCAATGAATTGGGCACCTTTTGTTTAATTTTTTAAAACAGAATTTGAGTTAAGGTGTGGTTTGTCATTTGAGTACACAGATCTGAAATGACCAGCAAACGCTTCTGCCACTCCAAGACCAGTCACTGCATGACCCTTTCAATTCATTGACTCAGCAAACCCACCATCCTTTCTGATAGAACGTATATAATTCCAAAAAACTTTAGGATTATCGCGTATACAATCTTCCATCGTACCCAAATATGTTCTGTAGGCTAATCGAACATTTTGTCTCAGCTTCGTTCGAAGTTTACTAAAAATTTCATAGTCTCGAGAACTTTTTGAAGTTTTCCAGGATCTATGATATATGTTTTCTTTGCATGTCCCTGACAACTTCTCCAGAAAACCACCTCGGATATCGCCTTCCATCACGACATGGTAGCTTTCTTGCAAAACATACATCAAAAATATTATAAATTATAGCATAAAATTGAGTAACCGCCTCATTCACATCACAATGCTCGTAAACCTCACTCCAGTCAACTTCACTCAATAACGAATGAAGTTTTCCAAAGTCTCCGCTTTTAAAATTCCATCCCCTCCATAAATTAGTATTATGGGGTAGAAGCTTAGATTTAGATACTCGAGAGCCATGAACATTGTATAGTAAAATTAAAGAAGGGTGATATATATCCTCACGCACTAACGGGGACATACACCGTGTAACCAATAATTTCTTGTTCTAAAAACCTTGTCAAGTAATCCATTTCTCGTGTTCAAAACATCATTGTACTGAGAAAATCCGAAAACTGAACACAGGAATTCCAAGTCACTCCTGACACTGTTATTGCTGCGAGCTGAGTCCAAATTAAAATCACCCATAACAATGATCTTCCGAGCACTAAGCGAGCTAAATCTAGACAGTAAGCTATCAAAAAATAGTTTATATATATCCAGTGTACTCGCTGGAGGGAAACATAAGACACAAATATTGGTAGTCTCTCCAGCACAGGTTAGTTTGACCCAAAGATCTTCGTTAGACGTCTCTAAAACATGGAAACGTTCAGTCTGCAACCCTTCCATACTTCTAATACCCAACAAACAACCTCCACCCTGCCTATGGCCTGCACCGGAGTCTCGATCCCTTCTAAATACAGTATAATCACCACCAAAACATTCATGACTGAAGACACTGTTATTTAGCCATGTTGCCGTTAATGCTATGACGTCATAGTCATCAACCAAAACATTAGCAAAAAAATCAACACATTTTGTCTTTAAGCCACGAACATTCTGGTAGTAAAAAGATAATGTTGATCGCGATATATGTCAACTTAAATTTAGCCGAGGTGTTTTCATTTTTGTCACCCATTTCTTGATATATGAGTGACGTGGCCAATTGTTTGCCTTCAAAACAAGTTTCGATATTTTTGATGGAATCCCAACCTTAAAAGATGCGTAGTCACCCTTTGATTTTAGTTTCACTACAGTGAATTTAGAGGGCTCAATTTTATTCAAATATTGATTCATATTTGTGATCGTGGTTTCCGGGTGAAAAGGATAAAAATGATAATATTTCACTTCATTTTTATCATCCCTTCGCTCACTCATACTTCCACGAACACAAAGACGGCGTTTTTTCACAACAGTTGACCACCCATTCACCGTCCGAGGAGTAGAATCTACATCTGATATATGTGGAATCACATCTTGACACTTCTTAACGCTGGATATTTTCAGACGCTCCTTACTTGTTTGCGTTTTTGAGGTGTCTTGTTTTTTAGCATGTGATCGAGTCTGAATCTTTGTAGTAATGTTTACTACATCGGTCGGTAGTGATTTATTTATTGTTGCGGCTTCGGTTGAAACGGTATGATTAGTCATTTTTATAACATTTTCAATGACAATTTGATCAATGAGAACTGTCAGTTTGCACTCCTTGCAGTAAAGCCTCCATGACCTTAGCCTGTTGACGCACTAAGTCCACGAGTTCTTTAATAAACGACATATTATTTTACAGTAGTGAAACACACGTATCACAAAATAATAATAAAAGAAAGTTAAGACAGCTTATGCACGTCTAAGCGATACGGCGGTTCTTTTGTTTTTTTTTTATCAAAACATTTTAAATTATAGGATAAAAATATACTTGTTTATAATAAAAAGAATCGATTGCAGTGATAAAGTCATGGATTACAATCAATATTTTTAAATCATATTCAGGGCAGTAAGATGGACTACGAGACGTTTGTATTAGGGCCTCAAATTTCGACCTAATTTTTAAGATGACTGTGTTTGGTAACCTGTTTCAAATAAATAAGCTATTTGGGAGTCCAAAAAGGGCCATTAGCACCCTCTGAATTTGATAAATTATCGTTTTATACCTTTGTCACTAGCTTACCCAACGAAACAATGACGTTTCTGGTTCCCATCACTGCAAATGTATTGTTCTTACTGGCACTCTGATCATAATATTGTTCTTTTAGATTCATGAGTTTTGAACTCAAGTCGACAAACTCTTGACCACAAATTCTTTTGCGAATATAGTCAATGGTCAATGTCTATAACCCAAAAAGTTTAAGCGTTTCACCTTTGACAGGCGTGTCATGAGAAAGCTATAACCGCTCCATTACAGTGGCTATCACATAAATTTTACTTTGACTGTATAAGTGTACCTATGGAAATGGCTCGTGGCCGCATCGGTACAAATAAATAAAAAAAAAAAAAACAATTTTTGTTGAAATATCAATATTTACTTACTATTAAGCTGGTGGTGGGCGCAGGAAAATCTTTTTGTGGCCGCACATGAGAACCACTGCTCTAGTAGCAAAACATTCTTTATCGACACTTTCAAGTCGAGATCGCTTTTAGATTCTGTACAAGATTTAATTGAAACTTTTAAGAAATGTTATTTGTAAAAAAAGAGGTGATATTTTTTTTTTATTATTATTCTTTTGGGGAAGAAAAACGTGGACATGAATTGTTTGTTCCTCTAACGCAGAATTACCTAAGCTGTGCGACGCGGCGCCCCAGAACGCCGTGAAAATTTTCCTTTACAACATATTTTCAATATTATTTCTTTATAGAATGTAAGGTAACATAAGGCTTACCATGAGATAAACAATGTTTTGAGTTGGGGCGCCGCGAAAAAAAGATTGATATTTTAAGGTCCCCAGAAACTGAAAAAGTTTGGGAATCTCTGCTCTAATGTGTAGCATAGGAATGCTACTAGTAAAAAAATAGCAATATTCAACAGTATTGCTTCGGATGTCGACATATTCCTCGTGGATTAAAGTGAGACAGACAAATATTGATTTTTAAAGAATCTATTTAGATTTTGCCTGAGTTTGCTTAGAGCATATGTGTCCAACCTTTTTCGGGTGGCGACCCCTTTTCATAAAATCCATGTGACTCGCGACCCCCCATACAATCCAAAAGCATAAAAAAAAAATTTTAGTTGACCGTATAAGTTGACGACCCCCCAAAAAACCCTTCGCGACCACCAGGTTGGGAACCCTAAGACTAAGAGGACTGAAATTTTACATTTGATAAATCCTTTATACGTTGTAAATCAATTAAACTATAATATAATTTTTTTTAACGCAAACGTTTCAAAAAAATAAATAAATTCCGCTCCAATAATATTTTTGTTAATAATTTTACTGCTATATGGAGGAAAAATTTAAATTTGATGTTTCAGGGTTTTCATTTCGTTCATAAATGAATGAAACATAAATAATTCACAGAGAAACAAAAATAAAAGATATGCTAATTTCGTAACTAAGCAGGACAAAATTGTCTACCAATATATAAACAAACGAAATTCCGAATCTCGCTTACCAGGAAGAGAGTTTATGATAATTAATGCAAATAGAAAAGCGTGGTTGAAATATTCTCATAAATCATTGTGAGAATTTGATTTGAGGAAATGCCATTGCGTTCATGCAAAACACACCCATAATAATTAAATATAAATTTGGTTTTAAAACCTTAATGGCCACTTTTCCAAACTGGTTCCTCTAAATAACACACTCTTTGTTATAATCTAATATATAATATATGCAGTGTCTGCCAAATTGTAACACTAATGTGTCTCAAGAAGTTTCACAGTGTGCCGCGACAGAAGGAGCCTCAAAACTGTTCATTTTTAAATTTGAATTTTTGCAACTTTGTACGATTCTATATACAGTCAGTCAGAACATCAGTGGTCAGTTCTGTTGCATCCGTGCGATGGAATACCCGAAGATGCCGAAGGGCGAAGCCCGGGTCGATTGTGACAAGACATATGAAATCGTACAAAGTTGCAACAATTCAAATTTAATATTGAAGTTCAATCAAGCACCTTCAGTCGATATCATAAATGTTCATTTTTTAATAATGTCTATTCATTAAATTTTTCTTCTATTTTAAATAAATTCAGTATCTTTAAATTCAAAAAAAATCGCTTTGGAGTAAACATTCTCGTTTTGCTATTTCAGTAATTACGTCTCTATTGCAGTTTGGATCTTCAAATCTTTGCGAATTTGGTTTTTCAGCGCTTGCGGAAATAAAACCAAACAGCGGTTACAAATGGTAAATGCCTAATTAGGTCACGGTGAAAAAATAGCAATGTATTTTAGTTCTACAAAATTATTTTCAACAAATATAGTTGATAGCTTATTGATTGAATTGGCATTCACTTGGTAGAACTCCATTATAACACGGTGAAAAAATAGCAATGTATTTTAATTCTACAAAATTATTTTTAACAAATATAGTTGATAGCTATTTCGGCTCACGCCATCGTCAGAACTATCTTAATTGCCTGGGTAGCCATATCGGCTACTTTCAATTTATTGATTGAATTGGCATTCACTTGGTAGAACTCCATTATAACACGGTGAAAAAATAGCAATGTATTTTAGTTCTACAAAATTATTTTTAACAAATATAGTTGATAGCTATTTCGGCTCACGCCATCGTCAGAACTAGCTAATAGTTCTGACGATGGCGTGAGCCGAAATAGCTATCAACTATATTTGTTAAAAATAATTTTGTAGAACTAAAATACATTGCTATTTTTTCACCGTGTTAGTTGATAGCTATTTCGGCTCACTCCATCGTCAGAACTATGCTTAAACTAACATTCGCTTATCTATATATAGCTGTGCAGAAAAGGCACACAACACATCCTCTCTCCTGTTCCAACGGCCTAGCTTGTTACTTTAACACAATGACACGAAATTTTCCAAAATTCTAAATGAAACAATAGGTGTCTATAACAATAAGATTATATGTGGGACGGAAGTGGTCCTTATGGAAGCAAATCAGACCACCCCTTTGTGCAACAGCTGGACAAGTGGTGATACTATTATGTTAGTTTGTTCGTTAAGAATCCTTTGTGATAATTGGTGTCTATTTATTTCCAGCTGTTAAAAAGCCGTCATTCTCCGACCCTTACTACAAAGATGCAAAAATTTGGGGGCTAAGTTTGAATTGATATTATGTGATTCATTAATAACGTGATTAGCGAATTGTGAATATGTTTTTTTACTGTTGAATAATCTTACATGTTCATTAGCTCGAGTAGATATACTTCTACCTGTCTGTCCGATATAAACGGATAAACATGAACCACATGACATTTTATAAATACCGCTTCTGTCCAGTTTATTGATTTTATCTTTACTATTTTTAAGATGTCTGCCTAAGTTATTGTTGACCTTGAAAGCTACATTTATTGAGTTTTTAATCTCCCGATGATTTTTTTCGCTAATGCTACCTAGGTAGTTAATTGATTTATAGAAGCGGTTATCTTGTATTGGGTTCGGGTAAATCAGTTTTCTAGCTAGATTTAATTGTTTTTTATTTAATAAATTATTTATCGTCGTTATCTCACAACCATTATTACTGGCAATGCATTTTATAGTGTGCAGTTCTTTGTCGTAATCTGTCATAGGTACAGTTACTAGCCTGTGGACCATGGAGTTATAAGCCGCAAGCTTATGATTCCATGAGTGGAGGGACTTTGCGTGAATTGTGGTATCACAAAAGGTAGGTTTTCTAAAAATTTTAAGTTAGTTTAAAAAATTTTAAAGTTAGTTTAAGCATAATTCTGACGATGGCGTGAGCCGAACTAGCTATCAACTATATTTGTTAAAAATAATTTTGTAGAACTAAAATACATTGCTATTTTTCACAGTGTTATAATGGAGTTATACCAAGTGAATGCCAATTCAATCAATAGATTAATTAGGTGTTTATGTATCAAAGTTAGAGCTTGGTTTTGATAGAATTATTTCTAAAAATCAATGACACCATTGTCACCATTAAAATTATTACCAAATTTGTATACAAGTGTCGATAAAATATGAAATATTTAGGAAAAATGTTACGTGTACAATTTCTTTTATTCATGTTATTGATATTGTACATTTCCTTTTTTAATACATTTTTTTGATGTAACGCGGAACAAAGTTCATCGGTGTGCCGTGAAGTAAAAAAATATGGCCGACGCTGACCTTTATCGAGTGTTTTTTTCTAATATAAATATGATCAAATATTTTGTAGTTTAGGTGTATCTCTTTATTCAATTGATTTTCATATAAGAAACCACATTGAAACTAGCGGCTTAGCCGGTAGCTGTTGAGTGCAAGAATGTGATAAAAACTAATGTTAGAATACCTGTGGAAATGTAAAAATGTGATCAATGTAAATATATTTTCCTTACGTCAAAGTACTTAACAGGAATACAAATCATGAATCATGATTAATTTGATAACATTGTATTAAAAAATTATCGATCTCTATTGGGAAATTCTAATTATTATTAAATGTTAGCTTACAAAAAAATTTGTATATGTGTATAACCACTGCTAATAATAACTGCAACTCCGATAACAGTGTGGTGATATTGCTTTTAATATTGCAGTATAATAGCAGGCATATTATATACCTTATTTAATAGGATTATCATAAAATTAAGAATATCCAGTTTCTTAAGCATTGCGGGATGTTTTTTTTTCCAAAAACATGTTCTTTGACCTTGTACAAATGACACCTGTATAAAGGCAAGATGAATTTGTATGTTAAGTAGAGAAGATAAAGATATTATTTAGAAACGCTAATATAAAATTACTATTTCTTTATTCAAATTTGTGTATTACACTAGATATGACACGCGTTTCGTTTCTACGAGAATACATTTCAGACTAATCGCATCGTAAAGTTATTCATCACTAATATTATGAATTAAGTTTGACATGTTCAATTTCTTTTTCACTGGACGTCGAACAGGGTTGAAAGATACACAATTTAAATTCAAATTAACACAACACTGTTTTTTTTTTAATAATAAAAACATATATTTAAAAAATATTTCCACAACTTATTTTATGATCAAGACCGGTTTCGCTCATCGCGAGAATTATCAATTGATAAAATTGGTAAAATGTACAATTTTTTGTGTTTCATTGACATACTTTCAAGGTAATATTAATTTAAATGATTTTTCTTTTTTGTCTAAGCATGCTTGTTTGTGATTTGTGTTTTTTCAACTGATAATACTCGCGAAGAGCGAAACCGGTCCTGATCATAAAACATATTGTGCAAATAAGTACTAAAAATGTTTTTTCATTATTTTAAATTTCATGCCTTTCCACCAAGAAGAGACAATTAACACCTTAAAAGTGACAGCTATTTAAAATTAAATTAATTTTGGTTATAGGTAATAGTCTCAAAGGTATTTGATTGAATAATGGCAACCAACTGGTTCTATTTAAAATCGTAGTAACTTTAATTAATAACTTTAATTCCTCTGGTGAAACACTTCTTAGATCAGGTTACATAACGAGTGGAATGATAAAGTTATCAATTTTAATTGTATGTAAAAATATACGCGTACAAAGTTGCTACTGAATCTGTCGTAAATATAAGAAATGATCGATTTAACCCCTAACTGTTGAGATGTTGTATTAATAGTTAACACTTAAAAATATAAACGTGCAAACAGGTCGAACACTTTTGTGTAACAACTAACTTAAGTATAAAGATTTCGAAACTTCCTGATAATCTCCACAAGCTTACATATTTTATATTGCTTGCAGGAAACGAATCAAAAATATGCATTTAAATTGTAAAAATTGTTTAAGAATCCTGACGTAATATATAATATTTGAAAAATATCGCTAATGTAACCAAATTCGTAGAGAAAAAATATCCAGTCAAAATGCAGTGGCGCACTGGTTATACATGCCATGATGTCCGAAAGTGAGTGGGCCCCGCTATATGGGACAAATTTACTTTTGTATTGGATGGGTTTCCAATATTTTTAAACCCAGTCCGCCAGTGTCTGTCTATAATAGGTTTTATTTACAAATTATTCTAATATATCTTCCCATTGAATATAATAGTATAATTAACTCACAATACTGGGAAATTACCAAGAGAATCTATTTCGCCTGTATTCGTATTTAATATATTTTTTAAAGATAGCGTAATGTGTGACAAATTTACATAATGATTAATGATTATTTTTTATATTAATATAATATATAGACACAATACGTAGATGGCGACGCGACTGGTTTAATAATTAATTTCCAAATATGACTGTAACTCGTTTTGAGAAAAAAGGCAATACATTACGTAAAAGATGGTAAGAAAAATATTTCAATGTCAGATATTACCAAATATTATAATTTTTTCGAGTATTGCGTGATCAGATAAAAAACAGATGTACGGAAGTTCAAGCGAGATCTTTTGATTCGATTGCGGATGTGACATTGGAATTGCATTTATTATAACAAACATGCTCTCGTGTTAAGTATTCTAAAAATTGTAAGCAAAGGAAATAAAGTAATAAGGAACCTCTTATAAATTGATCAAATAAAGATGACGTGAATATTTTTTCGACTATCACTTGCAAATTTATTGAATGAATAAAGTGTTATATCATTCTAAAAGTCAATAATATTAATAATCGCACCATAAAATTCGTATATGTTAAGGTCAAATTGTTGTTTTATGTTAATAAATGACATAACTTAATCATAGAAGTGTGAGTGAATTCAATTTATGAACCCGCAATATAAACCCGTATAAACACTACTCCGACTACAACATTGACCAACAACGCGATTCCAACAAAAAAAGTTAATTTTTGTCAAGTTTTTTCCTACCCTTCCTATTAATGTGGATTAAATTTACGTTTAACTAGCCAATCCGGTAAATTCTTTATTGAAATATTTTTCAAAATAGTCTTCAAATTAGTCGGAGTTGCTCGTTTTTTATGACTCCGAATCCGACATAACTAACAGTCCTGAAAAAACACTTAATTTAATTTTGACACGATATATTCTATTCTATCGATTCGCGTGCACTCATTGACATTGAGCTGTTTTTCTCACACTCTCAAACATCATATGCGTTGCATGGCTCTAATGATACTGTTGTCGCAGCCCTGTGACAGCTGTTTTATTATACTTGGTAGAACTCCATTAAAACATGGTGAAAAAATAGCAATGTATTTTAGTTATACAAAAATATTTTTTTAAATATAGTTGATAGCTTTTTTGGCTCACGCCATCGTCAGAACTATGGTCAAACGAACATTTGCTTATCTATATATAGCTGTGTATAAAAGATACACAATACATCTTCTCTCCTGTTTTAACGACCTAGCTTGTTTCTTTGCTCGCAATAAAACTAAAAGCTGTAAATGATATTAAAAAAGGGGCTATATCAATAAGTTTACATATTGCATGGAAATGGTCGCACGGAAATATTGCACGAAAATGGAAAAATGGCACAGAAACAAAGAAGCACCCCGCAGAGGGTTAAATAATGGCGATAGACATATCTTAGTCTGTTCGTTAAGAATCCTTTGTGATAGTTGATGTCTATTGATTTCCAGCTGTTCCAAAGCCGTCATCCTTCGACCCTTACTACAAAGATGCAAACACTTAGGCGCTGAATTTGAATTTATACATTATATTTATATATCTATAAATGTATGTGCTTTAAATTTAATAAAAAAATATCCGTCCTAAGAACACAAATGGTCTTTTAGAAACGTGCTTGCACAATTTCGGCTTATAAGCGGTTATTTAACCTTTTTAAAAAAATTATTTAAAAAAATTGTTTTAATTTTATTTGAATAATATAGCTATTTAGTTATATTATTCAACAAAGCAATTTTGTAGGACGACTATTCCTGTTCCATTACTTGATTATTAAAAATTAAAAAATGAGAACATCTCATGTTCTAATTATCGAAGTCGCATTTAAAACCAGTAAATAGAAAATATTAATTTTATTAAAAAAAAAACACTTAATTATTTCCAGTTACGATAATCATATTAAAACATATATAATAACGATAATCATATTATATAAAAACAATAGTGGTTAAGTTGTAGTAAAATTAAATTAATAAAATCTATAATGTAAAAATATTTTTTTTAATTACCTTGAACTTTTTACACCATTTTTTTTACCCGTCGGTCATTTAGAACATATTATATATTCTGTGCAAATAGAGAAGTAAAAAATATATTTGTTTCACGATGAGCAAATCAGGTACTGGTCATTGAAAAAATATAGAAATAGTGCAAAATATTGAAATAGTTGATTTCGTTACTTATATTATTACATAATGTTGATTCTTTTAAATGACCTAGTCTGCTGAATATAGATAGGGGGGTATGCATGTCTCTCTTGAGTATGCTTATGTTTGACTTTTAATAGTTTTTAATATCCGTAGGGCAATGTACCTGGCCACTGACTACATATTTCTTTCGGCCTACGAGATCAAAATGAGAATTCCGACATTTTTGAAGTTGTATACATTGATTATTATTTTTGAGCCAGCCTGCCAATGACAGTGTCACTAGGAGGATCTTTAACACCCCTGCTGTGCTAAAAAAATACGTCTGTCACGGTGATGGACATTCAGTGACCAATTGAAAAAATATGCTTTAAATTGAAATAATGCTTAGTTGGGTTTATTCGCTAACTGTATTTTAACAATATTATAATTTTATAATGTATATTATTTCGAATAATGCAAAAATTCATGAAAATCTGTAAAATAATGAAATAATCATAAGTATTTTGGGAAGACAACTGTCGGCCGCCCTCCTTGTGCATTGTGTATTCCTCGAGGACGTTAGTGAGCTAACTACTGTTTTATCTATTAAAGTGTTCCTACTGAAAGTTTCTTATAGTATAGTTTTCCTCACCAGAAACGTTGAAAATAATGTATTATATATAATATAATGTTTATGACAAAATATGATTAATTGACAAAAAATGATCGTCGATTATTTCTTAAATATTTTGTGAGATTGAATAAACGGTAATTAAAATTGGAGGGCCTTATTCCTCTTGCTGTACTTGGCTACCCCATGTAGACGAAATAATAAAAAAATAAACAAGATGGCTTCGAAAAAAATAAAATGACGTTATTGTATATTCAATTTAATTTCGTACTCTGCTACAACACCGGCATCTCTATCCTGTACTGACAACTGTAATATATTATATTCTTATATGATGTATCTTTCGAGAATGATTACTATTCCTAATTAATTTTAATGGCGGCCATAGGCACGGCTTACAGCAGGTGTGTTAAACACGTAGCCCTCCGACAAAAAGTGTGCGGTCTACCGCGATTTCTTGAGAAAACTATTGAATACCAAAAGATATCAGTTAGTAATTTCGATCCCTTGGCAGTAAGTGAAAAGTTTATAACATTTATATGCAAGATGAACTTCGGAAAACTATCGACTAGTTAGAAGCAACATTGAAAACTTGGCTAATTTTAATAACCGTTGATGTCGTTATTAAGATATTCAAATTTGGAACAATATTCTCATAACAGAGGAAAACAATAATAATGATAAGATGTAGAATCATTACTAAAAAATGTGTTTTTATTATTTAAAATATAATTCCACGAAGTGTACGCACCCGACGGAAAAACTAAAAATATCGTGTTTCCACAAGCACTCAAATAAATAAATACAATTTGAACTACACTATTAACAATTAAATTATTAGTTTTCATAACGACTTTTCTTGAATATCCTTACTCTGAGATCGCAGCTACGCGCTACAGGTCAGCTAGTACAAAATAAAAGAAAAAATATTTTATTTGGAACGCACATCCTAATTTTGTACAAACTGACGTTTTTTTGAAACCATATATCCGTGTTTTTACGAGACCTGGTTGTTAAATAAATTATTTTTAAAATGGCTGTTTAAAATTTATGTATATTTGTAGTTGTTTTGGAAAAATGTAAGTGAATATATATGCGGGAGAGTCGGTATTTTTTAATCACCACAAGTTGAGCATATACACTTTTAAATTTAGCATATGTGTATATTAAACAATTAATTTCAATTTTAACGATGTACTATTTACGTAAAATAACATATCAGCAGTCAAACATTGACAGTTTGTTACAGACGTTGAACTTTTTTACCATGGCTCGTTAAAAGAATATTAAAAATTTAAGCAAAAATTTTGATTATGAAGTTATTTGTTTTTAAAGGCATTGTTTTTTATATACAATAATAATGACATTTTTTCATGCACATATTGAAGTATTAGATTTTAGATCATAGGTTTCAAAAGAAGCAGCTGTGGTCCATATTTACTGACAGAGAGTCTGTGTCAATGAGGGAAATAAATTGAACTCCACGGAACGGATTCAACTTAGACAACAGCACGCAGAGTAGTGCAGCGCAGTAAAACTCGCTTTACGAACCTATATGTTTTGACTGTGGAAATACCCCACCAAATTATTAGTAACACTGCGAAATTGAAGACTTAAATATCCTATCATAAGAAAAATTGATTGGATAAAGCTCAAACGAAAACTCAAGGTGAGCTTAGAAAAAGTTACCTACAGTTCTGGCTTCACAAAGATATTCCTGTCGCTTACCCTGCATTATGAGCTTTCGCAATATATTTTTTAAGAATTTCCTCTTGCAAAATTTATGAAAAGAGCTTAAAGTGGAGGCACTAATTTCCTATCGAAAATAAGAATTCGGTTGCAAATCAATGGACGTTGAGATTTACGACCATATCTCATATATTTGAAACCAAACATTCACCAATTGATATAAATCCAAGTGTTTTTTTAATTTAGTTTTAATTGAACAAATTATTCATTAAATTCAGATATGAATAAAAACTATTTAAATACAATTGTACATTTTACAAAAAGAAATACGTTGAGTAGCATTGTGTCACATTTCAAAATATTAATCTTCGAAAACTACAATATACTGAATGGATTGACGACATATAAAACGATAAAGATGGGGTCTACGAAGTAAAAAAGTGTGGAAACCTATGCCTTAGACGCATATTTATAAATTATCATAATCACAATACAAGCTATCAGTTAAACTATTAATATTGCAAATAGAGATAATATTAAATATTTAAAACTAAATATTTAATATTATGATTTGATAAAAGAAAAATAATTGATTTATGTTGTTATTATTGTCTCGCAGTGTTACTGACTTTTGAATTTTGGAAAAGCCATCTTTAGTTTTTTTAAAGTCGTTTGACAAAAAATGAAATTAATTAATTGATATCATGCTTAAAATTTACCTTGTACACTTACTACTTCAGTTTTTATAAAATCAATAAATATTTGACCGCATGCGATCCATGAGGTTATTGTCAGAATATTCAATAAAACGTTGAAAAAAACCGTTTACGTGAATACTTGGTAATTATATTTAAGTATATTTTCCTCGATATATTTTTGTATGTAATACATGTAAAATCGATAATTTATGCAATTTTTTTATGTAATAAAAACAAATTTATTTTAGTAATTATTTTGACAGTATAATTTATGATCAGGACCGATTTCGCACATCACGATCTGATTCAGTTGATAATACTTGCGATGAACGAAACCGGTTCTGATCATAAAATAAGTTGTGAAAATAAGTACTAAAAATGTGTTTTTATTACTTTAAGTATCATACCTTTCCACCAAGAAGTGACAGTTAACAACTTAAAATTAATTTATTAAGTAAAATTTTACAAGCCAAAAAAAGAAAATTTTCGTTTTCAGCTTGGAATATTTATAGTTGAAAAGAATATTGATTTAGTAATAAAGCCCGTTTAATGTATTAAAAGCTATTTTTCGATTGACGTTTAAAAGACATTTATGTTTGAAAAAAAATGAGATAGAATTGTATTTTCTAAATTAAAAATTAACTATAAAATACATCTGCTGAACATTAACCGAAAAGTGGGTTAAGCAGGAATCGGTATGTCCATCAGAAACATCATTTTATTACAGCGATTTTGACGTGTGCATTGCAATGATTTCATCTCCAAGCTTTAAGCAATACCCATTCGTTTGCTAACGTTTTAATTTATAAACAAATAATCATAAAAAGAACACAAAATGATATAGTTGTATTTATAACAGTCATTTCCTTATTCATATTTGCTAGTTTGTTAGGTATATTAATGCTTTGTTGTATTATACGCATCGTTTAAAAGAACCATAAATTTGCGGATACGATCACCTGCCGCACAGTTTATCTCCCACTATGATCAAGAAATAAATTTTTACGCGCTTTACAATCATAAAAAAATAAATTTTCCTATCAACCTTGGAGTAAAATCAACTTTTGAATTTTCTCCGCGTTGAAATCTTCTATGCGAATTTAGGCCTACTGCCTACACGAGGATCGCGTATATAAAACGACATTCTTGTTGTAAAGGATTTCAGTTAAATTTCGGCACCTCTACGACGAGCACAATTGAAAATTACATTCGTGTTTTTCGTTGTCCTTAACAGTTCGCGATCAATAATGGAAAATCGAAGATTATTTTTGGTGTTTATTACATGCTTTATTTTAAATGTTGGTGTTAGTGATTGTCAAAATTTTCAGGATATTATAATTAAAAATTTATTAAATACTTTTTCTCAACAATGTAAGTATAAATCGGCACTTATTTTTCGGTCGATATATTGAATTAACTTTATTATCAAACTTACAATAAAAATATACTTAATTTCAATGCCCGTGTTTTTCACGGTGTTAACGAGCTTAAATTCCAGTTTACGAAGTGTTCATACTTTCATTAACTGTTTTCAGTCGTTCGCCTGAAGGTGTTTGATGGAATTTCAATCCAAAATTTGCAATGTTACAACTTTGTACGATTCCACGATTTTGTCACTAACGACCCGGGTTTCGCTTTTCGGCATCTTCATGTATTCTATCACACGGATGCAATAGAACTGACGCACACACAACAGTTAGCATCGTCTATATACCAAAGATATTAATTACAGGAAAACACAGACCCCAAGGCAGGAACTAAATAGCAGCTTAAACAAATTTAACTCTTATAATAATAAATCAAATATTAAAAAATAGCAATGTATTTTAGTTCTACAAAATTTTATAAGATATATTTTATAGCTATTTCGGGTGACGCCATCGTCAGAACTATGGTTAAACGAACATTTGCTTATCTATATATATTTAGCTATGTAGAAAAGGAACACAATACATCTTCTCTTCTGTTTTAACAACCAAGCTTATGTCGTGCTAGGAATAAAACTATATTTAAATTTAAAATAAACTAAACAGGCGGCACTTTAAATAAGCTTAAATACTCGCCGGAGATGATTTATTACAGAAACGCATTAGCCTTTCGCAATGGTCTGAGGAGCGGCGAAAGACTATATTTGTATGTTCGTTTAAAATTTCCGAATTGATTTCCGTTGGAATGTTTTTTACCATTTTACTTATTTCTAGCTGTTAACAAAAATAGACTTGCAAAAATAACATTTAAAAAAAACTGGTTTGTTTGCGTATAGTAAACCTACTTTACAATTTTATATTTTCTAGTAAGTATTTATTGAAACCAGGATATCGATTATACAATTTTATAATGACGCGCGTCAATTTATTCAAGGGTTCGTTATGTGTTACGATTGGATTTTAATGTTTCTCTTGGCTTCTACTAATTTTTAAATAAGAAGTGATTAAGTCAAGCTGATTTTTTTATGTTGTCATGGATTTTCATAGATAATTTATGAAGAATAAATCCTGTTTGACGATTGCTTTTTTCTGTATTATTTTCCTCAATACAATCAAATCAAATGGGATTATTAACATACATTAATAAGAGTCGTGAGTAACGTGACCATTTATTTTTTTCCTCAAAACGGGACATTTTCTAATTTTATGTATTAATATTTGCTTTCTAAAAAAATGAATATTTCTTCGTAGTTTTTACTAAATAGTACTCCAAAAGAAAATACACTAAGAGCAAAATAAAAGTTTAATCATATGCAAAAAAAAAATGAAAAAAAAAACTTTCGGTTTCCGTCTATAGGCATCTTCTGTCATTCATCACACGGATATAAAAATATAACATGGATATAATATAAATTCAGTCGATAAATATATATTTTTTTATATCGACCGAAGGTGCTAGGTAGTATTTCAATTTGTTGAAACTTTGTGCGATTCCATATGTTTTGTCACTAACGAATTGACGAGTTGTGTTTAACCTTTTTGATAGAATTCCTGAAAATGTCGAAAGACGAAACCCATGTCGTTAGTGAGAAAACATACAAATTTTCAGCAATTCAAATTTAAGGCTAGTAGCTAAGCATAATATAAGATGCATATTGATAATACAAAATAAAAAAATCCTATTATTTTTTTTTTTTGAACTTTGTCATTTTCGATTCAATACTTAATAATATTTATTGTACTGCTTGTATGGTTACCATCTCTTTTGACTAATACTGTGACTTGTGTTTTGTGCAGAAAATGGCATATTCAACTTAAAACATCTATTTTTATCACTTTTAAGGTGTTAACTGTCACTTCTTGATGGAAAGGCATGATATTTTAAATAATAAAAACACGTTTTTTAGTACATATTTCCACAATATATTTTTTGATTAGGACCGGTTTCGCTCATCGCGAGCATTATCAACTGATAATAGACCCTAGACTAGACCCTAGACTAGGCCCTAGACTGTATGGGTTACCAAAAATCCATAAACAAAGTATGCCCTTAAGGCCAGTAGTTTCCTGTAATGCTGCACCCTCGTATAAATTAGCAGGGATTGCTAATTCCTTGTTCAAACATAAGTTGGGATTCACCCCCAAATTCGGGATTAAAAACTCAATTCAATTAGTAGAAAAAATTAAAGATTTATCAGTACCTTTGAACGCGAAGCTAGTTTCATTTGATGTAGTGAGCCTATTTACTAGTGTGCCTATATCTGACCTAAAGTCAGCGATTGTTGATTTCATAGATACGAAAAATCTTAGTCCCCGGTTGGCTACAGATGTAAAATCAATCATTAACTGTTGCATAGATCAAAATTATTTTAAATTTAAAGATAAATTTTATAAACAGTTGGATGGTTTGGCAATGGGTAGTCTATTGTCACCAATTTTAGCTGATTTTTACATGAATTTGATTGAACCAAAACCTACAAAATTAGATCTTTTTAAAAATATCATCTATTGGTATAGATATGTAGATGATATTTTAGTACTTTGGGGAGGTACCGAAAGGCAACTGCATACCTTTTTGAATAATATGAATAAGATTCATAGTTCAATTCAATTCACAATTTGTAGTGACATCCCTGTGTCCCTATGCCCTCGACCATTTTACAAGACTTTCTGCCAGTCCTCTAAGTTGTAAGCTCTGGGATATTCAATAACTTTCACACATTGTCGCTGAATTCAGTCAATGTAGTTCAATTATTTACAATAATTTTAATGGAAATATTACTTACATTATGTGTAATAGTTGATTTTTACTCCATTTCAGGTCAAGTTCCAGCTTGGGACCCGGCGACAAATTATATCCAACCTCAACGCCTAAAAATGCTTTTATACTCTCAGCGAAAATTTCATTCCTATCCTATCTTAGAAGCTCCTGCTCGTTTGGCAAAGACATCCAAATTCAATCCGGAATTTACAACAGTAATATATGTTAACGGTTTTAGATGTCCCCCGGATGAAAAAATCGTATCAGATCTTGCCGAGGCATTTGCAAAACATGGAGGCATAAACTTCCTACAGTATGATTTTTACTTTTATGCCAACAAACAATTTTTCCAATACTTTGAACTAGCAAGAAATACATCACCTCTTGCGAAATATCTTAGCGATTTCCTACTAGATTTGACTGATCTGGGAGTCAGTAGGAATAATATTCACTTGATTGGGTACAGTTATGGTGGACACTTGGCCGGTATTGCCGGATTAAACTTCCGTCAAGCGCTAGGAAAACCTCTGTTCCGGATAACCGCACTGGATCCTACCACAATGTGTTTCCCTGAATATTCAAATCTTCGGCTTGGAACCCGCAGCGCACAATTTGTCGATATCATTCAAACTAGTGTTTTCAGTTCAGGCGCTGAAGATATGGCACACGTAAATTTTATAGTTAATAACATTAGGCAGCCAGGGTGTGAAAATGATTCCATTGTATGTGTGCATGTAAGAAGTGTTCAGTTATATATAGAATCAATTTTGAATGAAGAAAGTTTATTGGCTGTGAAGTGTAGCAATTGGAATGCGTTTAGTAACGGAAGATGTAAGAATAACACAATATCACCCATCGGTTACAACTCACGAACTGATATAACAGGAAACTTCTTCATCAGAACTGGAGTGAAGCCTCCATATGGTATTGGAGTGCGGGGACTTAATTGAAAATACTATGTTATAAACATTGAGTAAATTTTCCGTGCTAAATATATTATGAAATATTAATTTAGCATCATACATCTATGGCTAATTCAGTATTAAACTATGTTACAGCCATTGATTTTTTATGTCAGTTTAAAAAGACTGATGACAAACCATGTATAAATAGTAAATTAAAAATTTAAGGAATTTTATGAACATTAATGTATCGAATAGTTTATCCAAAGATTACACTATTTTTTCATGTATATGTTGTTTAAGTAAGTTCTTAATTAGTGATATATTATAAAAAATATTTTATGTTCTATATGATTGATTAACGTGTTGATTGATGATGCTAAAGAATACAAGGTATTTTTACAACAGAATCAAAACTTCTAAGTAATAGCAAATTTATGTATCGAAATGTAGCCTGTTTTGTCCATAACCTCTGTAAATTTGGTTAACACTACCACATTAATATTTGAAATAATCTGTATTGGAATATCTTTTATTTGGGTCGACAGGGAATCAGTTGAATTAATATATGATACTTACTGATAGTTTTAATTCAAGTGAATTGACAATGAAAAAATGCATGTTTGTAAAACCAAATTTACTATTTTTTAAAAAGTAAAACATGTTTATTCTCGCAACTTTTACTTTAAAACAACAATTTGTTTTATTTTTATAAGAACACAAGCGTCACAAAAACTCATCTATAAATTTAATAAGTTACAACAAAAGCTTGAATAGTTATTGCTATCAAAAGATGAGCCCAATAAAATAAGAGTTGCATGAAAAAAACCTGACCTTTAGAGAGTTTATATTATATTTATAAACATAATTTCCACATTGTGTTACAAATTCATTAAAAACATTAAAAGAAAATATAATATTTACAGGGCAGAACTGTTAATTAATTTACAATTACTGACTCAAAATGAGAAGGATATTAAAATAAACACTATTTGAAGTTACTAACATTAATCATTTTCTGGATGAATATACAATGATATTCAAGATATCAACGGTCATTTTTGAATTTATTTTTATAATACTTAAAACCAATCATATAAATCGAAACGTGCATGTAATTGTTATGTGTTGATCTTGCCTTGGAGGATTTTATTCTCAATGAATTATAAAATTAAGTGTGTAACGATAATTATTTATTATGCAGTTAATTTTATTGTATATGCAATGATTATTATAACTAGTCCTATCTATTCTATCTTTATATAACAAGTTACTGTTCCCTCAACTGTTGAGATGACAGATTGCGGTGTGTTGATACTCAAAAATACATACATAATTAACAGTGCTAAGACTTTCATACAGAAGCTAATTTTTCTTTTTTAATATATACTTTGACTTGTTTAGACTCTTTCAACTTTACAACAACCCTTCAACTTAACTCCAACATTTCTAAAATTATTTTAAGAATTTCTATACTACGGCTCTGCAGGAATGGATAAAAATACCTCCATTAGGAGGTAATATGCTTCACACTGGAGTGTTGAATAATATATATATATATCAAATACATTCATATTCAATCAGTCAAAAATATTCAATCAGTCTACCGCTAATGACAAACTGGAGAATGATGTCCGTCATTTACTCACAACACAGGCTATCCTCCAGTGAATGTCAAAGTATTTACAGATGTTCCTCAGGAAGGTTTATTACTTATATAAAATGAAAACAAAATGGTTTAATGCTGATAAATGTTTAATTGAATGGTATTTATCCATGAAAGACAACGACAACATTACATCAATTACAATTTTACGTTATTTTTATAACATTTACACATTTACATACAATTCAACTGGTAATATAATACATTAATTTGTCACAAATGATTGGCTGAAGTTGCTCAAGTGTTTCTGGTGTGTTGGCATAAACTTTATTCTTCAAATATCTTCTCAAAAAAATTCCAACTCTGTTCTGGTGTCTGTAGAGGCCAACCAGACGTAAACATTTTAGACATAACATAACCTGTATGTAAAGTGGAACCGTTTTGTTGGAATCATGTATGAATCAAGGTATCCAATACTTGTATTAAAAATTTATCAATCATGCAGCAATAACATTCTCTATTAACATTTATTGTAATACCACATTTATCTTCAAAAAAGTAAGGGCTAATGACTTGTCCAATTGATAAGATTTTTTTTCAAATCAAACACTTTCTTGAACATTAGCAGTGATACTTTCACCTGATATTCTCGTATGTTGTTGCTTAGGCTTATGTTTATCCGATAAAAAGCCTCTTCCTTCAAAATTCTTCATTAAATGATAAAAAGTAGGTTTTGACAGTACATTATTTCAACATTTTCTTATATTAGATATGCCACGTCTAAAATTCACGACTGCCAAATATGTACTGTCAAAATTCAAAGCAAAGAAAGTCTTTTCTGCAAACACCCTGTATCTTTAAGCACCCAATATTATTATTTTTTATAATCAATAGATGAAAAAAAATCTTAACAAAAAATCAATTTGTCGCAGTTTTGTAGTAGTTCCGATTTCCAACATGCATATTTAACAAATTATATCAACAGAGACCTATATTATATGACATTATAAATAAAAATAATCCAGATGAATAAGTACAAAATACAGTTTTATTCGAATAAATAATTTTAAAAGTATAATCCATCAACAAGCGATAAAATAAAATTAGTAATGCTTCAGGTCTATAAATTGTTCAGTTGTTATTACAAACATTGCACACACATACACATATACTATAAATACACCCTTCAACATTCTACCAATCCTTGGAATCTTCAAGGTCAGCAAACATTTTGTCTTTGATGGTTTTCTTTGGATCCTTTTTTATCTTTGTCTCAATGGCACCTGTTTCACCCAGCAAAAATTCCAGTTCTAAAAATGCAACACAAATTATGTTCAAACATGTATAAGATGTAGTATTAAATATATGGAATTAGCTCTTTGGACGCTACCATTTTCAACATTAGATTTTTTAATGAAAGTCCAACAATATACATCTATTGATAGAAAATCTATTGATAAATTGTTTTTATTAATTTTTATCAAAAAGTTTAAAAAATATATTATAGGATATTTAATGGTAATCCAGTAGACATACATGCTCTGCACTGCTCTCTTGAGAAATGAGTAAGTAAATTATGTTGGATTCTTTGATATTTCTTATTGAGACGCAAAACCTTCACATAGAATATTTGAGTGTTTTAAGTATGTATGATACCTTAGCTGCTTGTCAATACATCAGATATATTTTCATCACATAATGACAATAACAACAAAGTCACTCGGGGAGAAAATATCAGTCACTCATTCCCAAGATATCAAATATTCACTTTAAAAAAATCAATATATGATATAGAATTTGCCAATGTTTGAGCAACTTATGATTAACAAACAAAGCTTTTAATGAAATCGACAGAAACCTATTCAAGCAATCATATTTAAAATATAAGCAATTAATAATTTTAAGTATAAAAAGCGAGCTTTCAAAGTTGGTAATACAGGCAATCCTTTGCATATAGAACTGATTTTGATTTCAAAATATTGCCTAATTTGTCCTGCTACTGCCACCTCTTTAAACTTGTCAATAGTATTAGGCTTTGGAGTTTGATTGGTGGCTTCAATACGTTTGTTAAGGGTATATTTGTTAAAGTGATTGTGACAACATAGGACATTTCTTTGGGTTTTTTTAATGTTTCGAAACATTCCTAATAAATCTGGCTTCCATAAAAGCCAAGCCAATTATTTTTTATTGCTCTATTTATAACTCTATATGGAAAGAAAGGAAAAATTTTATTTGTAAAAAAAACATTTGCGTGGAACGGGTTAATAACAAAATATTGGTCAAATTTTGCTTGCATGCTCTTATGGCTATGCAAATCCATAATTCACTGCACGTGAACAATGTTCATGTATGAAAATAGGATTAAAAATCATATTTTAGTATATATCTGTCTTTCGACAGATACCCCTATGGCTGTATTGTTCTGTTACATTGAGCTTTTGCTGTTTTTTTCAAAAATAAAATATACTTTATCATACCATCGCATGTGATATTGGTTCCTCTGAATTCCACAGGACCAACGATTTGTGTTTTCATATCTCCTTCAAAGTATACAAACATACTTGGCAGATTCTTCTCAGGATAATTTGGTATGCAGGTTTGTGCTATCGACTTTAAGAACTTTGTGTACGGAAATTTGATGGCGAGTTTGTTCAAGTGCTGATTGAGAACGGCACAGATTGGTATCCTAAAAAAATTAAGACATTTAGTAATGCAGCGAAAAAAAATACATTTTTTTATTATTTTAAGTGAAAAATATTCACCCTAGATTATAATTTCATCAGAAATTTGTGAATGGTATCATGGTTTTAATAAAAATCAGCAATGTTATGTTATTTCTTGGATTTCATTATCAGTCAATGAAGGAGAAAAAGACAAAATTATCACATTAATGGATTTTTATAAGACCAACTTTCTAAAGACAAATATCTTACTCTTGTAGTTTGCAATTTATTTATATCACTTTTGATGTTGACAAACACAACAAAGCATTGCAAATCTAAGCATATTTTTTTACTTTCAGAAATAATCTACTTCATTGACTGACGATTGACATTGAATGATTTTTGGATGAATTGGATTAAATGCAAGGTACCAGCTTGAATACGCCTGGAATAGACCAAATAAATCCTTACCCCTGTTTGTAAAGATGTATGACAACCCAAATGTCTTTGCCAGCGTCATTAACCTCTTGCACGTAGTCCTGTCCTGATATTTCTTGCACACTGCCAAATCGTGGTCTTCCAGCCAACATTTGTATCTCTGCAATGCGTTTTCTTCTGTATTCCAGCAAGACAGCTTCATCTTCTGAATCTTCAAACTCATCAAGCTCATCAAGGTCTAAGGAAGAGAGCTTTTTGTCTCCTGGAACAAAGTAAAAGGAAAAGGTAACTTTGGGTAAGGCTAAGTAAGACGCCCATCATTTTTAGAGAGGGTAAAAAGAAATTGACCAGACTATAAAAGAAGATATGGTAAATTTATTACTATATTCACTCTTATTTTATGATTGGTAGAGGCAGTGTTGATTTGTGGTGGTGCTGCTGAAATCTGAGAGGGTGAATTATCATTAAGCATTGCAGTCATATCTTGGAAGATATGAAAATTCACATATTTTTGTCAGAGTATCCAAGTTCTTCTGCATTCTGCAAAATGATTATTCTGTTTTTACTTAAAGGAGTACTGACAGTTTTTTCAATTTTCGGTGGTGTGTCAGTGGTCAAGATTATTGGCTTCAGAAACCCATTTATAGCCTATTTTAAAAATGCTCTTAGAAAAGACAAGGTTGAGTAGTAAAGTAACAAGAAGTCCTAGTTGAAAATCTGTGTTGAGATACTTCCATTAGTAGATCATATGCTACACAATGGAAGCGGACATGATATAAAAATCAGTAGAGCTGGCGGTGGCTCTAATAGTGTATAATAGTGTGAAGGCAAAAATGTCAAAGGCATCTAGTCTTAGGATTACAATTCAAGATTTTATTGAGATACCAATATAGGGAAATGTTTGAAAGAATCCAAGCCATTGATGTTATGACTGAAGCCCAGAGCATTGTCATTTGACCTTGTCCATTGAAATTATCAACACCTATTGTACATACTTGTTTCTTGTTTTGACTGAATCGTGTCTTCAAGCATCGAAACAATGGACTCCTCCGTGATGGCCTTCTCTTTTTGAGGAATGATTCCCTTGGCGCGGAGGACATCATTCCATTCGGTGTCATCATTAGGGTTCTGAAATTAAATAAAAAATGTTGTGAATATCACGACACTACTACTGTCAAATGTAAAAAATCAGGTTACTCTTTTTTCTACTTGAATGTTTAGTCATTTTTTCTGTTGAAAAAGCATATTTCCTGTAATCAGAGCTATATTGATTGTTATAATTGTAAAAATATTCTACACCATCTGGTAACATTCATATGTATAATATAATATGAACTGACAAAAAAAGAATGTTTTTTGACTAAATATCCCTTTTGGTACAGGTACTCACCATTCCAGTGTGATACTGTCCACTCGAAATATCAATTCCTGGCATGAAAATTTTTGTGTATGATGATATTGAAAAAAAAATGTATCCTTACACAATCCTGTTTCGATAAGGCTACGTAATGCGAGCTTCCCGTGTAGATAAAATTGTAAAGGAATTAAAATCTCTAGCATCTGCTTGTAAATATTTATTTATAAAAAAAGAAGTGGTTTTTATTATATTACAGCGGAATAGTTTGGAACCAGATATTTCATTTCTAAAATTCAAAAATAGAATAAGCCCCAGCGTTGACGTTATATTACTCATTTTGGTAGCAGATTTTGAAAGATGAGACTGGTGTATTAGTCATTGTTTCAATACAAGTATTTATAAATAAAAACATTAACGTATATTTAAAAAAAAATATTAATTGAATTATTCGAACTATATAAGCCGAACCTATCAAAACTAATATTTTACCTGCATCGTGGTTTCCAAATAGATTTCTTCACGCTCCGCGGGATTTATAAGGAGGTAACCTAATTTTGGTCACGATGGATTTGACACTTCTGACAACTGCGTAAATGTTACTAGCCAGTAAAATGCCAATCATGTAAATTATTTGTAATAAAATAAAGCAAATAAAATATATGTATTTTTTTAAATATGCCATCACATTTAAAACTTTATAGTTTAGTCAGATCTAACTTAAATAAAATACTTTTAAGTATTTTTATCGATGTCTTTCTCCTTATTAGATATTATTAATAATGGGAAATAATTTGATAAAAAGTATCAACACTATTCGATTTAATCATCTGTCATCTTGATAGAACATTTTATAAGTGACGTACTCTTTCATGAGAAATATAAAATAATTTTAGTAAAATCAAATATTTAAGCTATTATGATAAACCATGGCTTCCTTAAAGGTTGCTGTACGTGTTCGTCCTTTCAACCAGAGGTATGCAAACTCAAATTACTGTAAACTCTAATTAGGGCACCGATACAATAATATTTTTTTGTAAACTATTTACACGGTATTCGTTTTTTGTTTACTATCTCTTAATCGGGAGAGAATTTGATTACAGTAAATTTAACAAGGCTTTTCGCAAGTTTCGTCAAATCGACGGAAGGTTTTTATGCATCGTTGGGTAATTTTTAGATTTTCTTGTCTGTATATTAGAAAAAAAAAACACAGACGTTAATGTCAGTTTTATTTGTAATATACACGAATAGTTCGATAATGTGCGTATCTTAAAATATACACTGTTTTACGTGCTATTCTATTTTCGATGATTAAATACGT
Source organism: Himalopsyche japonica (assembly GCA_028555115.1). Classification (NCBI taxonomy): domain Eukaryota; kingdom Metazoa; phylum Arthropoda; class Insecta; order Trichoptera; family Rhyacophilidae; genus Himalopsyche; species Himalopsyche japonica. The sequence continues at coordinate 3,177,361 of JAHFWJ010000483.1, forward strand.
AAAAGTAATTATTTTTGTCATTTCTATTAAATAAGTATATCATGCAAAATTATCAGACCATAACTGTGACAATTCATTTATTATTGTAGATGGCATTAAAAAAAACACGCTACGCGGTGCTGAATAGACAACGCTAATTAGTCAATCACTAACAGCTAGGCTAACAACCATATCTTACCTTAACAACTCAGATGTTGTTTATAATATACATTCGGCAATTTGGATGTTATTTACTAGAAGTGTACTTAGTAAATATCCTTTAAAACATGCTGCCAAAAAATTACTTAACACTATAAAGAAATTAACATTTGAATTTAAGGAAATAAAATAAATTTTCCCAAACACAAATCATTACTACAAAAATTCATGGTCATATTTTAAACTTCCTCTGTAGTTGTTATAAGATGTTTCGTTTGAATTGTTTTGTGACTATTTTGTAATAATATTATATTAAATTATCAGACTTCCTGATTTGCGTGTTTGTAAAGAAATTACTATCAGAAATACATTGTTATTAGCATTTAGTAAATGTTTAGGTAAAAAAGAATGGCGTGTTGTAAAGTATATTTACATGATGTTTTATACCATTTACGCAGCTTTATGGTAACATTAATTCCCGCCATAAATTATTAAAAAAAATTACTTAATATATTAAAAATTTGCAGTTGTCGACTCCTATAGATATCACAATTTTACACCATTTGATTTATTTATAACTACACGGTACAAAACTTACAAATTATCAATTCATTGCTTTTGCACCGTAACATATTAACATATTTAAATATAAAAATTCAACAAATACACAGTAAAACAATCAATAAGGATTGCAAAAAAAGTCAACCAAGTAAGCTCATGAAATGTCTACTTTAACTGAAAAAATAGCATTCATTTGAACTCACTTTCGTCCACATGAAATACGTCAACATCTGAAGCAATACTGTTGAACATTGTTAATGCTCTTACCATTGACATCCCCATTGGCAGACTGGTTCTACACTTTGGAAAAACAAACAAATTATGTACACGATTTCTTAAAAATCTTTTTCTTGATAACCTATGCTGTCCCTAAACAATTTTACCTTGTGAAATAATCTACTGCCCTTTTACATGTAATTTTTTTTACAACTTTTCCTTAATACGTTGACTGTGGAAAATATATATTTTAGAAACATATACATATGATGGTTTGTAGCAAACACTGCAATATTCAGTACCTTACAATCCCAGAATAACTCCTGATGAGCCAGACGCTTAATCAGCATCCCTGCAACGTATGTGTGTACTAGCTAGGCGCGTATTCCATGTCCAACATGTTAGATTGACTTTACAGAGCGACCTGATTGAATTCAAAGGTGTCATGAATCGCAATAAATTTAACCCCAAGAATTAAATTTCAACACACTGGAATTTGTTATATTGTACTTGTATTCATAATTTTCCTGAATGTATCATTATTTATTATAGTCCAGCAAATAAGAACAGTTTTTTTTTGGTCGTACCTTGATAAAATATTGACCAGGGTTCTAGTGTGTGTGTGTCAATTATTATATTGTGCGTAGTGAGTGACAAAGTATTTAAAAAAATACTATACTATTAATATGGGTAATATAAAAATATTGTCTATTTACCACTAAGAATTTGTACACATGATCCACTCATGTAGAAAGTGTTGAGAGTAGAATGAAAGTGTTAAGGGCAAATTATTGTTGGAGATTTTTTTGGTTCATTAATTTATTATTTTAATTATTTCAGCGGATATGACAATAGAAATAAAGATATTCATTTTTTATTGAAAATTACAATTTTAAACATTGTTACTACGCTGTCTGTGCTATCAATCAAATTAAATTAATACCTTATAAATAATGGGATTTACAGAAATTAATTATTATTTGTTAATATTTTTACCATATAATTTATTTCCCATGGCATTTTCCATCACTTTTGTCTAAGCCATCCTGTCTGATAAAAAATTTTATACAAGTAATTATTCAAACTAATTTTAAATATTTGCTCTATATCCAATATAATAATTTTTATATGCATATCAAAAAGATTGTATAAGTATTCCAATCACTGGAACACTATTTGATTATTGATTGAGCTGTTTAAAATGTTGAACATTAGCAAAAATATGTGTTATTTTCTCATACTTACCGATAATACTACTAAAAAGTGTATGCTGGAAAATCAATCAACCTAATTTTATTAAAAAAAATAACTCGCTATTTTGTATTAAATTATAAACATTTTCTAAATTGATTTCAGGGAATTGGACATGCAAGCGAAATCAATAGTGCAAATGGATGGAAAGAAAACTAGACTTCTCACAATAAAGGTCAGTATCAATGCTCACTCAACAGTATTCTTTAGGCAGTATTTAGTATAGCCCGGATGGTCTGCAGCACTTCCAGCTAAATGGGGCTGACAAACCATTCTTCTCCTCCAAGTCTCTCCTCCAAGGCAAATTTATTATCATTATGGTAAATCCTTGGCTGAATTACTAGAAAAATTCATCTATTTGTTTTATGAAGCTAATTTTTATTGATTAAATTATACTCTGTATAAATAACAATTATTTAGCTCTATAATGATATTAGCGAAAATTCTTGTATAATGCAAAGTTTATGTAGACCTAATTTGCCATTTTTACCCTATTTGGTTCATTATTTTGACAAATTTTACCAGTCTTGGCGTAATAGTTGTTATTTTACTTGTCAATTTTAGTCATCTCAAAATTCTAAAGAAGCATTATATTGTCGCTATTGCAAATGACAGTATTTTTTTTTAGTCCATATCAGATAGCTTTTTATTGAGAGTTTAGGAATTGCAATGAATACACATAAGTAGAATAAATATGCGGATATTTATATCAAAATATTCTCTACAAAAACTATGATCTTATATACATATTACAGTTTAAATATTATTGCAAACTCAATATAATTTTCAGGGTGCACGTGATCAGCAAGGAAATGATACAAGCAGAGATCGCTCCAAGGATTTTACATTTGACCATTCTTATTGGTCTTTTGACAGCCAAGACAGCAACTTTGCTTCACAAGAACAGGTAAATTTGACTAGATCATAAAAATAACAAGCACACTGAAAATGCTTGTGCCCTATACCAGTTATTGATAAGTTTTTGTTTTGTTAAACAAATTATTTTACCTGATTGTGTAAAATTCTTCATCCCTTTTTCACTTGACAGATTAAATAAGGGAACAAAATAAACAGTTATACTAATAATAAAATGTCATTATTTAAGGTATTTGCTGACTTGGGCGTAGATGTTATAGACAGCGCGTTTGAAGGATACAATGCGTGTGTATTTGCATATGGGCAGACGGGCAGCGGGAAGACATTCACCATGATGGGATCTATGGTATGATAGCTTATCTCTTATCTGAGAACATGAAACTTTTTCACGAAAAAAAATTTCCTTGTTTCTGTTTTATTTTTTTGTATTAAAATTAAATTTATTACACATGCAACATCAATATGAATTTTTATACTGACACATTTGAATTTAATTTGCTTCGAATAAATGTATATTTTTTTATTTATCTGTATTGTGTTATTTAATCCTTAGTGTATCAGTTTTAAATGTTGGTTTTATCTAGCATAACTGTTTCATCTTGTCGATCTCGTTGGAATGTCATTGAATTCATCATTTAATACTGGATTTATTTATTTGACACATGTATGGCACAAAAATTACTTATTTTAACTGTTGTTTTCTTTATAAACTCTTGCATAAAATCAATTTCTATAATTTGCTAGGCTTATGTCATTTGTTTATGAATTATTTTAATGAAAAAACATTAATGCAATGTTGTTAATACAATAATTCCATAGAATTTTCTTCTGTTATTTCCGTCAGAATTTGTAATTTATTCCATAAACAAACATGTGTGCATGCAAAAAAGAAACATATTTATTCTTTGAATGTGTCTTCAGTTTATAATGTACATAATTCATTTCAATCCGTCAAAGCAATGCTGAATATTGATGTTTACGCTAAATCAATTAATCAATTCTCAATTAGTAGCAGCTCAATTATTTATGTCTAAGTTTTCTGACAAATTGTTTACATCAGCGTCCATCAGATGAAATGGTTTATAAAGCTATGTAAATCATGTCATATTTCCGACGTGGTACTATTTTTCTACAATGATCATTTTTATTAAGTGAGTTTAATTAAAAAAAAAAAAAAACAATTAGAAATATATGCTTTAAACTGGTGCTTACAAAACGTTTTCATGCCACAGCAACCTAAATTGAAAAAAATAATTCATGGCCCCCCTAGATAAAAAAACATGTTATAAATGAAATTTTCTACGGCCCTCAGTTTGGAAAGTACAGCCTTAAACTAATTCATACAATGGGTATCAGGAATATAATATAATCAGGGTAATAGGAATTGATATATATTACTTATTCCCTTTTTTAGTAACACCTTGTTTTATTGCCTTATACCTTTAGCAATTCTAAAAATTAAACCTATTTATCATATTATATACACAAAAAATTTCCACAAAACTCTCACTGTGTCCATAAATTAATTTGTATTTCTGTTGCAGGAATGCCAAGGATTGATTCCTCGGATTTGCCGTAGTTTGTTTTCCCGTGTTGCAGCCGGTAAAGAAAATGGTGCTTCGTACCGCACAGAAGTTAGCTATTTAGAAATTTACAATGAAAGGGTGAAGGATCTCCTCGGAGGTGATGCTGGCCATTCCCTTAAAGTCAGAGAGCACCCGCGTCTCGGTATATACGTCCAAGACCTTTCCAAACATCTCGTATCGGATTATGATGATATACAGGTCAGCAATATCTTGATATCATCATCCCTATGAAATACACAGACTAGTGATTGTAATATAAAAATATCAGTATCTGTTTAACCCTTTTTAGACGATTTTGTTAAAGTACTTTCAATATCTACAGACGGGCAGATTTTTCGCGATTTATAAGACGAATTAAATTAGATATAGTAGCATTTAAAAATATTCAATGATGTAGATGTAACCTAAATAGTTCAAAGCTAACAAACCAATTCTGAAATCAAACATTTCTCTATCTTAACATTAATAATGATGATATATAATGTCTCCATACAAAAAAACCGAAAAACCAAAACGACTGCGGTCATACCTAATGTGACCAGATGTCTTGTTTTCGCCGGGACAATCTCGTTTTCAGACAGAGCATCTTGGTATCTGCGAACAAAAATTTACTGCGAAAAGAAACTCGAAGTAAAATATAAGAAAAATAGCTTGAAAATTTTTATCAATTGTATTGTATAAAAGTGTGAGACTCTTAATACATACATGAGTCGTGAAGAAGAATGTATAGGGGTATTATTCGTACGGTTTTCATCTCAATCGAGTCTGAATTTACTGTGATGTTAAAGTTCAAAATTCTGTGTAAAGCTGTGACATGTATACATGACGCTCATCTTTTTGGCACGCGATCAGTTGGCATGTCTAGATGACGCTCGTCTGAATCAGGTTAAAATGGAAATATGTAAGAGTTTTTAAAAAAGTTAATAAAGTTTGCAAACAGATATGTATTTAAAAAAAATAATATTAACTGTAAAAATCCAACTGTTTGATATCTTTCCTGGAATTAATGTCGATAGAGAAGCACTCCCTACTCAATAAACGAAAGAGAAAGTTATCTTGATGAGTCTTTGATACGATATGATTTATTTGATTTGCATTCTTTACCATGTGTTTTGTTATTTTAAAAATTTCCTCTTACAATAAATTACATCAAAATGCAATATTAATTTTTCTGTGTATTGGTATCTAATAGTATAATGGAATTCAACTTGCTACTCGAAAGACTGAAAAGTTTTTTGTGAAATATGGCAATGAAGGAAAAGATGTTTAAAAACTCCACAAATTTTGTGATTTCATTTCACTACCCAGTCTAGTTTTACAAGAGCAAATTGTAATTATAAGAGTTAACGAGATGATATATTGTTGATAATAACATTTTAACCAATATTTCTCAGAGCAAAGCAAGGTTAATAAATATTTGATTGAGTGAAAAAAATGAATTTCTCTTTTTTTCAGGAATGTATGCATCGAGGAAATCTCCACCGCACTACTGCATCAACTCAGATGAATGATGTCTCGAGTAGATCACACGCTATTTTTACAATCACATTTGTACAGGCTGTGTTTTTGCAGCATAATAACATGCCCAGTGAAACAGTATCCAAAGTTCATCTTGTAGATCTTGCCGGAAGGTAAGTGTAATACATTTACTTTTTCTGCGAGTATTCCCGTTCATTTAAGTTGCTTTATACAAACTGTTACTGTGACATTCAACCTTTTTGGGAAGGATGTACACAGAATAGAAAAAATGAAAAACAGATTCATTTCATCCAAGCTGTGATACCCAGATGAATCCAAATATGCAATGTGATACAAGGGTAAAGTGGAAATAACTTATTTAAATAATAAGTATTTAGATCTACATTTTCAGCTTGTGCTATTGTCTGAAGTACGGTTTAAGTACAATTATGTTTATCAAATTTGAATTGTTACAAATTAGTACGATTCCACTTGTTCTGTCACTAACGACCCGGGTTTCGCCTTTCGGCATCTTCAGGCATTCTATCACACGGAACAGAACTGACTGTCAAACTGTGAGATTGTCAGTTCTGTTGCATCCGTGTGATAGAATGCCTGAAGATGCCGAAAGGCGACACCCGGATCGTTAGTGACAGAACATGTGGAATCGTACAAAGTTGTAACAATTCAAATTTAATATGGAAATCCCATCAAACACCTTCAGTCGATATCATAAATTATGTTTATTCTTTAAATATGTAAATGTCTCAAAATTTCTAAGAAAATCAATAAACCCATATAGTAAAAATTGAAAATTGCTCAAATAAATGCTTTGAAATTTAATGATTGTGCATAATTACGTGAGATTCTTGTAACGGCTTAAGTAGGGGTGCCGAGCTAATATTCATTTGGTAATTTAAATTATGCACAGGGGAATTGCTCTAAAGCAGCGACTTCTCAACTTTATACTGTTATGCCTCAAATTCAGAAAAAATTCCCATCACGCTTTATGAAATAATATTGACATCTTTCAATGGCAAAGATGCTTTCAGTGTCTTGCAAATTTATATACAAACCCTCCTTTGGCATCCCCCTTTCAATTAACTCATGCACCCTAGCTTGGAATCAACTGCTTACAGAATGAATAGGGGAAAAAATTTTCAAAATAAAGCTCCCAAACTACTTTTTTCAGCTGATACAAAATTTTATCAATATTGACTTTTCTGATGAAAAATTATCATTTCAGTGAGCGTGCAGATGCTTCAGGTGCTACAGGCCAACGATTGGTAGAAGGTGCTCACATAAACAAGTCATTGGTAACACTAGGATCTGTCATATCTGCACTGGCGGAATCGTCCACCTTACACAATTCAGCTCCACCAACCGTTGGCAGTGCCCAAAAAAATGCGAAAAACAACAAGAGCGTGTTCATCCCGTACAGAGACTCTGTGCTTACATGGCTCCTGAAAGACTCCCTTGGTGGAAATTCAAAGACAATAATGATAGCAGCAGTAAGTATTTAATAAAATAAGTTTTATAATCATTTAGGAGGAAATCTTCTTCATATTAGACCAATCATATACCACCATGTAGAGACTCAAAGATTTCCTGTCATACATCAATTCTTTCGCTTCCTTTTATGACATCCAAGCACTCTGCAGTACATTAAAGTATTAGAAGATTTCCCTACTTATTGAAGAAGAAGCAAGCAGGTTAAGTGTTCTCTGGAGGCACCCACAACATGTGACTACACTAGTTACAATGCCTTATGTAGACTCCTGATATAATACGGCACTGCCTGTTTTTTTGAGCTCATTTGATATAGCAAAATCTCTAATTAATCAGAAGACAGAAGTTTGTTTTAAATTTTCATTTTGCTACAAAGGAGTTATCCGTTACTCAAACTCTATGTTGAACAATCATTGATTCAAAATAGTTGTTTATAGATTCTTTATACTTAATAACAATAATACATCCTTACTTCTTTAGTCTTCCTTTCGTTTGTAGAGTTTAAAAGAATCGGTTTGTTGTGTCACTTGACCTCTATGAACATCCAGTTATTAACACACCACTTTGTACTATTTGACTGCAAAAGTCTCAACTGTTGAGACGGTTGATTGCAGTCTTTTGACAGTTGACCCTCTAGAATATAAGAGAGTATACATTGCTAAAACTTTCGTTTGCTAATTTTTGTGTAGAAATCTTGTCTGATTTCATCCTGATAATCTCCATAAGTTTGGTTAGCGCCCACACTACTGAATTAATTTTTGAAACAATCAGAGATATCATTTAATTGGCTCAGCAGAGAACAGATTAAGCACACACAACTCACTCACTCTAACTGAACAAAAAATCACGACAATGTTCTTTGTTCGGATTGTTCACAATTTGACAGATTTCTTATAGTTATTTTTTAACAATAGTGCAATATTGTTACCCTGAAATGTGTTTTATCGATATAACATCCGTTTTATACTATGCTTTATTAGGATTTTCAATTCTATGATGAATTGTGTTTGTTAGCAGTTACTATTATATTCAATATATATTTTTAATTATTTTATATATATTGTTGTTTTAATTTTTCCGCAATAGATATCACCGGCCGACTGCAATTACGGAGAAACTTTATCCACTTTGAGATATGCCAATAGAGCTAAGAATATCATCAATAAACCGACCATTAATGAAGATCCAAATGTCAAACTCATCAGGGAACTGCGTGAAGAAATTGATAAACTCAGATCACAGATTGGGCACCACGTTGTGAGTGCAATTACATTTTATCATTTTTTCTGTCTGTTGTGATAAACAATTACTCTTTAATAGATGTGACCCGAAAATGAAGAGTTACCTCTTCAGAAGAGAGACTTTGATAAAGGTGAAATTGATTGGATAAATAGTTCTGTCAGTATAATTTCTACAAATTTTTGATTTAACATTCTCAAAAAAAAAAAAAACTTGACTCACTAAACTTCCAAAAGGAGTATAAATATATTTGTTATTCTTTTATACTTTACAACACGAGTATCCTTATTTTTCTTTCAGGATGCAATTGACAATGAACCCCAAGTATTGGCAACACTGCAGCGCAAAGAAGCACAAGAAAAGGTGCTAACAGAAAAGTGGACTGAAAAATGGAGAGAAACCCAACAAATTCTGCAGGAGCAGAAAGCTTTAGGTCTAAGGAAAAGCGGACTCGGAGTTGTGTTAGATTCCGATATGCCGCATCTCGTCGGCATAGATGACAACCTTCTCTCCACTGGTGTCACTCTATATCACCTCAAGGTTTGTAAATATTATTCTGTCATTCAAAAGTCCTTCAAAAGTCCTTCAATGAATTATGGGTCACCTAACAAAGTAATTGTTTTTATTGATTGAATTGGCATTCACTTGGTAGAACTCCATTATAACACGGTGAAAAAATAGCAATGTATTTTAGTTCTACAAAATTATTTTTAACAAATATAGTTGATAGCTATTTCGGCTCACGCCATCGTCAGAACTATGCTTAAACTAACATTTGCTTATCTATATATAGATCTATATGTATGTGTTAAAGTAATTGTTTCCTAGATGACTGACAGAAGCTAGAATTCTGGGGTGAAAACTGATGATTAGTATTCATCCTCATAAATTTTATCATCAATTGATTACCTCATTCCATTTATGTATTTGTCTTCAAAAGTGTGCACGTTCATGATGGTCTCACTCTTTTGATTTGGAAAATAGGCATAGCTAGGGCGCTTAATTATCCACAAATCATGTCTTAGCCCTACTCTGCTACCCTTGCTCTCTAGAAAAGATGAGGTTGAAATACTGACTAACAAACAGCTTCTGTAAAGCATTTTAAGTTCAGATACATTCATTAAGAGTCCTTGAAATACTATTTAAATACAATCAACTGACATTGAAAATCTATGTGTGACATCTGAACACTTGTGTTGAAGTAAAATGAGATGTATTATAATAATAGATATCTTAACATAGTAAGTAATTATGAGTAAATAATGACATTGAATATGTGTGCAATGTTGCATGCACTGTAATCAATATTACATTGTTTTACTTGATATATTGTGTATCAAATTAACATACTTGTATTTATGGCTATTTAATTATTTGGACGAGTGATATTTAATCACTAGGTGATAACGATAGCCTCTGAAACAATTGATCAGTTTCATTCTTGGAGTGATATCAAAAAGGTGTGTACGTAAATGTAATGTTGTGAAAAATTGATTCATTAATTATACAGTTTCTTAAAAAGGTTATCGTTAAATAATAAATAAAACTTGTGAAATTATATTTATAATGTAAGTGAGAAGAAACTATTACAATATATCTGTGGCCAATACGAGGAGTTTCTAAGTGAGACTGAGACTGAACTGAGTTACAAAATTCTGGAATGAGTTAAGTACAGATGTGTGAACAGTTTATTTAAGACAGAAATCGGCCACATTTCGAAGTTTTGGACCTAAATTATTATTTTTTCTTCAATTCATAGGTCAAACCAAACAATTTAATAAAATTAATTTACCCTTTCGTTTGCTGAGTCACCTTAAAGATAATAAAACACTGATTACTTCAAAAAATAATTCTACACTGTTTTTGTCAAAGTAAATTGAAGGGAGATTTTCATGACAAATCATACTATATTTTAACATAAAAATTAGCTTTTAATCGCAAGTTTTAACACTCGTATTTCTATAAGTATCAACTATCAATACTCTGTAAGTATGTTAATATTTAAAAAAATTAACAGTTAATTTTATTTCATTTACATATAATAAATGATTTTTTTTCTGTCTCCTTGTGAGATATAAGTCAGTGGTTACAGGTTCAAGTCCCAGCATAAACAGTTTTTTGTCAAACAATTAGTGAGTGTCTGTTCATGTGATTTTTGAAAACTAAAATCCTGGAAAATGTGACCTAACCATAGGAATTATATCATATGCAATTTATCTCTATTTTCTTTGAGAGGGAGGTTGAACAACTAAGTAATAATCAGTTATCATTGAAAGACTTCTGCTGAGATATTTCCAATGAAAGAGATCGTACATATGTTCTGCATTGCGAGTGGACATAGATTTTAAAAAATATATATTAAATATTTGCTGATTAAGATCAGTGTGATTAAATATGATTAATTGATTAATTAAAAGATAAAGCCATTAAAAATGAGAAATATATTATATATATCTGTATATATTGATTATGTCCAAAAATATTTTTTTGCTAGAAATGTTTTTTGTAATATATTTTAAATGGAATTAAAAAAATCCGACTAATGCCGTAAATATGTGAAATTAGAAAATCATTTATGAGAATTTCTATAAATCAGTTGAGATCAACTCAAGAATAAACGATATCACATACACCAATGTCCAAGATCACAAATTTGAATTGAAGAAAACAACTTAATTGTGATATTGACTTTGCTGTTGCCTTAACCCGCTGACTGCTAATGTCTCAAGACAGCTGATTGCTGTGTGTTGATATTAAAATATACACCAATATTAACAGTGTACACGCTAATTTTCGTTTCATAATATTGCCTGTTTAGTCCTGATAATCTTCATAATATTGTTTAACTAACACCAACATTATCAAATTAATTTGAAAAGTATTCTGTGTTGAAATATCATTTACACTGCTCAGCAGGGAATGGGGTAACCCAAAATACCTGATCGCTAGAGCAAAACTTTTACCAATGCACCAAATAAACATCCCACACAAAATAGGTGCATACACGAGAGTAATATGCAAAAACATTTTAGTAATTTTAATTTGTTACCCTCGGTTGACAGTATTATATTTATTATTGAAATTTTTTGAATTGTTCTGCTTCATAGGAGGGCGAGACTCACATTGGCAGCGAGGACTGCGACACCTTACCCGATATCATTCTTACCGGTGGAGGCGTCCTCTCCGATCACTGCCGGATAAGCCTTCAAGATGGCGTGGCAACAATCTTTCCCAATCCTAACGCTCAATGCTGGCTCAATACCGTACTTATTGACAAACCAGCAAAATTAAGCCAAGGTAATGTTTTTGATATGTAAAATTTCAATTGTTACAGCTTTGTACGATTCCACATGTTTAATCACTAATGAACCGGGTTTCGCCTTTCGGCATCTTCACGCATTCTATCACACAGCAAAAAAACCCGGGCTTAATTTAGTTTTATTGCTAGCACGATATAAGCTAGGTTGTTAAAACATAAGAGAAGATGTATTGTATTCATTTTCTACACAGCTATATATAGATAAGCAAATGTACATTTAAACATAGTTCTGACGATGGCGTGAGCCGAAATAACTATCAACTATATGTTTTATGTATGTATTTATATGTAACTATTTTTTAAAGAACTAAAATACATTGCTATTTTTTCACCGTGTTAAATTTGTTTAAGCTGCCATTTAGTTCTTGCCTTGGGGTCTGTGTTTTCCTGTAATAATATCTTTGGTATATAGATGATGCTAACTGTTTATTATGCGTCAGTTCTGTTGCATCAGTGTGATAGAATGCCCGAAGATGCTGAAAAACGAAACCCGAGTCGTTAGTGAAAGAACATGTGGAACCGTACAAAGTTGTAACAATTCAAATTTGATACTGATATTCTATCAAAGCACCTTCAATCGATATCATAAATTTTTGATGTGATTAATAATTGTATAAAAATGTACATCTGCCATGGTAGACAACCATGTCTGACAAAATCTTCTTTGAAACATACTAATATGATATCTTATCTACGCTTTTGTTCTACAACAACTAAAAGATATGGTTGGTAACTCTTTTGCTATCCAAACCCTGCACTTTTGAAACCCTTTTTTTGCACCCTGATATGTCTACCTAATTACAATGGAGTTCAAATTAATGACAATTAAATTAAAAAATAAAGTATAGAACTTTTCTGAACTCACAGTGCCGAAATCTGAAGTGATACCATTAAACAACACTAACGCTCAATGATATTGGCATTGAAAAACTGGCTCTACAATTGGGAAGATGAAATAATAATCGAAACTATTAAATTTGACACTTAAAAATAGCAGGACTCTCATTTTTATCTAATATTAATTGAAAGAAATATTCAGCCAGATAATTTATGATGTTTGTGGTGATTTTTTTTATTTCTTAATGTTGGCAACACTTTATTCAATTGAGGTTTTTATTGTAGCCAAATTAACAGTAAGTATTAGTTAATAGTAAGCAGAATAAAGACTAACATTTTCATTGCATCTGTAGATAAATGATTAAATCTGCGAAATGTACACAAAATTTCATTATACAATAATCTTTTGGAAATGTTCAGGTTGCATTCTACTTCTCGGTCGTACCAACATGTTTCGGTATAATGACCCAGCGGAGGCTGCAAAACTTCGCAGAGAAGGAAGCACTTCCATGATGAATCTCTCTCGCCTCTCTCTCCTCAGCTGGTCCACCACAGACTTGGCTGCCAGCACTGAAAATCTTGCCTCTGTTGTCGGGTAAATATATTTAAAAAAATCAGGACAGTGGGTAACCCCAGTTCGTCATAAATTCATCATGTTTCATAAAATTTAGAGGCTAAATGTTTTATCCTAAATAGTCAAATTTTCATTTGCTACTCAGTCAGAGCTATCATTTTTTAACTACCAACATCTGTAATATGGTAATATGTTCTACATTAACCTTTAACCGCCCAAGCATTTTTTTCCTGAAATATTCGCGCGGCCCGCAGTTGTTCTAAAAATAATTATATCTCTAAATCTATTCATTATATTTGGGTATAATAAGAAACATTATCAAAATAAAAGATTGTTTATAATTTACAAAAGCTTTATACGTAATTTTTCTCATTTTATATAATTACACGTTAAAGTTAAAGAATAAAAACTTCTCTAAGGGGTTCGCGCACTCAGATTGGGAGCCACTGCCTGAAAGAAAAAGTATTCTATGTATTGTATGAAAAAAATCTGTTTCCCCATCAAAATGTATTGATTAGTGTAGATTAAGCTGATTTATTATGGTTCGCCTAATATAACAACGCATATACCAAGAGCCAATATTGTAACACAGATGTTTATATTATTCATCACGATAAAAATATTTTTTGGAACCGAAAATAAAATTATTGAACGGTATCTCAAAGACATTATTTATATAAGCTAATATTCATATTTTGAATACTATTTTCGTAAATCAATGTAACTCTATAGCGAAATGCACCATACCATGATCACCGGTCCCGTACGGGACCGCTGGGCGTTTAAAGGTTAAGTGCCGATATAAATGTAATAAAAAATATTGTTTTTATTTGACACTAGTGACATCGAGGCGGACATGCGTGCTGACGAAATTGAAGCCCAAAGATTGGAACTGATGAAGGAAAGAGAGGTATTTCAGAAAGAGCAGCAAGAGAGAGAAAGACGCTGGCACAGAGAAAAAGAACAGCTCCATGAAGCGCAGAAAAGACTGGATGCGGTAAGTAGTTTAAACTAGAATTTAATCCAAAAATATTGATGTTTTTACTTTACAGTAATATAAATATGGTTTTGATGATGAATTTTCCTAGATAAAAAGGAACACCTCGATTTAAGCACATATCAAATAATTGTTGTATAACTTTCCTTCTTTTGCATCATCAGGAGAGACAGCAGATGGAAGAAGAATATGCTTCTCAGTGCCGTCAGTTGAGCTCAGACTGGAGAGCCTTAGAAAGAGGGTGGGGTGCCGGCCGAAAAGCTTTGAAAGAGAGACAGAAAGAGCTTAGCGGAAGGCAAAAGAGATTGCTGTCCCTTAAGGGAAACCACCAGCAGATGGTATGATGTCATATAACACGGATTAATTTATATTGGCTTGGCACTTTGATATATTATGCTAGAGTTTTTAGTTAAATCGGTATTGTAATGTTGCCATACTGCCCAAAGTGACTAACTTGCAAAATCAGAAAAAAAAATTGTTGTTTTGTCACTGTATCTAAATATTTAACCCTCAACAGTTGACATGGCTAATTGCAGTGTTTTGATAGTCGATACTTAAAAATATAAGAGGATAAATAGTGTTACAACTATTTTGTACAAGCTAATTTCTGCCTGATAATTTCCATAAGTTTGGAACTATTGGAATATTCTCCATGCGGCTCACCTAGGAACTGGTTTAAAATGACAGATTTTTTTTGTTAGTTACAAGTGGATAGAAATACTTGACCAAGTATTCTTTTTTGTTCCTAAATAAACTATGCTGGATAATGCCAAAGCTATTGGTAATTTCTTAATTATTAATAAATCCTGTTCCTTGCTGAGTTGAAAATTTAAATGCAATGAATGAATTCAGTGTCAAACTAATGGAAATTGGCAGGACAAATTGAGATATATTTCGATACAAAAATTAGTTTCTCAATTAAAGTTTTGTCACTGTTACATCTCTTATATTTTTAATAGTCAGTTATCGAAACATGCAATTAGCCATCTCAACAGTTGAGATGTTAGCAGTCAAAGGACTAAAAAATTAATATCATTTCTTGTGCTGAGTATTATTGTTCTAAAACCAATTACTTTGGGCAGTATAGAGAATATGTATAAATAATGTGTATCAATTTCCAATGTGAGTGTAACTTTAAAATTTTGCCTTATGGCAGGCAAGCTATTTGGTTCTGTAAATATAATTTGAAATACAAAATCTTCTTATGACATAAATTTAAAACTGCTGCCCTAGCTCTATATTTCCATCCCTGTTCTCTTTCAAGTGGGAATGTTGAGCAACTGTGTGACAAGCAGGTCTCACAGAAAAAATAATCTGTTGGGATAAATTTATGAAAATATCCTTCATAATTTTTTCTGTCATTTGTATATTGTAATCTGAATAGCCGCAGCCAAAAGGTTTATTTTAATCCCTTCATAGTATTTCTAAATCAACATATACAATTTTTATCTCCCTCTTATATATACTTTCTTTTAAATTGTAACTGTATTAGTTTGGAATCTCTGTATATCTTCGATTTTAATGTGCCTTAAATTATTCTTATATTGGAAAATATTAAATTCATTTCAACAACAGGGTGATGTTTCCTGAATCTAATCAATTGTTCATAAAGGGTAGACAAAAAGTGATTGGCTAATTGACATGTCTCTATCCTAACCATAGCCTTTAGCCAAAGCCTTTTTTCATAATGCATACACTGTGAAACCGGTCCTGATCATAAAATATGTTGTGGAGATAAGTATTAAAAAATGTGATTTTATTATTTCAAATATCATGTCTTTCCGTCAAGAAGTGACAGTTAACATTTTAAAAGTGAGACATTGCAACATTAAAATGTCAGCATTACATATAATGGAGATATCCACTTTTGATCACACTAAGTTGTCACAAGTGGATATGTCTTTGATTGATTTCAAATATGAATAAAACTGTTATAAAATTTCTTCATACTGTCATACATAATACTTTTGACATCATCTACAATATATATTAAGAAAACTTTGATGTAACGTAATACAGTACAGTGGATATATCCATGTTTGATTTTCTCTAACCCGAATCATTACTTCAAAAGCAAACATGTATTGAATAGAGAAATTATTATGCACATCAAAATCGAAGATCGATTATACATATGATTTTCATTTGGCATTTTAGTTTCCCCATTTCAACTTATGATTATTTGCACATTATTGTTTTTCTTTTTTTGTATGCTGTATGATTGTTTCCCAAATAAGGTTGATTGCGAGTTTAATCATGCCTCCACCCTAAGATGTGTTATAGAGGCAAAACGAAAGGAACTAGATCATCTTGTCTCTGACAATCTCATACGACTCAGAGATCGTGGTATTGAATTGCCTGCGGTAAGCATTAACATAAATTATCATGGAAATTTAATAGAAATAAAGGAAACAGTTTTAATTTTTGCAATTGATTAATTATATGTAGTTCAAATTAATCAAAAACTAATCGTAGGTGAGATTTTCACTTTCTCCCTCTATTTTTAATGTGATTTTTTAAATGAATGTTGCCCCTTTTTTAACTTCACAATTTTTCTAGTATTGTTTTGCTTTTTTTCATCTTTTTTAATTATATTGCAATAGTACAATGTTTTTATTTTTGTGTGAATTATACCCAATAATATTTTTAATAGCACACATACTTATCAACATTATTTTAGTAAACAAACACCTACTAAATGACGCCTAAAAAATGAAAAGTATATACAGCATATATAAGTCATGATAATT
The DNA here is from genome assembly GCA_028555115.1 of Himalopsyche japonica. Lineage (NCBI taxonomy): Eukaryota > Metazoa > Arthropoda > Insecta > Trichoptera > Rhyacophilidae > Himalopsyche > Himalopsyche japonica. Next base: position 3,194,672 of record JAHFWJ010000483.1, read on the forward strand.
TGTCAAATGTAAGCTCATAAAGCCAATTTGAAATGTGGCGATGAATATTGTCATGAATACTTTATAATTTATGAAAATTATCAGTTTCTCTGATACAATTGACAATTTAATTTCCTAAAGAATGGCATTGTTCTTCTGCAGTTTTTAATAAATTTTTGAGTAGAGAAATATTAACATTGTGTGTAAGGCGTATTTTGCTATGAATTTAAAGAAATCATTGAACTGTCTAAAGACCGTAATGGTTATTTTAAATTTGACTGAAAAACAAATGCACACTTGATTGCGGAGAATGGATTAAGGGGCGAAAAAAGAGATTTTGGGTAACTGAGTAACAAACAGTTTTTGTAGAAAAACTTCCGTTGAGATACCTCCATTAGGGAGCAAAAATGGATTGAAAGTATATACATAACACTTGGATCGATAAGTCCCGGGACTGACTAAGAAAAACACGTTTTTTTGGCAAAATTCGACTTTATTCATCAACATAGTCTCCTTCAAGAGCAACACAATCAGTCCAGCGCTTCTCTAACATTTCAATACCTTTCTTGTAGAACGATTTATCTTTGGCCTCGAAATAAGCGTTCGTTTCGGCGATGACTTCCTCGTTGGAGTAGAATCTCTTTCCTTGGAGCATTTTTTTGAGGTCTGCAAACAGGTAGTAGTCGCTGGGTGCCAGATCCGGTGAATATGGTGGGTGTGGAAGCAATTCGAAGTCCAATTCATGCAATTTCGCCATTGTAGCGAGCGACTTGTGACACGGCGCATTGTCTTGGTGAAAGAGCACTTTCTTCTTTTTCATTTGGAGCCGTTTCTCACCGATTTCGTTCTTCAAACGCATCAATTGGACAATGTAACGTTCGCTATTGATGGTCTTACCTTTTTCAAGGTAGTCGATGAACAAAACTCCATGAGCATCCCAAAATACTGAGGCCATAACCTTACCGGTCCACATTTGCGTTTTTGGCCGCTTTGGACGCTTCTCACCGACTGCAGTCCACTCGGCTGACGACCGCTTTGACTCTGGAGTGTAGTGAAGGATCCAGGTTTCGTCCATTGTCACATACCGACGCAAAAAATCCGGTTTGTTTCGGCGAAACAGCTTCAAACAGCGCTCAGAATCAACGACACGTTGTTGTTTTTGATCCACTGTGAGCAAACGCGGCACCCACTTTGACAACAGCTTCCTCATAGACAAATGTTCATGCAAAATAGTGTACACACTGCCGTATGATATCTTTAAGGTGTCAGCTATCTCACGCAATTTTAATTTACGGTTTTCGAAAACGATTTGGTGGACTTTTTTGATGATTTCCGGGGTAATTGCCTCATTTGGCCGGCCAGAGCGTTCAGCATCTTCAGTGTCTGTACGACCACGTTAAACTCAGCATACCACCGACAAATGGTTGTTTTTGATGGAGCAGATTCCCTGTAGCACTTTTCAAGCCATTGCTGAGCTTGCACTGTGTTTTTTTTCATCAAAAAACAATGATAAATCAACACACGTAATTGTTTCGAATCCATTATTCTGAGAATCTCAAGACGAGCGTCACTTAAATCACTGTAACTCATGGACCAAACATCAGAATGTCATGAAATTTTGACAGGTATCTTTTGAAGGTTGGTACTTATGAAAAATCATACGGAACTTTTGTTGGCAACGCCATCTATGTGTCAGTCCCGGGACTTATTGATCCACGTGTTATATGTATTATAATATCCACAATTTTTTTTTTATGTTAAGTCATGTAACTTTACAAATTTCGATTGTAAACGATGCCTTACTGCAATCTAATAATCATCCTTATTTAGGGTGTCACTCCGAGTCCAGACGGTTCCCTGATATCGGATAATTCGACGGAGTGCTTACTTCAACTGCTGGAACAGTGCGATTCTGAAACCGCATTAGCAATAAGGGACTTGGTGAACCATCATGTAAGTTTTAGTGATTGTGTACTCTATGCATACTGAACTTTTTCTGTCAGTCTTTATTTTCAGCCATATTACAGTGTATCAACCGAGAGCGTTTACTACTTTGTTTAGTCGCCATTTTTGTAAACATGAATTTTGGCTGTTCAAAATATTCAAAAACCAATGTGCTTTCATCATAAAAACATTTTGTTAATGTCAATCCTCAATTCAAAATTTGAATATCAATCGAAAATTACAAGAAATTTTGGCTACACATTATCTGTCATCAAAACTCACTATAAGGATATAGGCTTTGTAATAGGTAAATACAAATCTGGACCTCAATTTAGAAGAAAATCAACCGGAAAAATTGCTGCTGCCCAATGAAGGGTTCGAAATAATCCATCAACCTCAATTCAACACCATGCTCAAGAAATTGGACGTGTCTCACCCACACAGCACCCTAAAATAGCAATTTAATTCAAAGTAATTTAGATTCATTCCTCAACTTATCTATATAGTTTTAACGTTTTTTTAATGTAGTTAATTGTGTTGCGTTTCAGAAAAAAGAATTGTCGACACTTGAGCAAGAGCTGCACACGCGGGTAGCGAGTCTCGCCTCCCATCGCTCTAAGGTTCAACAGCTGGAGTCGGAACTGTCGCTCCTCGCCGTCCAAGAAGCCGGAGTGCAACAAACCTTGCTTGACGGAATAGATGACAATGAAGTCATCAAGGGCATAATGGAGATGTCTGACGGACAAAATAATTCTTCCAAGGAGTCCATGTTGGAATGCACTGTCAAGGAAACCAACGCAAATACGCTCGATTCAATTCGACAAAGAAAAAAATCGTTAGTTGGATTTATTTATATATCGGTTGCAGCCACCATTATTGTTTTATTATAATGATGATAAACATTCTGTAGTAATTATCGATAAAAACAACTGTCTCAACTGTTGAGATGGCAGATTGCAGAGTAAGGATAATCAAAGCCTCAACAGTTTTAGCAGTTCTAAAACTGTCATGTGCAAGTGATTTTTTTTTACCAAAATATAGCCCAATTTCTCCTGACAACTTACATAAGTTTGTGTATGGAATTGGCATTTACTTGGTAGAACTCCATTATATTCATATGAAAATATCAAAGTATGTAGCTCTACAAAATTTAAGACATGGTCGTTGATAGCTATTTTGGCTATTGTCAGAACTATTAGTCCTGCCCGAGCCCTTTCCTCTATATCTCTTCTTAAAAAAAAGGTATAGCAACTAATTAACAAGTAGTAACAAAAGTTTCCCTTCGAGTAAACTCATTAGCATGCCATTTGTCCAGCAGTGGGATTGTGCATAGATGAAAAAATGTATTTTCTTCTTCATTTCAGAATGAGTTTAGAACTGACCCCGGCGCAACCTCCTGACTCCACGATCACTACCTGCGACACATTCCACACAGCCAATTCTTCGTGTTCATTTGACACAAGTAATGATACTAAATCATTTCCGTCCTCCGCCAATATGGACGGCACATTTTCCAATGCCGAAAGTTCACTTTCAAACGATGCCGTCGAGCAAAACGGTAACCAAGTCAGTGCAAACGTGACAACTTCCAGATTGAAGAACCCGCCACGGCTCGATGACAGCGACGAAATGTCAAGCACGGAAGAATACAACAAGGTAATTGAGATAATTTTCTGTCAAGATATTTCAACTGTCCAGCTGTAATTTTTTTGACATTTATAAAATATTGTCACTCTCCATTTTAAAAGTTAGATTGCTTGAAATGCCATATCTTTATATGATGTTACTCCATCTATCTATCTATAACTTGAGTTACATCATTTGAAACACGTATTGGCTTTAGATTTGTATCTGATTTTTGTGCATCAAAGTGTTATGGCAATTGATGTACACATCCATCAATTGTACAATGTGGATGTTTTATGTTAATTTACCTCAATATAGTAAACATTATTGAAATATCAAACGGAATTATGGTTCTTTTACACATTGACTGCTAATCAAATTCATTAATATTATACATCATGCACACAAAAAATTTGATTAAAAATAATAGTTATATGAAGATTACATACTGTACACTGTTAACAGACTCTAGAGAAACACCATATTTATAACGTATATGGTCTTAACTTCTTACATGTCAATCACCTTTATAATTATTATTGATTGAATTGGCATTCACTTGATAGAACTCCATTATAACACGGTGAAAAAAATAGCATGTATTTTAGTTCTACAAAATTGTTCTTAAAAAATATAGTTGATAGCTATTTCGGCTCACGCCATCGTCAGAACTATCTAGTTAGTATAACTAGTTCTGACGATGGCGTGAGCCGAAATAGCTATCAAATATAATTTTTAAAAATAATTATGTTAGAAATTATAGTTGTTAATAATTTTCACAATAATATTGCAAATGCAATCACATTATTAACACTCAAGCAACTGCACATTTCGCGCAGAAAAAACGCTTATCACCGCACATTTTTCGATACTTTTCTATTTCTCGCGACATCAATTATTATGCTTATAACTTTTTACTCAGTTGAGTGAATTTAATAAAACAAGAAGTATTTTATAGAGTATTGTATAATATATGTAATTTAAAAACAATTGGCTTAAAAATAAAATTATCAAGCTACAAATGCATGATTTAATTTTTTTTTCATAAAAATCAAAAAAAATATCTTTTAACACTCATATAAACCCACAAAGGAATGTCAAATTCTTTAGAAATCCTACACCATGTTACACATTATTGTGTGTTTATTATATGTGGAGTTTCTCAAACTGTGGATATGTTTATTTGTTTCTGTTATATTCTCATATCACTCGGTTGTCGGGAGTCTCGAAAAATAGACTAGCCGAAAGCGGGCGTTTTTCGGCATAACTTGAGAGCCAAACAATATAATTTTTGATATTTTCAAAGAAATTATGTGTGATATTTGGTCATCGACTAAATAAAAAAAACGATTTGATTAAGTCATAATTTCAGCATATTTCTAAGCCGAATATAAACATCTGTTTTTTAATTTTGTCAATTAGGTAAATGGCACTAAACATATTTTCAATTTGAAATATTTAAGATATTGCGGGTTCATGATATAGTTTAGTTTTAATTATATAATAAATAACAATATATATTCGATATTCCTACAATTTCACAATCACTGGATCTCAAGTTGTAAATATTCGAGAAACATGTTTCACATCTTTTTTATGTAATGAATGAAACAATTCTGTCTAATAACTCAAGAGTTTTATTGCTTTTGGTCAAAAATGGTCTTTGTCGGGTTGCCTCAACTAAGTAATATATTCAAATAATAAAATACGAAACAGTCATCAACAAAAAATATTTATGGAGAGTTTTTACACTTCCGAGAATTAGGGTCAGGGTAGGCTCTTACTATTCATCCATCAGTGATTTAGACAGGAACAGGAGGCACTATGAGACACAAAATATCATTTTTACTAGGCAATACATGTTGAAACATTTATTATTATTAATTTTTATAAACATTTAAATATTATTATTTAAATTTTCTGACTGCCTAATAATAAAAAGTAAGTAGTAATATAATCACTTAAATTTTATCAATAATGCTTTTTGTATGATAATTAAACAATGAAAGTGTATTGCTGAGCTGTGATAAACAAAAAAACTTAATTTGTTACAGTCCAAGAGTAATTATAGGAAATTTTTGGAACTGGCAAATATTGTTTACTTCAAGGACGATTTGGAGCTATAAATTTCGGAGAAATAGAATGAATGACACGTAGAACAATAAACAAAACAGTTCCAAGCCCTAAATTAAAAAAAAATATCCACATGTATCATGCATTCGAGCAGCAGATTTAAAGATGCAGCGCGAGATGAAAGCCGCGCGAACGCGGGACCGGTTGCTTGAGTGTTAATATTTGTTAATGGTTTAAATGTATTGATTAAATTTGCAGTAACGTGGTAGAACTCCATCATAATATGGTATAAGAATTATGAAATGTTGATAACTATTTTGGCAACATGCTGCCAGTGACATGTGCAATAAAATTCTTGGAAATAATGTTTCCCCTTTTTCACAGGCGGGAAGAAATAACCTTAATGTCCAGTCACCGAGTTCTGTTGAAAAGTTTTCACCTGAAGACCGCCACAATCGAGCGAGGATACGAAGAAAACTTGCCGGTAAGTGTTTCGGTTTGTGGCTCGCTTGTATGAAGCTCTAGCTTACCTTTTACATATAAATGTTGATGGAAAACCATCTGTTTCAATTTTCAAATTTTTATTTACAATGGAATTGAAATGATTTTACAAAATAACGTGCCAACGGCGATGTCAATGGTAAGAGCATTAACAATGTTCAACAGTATTGCTTCGGATGTTGACGTATTTCATGTAGACGAAAGTGAGTTCAGACGAATGCTATTTTTTCAGTTAAAGTAGACATTTCATGAGCTTACTTGGTTGACTTTTTTTTGCAATCCTTATTGATTTTTTTACTGTATATTTGTTGAATTTGCAATACTTAATATTTAAATATGTTATGGTGCAAAAGCAATGAATTGATAATTTGTAAGTTTTGTACCTTGTAGTTATAAATAAATAAATCAGATCAGGCATGCACAACCTTGGCTTATTCTGAGGCTGATAACGAATTAACCATAAGGTTAAGTTTAGATGAGTTAAGTTTATTTTTTTGGGGCTGCCACACAAAAATAAAAAATTTATAATGATTAACTGTAAAATTTTTTACTATTCGTGAATTTTGTCTCTCTTATGAAGGTATTGCACAAAACTTCTAAAAAGATTTTCATTGTATATCAACTGTGCTGTATATCATTATACATAGTCTTCTATTTCCTTGAATATTTTCAGGTGAAATGGGCAGGTCAGGTGGCAGTGGATTAGGAGCGAAGCGTATAACAGAAGCGGAGGCCCTGCGAGCGATGCAACGTCTCTGTCAAAAGGTGGCAGCACAAAAAATGCTCGTCATCTCAAGCCTAGAAAACGACTGTTCCAAGGAAGAGCTCAATCATCAGATAGCTGTAAGTGACGACTGTATTGTACTCTAAAACAAAACATTTATCATGTCTAATAATTATAGTGTGGCTTACATCTGAAAATGAAATGTCTATGAATAGATACACATCATGAATCCCTTTTATTACAGTGAAACCTCGATTCTACGTTTTTCCTGGGACCCTAAAAAATAAACGAAAAATGCGGAAAACGAAGAATGCGGGAAAGATTAAAATATTTATTAAAAAAAATAAAAGAAACGTCCCGCCTTCCTTTAATTTTCAAAGATGGGTTACACAAAAATTGGTTAATATGAGAGGGTTTTGAAAAAGTTATATTAATTAAATCTTATTTATTGAATTACCAAAGCCGGTCAATTAGAATAATATTTGAGACGGGACGGGACTATTTTTAATATTTAGACGTTAGATCGAGGAAATCGATAAACTGAAAACGGTTAATGCGGGATTATTTAACATTGTTCTTATGGGTGTTTGACGGGACTGTAAAAAATTAACAGACCATATGGGACAATGTATTATGCGAGAACTGTTGATCGGGGTTCCACTGTACTACCATAAAATAACAGTGAGATAAAATGCATAAATTCAATTTTGAGATAAGCATGCCGATTAATCTATGCAAACTTAACCTAATGATGAAATACAGGTATATTTCAAAAACAAAAATAATACTCTATTGAAAAGCAAAGTCTCAATGTTCCATTTAAAAATATTTTCCTGTAACTTGCAAAACATTTATTATTTAAGATAAATAGAATCACCAAATTTAAATAATTGTATGCATAACATCTTACTATTGTTTATCATAAACCGAAAAAATTAAATATCTAAAACATGTAAAACAATTATGTATGGTCAATTGTTTCAGAACTGCTATTTTTAATTTAGCTCATCGTTACTTTCTGATAGCAATTTTATCATACTGATGTAGCAAACTATAATATAACATATTTTACCTAGACTAAGTGCTATTGAGTAATTATTACTTTATTACCAGTAATATTTTTAATGACTTATTAATTGATGACATTAATGTTGAAATACAGTTAGATTCATGCTTAAGCACTTGATTGCCACAATTTAAATTATTGCCGATATCCCGCGCAACAAATAATATCGATTGTGTAGATATACTCACCTATCGCGGGTATTCTGTCAGAAGATATTTGTTATGAAAATTGGTTTTTTATATGAATGCAGGTTAACAGATTTTAAGATTCTCTATTGTATAAAAAAACAAGGGCATTCGTGTTTAATTATTTATTTTCACGATTACAATAAGTATTTTGAATTAAATCAATTTTGTTGACAGTTATGACTAGTAGAAATCTTAAACATCTTAGATAATAGATCTAAAAAAATTCGGTGTCAAAGGACAATAAATTTTTATATTTATGATCATGACTTCGCTTCAGTTAATAATGTTCACGATGAGCATTATCAACTGAAGTGCAGCAGCTGTTTTGCAGAAGAGCAGTTTTTTGTAACAGATAAAAATTCTTTTCTTGAACGTTGACAGTTCTGATTTTTCTAATATCAAAATATGTAGTCCAAATATCCACCTACACAGAATAACAAAAATGACGCTGAAATGCTGTATTTTGTAAAGAATGGTTATATATATGTTTTTTTAAATGGTATCCCTACCCGAGACCTAGTGGCAATTCAGTGGTTAACTTTTGTATTAATTAATAAGAAACATATTTTTAATTAGTTTGTTAAATTAAATTTTGTGGTAGTGAATTAAGAAAAAACATTAAATAAAACCATTAGGATGACTTTTAATTTAATTGTATTTGAACTAACACATATTGCACACAATATTAACAAAACAGTGATTATAAAACAATATAACTTTTTCACTATATAATTTTATTTTTGTAATTGAGGCTTCAAAGTTGAATAGTTCATAATAAGTCCTCTGATCACTGTTTTAAGTTAGTACAACAATTTGTTACAATTATATCATATTATTTGGTGTGAAATCTTTCAGTGTCTAACCTATTCGCAGGACACGGAATTGACTGAATTGCAGTTGTGCTGAACCAAACTCAACATAGTCAATTTCATGGCCAATAATCATTGTAGTGTCAGGCTTTAAATTACTATTCTCTTATATTCATATACTACATTTATCATTATAGTTTTTTAAGTGAGTAGCGATGTTTATTTAGAAAAAGTTCAGTTTTTAAATCTCAGCACTTTAGTTAGACACTCAGACATTTTAGTTAGCCTAAAATCCGCAAATATTATGCATGCAAAATGATCAAGATGCAGGTGTCTACTAAATCTAACAGCATAATATTCCTGTTGTCATTTTTTGTCCACTTTCAATGTTGAATATGTCCTTATATTATGAGTATATAAACAGGTCTGCTTGTTACTAAATCACTTGATTTTCTTTTAAAATATAGGGGAAGGACTCTTTCCTTGTCCTGGCAGCCCTTTTCCTTATTAAAGGAATGCCCAAGACCATAGTTATTCAAGTCAAATTTTCAAATATATAATTTCAAATTTTCGCAGGTCCTTCAAGAGCTCCAGAAGCGATACATCAGGCTCGAAATGGCACTGCAGTATTCAACGTTTGACAACCGTTCTGCATCAAAATCGCGCTCTATAATGGTAACACCGATCCACGAAACACCATTAGGAGGCAGCGACAGTGAAATCAGCACGTTGACAGACCAACCGCTGTCAGACGATTGCCCTTCGGATGATCCTTACTCTAACGGGAGCCACTCCACCGGCAGAAATACAGCTCTGTATTTAGTCCAAACTGATCCGCTTCGCAATAAACCGCGAGACGGTGAAACAGAAGCTTCCGATAATGTGTCTACATCAAACGATGAGCTGATAATAAGTGAATCAGATGTGTACGATACCAATTTGTGGTCGGGAAGCCACGATCCTCTTCTGATGAGTATTCAGCGAGAGCAAAATGATAATAACACTTTAGCGAGTGCAAATAGTGTGTTCAATTCAAGAAAAAGTTCTCTGGAGACTGTCAGCTCAAACAGAACTGATCAATTACTATCAACACGTGTTGATAACTTTAGGACAATTCCGTTAATGGTAAGATAATTTGATTGTTTTTTGCAGCTCAGCGTTTCCGAATCAAAAATCTGCCCTAACAATACAATCCTCCACTGGTAGATTTTAATGAGTATTTTTTTTATATATAGAATCTCTTTTCTAACTACTCTTTCACTATAATATTTTTTCCAATTAACATTTTCCAGTCCGCTAATTACAGACGGAACTTTATTATCAGTTGTGTTCGATTTCGTAAAAAACAAAGGAAATCATCAATACAATTTTAATTGCTCTGCAATTGATGATTTTTAGATGTTGAAAATTTATGGATATGATAAAAATTATTTTCCTAATAATTTAATGTCAATTTTATAACTAAACTTGGAAGGAAAATTTTGAGAAGGGGAATTTTTGCAGATGTATATGTGGACCTTTTTCTTTAATGTATCTCTCATTGACTACCACACGATCTAATGATTTTCCTTTGAATCATTTTCCCACCCATTTAAATGTCCTTATTAACTATGCTTCTTTTCTGTTTTCAGCAAACTTCTCTAAACCAATCTACATGGTTGTCGCAGGCCACTGTTCTAAGTAAGAATGTTATAATTTTCTTCATTATTGATGTTTTTTTATATCTTTTAAATAAACAAAAGAAATAGAAATTCATGCAAAATATTGAACACTTTGTACTTTATCCTGAAACCACGGGGCTCTGAAATGTTTTTTTTATATATAATCAGCGTTCTTTACTGATGTAGTGGAATTCATATTTCTATTTTATTATTTTGAATACTTATGTTATTTTAAGGTTATATAATTGGATAACCGAATGAAATTGTCCTTTTTGATGACTAGTTTTGTCTCCATTATGAAAGAGTGCAAAAGAAGGATATATTTTTATCTTATGCTTGTAGTTAATAGCAAAATTAACATGTGTTGACAAATTGACATGCGAGACATATACAACAACCGAAAGGGACAATATAAAAAAAATCATTTTTATTTTGTAGTCTTTATATCCTTAGGTATATAAATAACTAAATGCTTTTTAATGTTTTTTTTTTATTGAGAGATAAAAAAATTAATTGCTCGCAGAGGTCTCCAATCTACATGGTCATCGGTTGCCGATTTTTTCTAAGCGTCATGTTTGCATTAGTTTCGTTTTTGTTTTAGAAAATTAACAATGTGTGGCATGGTGCACTATGTAATAGCGCACCGGATTTTTTAGATCATCATGCATCTCAACCAGTATGCTTGGAGAGACCTCTGTTTTGACTCATATTAATGAAAAAATATTGGGCACATTACACAGAATTTGAAAAAATGGCAGTTTTTGGAAACCAAAAATATTTGTCTATTTTTTTTTATTCCTCAATGAATATTTATTTGTTTTGACAATTACCCAAAATACATATGTATGTGCATAAAGTAACCACATAAAAAACTCAATGCATTCATCTACAGTTATCAAACACTGCAATCAACTAAAAACCAATGAATCATTAAGTCACATAATAAAAAACTTTCCTCACAAAGTTACCGTGAAGAATGATTGAACAAAAACTATTTTCTTTTTTAATCTGGCAGAAGTTTCTAGGTGGCAAATCAACAGTTGTGTGTAGTAAAGATAAAGTCTCAATATTTTATTGATTGAATTGGTATTTACTTGGTAGAACTCCATTATATATACAGTGTAAAAATAACAATGTATTTTAGTTCTGCAAAATTTGTAAGAAATATAGTTGATAACTATTTTGGTTTACATCCTCATCAGAACTATGTTTAAGCATACATTTACCTATCTATATATAGCTGTGTAGAAAGGGTACACAATACATCTTCTCTTCTGTTTTAAGTACATTCAAAAATGCATAAAATCAATGTGCCACATTTCAAAATTAATTGACACAATATGAAACTAGGGTATTAAAACAGAAGAGAAGATTTATTGTGTACTTTTTCTACGCAGCTATATATAGATAAGTAAATGTACATTTAAACATAGTTCTGATAAAAGAACGAGTCGAAATAGCTGTGAACTATACATATATATATATATATATATCTTATAAATTTTGCAGGACTAAAATACATGGATATTTTTTAACTATGCTCAATATTGCATATTACTTGAATAATCTCAATAAAATAGTTTTGTGGATTGATTTATGTCAATTTAACAAAAATAAAGTAAGCAATCAATGGAATGAAACTAGTGCCTAGTTATCAATCTGGATGTGTACATTAAACACTCTTACTAAGTTATTCTTGCACTTCAATTTGTGAATATTGTTGCTAATTAACTTCTGCCAGTACACTGACAAATGAATTGACTAAGAATTGTTCACGGAAGACAATCAACCAGATATATATATATATATATATAAAAAAAACTTCAAATTGCTTTTATGTTGCCAAAACTAAACTCGAATTATGATAGCCAGGCTATATTATTTTCCCCTGTAAACATTTCAAAGTCAACATGAACACAGCTCTTGTCATTTTTATACACACACAAGAGCTATGTTCAATGCACATAACTTGTTAAGGTTTGCAATATTTGACACTTCTGTACTGAAAATCCCATGTACTATTTTTCAGTAAGATGTATTTTTGTATATATGCTTAAAGACTCTAAGGCAAGAACGTGCTAACTGCTTCTATCGTGTTTTCTTCTGCTAATTCAGTTTCATTTTACTTTCGGCATTTAACATCAACATTTTCATCACGTACGGAATAGCATGTTCTTGTCTTTTTTGAAAATTAAAACTATGCTCGACTTAGAGCTGTGTTTCCCAAACCTAACCATGCAAAACAACAAAAGTAAAACGTTTGAGCGATTTTCCACACAGTAAGATTTTTCCTAGTTCATTTATCATTTATTTTGTAGAACTCCTTTGTAATAAAGTAATTATAGTTAAACATGTAGGGATTATCAATTATATCTAATATATTTCAATTAGCAAGTTTCTCTTTTATTTATTTTAATCATTTTTACTACACAAATAAATATAAAATATTTTTTCAAAAAGTGAAATACTTCTAAGAATTAAAAATTATTATTTTTACTGTCAAATAATTATTCAGAAGCTTTTCCTTCCGATACATCCTGTATCTTCATAGCATTCACCAATCAACATGAGGTTGACTATTTATGATAATTCCAAAAAGGAATTCAACCGAACTATTAGAATAAAAGTAATAGTCAACACAGTAAGTTGTTTTACATGTGCATAGCACTCAAAAGTTTATAATAATGTATACCAGAAAGCAAAGTCTTTTATCCATTTGAGAATGACTGGGAGAAAACAATTCTGTCAAATTAAATATCGCATGTTCAAATCATGGTGTGTAATTGTAATAAATTTTATTACAATAAAACATTTTTTTAAATATGAAAAATATTTATTTTCCGTGTATTAGGCGGTAAATTTGTGGAAGCTCATTTTTTATATATGTGTAGCTTTTTTATTCTACTTGGTGTGTTACTAGATATGATATGTGTTTTTCTTCTTTCTTTATACTAACTGCATCATAAGGTTATTCGTTATTCAGGTAATTTTTCAAAGAAGCAAAACATGAAGTCGCACCAAGTGGAATAACAAAGTTATTAATTTTGTGCAATACTATTCGTTTCATGAGACTACTGTGCGCTTAATCATTATCTCATTTCATCCAGCATTAGCTATTTTAACTTTGTTCCTTAGAAAAATAGAAAGATTTTTTTTTGATTTGACCACAATACGAAAGTTTTCCAACCGTCTGCTGTTATTGACCCTTTATAGTGAATGCTGGTGCAAACTCCGTAGTTATTTTCATTTATAATTTGAGATCTATCTTTTTGTTGTTGAGACACCATGCCGATTTGTGCCAGCACTCTATAGAGCCGTCACTCACCCGTTGCGATCATTAACAGAAAGCATCTGCTGTCTCTCCTGATATTCTAAAGAATCTTGTTATCTCATATTTAAGTATATAATATATAATGGATGGTTATACAAATAATTTTTATGTATGATATTATTTGTTTATTTTTTTTTTGTTGATAATATATTTTTTTTCAATAAACTTTTCTTTTATTTATTTTCAACAACAATTTTAGCCAAAATCATAATTTGTCACGTTGTGTAACAGTCAAACACCCCTCCCCTTAGATCCTAACTATTTTTTCAACATATGAGCACGTTGTTAGCTTGGGAAACACTTCAATAAATCATACGAAACTAAGTCTTTCAATATCTATTCTGTCAAACAGCAATAAGCATTTTTTTTGTCAGTGTCTTTTTATGTGCTTTTAATTTGTTTGATTTCATGGCACCCTTTCGTATTAACAAAATATTGATATAGAATTTAGTCTTAAATTTTATTGCAGATGAACAAATTTTAAGCATGTCTTAGGTTAGTCAAAACGACTTTAAAAAAATTTCATATTAGAGATCAGTTTATTAAAAAGTCATTTGCAATGAAATTGCAATTGGCATTGAAAAAATCTTCCATTTTCATATCGAATACAAACAAATACTACTCACCATTGAACTCAGACATGCAAATAGGAAGTTTGAACAGTTTGTGTACATCAAAAAACATTCATATACCCACAGTGAGCTCGCGAATTATAAACCCTAAATTTCCAGGCAATCGAGCACTCATTTGTAATTTATTACTAAGCGCACATAAGCCACCATAACTATTACAATAAAAAATATTTTATTCAACTATGTTACTCACTGTATATCATTAATATATGAAAAAAATGTCATTCCTTATACACAATTCATGATGACATCGTATGCTTAAATTCATAGAGCCAAGTCCGCTTAGTCACTCATAACCAACAATAACTATCGCACTATAATATACATACATAATAAAAACCATAAAATACCAGTTGCCGACACTGGAACTAGTACAAAAAGGTATTTGCATTATGTGTTAATAAGATTTTTAGAAATAAAAGAAAATTCCTCATAGCATGGGTTTGCAATGGTGATTTTGCATGTTTTTAATTTCTTAATAAAAATGCTTAGACATGAAAAAATGCATGGCTAGCAATACACGTTTAGCCTTTAAGCTTAATTGCAAATGCTCAAAACGGCTGTATATTATAATGCATCCAATATTGACTGTAAATCTGTAGGAGTTACTTGGCAATATCCATTTTGATTATTCTCGGTGTAAACAATCTCAATTTAAATTGTGAATTTCCCTGAAACTGCAATGGCAGTATCAATGTTGCAATGAATATATTTATTACTGCTTAATATTTTTTTTTGCAAATCATGGCTTATTTTCATCATATAAATAGTTGAACATATCAAAGCATCAGAGCGCTTTCTCTGAATATTTGAATATATCAAAATTTTTGACATAACAGTAAATAAATTTTATAACTTAGTGAAAGTCTAATCATCATATTCACACCATACTGTAATAGTATCCCAAGAAACCTCAATTGTTCAGAAAGTCAAAAAATCATTTCAATTTATATACTATAATATGAATTCTTAATATTTTCAATTGATTCTGCGGTAACTTTGTGGAAGTTCATCATTTTAATATTACTTGTAATTTTTAGTTATTTTAACAATTCTTGCTAACGAAATGTACTGACTGCATAGTGTAGTTGATCATTTTACAA
Source organism: Himalopsyche japonica (assembly GCA_028555115.1). Lineage (NCBI taxonomy): Eukaryota > Metazoa > Arthropoda > Insecta > Trichoptera > Rhyacophilidae > Himalopsyche > Himalopsyche japonica. The sequence goes on from JAHFWJ010000483.1 coordinate 3,210,309, forward strand.
GTATGACCTATTGCAGTATCAAGTATTCAGTACTCAATGAATGTCAATAGGCCGCGCTGCTACCTGATTTATAATATTAAGTCCTTATTTACCAAAGCACTATTTTATATCTAAACGAATTGATGAGGATTTTGGTAGACTTGTAAAAGTTTCATTATGTTTTTCTAGATCAGTGTTTATCAATACCGTGCTACGTGATAAGAGGTGCCGGCAAAACAACCCACCACGAGTATGAAGTTCGAATCGAGCTGGATGACGAGAGGTGGGCACTCCTTCGACGGTACAGACGTTTTAGAGAACTGTATATCAATATGAAAACAATATACGGTGCCAAGGTTAGTTAGTACATATCGTGCATAATATAATCGAATTTTTTTTAAATGTCACACATGTTCTTGATAGTATTATTTCAAGACCACATCCATTCTTAGATGTTTTTTTTTAATTCAAATGATACCTACGATTTCTCTATTTTGTATATCAGTGAACATGGTGATTTGGTGCAATCATTACTTCAAAAGTGATTATTTACTTAATTACTTTATGAAAAACCTCTTACTATATTTTATGATATCGACTGATGGTGCTTGATGGAATTTTAATATAAAATTTGAATTGTTACAATTTTTTACGATTCCGCATGTTTTGTTGCTAACGACCTGGGTTTCGCTTTTCGGCATCTTCAGGCATTCAGTTCTGTTGCATCCGTGTGAGAGAATGCCTGAAGATGACGAAAGGCGAAACCTGGGTCGTTATTGACAAAACATGTGGAATAGTACAAAGTTGTAACAATTCAAATTCTTACTTTATACTACCTACACTTTTTTTTATTTACTATCAGAACTTTAAATAGGCATTTTTTATCATTGCAGGTTGCAGCAATACCGTTACCTTCGAGGCAGCTGTGGGCGTCAGATTCTTTGGCCAAGGAACGCCGTCCAAAATTGGAAACCTTCCTCAGAACTCTGCTGAAAGTTTGTTCAAGTGACAAGCGTTGCCCGTTCTATGCACAACCTCTAACCAAAGAAACACTCATCCAATTCTCCCCGTTTTTCCGCAAGGGCGTGTTTGAAAGTGGCAAGTGTGGAACCGGATGATCCACGTGGAAATTAGACAGGATTTGTCTGTACTCAGCTCGTTGGATCCTATGCAACGGGCCTTACATTATATTTTATTTATACTGTGCCTTTTCCATGTGTAAAGTTATATCAAACTAGTTTACCTATGTAACTAATTACGTAATAAAAATGATACAGTAGATTCTGGTAAATTGAAACACATCGCTGCTTGAACACTTTGCAACTCAAATTTGTACCACACGAAAGACAATCGGCTATTTATCTTCTGAAATATCTAGCCATAATACACCAAAGTAGATGCATTCTGCTGCATGGCTCTCTTAATAAAGGAACCCTTTTTACAATTCAAGATGCCAGTATCGATCACCACATTATCATTTCTAACTTTTTTTTCTTCAAACACTGGACATGGACTACTCAGTTATACCTCTGCTCTCTAACCAAGTTAGATTGTTTTGAATTTTGGTATATGAGATAGAGATGTTCATTGTACAATATCTGTTTCACTAAATTCCACCTTCGTTCTGTATTTCATGGCTCCATATATGCGTCTCAGAATCCTCTTTTAAAATGTGTTCTACCATTCTAGCTGCTTACACAGTTAAAATAGTCCCACCCACCATTAAATTGTCAATAAAGAATTAAAAACATTAGTAATAAAAAAATCCACTACAATACAATTAAACACATTTAGTGACGCACTAAGTGGAATAGCTAATGTTATATTAAAAATGAACTTTCACAAAGTTATTATTGAATCCACAGAAAATATGATCTTTACTAGTCTGAATTCTGTCAAAAACATCTACAAACATTGAATTAATGTGAATAACTTATTTTGACATACACTTGTTACGATTATTTGTATGATAGCAAAGATGTAAAATAATTGATTGAAGGTAATAAATAAGTAAGAAATAACATTTTGTGTCAGTTGATTTAACAAAATTATTGTTATATCATATAAACGGTAGTCTATTTTGTCTGTTTCTTGGCTCAATATATCAGAATCTACTGTGTTAACATTGAGAAATTCAAAAAAGAGGTTGCGGGGTACATTGCTAGTACACGGTTTTTGCCTTGTTAATATATTATAATTATGTGGAATAAGTTGCAATTGCTTTAAGAATTAAGTTGCTAGATGATGTTGCCAATGTATTTCAAAGTATTGCGATTTTCCAGTGCTCTCAGATAAATGAAACATGACAATGTGTGTTGATAGATTAGAATCTGCAAATTAACTGTCAATTGTTTGTAAAGCCACTTTTGGAACTAGATTAATATTACAATGCAGTAATTCATTAGGATCTTATCTTGTCATTTTTAAAATATTCTCTTTGTTGTTTATATCAAATGATTTTTTAATGTAAATTAAAACATACTTAAAAAATATTATTTTAACCTGTTTTCTGTCAAAATATTACCAACGCCATATAAAAAAAACAATCATCAATTGTTATAGTTTTGTAGCTCTTTGAAACAATTTAATTTATTCACAGAAGATAAGATTCTCTTCCCACTTAATCATTGCAAATTGTAAGAACTTTTTTTTTCAACGATTCGAAGACTCATTTGACTAAAGCCTGAGAAAGGATTATTGAATTTTTGTTACTGGAATATCGATAATATGGCATAACATATATTTATTTAAGTTTTACATTATTAGGTAAAACAATATTATATTTAAATGAATGTTTTACCAATCGAATGTATGAATATGTTTTATTGTAATACAGAACCATATTGACCATGTTTATGACTGATGGTATAATTACAATATGTTTATGGATACCCAATGCAGAAAATTGATGCAAGGAATACAGGTTTTTTGACAAAAGCATGAAAATAGATGAACTTATTGAAAATTACGTGAATGAAAAATAATGCTTTGTTAATATATTACCTAGAAATTTTAATCAGAGTTTAATGTATTTTGTCTCTTACTAGAAAATTCTAGGAACAAATATACATTTCTGGTTATTTTCCTCGATACATATTGTAATTACATCAAATCAGCGCACGGCATCAAAATTGTCTTAAATATACTTACCTTATTATCTATTATACTAAGTTATGTTTCTAATTTCTTAATAATTATTTTTATCTTAAGCAATTTTTTTCATTCAATTATTTTTTGAGTGAGCTTACCAAGGATGATTTTTCCACTAATATATTGATCTCTACTTATATATATAAAGAAATCTGGGTCATTCAGTGAAATATATTAACAATATTTACAATAGTTTTGCTGTCTTACTTTAAGGTCTTAGAAGGATTTTGTTGACATCACAAAAAACAAAACAACAGCTACAATTTTTTGATTCTATTTGGCTTTTTAATGTGAACATTTGACCTATACGACTAGCATATTTTAAAAGTGGCCTTTGTTGCCTTCTAATATTTGCTTTACTTTTTTACACTACTTTTGTATATCTTTGGCATTCTGTGTGCGTCTAATAACTCTCTTCCTCTCTCTGTCCAATTTGGCCATTGTCTAGCTTGATTAATTTAGCAGATAATAGTGATTCACAGCTCCGTCCAGTCAGAAAATCTTCTTACTGCTTCCTTCGTGCCCTCTTGGATTACTGGACATAATACTTCTTGCTTACACATTGTTCATACGTGTAACCTAAGCGGTTTCTCAGTGTTAATTGAATGGACTGCATAGCAATCTTCATACAATCTGTTGAATTACCTGAGCTGAGGTTAACCGACTTACAAAAGAAATTTCGCAAACTGTTCTGTAGATTCAGTCAAATCATCTTTGGTTTTTTTTATAATATAGTCATCGTTATATGGATTGTCAAGATGTACAGAACACATTAAAATATAAATGCTGACTTATATTTTTTCTTATTGTATGACAACTTAAAAGTTACCAAATGAAGTCTTTTCTGAATAAATGTTAACGGATTTGATATTTCTCTACGCCAGAGAAAAATATATCTCTTTGGCTTAGAAATGTTGACCACCCCTGGTTAATATCGTTTAATTTTTGTGTATTTGAAATTAGTTTAACATGTCATGGGACAATTGATCATGAATGAATGAAAATATTTTATTATCAACGTTTTTTAACTTTTAAGTTTAAATGGTGGTTTGAGTAGAATTGGAAAGTGTATTAATATTTTATCAAATTATAATATTATAATAAAGATGAATGTTACATTATATTTTTTCATGAATTATTTTTACATTCCATTATATAATATTTCATAATTGTGATAAATTCATTTTTCAACAAGTTTTTTCTTATGTTATCTTGATGAAAAAAATATGTATCTGCCAGTGGAATCTTGATATATCGTTTCCACCAAATGGTTAACCATTTTATGCTCTATGTTTTTAACTAAGGTACAAGACTTAAATAATATATTATCAAATTGGTAATATTATAAACACATTTGGATGACGATTTTCATCACTGTATGGAATGGAACATGGTGGAATATTTTCAATCTTAATATTAAATGTCTTTTATCATTTGCCTTGCGCTTATATAAATCAAGAATCCACTGCAATTTTATTCGTAAATTAAAAATCACATCAATACTAATAAAATCATTAATTTAAAGCCTGTAAATGTATTACCATACTAAGGATATCAAGTAGCAATACAAAATATACCAGTATATTTGTGACAGTAGTTTTATTACGGATTAATTGTTTTATGGAATAATTGTTTATGTAATGAATTCATTTTAAATATATAATATAAATTCCTATTGAGAATTATATCCATCTATAAATTAATGTTGGCACTGTTCAAATGAAATGAAAATGTTGAGATTTAAGGAAAAGCGGTATATAATAATAAAAAAAAATACTGTAATACTTTTATATATAAGGATAATTTTTTTCTTAGTTGAAAAACAATTGATTTTATCTGTTTAGAATGTAGATAACTCTTCAAAGCCTTTTTTAATTTCTCTTGGAGCGGAGAGACTTTGACTCACTCTGTCATCAGCTTTTTCATTGATTCGAATCTCTGGATAACCAACTGATTCTTGTGGGCTTCTCGAAACTTCAACATGAAGAAATTTAAAGCATTCACTGCCAACATGTCATTTGAACCTCTACATCAATTGAAATTACACCTATGAATTGACAAACTAAAATCAGGTGGACTTAACAATTTTAATATGAATTGAATGCTGACGTTTGAAAGAGTTAAATAATCAGGGATCTGGTTGATAATCAACTTACTGACTATCTTTACCATACAAATTTACAGACTGTCATAAATTCACTTATATTTTAAATGTTCTTATACATTTCCCTATCTTGGCAGTAGTAAGTCAGTTTTTTATACTATGGAATTAATCTGTCTTCTTAATTAGAAAACAAATCATTCAGATGATTCCCTGGCACTTTGTCTGAAATACCATAAGCTGTGACTCTAACTAAGCGGTTGTGAAAAGGCGTAAATATTTTATCAGGAAGTAAAACATTTTTTCATGTTGAGTCGTAGCAAAGCTTGTTTGGCAAAAATTAAATAAATTCAGATGTATTTAGTATTAATAATTATGATTAGCTTGCAAAAATATGTGTTAATATTATGAATATATCATTTGATAAAACTGTAATGGAACCTAACCTAACTTTTCAAGCTGAATTAAACAAAAATGTATAAAATTGAGAAAGTGATTCACAATTAGTGTTGAATTTAATTTGTCATTAAATATCAATTTAAATGGACATTGTTGTAATATAATGCAATATTAATTATTGTGAGCTGTGCTTAATGTTCATCTTTGAAAAATATGTGCCTTCATTGTTTTCTCACGCAGTATGTAGGTAAATTTAGCACTTGTAGCTATGATTCATTTATTTTTGTATCACAATAATGGCATTTTATTACTTAAGAATTGAAATAATAAATTGTCAGATAAATAAATTTTTGATGTGATTGAATTTCATGGCACTGAAAAAGAAAACAGCAATATGATGTAATATATATTTGAAATAGGAAATATACTATTTTCACTTAAATATGGAGATAATATTAATGTTTTGAGCATATGCATTTTAGTTTATCAGATATATTATAATTGAGACATTAAATTAAACCTTCCCGCTCCAAATGATAATGACCCTCGAAGTATATGGATAACTGTTCTGTAAATCACTGGTTAAGTCAAGGGTTTTTTAAATAAGAGGTGTATGAACCAATCTGTCAACTTCATGTCATATTTTATAAAAATATTGTAAATTTTATCAAACAAAAATTGCTGAGTGTATTTGGTTTTATTATTAAATAAATATGAGATTAACATTATTACTTAATATTTATCATTATTGAAAAAACCCTTTCTATGGGCAAGAGAGTGCCGTGCAGAAATAAAATATATCTGATAATTATTTGAATGTTCAAATGATTTGAGTTGTTAGTTGTTTTAGCAATACTGTTTTTTGAAATTGTTATCATGTGTCATTCTTTTTCTGAAAAAGGAACATTTTGGTGTCCTGAGGCAGTGCTTCGGGAATGGGACAAGCGAACTTAAAGCAGGACACATGATAATGTTAGTTATACCACAACAGGCTATTTTATAGAGAACCATGGGTTAAATAATCAAATTCCATTGTTTGAACAAACATGTTGATTTGTTGTAAACAATCAAGAATGATATTAACTTTAATATTATTTTATATCACCTCACCATATCACCATTGAACCAGAGAAAGTGTCCAAATGCCATTTTCACGAAAAAAAATAACGCCTATATAGTGTACCTACAAATGTTGAAAACTTGAAGTATAAGAGTGGTTAGATTGATTGTAAATTTTCAAGCGACAGTGTTCTCAGAAATTTTACTATTTTCAATTTGCTCAATTCCTCCTGTATCATTGATAATTAAGTCTGTGTCTAAGAAAAGTTAATAACTCCAATCAAACAATAGTAGATATTGGAATCGTTACTTGATCTTAAAATATCTATGTTTTCAACATATCTGATAAAGTATTAGTGACATAGTGGCAAAATATACCTTCTAATATACCCGAGTGTGGAATCGCACAAAGTTTCACCAATTCAAATTCGATATTGAAAATTACATCAAGTACCTTCAGTCTATATTGTAAATTATACCTGGTCAACAATACATCACTTAAAAAAAATATCAAATTTGAATCATGCTATTTCTACTTTCTATTTTTCATAATCATGATTGGTTTCATGCATTGTGACCATTAATTATTTATTACATGTACGTATTGAAAATATATATTTTTTTTTTATATATATAATGCTTCTACTGAAAACCTACATCCTAAAGGTTATCCAAGATTGAATGGTAAAATATTTCCAATTGTGCATATTTTGTATTCCCTCTGCCTTGCTCTTAATGTAATAAATATAATTTTATAATAATATGAAATGTTACATAAAATATTGTATAATGCTATACTAAGGTATCGTTTTTTAAACCACAAAATTAGTTAGACATCGTTATAAAAATTATCAATATCCTCGCAAAACATTTTACAAATGTTATCAATGCAATTTGAAAATGAAATTGTAATTAGTGAATGTGTAAAATTTATGCAATATGTTGAATTCATTGTAATGAAAAGTAATACTAAAAGTGTAAAATTATTTTCTGGTGCTGATCCAAATAAGAAACTTCAGTTTTCAAACAACCATTTGTTTTATTTTTCTTTTGATTACCTATTGAAATATCTCTTTTACAGGACAACCACAATCGCCGAAAATTTATTTCATCAAGCTTTATAAGTGTCAAATCGAGCAAGACAAACAGCATCGCGGCTTGTATCGTATTCTGGCATCGATTGTTCAAAAGTGTGATTGGAAAACTTCAGCAACTTCATCAAGAAATATTCTTCGTTATTTATTTTCTCTACATGAGAGTTGGGAGCTGAAGGTGACTGGTAGGATTGAAGCGGATTCAAATCAAGAAAGAGTTTACCCATTTGCATTTTTTCTTAAAGTTTTCATGAAAATACTACTTTGCATACTTGGAAAATTATTTATTGAAAATAAATTGAATTATGAAAAGCTCTAACTGCAGTTATGAATGCCACATAAAAGTATATTATTCCAATAATTCTTCAAAATTGTTTGCTTGATTTTTAATAAATTATATACATGTGAAGATAAAATCCAATCATAAATACCCTAGACGAAGCATCTGTGTTCCTGGATATTGATGGAATATGACAAACTAAGCGAACATGAAGGTAAAAAAATTAAGTCACCCACTATAAAAAATACTTTATTCATTTTAAATATACAAATTTCTTTCTGTTAAATTATCTCAGAACAATATCAAAATCAAAATTGGAAAAGCACGAGAATTCATTAGCTAAATTGTTCTTGTGTTGTGGTTTAAACGCACACACTTTCAAGTCTAATAATTTCTTTGCATATTCACTCATAACTGCACCTGTGCACAGTATTATTTTATCCTTAGCGAGGAGTTTGATCGTTTCTGATGTTTTAGTGAGACATTCTTCAGATAGAAAAGGGGGATCAGCAATGACAACATCAAACATGTTGGTATATTCTGTAGGTATTTTCTGTGGATAATTAAAGTCGTATTGAACAAAATTTTCTCCGTAAACACTGAATCTTGTGTCAAACTCCAACAATTTCACTGAAAAAATGCAGTATTTTTTTATAGTTTCAAATTATAAAATAAAATAACAAAATTTGGACAGATTTGTAGTTACTTCATATAAAACATCAAGTAACTAAACATGTAAAATGGCATAATTAACCAGACTGCCGCTTACAATGCTTATCGCTAGCCTAACGCACCCCTTACGATTTAAGCCATAGATTTTTTAAACGCAATTGTTTAAACAGTTTTGTAGAAAGCTTATGATGTTTTTTTTTAAATATTGTAATCATATCCATTCTAAAGTAAATAAATAAAATTAATGAGAATGAAGTATTGTTCCAATCAGTAATATGAAGTTTTAAGGTGTTAACTGTCACTTCTTGATGGAAAGGCATTATATTTTAAATAATAAAAACACATTTTTTAGTACTTATTTCCACAATATATTTTTTGATCAGGACCGGTTTCGCTCATCGCGAGCATTATCAACTGATATCAACTGATAGCAATCAGTTGATAATGCTCGCGATGAGCGAAACCGGTCCTGATCAAAAAATATATTGTGGAAATAAGTACTAAAAAATGTGTTTTTATTTAAAAAAAAAAAAAAAAAAAAATGAAGTTATTCGTTTAAACTTTACTTTATTTTGCAAGATTAATGGAATCAAAAAGTTGTATCGCAAAAGGAATGTAGATTAAGTTTAGAAGGCAAAGGGCTTTAAAGGGCAAAAAAAACTGCATATACGTGAGAATACTAAACAAACATACCTGAAGATTCCAAATCCAGCTCTTTCTTGATAGGTAGATAAAGAGTAGGGCATGATATTAGAGCAATATTACCACCAGACTGCAAAATTTTCTTCACTACCTTTACAATACTTTCAATAGTATTTTCATTGTACCAAAATTGACTTAATTGCTGAAATGATTTTTAAAAGAAAATGTGAAAATGTTGATTTACTGTAATATAATGATGCTGTAGGATTTCTTTAAGGGGGCCCTTAAAGCGATATTTTATGAAAATGATTATTTGATTTCAAGAACTATAATAATGACCTTACCCAATCTTCACTGAAAAGTATCTCTTCTTTCAATTTGTCATCAGTTTCACATTGCGCTAATACTTCCTCTTCTTTACTTTTCTGCAAGTAAAATTCTTGCAATGCAGCTAAAGTTGCAGCAGACAATCGTGGTTCATCCTCATCTGATGACATCGTACTGTAGCTTTGATGTATGAGTATGAGATTATCAGTTCAAATTAATATGAGGTTAGAAAACTTTTTCACGCGACTTTTAAATTTAGTAATTTGTGTTTACAGCTTAGACAACGTGATAAATGCTGGGAAGGCAAAGTCGAAATTACTGATATTCAAATAACTATAAGTGTTATTCTTAAAAGTTCTTGACATTTGTTAATAGTAATTTACAAGGGCTTTTGCGCGAGAAACGATAGTTGGATTACTATGAAGACTTGACATAGAGATTTTCTAAAAAAAAGTCTATAAAGGAGTATACTAATGCTATTTAATATTTGGGCAATATTTGATCTTATTCATGATTTCCTAAGGTCTTTCTGCATCGAGGCTCATGTTTTTTTCCGGAGATACATTTTTAAGTTTCCCCAGATTGTGTCTACGTGATAGGCTAGCATAAACAATACGTAAAAATTATAGAGCTGCCGGTGCTATTCAAGCGAAAATGTGAAAATTTTTGTAATAAAACTGTCATATAAGTTTCTATTATAGATGACTGTTTGATGAGTTGTCTGTGGTAAGGGGCTCCAGTTAAATAACATATATTTTAACAGTTATCATTGAAGGGAAAAAGTTTTCAAAAAATATTATTATTTTTGTCAACCATAGAAGCAGTTATTTTTAATTTTAATGTTATTTAAAAAAAAATCATTGAGAAGATAAGACAGTATCGAAAGACTGAAAAATGTTGATTACAAGAGATTATTTTTTTATATTGATACTCGTTCAAACTGATAGAAAATAATATTCATTTAAAGACTTCACTTACAGATCAGTGTTCATTTATATATATATTCAGCCAAAATCTTTTTCTATTGCTAGGTTAAGCCTAAATATACGATATATATACTGTCTATGATCCATATACATCATTGTCTGTGAGTCCAACATAACCAAACAATTTGTTATTTTGACAATCCGGTTTCAATAAGATTGTTTGTTATTGATGTATTATGTTCACGAATATGTAAAAATATCATTAATTCATCTAAAACATAGCACTAATCTATCTCAGCCCGGGAGCTAGTGATCATTAACATGTCTATTTTGGCAACCGTATGTATAAAGCAATGGCTTAAAACCTTCCAACCGAAGACAGTCGATTTGAAACTCTTTGCCACTGCAACGAAAAAATTACGGGAAAATGAAAAACCTCAAGAAAAAACTAAATCAACAGAGAAGGAACAAAAAACAAACCGGACGAATACGAAAGAAATGTTACAATATATGGACTCCAAAGAAGAATTAAAAATAGCCAAAACTCTAGTTTCTCCTTATTTATTGAAATCTCATAAATCGGCGCCTGAAGCATTATACCTTGTATCAAGCGAAACTGCAAAAGGTATCGTTAAAGCAATTTCAACCAGTCTATCCGGGGATGCACCTGTTATTGAAGTAAACCCAGGTATTGGATGTCTTACAAAGCAGCTGATGAAACTTAATCTAAAAAATTTTAAGCTCTTCGAATCTTCTTCGTTCTATGAACAGCATTTAAACGTAAGTAAAAATGTCCATGTTAAATTAAACATTAGCGAACTTTATATGTGTGTGAGCAGTATTGATAATAAAATAAAGCGAATGTGGTTTTTGTACAACACACTCATACCCCTTTATTTTTTTTCTGTTTCCCTAAAATATTTAAGCGCAACTATCCTTGCTAGCGAGATTTTTCATGGTATTTTCTGAACTCTTGATGGAATTTTGATGTGACTTCATTCCGATTACAAATTATTACTAAAAAGTCCTTAACATTTTGTTTATTAATTTTTTTCCACATAATTTAGATAGATATTGTATGATATACTGTACATTGTTTTCTCAGTTCATAAACGTTTGGTTTTGTATACCTGGTAATTATTAACTGAATTTGTATTTTGTGCAAATAGCCTTATTTGTAATTTGTATTTAAACAGTTGATAATGCTCGCGATGAACGAAACCGCCCCTACTCTTAAAATTTGTCTTTGAAATTGAAGTAAAAGTCTGTTTTTGTTATTTAAAACGTTAATCTATCACCAAATATTCACTTAATACCTCTTATAAAAAATCAGTTCTTTAGGTAAGTAAATGACAAATTTTCAAATCACAAAATTTTAACCCTTCCTTAACTGTGCCAAAACAGTATGCACTCCGCAGTTGTGTATTTGGTACTCATCAAAAAATCAACACCCAGCAACCTATGCTATATGCGATACTAGGTGGCACACGAAAGGATATGGTCGCAAGCCTTGAAAATGTCTTCAAACCATGAATTAAATATTGAGGTGTTAGTTTTCAATCTTGAACCTCAAGGGAGTCACTAACCTTTATATGCTGTAATTTTTTATGTTGCGTATATTATTATAGTCAAATAAATTTGTTTAAATATACAATAGATGTACTAGTTTTATTTCAGTGGCACGTTGAGTGACCAGTACTTTGAATTACGTTTTTAATTAATGAATGCATTTAGGTTGCCGGCCACTGATGTAGAACATACATATATATATATAACATCGTCATCAGCCGGGGTCGATCCACTGCTGGATGAAGGCCTCCCCCTGCTTTCTCTTTCAGGGGGGTTGTTTGGACATAGCACACGCTGCCCAGGCGGTTTGGTGTGCGGTTTTCTGTCTGGGTTTTCCTTCCCATAGCCAAGAGAATACGGAACGGTGTTCCCAAGTGGTCACCCATCCAAGCACTATACGCGTCCAATGCTGCTTAACTTCGGTGATCGGATGAGAACCGGTGCTTTCAACGTGGTATGGTCGTTGGCCAATTAAAATTGAATTTGCAAAATTTTCTTTATCTTCATCTTAAGAATTGAAAAATTGTGCAAAAACACTAAAAAGATTTATCCAAAAATGTAAATCAGTGAATCTTGTTTGTTTTGTAATAACTATCAATTACTTATAATTGCAATTATAAAATTAACTTTTTTCAATCATTGTAGAAATTAAAAGCTGAAAATCCTGGGAAATTTAGTTACACAATCGGAAGTTTCTTTGGAATGTGGAAATTAGCATTTCAGGATAAAATGGACGGTGGAAACCGATTGGAACACCTGCTTGAAGGAATAGAAACAAAGCCATGGGAAGGAGGTAATCAATTTTTCCAAATTTTAATTCGCTAACTGCTAACATCTCAACTGTTGAGACCGCAGACTACAGTGTTTAGTGTATAGATAGTTGATACTAAAAATATAATTAATAGTGTTAACACAGAGTGTAACATGTTTTTATTAAAATGTAGTCGAATTTGTCTTAAAAATCAGCACTTCCTAGAATTCAAGCATTGAATAAATTTTATTTGATTGTAAAAAGCTTAACTGAAATATGGGCCTTTTTCTATGTTTATTAGTGGCTATAAATATTTTTTTTTATTTGCAACTAGACATTTGTCAAATTGGGCAATGCTAGGAAATTTTGATTATTCTTTTGAGATTTTTTATGACTGATCAATCCTGATCTTTGTTAATTTGAATAGAGTGAATGCTATAATACTTCTTGTTGTCTATTATCAGTAGTGAGCATGGATGCAATTAATACCACATTTAAATAAAGCACTACCAACATAAACTACTCGAATATATCCAAAAATCTTATATTCAGCCATAGGATATTGTGCATTATGTAAAATTTTGGGTTATATCAATATCTCGTCACCAATAAACACAGGAATGGGACCAAATTTATTGTTTTTAAGTTAGGCTACTTGATCGTACATATATATTTTTGAATTTCAGGTGTAAGCATGAAAATTCTTGGATCAATTTCATCCACAAATTTTATAAATCATTTGATACTGTCAGTTATCTTCCAAGAAAATATTGTAGGTATGGGAAGACCAGAATTATTTATCACTATGCCTCCAAGCTGTTACTATGTGAGTAAAATAAATGAAGTTCCTTCAAGTTAACCTGTTCCTGCGACTTGATTTCTTCATCTTTCTTCATTTATTGTTTTGTTTCAAATCAAATTTTACAATGTTGGGTGCTTAAGACACACCCAGCACATAGTATGCAACAGTTGCGTCAAGAGTTACTCTGCGTACTAGAATTTGCTACTAGCCATTTTAATTATTTGTAGCATATAATATTAACTGTTTACTTGCTAGGTGCTTCTACAGCAGTCAATGTGTAAATATTGTTTATTAAAAACTAAATGTAATTTTTATCAATTTAATGTCTGCTGCACAGAGCCACATCCAAGGAGTTGCATCAGCTGGTCATTTTTAGCAATAATGATAATTCTAAAATAGTCCTCCAACTTCATCATATTATTTTCTTTTTCAGAGCTTAGTAGCTCCGCCTAATCCAGCAAAACTATCTCACTTGCTACGCCCGATGCCCGTCCTGTTTAGTTTACTCTTTGAACACGAGGTGATCACCAAAGTATCGCGAAAAGATTTTCTACCTTGGCAGGTTGAACTACCTCACAAGAAGATCACTTTCAAAGTACTGTGACCTTTGATTTTATGTTTGTATATAATCTAGAGCAGGGTCCTCTGAACTTTCGGCTCGGTTAAAATTAGATAAAATATTTAATGAGAAATATCAGTTAACACATGACAATATTGCCGTCTCAACAAATTCCCTTAATGATATTTTTTCATTATTTTTTTTAAACATGTAAATCTTATTTAAAAAAAAGTCTCTGTCCTACTTTTAAACTCTCAATAAAAGTGGTAAAGCAACTGGTTAATGAGCTGTTTTTATAGAATAATTACCGTTAAAATAAACTTCACTCACTCCTCATTGTAACCAGGCATGTTTGCATAAAGGGGGGAAGCTAGCCGGCTTCCTAGCAATATTGATACTTTTTGTTGAAATACTCTATTTGCAACAATGTATTAGACTCTTGTTTAATCGGGATCAATGGGAAACAAGGAGCCCAGTTAATCCAAGCGCATTAGAAAAGTCTTAAATATATAAAGTCATTTGCAAAAATAGAAAATTGAACTTGATTACTTTGTTTTGATTTCAATGTGAAAGGTATTTCATGACAATCATAAGAATATATATACAATAGATAGGCCAAGAAAGTAAGGCCACTTACCCTGTAATATCTCTATTATATTTGAGGTGAATTTCACTGCCTATATAGTATTTATGCCTATTTATAACTTGCAGATTAAATATATTGATTCAGAATATTTATATCTGGTTCGCATTGTCACCAAACCAAAATCACCATGCAGTGCTGAGCATCTACCGCTCCTGTGGTATTTCTGCAAACATCACCTTATGAATCAAAACAATAAAGTGATTCCATTATTAGAGTAAGTTAAAATAAGTTAAATTAAATAGTCACCATTTAAATGTAAAAAAATATCACGAGGGCGTATCTAAAAAAATTTTAAATGTACATGCTGCACAATATGCACAATAGTTATCACAATCAAAAGATAAATTTAAAATACTCATCCCATGCAAAAAAAAGCTCCAGCCTTCTGAGTATTGTTAACGCATCAAAAAAAATATTTAGCTTAAATTTATTTTTATTTTATATTGCAAACAAAATTTTATTACCCTTCATGGCTCCATCGAAAATTGTGACATAGTATAAAGATAGGGGTGAAAGATTACAGCATGATTTCAAAATTTTTTACTAATCATGTTTTGGCACACGGTGAAAAAAAATAGCAATGTATTTTGGTTCTACAAAATTATTTTTTTAAATATAGTTGATAGCTATTTTGAAGGAATCACATAATATAAATTCAAACTCAGCGCCTAAGTGTTTGCATCTTTGTAGTAAGGGTCGCATGATGACGGCTTTGGAACAGCTGGAGATCAATAGATATCAACTATCACAAAGGATTCTTAACAAACAAACTAATATATGTCCGTCACTATTATTGGCTCCGCTGATTGACGTATCTGATGTATCTTTGTTTCTGTAATGGACTATTTCTGTGCCATATGTAAACTTATTGATATAGCCGCCTTTTTAGTTTCATTTACAATTATTAATTTTATTGCGAACAGGAAACAAGCTAGGTAAACAAGTATTGTGTACCTTTTCTACACAGCTATATATAGATAAGCAAATGTTAGCTTAAGCATAGTTCTGACAATGACGTGAGCCGAAATAGCTATCAACTATGTTTAAAAAAATAATTTTGTAGAACTAAAATACACTGCTTTTTTTTTCACCGTGTTATAATGGAGTTCTACCAAGTGAATGCCAATTCAATCAATATATTTTGGCACCCCTCAGCTGTATCTTAAAATATAATGAATGGCGTTGTTACAGGCAATGGGTTCCAGGGTGCGGTGTGTGGCTGATAACTGGCCAAGATCCACCCGGCAGTAATACGGAAACTCTACCGACCAAAGAAGATGCCGCTCTTCCTCATATGAATATATTTACACAATTTAGCGATCTCTCCCCTGAACAGAAGCTAACTGTTTTCAAGAAGTGAGGACAACTGCAATTATTTCTATGAAATCGACAAACTTTTGATTTGCAATTTTGTTCAGGATACTCATTTTGATAAATTGTTGTTGGAGTAAAAAACAAAATGAATGATTCCACAACTCTGTTGATGTAAAGAAATAGATCTCCATGTTTTTATCGTGTATAAATGAATGAAATAGCATATTATAAAAAGCTGAGTAGTTTGGGTTGTCTATGAACCTAAATACGTTTTCTCTGTGTTTAGAGAAACTTTTTTTAAGGGAACAAATATGTAGTGATGAGATGTTGAAATTGAGAATAATATGACATCAAAATTTGAAATAGTTTAAAATGGAAAGAAACTACGGTCCTCATTTATCATGTATGAATAGGATGTTATTAGTTTGTTTTTAGAATGTGGAAAACGTTGTCTGTGAATAAGCACACAATCCACCAAAAACAGAATTATCTGTGACTTGCTGAAGTTTTTATCAAAGCAAATGAATTGGACTTTTTATATGTTATAAAAACAATGTTTAATACTATTTCCACAATTTTTGTAATTAAGATCACTGAAACCGATCTTGATCTTAAAAATATTAAATTGTGGAAATATTTTTAATGTGTTTTAATTATTTAAATATAATGCCTTTCCACAAAAAAGTGGCAATTGTAATAAATGATTGTATATTGATAAAAATAGACTATTGGATCCACATTAACAAAATGTAAATTTTCCATCTGCAGGTTCATTTCATGGCCAGAATTTCATCGATCTCCATTTAAAGAAACTGTGGAAAATCATTTATTTAAAACAGCAACATTTAATATAGAAACGCCAAAAGATGACATGGAACAGGACGAAGAAGGAATTGAGACTCATTAATTATGAAAAAATATTGCATCGTTAATAAAATAGTTTTATTCGATAAAGTTTTTTATTTACATATCCATAAATAACATAAAAGCTAGTAATTATACATATATATATCAGAGTCAGACATAGTGAAATCTACATCTCTCATACTTAAAAGTTGTTAACCATAAAGGTATAAAAAATTACACCACCTATGCAATAACTGTACTGTAATAACATGGAATTTTCTAATGAAATAGTTCAATACTCACTCAATTTATGCTTACAATTATTCTTGAAAATGTTTTTTTTCCAGTGTTCATTATCCATGTTTGATCTTGACAATATGATATTATATGACTGTCTTGTATGGCAGATTGAAAGATGCAATGGACGAGCTTTATAAACACAGCGTTAAGAAAGCAACTGATGTTTTTTTTGCTGTGCATAACATGCATAAAGAATTTCAAAGCCACTAATTCTTGCATGCCTTTGTGATATAAAGATCTACTTTAAACATAGATTCAAGCTTCTCTGATTCTTGTGATTTTTATTCAAATAAACAAAATAAATCGGTGGCCAAGTAATATTGAGTGTAAAAAATTCAAAATAGGGAAACCGATGAACGAAAGAAAGATCTAAGAGTGAATATAAGAATAGAATCTTCTAAATTTAGAATTGTTCAAAATTTATACACTTCTCCATGTTTTATCACTCCTGATAAGGGGGTTTCGTCTTTTGGCATCTTCGGACATTCTACTACATGGATGGATATACGGAAAAGCGAAACCTGGCTTATGAGTGACTAAATAAGTGGACGAGTATAGGGTTTGAACGATTCAAATTTGCTATTGAAATTCTTTCAAGCGTCTTTGGTCAATACCATAAATTATAATGAAATTATTAAATTTAAATATTTCATTTTCAAGTTTTAAAAAAATATTCACATACTGAGAGTAGTAATATTCTATCAAGATCGACCCATTACAAAAAATATTTGTGTGTAGCAATAATAAAAATTTATTTATAGACAAAAAGTTTATTTATCAATAAGTATCTCACAATAGTCAATGCATCTATTAAAAATCACTGGATTGATTCAACGTAAATTTTCTATAATGTACATTAATGGTTTTATTTAAGGATGAAAGATTGATTTTTCACTATATCAAATATTCATTATTACATGAAGCTATTTACAAGTTGTATTTTATCAGTTATGAAAAATAGTTTTGTCAACTTACCTTCATTCAGAACATTAAAATTACTGAGTATATTTCCAGATTAATTATTATATTGATTTATTTATACACAAGGATATTAGTTAAAGATATTGCATGTTTTAATCTCTTAAAAAACAATCAATTGAAGGTTAATTAGCATAATTGAATGCACTCTATTTATTCATACTCATAGGCACAAATGATTTTATCATATGTATCGCGGAAAAAATAATATTGATAGAATATATTTTTGCATGGCATAACATTGTTGATAAATTAAAACATTAATTTATTATTTTTTTTATTGAAATAAATTTTGCTATGTCTACTTCTGACTCTGTCTTCAAGATCTGTCATCACCCACTGCTCTCTTTGTTTTCTCCCAATTCATGGCTAGCACTTCTAGCTCCACCGAATACATCATGAATCGTTGTCAGCATCCTTCCAGGATAAAAGAATACATCTGCTTTGACAAAGAGCAACTGAGATTCGGGATAATGTGATATGTGACCAAATTTCAGACATATTAAGTAACTATGCAGCCCTGTAAATAACTTTTAAGACATGCATAGTGAATTGGTAATAATCTTTCAATGTTTAAATTGTCATTCAAAAATCGTCAGTTGATACTCAAATATTTTTCATATTAGTTTCTGTGCATAATCCCTTCGATAATTCACCTACTTTGTATGAAAAATCAGTTTTTACAAAAAGTAAATTGACAAAACATGGTGAAAAGAGCTAACAAATTAATGTATTAAAAAAATCCATGAGCCGCATTAATTTACAGGTTAATAACAGGATGGAATGCGAAGACAAGTAAGAATTTAATTCTTCAATTGAGTATCACAAATGAAAGTTACAATATTTATTAAACCTACGGCAACACCATTATTCTAACAATGCCTAAAACAATTTTTTTAAACTTCTCATATACTGCTATAAAATTTTGAATAAGGTATTAAATCTAGGCAACATCTGTAAAATTCCAGTAGAAAACAGTAAATTTACTCAGGTAATCTACCATAAAACACAACTCACAGTTTTTTTCATTATTTCAAGTGAACTTCGAAAAATTTACAAATAAATAAATGCTACGATTTTATTAAATCAGTGGGAAACAACCAATATTTTGGTAATTTGTCTAGTGTTAACTACTCTTTCTATAAAAAAATATATTTCCTTCATTTAATTTCATTCAAAATACTATTGATTAACAAAAAATCAAGTATAAAATATTAAACACAGGAAAGTAGAAAAAAAAGACATTCTTTTCATCTATGATTTTTTTGCAGCTGTAAATTATTTCTGACATAAGGAAATGCAGCTCTATTGGAAATAGTACACACAATACTTTCATATATACATTTCAAAATAATGCAGATAATAGAAAAATCCTTACACTGGATTCACTGGCTCAATATTTTACTAACAACTCCGTTATCATCTCGGTTAATTTGAATTGTTACAAAATTATACTTTAACTCCCAAAAATTGAGTCAACAAATATGCTTATGGATACCAACCATTATTGAAAAGATTTAAAATGAGTGATTACCATTAACTTCATTAAAAACAAACTTATTTCACTAACAGATTTTGTTTCAATATTAATATTTCAAGGAGTGAATAGATACACTAACGTTACTGTGAGGAGTGTGTTTTTGTAACAAAACAATTGGGTAACTTTTTAACAATGACTATATAACAGATGGAATGGTTTGAAAATATATATATGCGCACAACCGGGCTATGTTAAATATAATATATTGAGGCATTCATTATAAATGTATTGATTACTTATGAAATCATTCAATATTGTGTTTATTTTTATTCCATGAATTCGGCACTGTATTAAAAATAGTTTTCTTGTACTCATAATACTAAACAAAACGAATGACCAAAAAAGTGTCAAGTAGACAGAGTAAAAATAATATTCAATTATTTTGACAAGTTGTAAACTACAACTTCTATAAACACTACCATAAAATTAAGTAAACCGGCCATATCGTAAGATTTGCAATAGGTTTGAATTATGATAGAATAAATAAAATATTGGTCCATTAAATGATTGGGTGTTCATTTATGACATCTTTATATTATAGACATTATTTACAAAACTACTCAATGATTTATCATGTTTTTCATTTTTTTTTAAGGTTTGTTCTAAATAGAAAAAAAATCGGTTTTCGAAAATCACAATACTATTGAAGCATACACTATCACAAATTCATACTATAACATACACAATTTGCCATTAATTTTTAACAGTTGACATAATTATACTCATTTTTTAGGTGTTATGTGATACCTAAATAATTTAAAATCAAATGTGGCACCATTCATTTCTATAGGAAATGGACATATCGTCTATAACGAATCATCATTTTTCTACAAAAAAAATTAAGTGAAATGAACGTCGATTTTTCATACAAATTTTAATTGTGATAAAATGATTGATTCACTCTCTTTATATAAAATATTGTTAGTTTAATTTGTCTCATTTACTTATAAATAAAGTGAATGAATTTTCATTTTAAATTTCACCATTTTTCATTAAAAAAGATTGGATAATTTGGAGTGTAAAATCTACAAAACACTAAAGAAAACTGACAGTGATTTCGACAGATAGTAGGTTAGAGGTTTAAATGTAAATTATTGCCGCTGAAAATTCTAACAAATACTAAAACACTTCTCAAATCTCAAAAGGATATGCAGTAATTTCATACATAGTGGACAGGTTGGTTATTGCACAAAGTTTGAATCTTTTTTTAAACTAAAATCTTATTTTGTAAAAAGAGTTTTGTCAGTAAAATGTGGACGTATATAAAATCAAAAACATTTTGTAAAATTTGTAAATGTATTTAATAATTCCGAAAATTGCACATAATGTGGTAATACACACTTAGGAAATAATAGTAGCACAAAGTCAAAATAATGCTTGCTTGGTAAAATGTGCTTTCACTGTAAGGTACTTAAATAACATTTTTGAAAGCTTTATGAGAATGATGATAAGATGAAGATTTTAAACCTTTGGAGATAAAAGTTATCAACCTGTCAAAACTGGATTAAATGATCTGACACTTAAATACATGGACAAATCACTCCCAGGGAAAGAAAACCGTGCTGTGTTTTGTCATCTATTAATAATGATAAAAGTTCACAGATGTCATTCAAATAACTTGCCGCTAAAATGCCAAGAAGAATTGTGTTTGACAGCCCTAGTTTGAAGTATTATATACAATGTTGATATGACCTAACAACCA
Source organism: Himalopsyche japonica (assembly GCA_028555115.1). NCBI lineage: Eukaryota > Metazoa > Arthropoda > Insecta > Trichoptera > Rhyacophilidae > Himalopsyche > Himalopsyche japonica. The sequence continues at coordinate 3,231,945 of JAHFWJ010000483.1, forward strand.
CTGGTATCATATAATCTTTTGCTCAGAATCTAACTAGAAGTGTTTAAAAACATACGTATCATCCGTTTTATGTGTTCACATGGAGCTTATTTGGTAATTGATTCAAACTGATAAAAAAATTCAAGACAACACTCAAGGAATCAATTGAATAAAATTAAACTATAAATCCCTATTTCTCATCATGATTATTAAATATACTGTTATCTCCATAAAAAACAATTCCATCCCTGGGAATAAAAATCTATTGTCAGTATATGTACCTGAAGGATTGATAAAGCTTAATTTTCCAACTGGAATATATCTTCAATTTTCCAAATATACTTCAAGTTCAATCATAGTTTTGCTAAATTCTGAAAGTTAGTAACAAAATCTTTATTTGCCCTATTAACACTTCCATTGTATTTTTATGGCTGACATAAGTTACATATTAATATCAATCTACCATTATAACTTGTCTGCCAGTATAAGTCATAACTAAAAAAGTTAATCTAGCTCTTGTAGCTATCAAAAATATGTTCACGAGTGCTATGTAATTTTTTGGGATTAATAAAACTTTAGAAATAAATATGATAGGCAATGTCGAGTGCTTCTAAAACAACTTTTGAGTGTTATTAACACAGCAAGTCTCAAAAAAGTGATATAACAATGTGAATTACGTGGCAACCATGACTGGTAAAGTAATAAGACAAAATTACGCACATGACACTATTAGCGCACTCTTTTGATATAACAAAAAATGTGTAACAAAGTTTTTGGCTGCTAATATATTTTTCTACGTCTATCTTTTCGATAAAAAATCAATATCAAAATCTCATTTTATTGCCAATATTATTTCCTTGGTATAACATAAGCCAACCTTATCAAACTCACGTTGCAGGATTGGCCACCTAACAACAAAATATGGTCCAAATACAAAATTTGATCTTTTGACACTTATGATAATTTGGTTGAATGTTACCATATGAAATGGTTTACATAAAAATTGTGAAAATAAAAAGATAATAGATAATTTATGCCAACTGCTCATATGCTTGACACTAAAAAAAATAATCTATTATAACATGGTGAAAAAATCTAGATACTAGATCAGATAGTCAGATAGTTCTGACGATGGCGTGAGCCGAAATAGCTATCAACTATTTTGTTAAAAATAATTTTGTAGAACTAAAATACATTGCTATTTTTTCACCATTATAATGGAGTTCTACCAAGTGAATGCCAATTCAATCAATAATCTATTATAGATTTGCAATAGTTACGAATAAAAACTTAACTTCGTAAGTATATCAAAATACTGTTTCGCAGTGGAAAAAACAATTTGATGACTAAATTTCAACCGCTTTTACCAGCAACGTAGTATAAAAGGGCCTGTAATAATTTGGCTCGTTACAAAACAAAGTCTTTTCGTGAACCATTTTTGAATCAATAAATAATAATAAATAATGAGCATATAAATTACAACAACTGAAACTCCATCAATACTATTATACATACAATTAAAAAAAAATAATATAACAATACAATTAGCAATATTATTACTCTCTTTATATACAAATATATGTCTTGTAAAAACTATTCATTTGGAAATTAATTAAGTACATTAAAATTTATAGACAGATATCTATAATTGACAAATATACGCATCACTAACAATTAGCATATAATTATTTTATTCATCAAATAAACAATACATGAAGGTACTCTTTAATATCACATTCGATATATCTCTACCTCAATACAAATTTGTGGAACTCTTGTCAATACAATAAAACAATAAATATATGAATTAGAAATAAAAACATGTATCTGTAGTGGTTAAAACAAAAAAATCACTAAATTAACACTCCATTAATTATTTCGGTGTTACCAGTGCACAAAAATTCAAAATATAGGAATGTAATAGATTACTCTCGCTGCCAACTAATTATCATTGAACATGTGTCTTTGTTATTTTTAACTATCCATAAACTATGTCCATAAACAAAAAAAATGCAAAGTAACTTATAATACTCATTGTTAAATGTACAAATCAAAGTTGGCTTTATTTAATAAAGCGCGAACACTCTGTATGTGTTTATACAGTAATAATGTTACAATTTACTTTAATATTTACCTTAACCAAATGTTTTATTTACACATTTATACAATTAATAAAATAGCAAAATAAATAGCTATGTTCATGAATTTCTGTATAATTATCAGTTAAAAATCCTATATGTGAGCAATCTTAATAGCATTAAGAAATTCATTTATATAAAACATTTTATAACCGATCATTGCTGAGAATAAGCAAGGGAGAAAGTGCATACCTGGGTGATTAAAAATTATACATTTATTTTTGGTGGTAATTATCTTCCAGAGAAAATTGTTCTGCATATGGTGTCTAATGACAAAAGACTGACGGAACCTGGCGAGTTAACAGTAGCCCAGAATAATTCTAGACCAAAGACAAATACTTTTGGCGCTTATAATAGAAATAGTGAAAAATGGCTGAGTAGCTTCAGTCATATGTAAATATAGTTGATGTGATTTTTTTTACTATTTAAAGGTTCTAGTATGCCAGCACAGACAATAACCTATCATGGGCAGACTTGAGAGTATCCATTAATCCAAACAAAATGATTCTTCAAGAAACCAAAAACAAGTTAAAAAAAAGTGAAAATATGAAGTCATTATTTCAACAAGAATGATTATAGCCATCGTTAGATTATATTTTTACTATTCTTATCACTAGTATTTTGAAACACTAGCAAATATTTTTACTTACAGATACGTGAAATTTATTTCAAGCGCAAGCAAGTTTAATATATGCCTTAATTTAATATAATTTTGTAGAGCATCTGCAACTTATACTGTTAGTCCGACTAATGCATTTTAACTTGTCATTTTTCATACTTATTGTGAAATAAAAAAAATGGAGTTATACTCATAAGTCCACCCATTATAGTAATAATTTACGATATTGACTGAGGACACTTGATGAAACTGTAACATCAAATTTTGATGCTGAAACATTGCAAATTTCTACGGGTTTTGTCATTGACAACCAGCGTTTCACATCAACATCTTTATGAATTCTATCACAAAAATGCAATATTGCATCTGTGGTTATCAATGACAAAACATGTGGAAGTGTACAAAGTTACAACATTCAAATTCAATATTGAAATTCTATAACGCGACCCCGTCATAGACATATACATTACGATGGGTTTACGCTTTGCATGCACCTACTCTAATATTCAATAGAAAATACTGATAAATATGCTTTACAACATACTACTCTTTTTCTGCTAAAAGAATTTCAGCTATTTTTAACCCACAAATGTACGAAACCTTTGATTTCAAGGAGTAAAATGACTTCCACCAGTTGAATATTATTGTTGCTTCCTCATAAGGAGTCAACCTAACTACGTATATATTTTCACTCTACCTACATATGAAGGCATGGGTGTTTGTGGTCATTAAAAATTGCCCTCCACCCATACAATCTTAAATAAAACAAGACGTAGATAGAGCAGTTAATATCCACTAGTCCTATTTTAGCCTTATCCCAACTTTTTCGCACAGAAATCAATTGACCAAGTACCAAGAAGTTCCATTAGAACAACTGTTATGTTAAAATAACACTATTATGAGGCATATGGCCCCACATTGCAAACAGATGAGAATTACAAAATATATATACAATTATATTCACAACCAATAATAGAAAATAAACATATTTCACATTGTGGTGACGGTTTTTTTGCAGCATTAAAAATTTATCAGGCAGAAATTTGAAGCAAATTGTAAAACATATTTACCAAGATGTCTCATTTGCTACGATTGGATTTTTAAGATTAAAAAGTAATTGAATTATTTCATTGTATCACACAAGCCATTCCACTGTTGTATTGAGGTTTTTTAGTCTGTACATCAAAAGGTGAGAGTATTCAGGCAATGTTTTCGTTTCTCATCACACGCTGGTGTTATAAATTCTGAAAATGGTTGTTGTACTTTCTATTGACGCTCGTTTTAGATGTGGAATACGACAGATGAGGCAGCACACTAACACTAGGTGGCATCTCAGGTGTTTTTGGCGTGGAGGGATTCAAGTTGACGTTCCCGCCTCCTTTGTATTTATAAGGGGCAGCACTGTTAGCTTGGGAATGTATATTTTGACTAATTGTTTTTACTTCATTGTAATTTCTCGACGGCAATACTGTATTACTCACAAAATCAGACCAATCTTCGCTGTCTTCCATTCCGACATTCGCAGGAGATGGATGATTATTGGAAACGGCATTGAAACCGGTAGTTTTACCGGCATTTTGACTGGCAGGTTTGATCGAAACAAAATCCGACCAACCGTCGTCGTCTTGGACGTTTCCATGCGAGTTATTATTCTTTGTCTCCTTTGGTTCCGTGTAAGACTGAATAGAATTTATGGGATTGAACCGGGAGAGGTCTTGTAAATCGATTCCCGGATCAGGCCAATTGATTTGTGAATAACTCTCCAGCGACAGAGGTTGCAATATTTGGTGTGATGCATTTTTTGTCGCATAATCATCGGATGGCTGGACAGAAACAGGCTGCAGAGGTGTTCTACTGTATTGTTCAACAGGAAAACCTAGAGATTTAGCAGACGGTAGCTTTGACGCGGCAGAAGTTTGAAAAGTATTATGATACTTTGGAACAAATTCTTGTCTGGGAAACGATTGCACACTGTACGTGTATTTTGGGGTCTCTCTTGAAGTTGTAGTTGCAGAATTAAATTCCACACTTTGAAAGTCATCAAAATCATCATTGACAGTGCTCATACTCTTTGATTCAAAACTAATATTTTTATTTAAGTCTATGCTTGAAACGGAAGCAGGTTCCTTGTTAAAAGTTTGACTTATGTAACTAGTCCCATGACCGAGGGGTTGTGTTTTGCTTGATGCTTCTGCTACAGATTGAAATTCAGAAAACTCATCAAATTCAGACGACGGTGTGTTAGTTTTCATTTTTGGAATCTCCGGAGGAATATCACTAACGAAACACTCTGAGGTTATCTTTGACTCCTTCAAGATGAATGTGGGCGCTGAGGAAAACAGCTTTGCAGGGGTAAAAGTTTGAGTGTCATCCCATATCGGTTGCAATGGAGGTACAGCCGGGATATCGGTAAACTCTTCAAAGGCAGACGATTTAATATCACCCGGGGCGGGCCAATTCACTACAGGAATGCTAGGAATAACCTTGACAGGCTCGAGGACGTGAAGCGGTTGAGCTGGCGGAATTGTAGGAGGCGCTTGGGACACTTGTTTGAGTGCTTCTGCCGAATGAAAGTCTCCGAAATCGTCAATTTCTTTCGAGCTAGATTCAACAAATGGCAATGTTTGTTTTGGAAGTTGATCCTTGAAATCTGTCGATAGTGCATTATTTTGAACTTTTTCATTAAGTACAAAATCAAAATCATACTGTGATGTGTCTGGAATCACGGACGACTTAGTTACAGAACCAAAACCAGAATGACTTTTAAAATCACTAAAATCTTCAAAAGTGTCTTGCTGAATACCGTCCAAAGCTTCACTCTTGGATAAAGTATTACAACTATTACTGTCATCCGTTTTCGAACTCGGCATTTTTTCCACGTCGTTGTAGTGTATTGTGTGCGACCAGGGCGTCTCGGAATCGGTAGGTGTGAAGATGTGGGTTTCGGGCAGATTGATTTGTCGCCCGATATTTAGCATAGTAGGATGTGCAGGTGTTTTCACTTGTTTGTTTTGTTGCTCCGGCGGTGTCACATGTTCGCAGCTGTGCGGGATATTTGTATGCTCTTCACCTCTTTCGATAGCTGTAATAAACAAATACAGACCATCAAGAAAATAAAAATACTCCATAAACATACATATAAGTTTTTTAATAATTATTAAATCTCCCACATTTTCAAATTGTTTCACAGAAAACCTTCCCTATTATTGAAGAGATTTCATTTATAATATACTTTTTATCAGTGGCAATATTATTTTACCTTCAGCTATTGAAGACACCACCACATCGTCAAATCATGCGCCATATTTTATCAACTTATTTTGTGACATTATTCACTGAAAAATACATTGCAAAAATATTTGGATTTCTTTCCAAGTGAAGTGTTTCATAGACAATTACATATATTCACCATAGTGATTTTCTATATTCGGATGGAGATAATCAGTTTTTTTTAATTTTTAAGGCAATTTAATGTAGTATAATTTTAAGGGTATAATGATGATGGCAATTTAAAACCATAGACCAAGCCAGCCACAATTGTTTACATTGTCTTACACTTTTTAAACTATTTTAAGGTTTAGTTATGTATTTCTAATATGCATAAGGTGGATATGTAAAGCTGGACACACATTAACAAGGTTTTTGAATAAGTAATTATATTAACCAGATACACAACTTACCATTAGTAAAAAGGTCACTGATTTTAAAATGGGCCGATTGACCGGATGTCATTTGATCCAGTGTTGCCATTAGGTGCTCAAGGTCTAGGAGCAGGGATTCTGCATAGGAAGCTGGACAGTGGAGGGGAATTTTTGATAGATACGCAAATGTAATCGGATTCAATGTGGAATGGAGAGTGATAAAATAAAACATAACAAAGATAATCAAAACCAACCATAACCATGATAGGGTAGAACAGGAAAGGTCGCAGTAAAATCCATGGTGTTTTAAGCAAGACATGTAAGGAAATTTCACAAATGTACAAGAAATGAAAATCAATACATTATAACAAAATTCACAAGATGGTTGTACGTAATGCAAATGATAAAAAAAAAAAGTCAAATTTTTCTATTTAATTACTATTGCATTTTAAGAATAGTGAGTAGCTTTAAAATTTCTAAACCCTTACCCATTCAAAGGCACAAATAAAGTCAGAGTTGATCTATTGGCTAGAGAGTTAAATTTTTCTTTTTTTTATAAAATGTGTATATAATAAATATTTTTGTTATCTTATCCTGTGATGGCTTCTCACGAATTCATCGATTCTGTTCAAAAGTATTGAATAGCTTTCCACTAGTCCTACCCTAGCCTTATATATTCTTACTCATTTCGCAAAAAGAAAGGTAGAGCAAATGAATGACAAGCAGCTCTTACTTCAGCTTAGAATAAAACTCCTGTTAAGATACCTCCATTAGGGGGTTGAACCCCACATTGAAATAATTGTTCGTAAATAAAAGAAATCTAAAATATTTTTATTTGGTAAATGGGCACAAACATTTTATTGCTCCTTCCAAGTCAGAAGAGGATTAGTGACAAATAGCTAAGATTCAGGAGAGCAAAGAGTGAAAAAATGTTGTATTTTATCGCTTCTTTCCGTGTATTGGAGGAGTATATTTCTACAAAAAAAAGTGAAAAAAGAACAAATCTGTTTTCATTGACACAATATTTTTTCACTCTTCTAGTACTCCTGAATATTAGTGAATTGTCACTAACTCCTTTTTTGCTTGGCAATCTTAACTTAACATTATTATAAATATTATTAAAATTGAATCGACAAAAAATATTTTTTTCACAGTTAAATAATTCATTACTGCATATTAGCAATGCATCCGAAATTAAAGGATTTTAAATAGATTGCTTATCAGTTTACCACAACAATATTAAGTAATTATATTTTAATTCCATAGATGCGCGATTAAAAAACATTGATAAGAATGTTTACAAGAACGGTTTCCTAACATTTGATAGTGAATAAATGACTAAACAAATTTATCACCGAGATGTGAATATATTGGAATAAACAAGATTTTCTGATGGATAACATTGTCAATCAGAAGATTTTGAAACAAGATAACAACCCGAGAAATCGTATGGTGGTTGCAATCAAATATGAATAAAAACATTCAAATTTAATCATATATTTTGCAATACTCATTACTCCAATTACTGTGAAAAGAAAGAGGGTAGTAAAAAAATATTCAGAGGGAGGTTCTCGCTGAAAGTGGTGCTAAAGATTCAAGATGGTGATCATCTAATTAATTTGACCCTAGATAATAAAACATACTATAAGTTGATCAAACTTCAATCTTGATATCCGTAGTGTAGCGGTACCTTTACTTCAAATATCAAATAGGTCAGAACTCAGGTACTGGCAAGTTCCATATAAAATTTAGTTCAAAAAATTTCAAAATATTTTCCATAATTTAATGACGAAATTTCAGACGTTAAGTGAATTTAGTTCAGTACAGTTTGTAATATATTTTCACGTATGTTCGCGGAAAAGCGATATATCACATGCATTTTGCAATTCTGAAACTCTCAACCAGAAAAATAGATAAAAATAAACAAGAAAACAGTCAATGACCACGGCATATTTGTTGATTTTTTTTTATTGTCTTTCTTAGTTCACGTGTCAATAAGACTGCAAATATTTACTTCAGCTTGTCTAATTTTTGTAAAATTTGTGTACATTGTAATAAATGTTTATTTTAATAATAATAAATAAAACCAGCTGAGACGACCCTCCCTTTCAGTTCTATTCCTACGCTATCTGGCTCACTCGGAGACATAGGATCTCATTTAAGAATGGTAATTTGAGTCTATCTCAGATAATATTTGATTTCGTTCTTATTAAACATATTTCTAAGTGACATTTACTGGTTGTACAAAAAAAAACATTTAATAATGTTACTTACATGCTTGTAAATCAGTCGTCGATAAACTGGTAGCATTTTCCCAATCATTTTCTTTACTGTCGGAAGCGATTGCTGCTGGGTTTTCAACGTCGTTGGACAGCCTGTCATCTGTCCGATAGTCTGACATGGCATTCATATTTGAAATTTGCCTTATCGGTTGCAAAGGGCTCACTCCAAGATTCGCTGCAAATCTTGGCATGTTTGTGTTCCATTTAGGTCCAAATAACTGAAAATATTAACAATTCTATTTTTACTACTGATCCAAAAACATAATTATTGAGTTGACGTTTACTTTGTAGAACTCAATTATAACAAGATAATAATGCGATAGTATTGAGGTATAATAATTATCATAAATAAATAATTATTGAGGAATAATTTGAAATACAAGCAAGACATTGTTCATTCATAAAATGGTAAAAGAAACGCAAATTATTTTCTTATTTAGTCCTAAAAAATCATATGAAATTTTACTATCTATCCTTATTAGAAAATAATTTTTAATAACAGTTGCAAACTATCATTATGGAGTCACCAACTAGTATATTACACTTTTCAGCCGAAAAGGTATAATATGCAGTGTGAAACAAAAAGGATTTTTGCTTAAACAAAAATGATGAAATATTTATTATTAAACATAATTCAAGGCTCAGTAAGCAATTCTAAAATAATATATATGTATAATTCATAGCTCACAATGTTTCTGGAATCAATTCCGAGAGATTTCAACAGAGATTTTTGACTTGCAGAATTATTCCATTGAAATAAATAGGATTGCTCAGTTTCATAGTCTTTTAGATGTTTCCAGTTTTCTCCTAGAGCCGCGTTTAACTCGCAATCTTCACAGCTAACACTGTCAAAGTTTTCATCGGGAAATATTTCATTTACAACGCTACATAATTTTTCATATATTTCAGTGTCATTAGAGTTCCCAAATTCAGCCATTTGCATCGTTCCTGTTGAATTTAACGATGAGACAGGTGACAATTCTGTAGTTTCCATTTGAACAGGCTCACATGATGGATCGTATGTATCGAAATCACCGAAATCATCAATGTCTGATTGTGACGCACCGTCTTCGACAGAATCATTTCCCAGAACTGATTTACCACTATCAACAATGATATCAAGTTCATTACTATTTGCCTGTTCAATATTAAAGGTGAATGCATTGTTTTCTATATTATTGGGAAAAAGATTTGTATCAGTATTTTCGAATGTCGCGAAATCGTCAAAATCATCATCAGCAGATGTTTTCATATCTCCCAGAGTATCACCGTACACATCTAGATTTTCAATGGCACTATGTAGATCAACATCAATTGGTACATCACTAGCTACATTTAAAGAACTTAATGAATCACTAACAAAATCGGCATGTTTCGGTGGCTCATCAATAAGTGTGTCAAGATTTTCTACAAGACTCAATTCATTGGTTTCAGGTTCAATATTTTTAGCGCCGTTATCAGATATGTCTGCTGAAATTTCAGCATGGCTATTCTCTAAAACATGTCCGGCACTTTCCAAATTTTTGTCACCAGAAGCATCGTTGATAACTTCAAAATGAGTATCTATAGAGAATTCATCGTTATTTGAGATAGAAGAGTCCGTTAACGTTTGGCACGTATCATTAGCATTATCTTGAATCTCAATAGTTACATTATCAGGCAAATCCTTATCCGCATCCGAATAGACCACGTTAGTGTCGAAGAATATATCAGGAACTTCGGTGGATATATCAAGATCAGTGTTTTCGTTTAAGGAATCAGGCACATTCTCCCAACCGATTTCAGAATCGCTATTGTCTCCGTTTGGAGGTGTAAAACTTCCATCAGATGAAATCTCATGGAGTTTTTGAGGCTTTTCCAATTTGCTCTCAGTTAGGCCAGGAATTGGTAGATAAATTGAATTTTCGAGGGAATCATTTGGCGCATTCGTGCTTAGGAATGTACCAAAGTCATCAAAAGTGGAATTCAGCGTGTCTTCTATGGATTCTTTGGCATTTTGGAAGTCTAATTGTAAACTGTCAAGTTTTAAATCTAAGTCTTCGATGCCGTTATCTTCTATTATATGATCAGAAATATCGTTGACTTTATATTCATCTTGAGGAGTAATATCTGTTCGGTTGGATAATTTCTCAGGGGCGGCAGACGGCTCTTCCTTTTTTCTAACAACTTCATCTTCATTTGTTTCATCTTTTTTGATTTGGAATGTGCTCACTTTTTCTGTAGGCGAAGATAAGTAAGGACTAGGAGTGATATTATCGGGAGACATCTCTTTGACCGATGGAGGATCATTGAATGAATATCCCCTCGATTCATATTGATGGCTCGGAGAAGAATCTAGAATATAAAAAAAATAGTTTAGAAAATTTATTACCGGTAGAAAAAACTAATCTACCAAAATCCTCGAAATTTTGGATCACGTGCAAAACTGATAGTGCTTATAAAAGATTAAAAGCACGGGAATCTAGACCAGAAAAGAAAGATGGATACTGAATGGAGAATAACGAACACAGTGTCAGATAAATCAGAATAAGAATCATATTTTAGTGCCCTGTAGCCAGGTATCAGCCAAGTTATTAGTTTCCAATAAAAAAACCGTCGCGTAGTTGCCGGTAGTGAAATGGCAGATAATATAAGCAATTGAACCAGTACTAGCTGTTGGTTCAAATATGATTTCATGAATTTATCTTTATACATATATATATATATATAACACATAAACGTTTATATAGGTTGGCTTGTAGAAAATGCTTGGCAATATTCAGTACCAAACAAGCTCAGATTAACTCTTGACGTATCAAGTGCATAACCAGCATCTCTTCAATATATGCATTTACCCACTAGGCACATATTCCACACACTACGTCATAAATTATTTGCTGAATTTTTAAAATGTCTTAAATTCAAAATTATTTTATACCACAATTGTGATTGTTTTCAATTAAATGATGGGCAAACACCTAACATATATTTTTTTTTAATGTTACCTATTTGCTATACTAAGGTTTACATTAATCAAAAAAATGAAAAAGATGAGTCTGTATGATGAACTTTACCGAACTTCTTTACTATTTTATTGCTATGATAGAAATCAGCGACGAAAAGAAATAGGATTCCAATAACTGATAGCATATGAAATTCTACATTAACTCAAAAAACATTTTAGTAGTATATACTTTACTGTATTTCACAAGGATTTTATTTTTTAATTAAATGAAATCTATAACAATTCATTTGAAGTATCTAATTGACTTTAATTTAATATGCACTTTGATAGGATATCGCTTGAAAGTTATAAGCTACTCAGGAATAGAAAAAAATACTATTAAAATGGTAGCATTACAATATTTTCATTTTTGTGAGTTACCTTCGTAGTCTAAAGAAAATTCATCATTATAAACAATCTCATCGACATGGTCTGGAGGCGGAGGTGTACTGCAAACCAATGGAGGGACAGACATCCCGAATCAAAATAAACTGCAATCAAATAAACACACATAAAACAATTATTTGATGAAATACACGACGACATATTTTAAAGATTGGCCAGATTGAAGGACAGTCAAAATCGGGTAGTATTAAAAGTAAGTTATGAATTTCTTAAAGAAGACTTGATAAAACAGTCGCCAGTGACGCCTAGAATACTTACTAATAAAATAAAATCACATTAAATCACAGTGAATACGAACAATAAATAATATCCAATCGTTTGACATTCATTTATATTGACACATCTGTCACGAAGGCGAATACACTTTATTGAATTAAAATGGGCAAAAATTGTCATAGACAAAAAAGGAACACTCTTTTTTTGACGTCATTCATTCAAATTATGACCTTTTCACCAAAATTTTAATGAAAAAATATTTTAGATATAAATGTGTGACCTATAACATTAGACAGCAAAAGAGTTCAATTCGTGAAAATCATTTATTTTACATTCATTCCATTATACAAAACGTTCTTGTATTAATGTCAAAATCAAATTACGATTATAATGATCGTAAAGAATATTTACAACTTAGAACAACATTTATACTTATTGTAATACAAAACCACAATAAAAATCATTAAGCATGTACAAAATAAAAAAATACGTTCTAAATGAATATTAAGAAATGTAAATATTGATTTGGAAATAGTATAAAATTTAAGTAATATGCCTTATATTATTATAAACGTATTTTTAATGCTATTTTCACAAAATATTTATGATAAGAACCGATGTCGCTCATCATACTATATGATAGAACACACATTATAAACAAGCTAATTTATACAACATTTTGAGACATATGTAAGTATATTTATATACACCCAGTCCTTTTTTTACGCGATACATTGGTTCCAGAAAACGGCGCGTAAAAAAATCACAACTTTTATATAATTTGACAATTTGGTTCCAAAAATTGAAATATCGCGTGAAAAAGTCCCAGAAACGTATGAAAAACTGCCGTCCAAAATATCGCGTATAATCAAATTCGCGTAAAAAAAGGACTGGGAATTTTTGTGGAAATATTCTTCAATTATTTAAAATATCACATCAACAACAAAAAAGTAATTAAAGTATCATATGTGTGTGTTATTAAAATTTAAAAATTTTGCTGAATAAGCCAAAATTTTCATTTTAGAAAAAAATATTAAGTAAATATTTTTTTTTGGAAAACAGTTAAAATCCATTGAAATTGAAAATTTTATGAAATTGTCGATTCAATTTATTTTTCAAGCAAATATTTTACTTCATGTTCACTAAAAACTTCTTTACCCAAAAAGCATTCTAATTTTTTTACGTACAATTTTGTTGTTAAAAAACAAAACGACGAATCAAATAGAGCAGCACCATATGCAAAATTATTTTTTGTCAAAAACTGAATAAATAATTTTAAATAAAATTAGCACATAGCAACATTGAATTGACTTATGTGTTGAAACATGGCGTCAAAGGGTTCGTCTGAGGTAGGATTGTGATAAACATTTTAATTTGTTTTCGTTTTCTTTATCTTGTGTAGTGATAAGATGTTTCAAATGCAGTCATAATGTAAGTACACCTAAAAAAGTCTTATTTATTCATATTGATACGGTTATTACTGCGTATAGTGGAAACATGGTCACGCCCTTTTTACTCACTTCAATAATTTAAATTGTTCGTTATTATGACTAAGATGAATTCAATTAACTTAAATATGTGTTAATTGTACGTTTATCATTTGATCTCTTTGATTCCAGGTGATATGTTCTGATTCAAAACACACCTTAACTGCCATAGATAAAACATCAAAATTCCATTTTAGTTTTATGATATTCTCGGCGAAATTGTGACATTATATTAGAAATCAGTTTCCCTGTGTTTTCATGTTTTATTATTCTATCACTCCTTAACAAAACGACTCAACTTGCTTTCATAATAAAGACATATGCTTGTATTACATATTTTGACAAGTGATTTCTTGATCTGTTGTTGTTTTGTCGAACCAACCAACCACAATTTAATTGTTGATATTGTAGTTATCTACATCATTTTGTTATATAAATACCAAATTTTTTAGCAATATATATGTATATGCACCAATTTTGTATAATTATTTGAAAACTGTAGCGAAATTAGAGAAAAATTGTTGTATTTATTGATAAAATGAACACTTCAATATCTAATGTTTCGACATATACATTTAAAAACAAATAGAATATAGACATTCTTGAAATTGTAATATTTTATGTATTGAGATTGACATGATTTTCTTTTCTTTTTAGTGTGTAGTGTTGTCAACTACAAATAAATAAATGATGGTGATGGATTTCTAAATTGAAAAAGAAAAATGTTATATGAAGTAAATGAAGACTACACTTCCTTGAAGATTTATATGAGTTGCCTGAATAAAATAGAACAAAATCATTCATTTGAGAATTAAAATCTGCATTTCAAATGTTTCCTCTGTTTTTTATATTCCTTTAGTCATGTTGATATGAATTTTAAATTTACAATAAATTTCAGTAAATATATATCGTAGTTGATCTTGTTGTTACTTCTTTACTCTCATGTAGCTAATAAATGGAAGTCAATTTAGAAGTGTGTGAAATATGTGGATATTTGATCCTTCTATGTCTACATGTACAAGAGCTGTTTAAGTATGATTCATTATTTTTATTATCGTGGCCTGAATAAGGGTTAACAATGTTGGTTCTACTATCACGTAGCTCACTTCATGCATTTTTACTATGACACGACTTAATATTGCAAAATTATCTGACTATATTATATTAGACAGTAGCTCAATGGTTAGCTAATAATTCAGTAATATCTGTATGATAATATTCACACAAGGCTATTTCTACACGATTATATAAGATGTCTTTATTCCGATGGTTTATTTTTAGACACTTGTTTCACAATGAATGTTGTATATCTGAATAATTTATTTTGATTCCTTGATAATAGCTATTTAGAACTGGAAATAACCACTATTATGTTAGATTAAATTAGAAAATCTGTATGAAAATAAAAATCAATTGATATGCATAGATTACCAAACACATTAAATATTTTATTTTGGATTGAATGTGTCAAATTTAGTTCTTCAATAGGGTGTTGGATAGAATTTCAAACATAACATACTGACATCTTTGAATTGGATTCGTTACTCGTAGGCAATTCAAACGATTACGTAAAAACAACAAAGCAGAACTCTTTTTTTTTTAATCTTAAATAAGTATACGGTAATTTTGAAATTACTGTGTAAGCCTTGAAAATTCGTCACTAAATAATCTTCAACATATATTATGTCTTCTTCTTCCGATAGATGTCAGCTCAAGCTTTATATGCGCTTGTTTTTAAAAATGCTGTTCTTTCATAGAGTTCTACACGTAATATTTTTTCTCTACAAACGATTTATTAAAAAAAATTGTTAAAATTTCGGCTTCAGACATTGGTGTTGTAAAAGGCGGGAAAATGAAATCAGCACTGATTACTCCGCAAGCGGGCAGAGGTCTCAAATTTGGATTCGTTCAATACTCTTATTCTATTGCAGTACGTATCTCTTACTTAAAATAAGATGCCATTTAATCTTTAAAATATAGTTATTATATGAAGAAGGTCATCTTAGATTTTTTTGGATTTGAAGGATATGAAAATATTTTGGTAATTTGATAAATAAAAGTTTGATAAAAAAAAAAAACAGAATTTTTGTCATTGTAGCCATAAATGAGCATGGATACAAGGTTTTTTGGAGATTGGGTAACAATTAATGGGTTTTTTGACCCTTAAAAATTATAAACATCTAAAATATGCTAGCTAGTAGTGTTTCCAAACTTTAATGCGAATGTCGACAAAGAAAGCATTTAGGAGCGGTTAGATTACGATTCATCTGATACAGCCTTAGCAAATTTGAGTGATATGTTTGGAGCAGGTATTATTTGCAATCCTTAGTCAACCAAAAGAGAAATATAATTGCGATGTAAATGACGATGAATAAATTATCACTGACATTAGTCACAAAGGCAATTGGCTCTCTGACAGCTTAAATTAATTTATCCGCGTATATAATGAGAGAATTGTATGACATATTGTCTTCAGGAATAATACTATAAAAATGTCTTTAGTATTTTAAACCGAAAGAGAAATGACTAATTCGCGTTATCCGTAAGATCCCTATCCACAATTAACCCCGACCATCGTATCGAAATACTCTTAACCAATACCGAGTATATATGTAATTTTATAATCAATAAGCATCGGATGTAGTATTCGTTACTTTCGTCTCTTACCGCGCCGTTAGATTTGCAAATGGGCGCGAATCCTTTGGCGTCGCTTTTGTCAGCCTTGCATAACGTTCAGCGTTCATCTCTCCCACCGACACAGTCGCACCGGTATTAATGTGTGCGTATGTAAAATATCGGTCGCGCAATTTCAATTGAGAGCATCCGCATTAGATGAGGCCAAGCGATTCTGTGCGGTGCGCCTCGCCCGAGTTCGCTAGCGTCGCCTGCTCCTCCAGGAGTCACCGGTCGGAAGTCGTTAGCGGTATCATCTCCTGGCCTCTATGACTTCGCCGCAGGGCACGTAAACATGGGCCCGTGAACCTGCTGTAAATGCTCGGCTCGCCTTTCACTATATATATATACATAATATTAATTTTGTTGTGAGAGTCCGTCAATAACATTATTATCGCGCCCATTAACATAAAAATGCGATAGGTTTCTTCTACATTTTATGTGGCCTGTATAAATACCTAAATTATATTGAAAAACTATGTGTAGCACTTTTAAGAAACAAAAAATAATTGATTTATCAAAAGTTCATATTTTTATACGAGTTTTGATAGATCGGAAATACTGTTATTGCTTTTTATAGAAAAATTCACACATCCGATTTTTTAAATATATTTTGCTTCTAGACCAAAGAGAATGTTTTTGGTCTATGACCGAGCTGTCCGAACTGGGGTCCACGGTTTTCTGAGGGCTTTTTTTTCATTTTCAACATATTTTTGATCAGGGAGCCGTGGCACGAAAAGCTTGGAAATCGTTGGTTTTTGGGACCTCTTCTATGTATTAGCAGCGGAGCAAACAACATTTAAATTTCTATACACTTATTTATATGTTTTGGTACTGAGTCCATTATTTATTTCAAGTATGTGATGTTATGGTATAAAGAACGAGTGAGCATCGTTTTGTGATAAAAATATGGAAACTTAAGGTATAAAGAAGCTTATTTCAGGAATTCGTTGAATTGAATATCGTAGGCTTAAATTATACGGTCCAAATAATGATCGAATCAAAATGAGCCTGTCTGAGTTCGTATTTTTCCATGTTTGAAAATTCCAAGGAACGTTTGTAAGATGTTGCCAAATTCAAAAAAAGTTTATCAATTTATTAGGCTACATAGACTTCTTGAACTGTTGTTATATTCTCAATACTTTATGCCAGTCCAAAGAGTGTACTGTACGTTTTATAAAAGTGTACCCAATTTGGAAAACATTTTATTCAATTAACTATGCATCCCAATTAAACAAAGTTACATAATTATTTTCAAAATTGATGGAATATGATTTAGTCCGCCAACAAAATAGCTTTCATAGCCAGCCTGTTGAATTTTTAAGATGCGTTGTATAAGAGCTCCGATCTCATGACACGATACATCTAAGTGCCAACAAAGTTGCCTTAATTTATGTAAATTTGTGTTTTTTTGTTTTCGCTTTTTAGTAAGTGTAATAAATTATGTCTCACATAGCAACTGAACACCATTTTATTAAAGACAAAATCTATGATACAAAAACTATTCTTTACTTTATTGTCAAATATCGCTTCGTGTTTAGGTTTATGCAGGTTATCAAGTACTACCGCAAGGTATTTCATTTTACCATTGTCAGGATTTTCCTCAAATGGATTTAATTTAAATGAGTAAAACTTCATTGTTATTATTATTTCCACAATTTTAACGTATAATTCTTAGAAGTTACATTAAAAATGATAAATGGATGTAGTCAAATTATTATTATTAGCATTACCTAGATAGAATGGAGGTTTTTATTTTCTTATTTACTATACTAAAATATGTATACATATTTTATAACTGTCATGAATTTGTAAACTGGTTGACGTCAGAATTTAATAGTATAATAAAATCAGTTTGTTCAGAATAAATTTTGTCTGAAATTAACTAACAAAAAATACACTTTTTTTTAAAACCAATTTTAATCACAATACGCCGGTAGACTCTAATTGGAGATAAATAAAAAGTGATAATTAGATTTAATCAACAAATAAATCATTTCATTAATTAATTTATCGATCGGCATCATTATTTTGTTTTATGAATAAATAGCATCATCAAACGAAACTAAGAATTCAAAAAATTATGTTAAATAAACCACGAGAGAGAATGTTCGAAAATTTTTGGCAGTCGTCCAAGCACTACTATACGATCTTAATCAAAATATCATCTATGTTGGGTCACGTTGACATTATTAATCTTCCTAAAGATTTCTAGATCATTTCGTTGATACATGACAGCTTAAAAATATATTTAGATGTAAATTTTATTTCTCAATCATTTTCGCGCCAAATGTGGAGCCTATATTCTTGCTACTGAGTTTATATCAACTGATATTATTCCGTTCCTCAACCTCACTTTTTCGGAGACAGAATGAGAGGATAGAACTGTTGGTGAGATCGCTCGCTACATTCCGTTTTAAGGATTGGATTGCTGTGATAAAATACAAACAACAGGCATCCAATCATTTGAATCTAAATCGATTGTAAAACTTATTGTGTTAGAGTTCCAATTCCTGAGCACCACAGCAAAAGTGAACGACATTGACAGTTTCACTATAGGCATGGCAATTTGGTTTCTGCTTGCTCACGAGAAAATTTG
The DNA here is from genome assembly GCA_028555115.1 of Himalopsyche japonica. Lineage (NCBI taxonomy): Eukaryota > Metazoa > Arthropoda > Insecta > Trichoptera > Rhyacophilidae > Himalopsyche > Himalopsyche japonica. Next base: position 3,250,967 of record JAHFWJ010000483.1, read on the forward strand.
TAATCTCAAACTATGTTCTGTGATATCAAAATGAATAGGATATCCATACGTAGTTAATGTACGGAATTATAAACATATATCACGGCGAAAAAAATAGCAATGTATTTTAGTTCTACAAAATTATTTTTTTAAGATATAGTTGATAGCTATTTCGGCTCACGCCATCGTCAGAACTATAGTTTTGCTTTAGAACAGCTGGAAATCAATAGACATCAACTATCACAAAGGATTCTTAACGAAAAAACTAATATATGTCTTATCACCATTGCTTAACCCTCTGCGGGGTGCTTCTTTGTTTCTGTAATATACCATTTCGCGATGTAGCCACCTTTTTAGTTTCATTTACAAATTTTAGTTTTATTGCGAGCAAGAAACAAGCTAGGTCGTTAAAACAGGACAGAAGATGTATTGTGTACCTTTTCTACACAGCTATATATAGATAAGCAAATGTTCCTTTAAGCATAGTTCTGACGATGGTGTTTGCCGAAATATCAACTATATCTTAAAAAATAATTTTGTAGAACTAAAATACATAGCTATTTTAGTCACCGTGTTAAAATGGAGTTCTACCAAGTGAATGCCAATTCAATCAATAAATATATATATTATTTTATGTAGTATCAGCGCAAGCAACGACCTTCCTCCAATAATTTGTCAATTGCCACAGTTATCCAACACCGACTGACGCTACGTTATGGGCTCTGATTTGCACACAACACGCTGAATTCGAATTTCATCCAGCTGTTTTCAAGAATTGCATATGGTGCAAATGTTTTAAGCATCACGTAAGGTATTCAAAGTATTCACGCTTGTAGTATTTGCATTATCGTATGAATTTTGCTTACGACATATTGCATTTAAAAATCACTATAAACATATCTTCGTCGCTTCTGCAAATTTAGGCTCCGCACATTGTGCAGACATTGCATTTTTATGCCAATGTAAAATTAATCGATTGTTAAAAAATGTTATTTATGTCATTGGTAACTTCAATATTTTCATGCGTACAACCGCTACGTTGATAAGTTCAATATAGCCATAGTACAGTGCGCAACTTCTGTATAACTTTATTGCGAAATTATTTGTTTTTTTTATTTTGACGTGACAACGTCTTATAAATCGATGAACGCCCGCTGCACGCACGAAAAAACATGACTCATTGTCCCGTTTGTCGCGTTGCGCCGAAGGCAAGCGTGCGAGCGAGAGCGCGGATAAGCGATAGAGAGGCACGATCGGCCTACCGTTCGGATTGTGCCGCATCTATCTCTCTTCCACTCGATTGGTCGATGCGTCTGAGTAGAAAAGAGACAGCGGCAGCACACAACTTATACACCTACAGTACCTACACGTGATCTGTTTACAACTGTTTATAAAGTGAAGTGAAATGTTAATGTGGTTTTCATTGTTTATATTACAACAACAATTGCGGCAATAAAGGTAATTAATTCTTGCATATTAAAAATCTGATTAACGTATAACAAATATACTTTAACAATAAATTATCAACGATTTCTTTCAGAAAAAAAATTGTAGATTTCATTTCAGTCCTTCTTCGTATCCATACAAAATAATGATAATTCAATAAAAATGATTCCATTTTATTCATAAAAGTATGCAATCATTTCATCAATGTTTTCTTATGACGTTGTCACGTTAAACTATCGTCCGTAAACCGACTTTACAGACAACCAATTTTTTTTATTAAAAACATGTTTTGATTCATTATTGTTATAAAAATGCAGTGCCAATAAATTAAATACGCATGTGAAAGTGTAAATAAGATAATCTTCTGTATATATGTATAAATTTTAATTTATTTGGAACGAAAAATGTTTTGAATAAACTTTTGTAGGTGGGCATCGTCATACTGTTACGGGTTAAATGGACTGACACACGCGTAAATAAAGAATGGTCTACAGATTCTTAATGTCTAACGAAAATCATTTTATAGTACTCTCTCAATCTACATCTCAGCCTTATAAATATCATTTCTTAGCGCAGCGTTTCCTTTAATGTGTCAAATATTTCATATCGTATTTTTTAATATCGTACATAATAATTTTGTATTCTGAAAAAGTAACGTGTTACGCTGAAGCGATTGGTTAATTTGGCGATCATAAAAGTGCGCCTATTATGTACGCAAATATTGCGGTATCTTTTTTTTTTTTTGATATTGTATTTTATTACTATTGGCAACACCTCAAGTAGGTCTTGGTCAAACTCAAATGTAGTTTTTTTGTTGCCATGTATGTACTGTACAAATCTGCAATTTCACGGTGGACTACCGTCCAGTTGTGTTATTTTATTTTTTTACACTGCATATCTTAGAAGTCGTAAAATTATTTTACACAGTAAAGCCATCGATTCTCGTTTCTCCTGCCTTGAGTAGTTCCAGGTAGGCAATTAATTATTTATCATTGTGTATATATACTTGAACACTGCGGGCTTATGTGATTCTTAAAGTGTGAGACGCAACTATTTTTATTCGCCTTCCAAACCATCTAATATCGTACATAGTGGTAAAAACTAGTATTTTCACTATTAAAGGAATAACAATCATTCCTTTGTGAAAAGGTATTAAATTTTAATAATTAAATCACAATGTGGAGCACTATTTTATAATATTAAGATTAGGAATGGTTTCGCTCACAGCGAGCATTTTCAACTGGTCCTGACCTTTATGCTTTGAAATTGTAGAACTTGTGCTAAACAGAATGTTTTAATTCTTTTTTAAAAAAGTAACTAGGCCTATAGTTTGCGACGTTGTTTTAAATTGCCGTGTTCACAAACTTGTGTCCCTGTATCAACAATTTATGAAATAATTTTTTGATGTTTATTATATATCTGTCATGAACAAATTTCTAACGCAAGATCGATTAACTTGTTACTAGTCCTTGCCTTACACTTGAAAAATGATTTTGAGCGGCTAAGTAATGAACAAGTTATTGCAACGTTGGCTGACCTGGAAATTTCACAAAGATGGCGCTGGCTGAAAACGTTTGAGCACCCGCTCTGGGTACAGTAATTAATGCCAACATGGTTGCAGTCCGCCTGCCCGATTATCTTTCATTTTGTGATCGACAGGTCGACGTGTTGTTTACTTCTTAATACGAATGGCCGAGAGGCGAATCCGTCGGCGGGTTTTTCAGAAGTTCCCGACGTCACAGCTCTACCGTGAAACGCACATTTTCACAACAGCTTTTTTCGGAATCAACACAGTTGCGAAATCTCGTTTTGTTTGTTTTCCTCATCAGCAAACATTTGCACACCGTTGTCTATTTATTGATAATGCATACAATATGTATTATTCCATATACTATTTGAAAACAACTGCTGAGTTTTCGGTTCTTTATATTCCACGATGTTTCCGCTCAAAGCGCATGTAATAGGTCACGCAGAAAAGCTAATTTATTCCTCCAAAAATGTTCATATTTTTTGATTCACTTTTCATTGGGATATCACGACTAAGGCTTTGCTAGATTGTCCGCTCAATGCCATATATTATTTACTCTACACTGGTAGTTCTCTCGTAAACTTTTAATGTAGCCGCACTATAAACATCAGCGGTCCTATAGAAATGTCTGGTGTACAAACACTATCACATTTTTTAAAAATATCAATATTTATTTTGAATCATGCATAAATTAATGCAACACTTTCGCTACGCTCAGTTTTTTTAGTATCAGATGAATTTCAATGCCTTCAAGCAGAATTGATAAAGCGATTGCAAAAGAATATCTACTATATATTCAAACATTTGAGAACCGACACAGAAGCCAATGATCGTAATTGCAATAAGACAATTAATTACATTGTATTTTGAGGGAAATATCACATAAGACATACATTAAATAGCAACAAAGTACATGTTTGTATTTTGTTAATATCAATTTTTGCTTTTATACCGACGTTAGAAAAGAAAAAAACCGTTACCATTGCAGAACAAATTTTACAAGACGTTACATTTTTTATGATTTTGAATTCAAAATCACAATATTGAAAACACGACACGAGTTACATGTATATACATAAACTGAAGGTTTATTTACCCTGTTGTTTTAATTTTGTCCTTTTTTCAAACTCAATCAATTAGGTTTTGATAATATTATACTTGGACATTTGTAGCTAATATTGATTTGATTAAAAAGAAACTGATGGATATGTCCTTTTTCTTTTTTAAAGTATATATATTTATATGTATTAAACGCACAAACAATCATACTTCACGAAAACATACAATTTCACTTGAAAAAAACGTCGCCATTCAAAAGGCCAAGTACATAGGCTAGCCGCTAAACATCTAAGAAAAGATCGTCGTTCCCAGAGCAAGTTGTGCAAGATTGTGTTATCCTTGAAGTGCGTCATCCGTTATCTTTCTGATGTGGAAATAATCGGCTTAGCCGACCGTTCAGCAGATAACGAGATCCTGTACATTGTCATATCTTATATCAGCTCAGTCGCGAAGATTTGATAAGTGGATTATTTAATCTATTTCTGCCGCTGTAAAAATATCTGTAATTAAATTGTCCGAATACAAAATAACTAACCGAACAAAGATTTTTTCTAGCGCCAATATATTTGAATTTTGTTACACGGTAAAATCCCCGATTAAGACGGTTAATATGATTCGTGAAAATCTAAAAACGTGATAATCGGAGTTAATTACTATTGAAAAATTTGGCCCGTATGTAATTTAAGATAACAACTGAGTGATGAATACTTGATGAAATTTCTATATCAAATTTGAGCTGTCGAAACTGTACACACCCATGTGCCAGTTCTATTTCATCGGTGTGATTGAATGAAAATGATGAAAGTCGAAACCGGGATCGGGTGTAACATAACATGTGAAAATGTACTAAATTTCAACGATTCAAATAAAACATGTATATTTATAGCGACAGTGTATTTCAAGTAAAGATATATTTTTCCTGGTATGTCGGTGATATCATATCCCAGCACTTGTGCATAATGTAAAAACACATAATCATTATTTTTTTAAATAGACTTCTTTATAGAAATATGTATTTTTATTAAATAACGGGTTTCGACATCCTCAGGTATTCTATCACGCGGATGGAATATAATTTATATGTTCTGCCTGGAATTTGTCGTAAGTTTGTTTAACACGGTCGTTAGTGATACAATATGTTGAATCGTATATAGTTTCAAAAATTCAAATTTGACATTGAAATTACATCAACCACCTTCAGTCGATATCATAAATTATACATACATCCTTTTACTGTAGAACTTTTTCCTATACCAAAATTTTGTGATGAATGAAATGAAAATTTTCGATGCCGATGTAGGATGAATCCCAGAAAAGATTGGGTGCCGCTGCTTTATGTGCTACAATATTCCGGTCAGTAGGTGGTTCGCCCAATGAGAATTATCTGATGGGAGTTGCGCACGCGCATGACGCCGCTAATAAGGATGTATTTTTGCGTCTCAAGACTTCCTCCAATTGAATAGTACTGACAATGCAAACTATATAACTTGGCCGATAGATGAGTAATATTCTTGTGTTATATATATCATTGAAATTTCGCAAATGATTCATGAACAGTCGTCAAAACAAACACAACTCCGACCTAAGATTTAAATACGACTCCGTTTTGTAAAAAAGATTTTTCTTCCTCCTCCGAAATCATTTTCAATTTCATAACCACTTTCGCTTCCTCTTTATATACACCCAGTCCTTTTTTTACGCGATACATTGGTTCCAGAAAAAGGCGCGTAAAAAAATCGCGTAAAAAAAATGATTTCACGCAATTGCATTATATTTCTTTACACACCCTAAAACATAAATTCGCATTATATCCGATACACTTGTTAACATTTGGCAATTGTATGTGTACTTAAAAAAATGGAATGCTTGACAAAATAAAGTTTTAAAAATACACATATATTTTTATTTAAAAAAATAATGGAACGTACATGCCTAGCATCATATATAAATGTCTTCTTTAAAACAAATTTGGGGAAAAAATTACGTAAAAACGAGTGAAGCGCGTAAAAAAATGTAGAGGTTCCGTCCAAAAAAATCGCATATAATCGAATTCGCGTAAATAAAGGACTGGGTGTATACGTTTTCATACCAGATCATTCCAGTACAATATTAGTCTATTGTATTTTGTTTTTATTGGTAGAACTCCATTGCAATAACGTAAAAATAGCCAATAATTCAGCTCTAGAAATGTAACTCAATATTTATGACTATTAAAAGCTATTTTGGCTTACAATGATCAAATTTAAATCATGCTTATTTTTACACATAGTTTAAGAAATAAAACAACTTAAAAATCAGCTTAATTATTCTAGGTCCATAATTTTTATGTATAAACACATTGTATTTTTAATAAATCGTTGCAAATACATTTCTATTGCGTTAACCCGCTGACTGCTAACGTCTCAACTGTTGAGACAGTTGATTTCAGTGTGTTGATAGAACATATTTAAAATTATAAGTATATTATCAGCGCCAAAACCTTAATGTGCAAGCTAATATTTGTGTTAAAATGTAGCCCGATTTGCCCTGATAACCATTATAAATTTGTTTGCGACTTGTACTTCTGAATTAATTTTTGAAACATGCAATTTTGGCATATCCTCTAGAACCGCGATTCTCGTGTAAAATTTCACTGTTGCCGCATTATAAACGTCAGCTGTCCTAGGGAAATGTCTCGTGGCCGCATCAAACGTGATAAAAATAGTTTCCATTTTTTTTTTTTTATATAGTGCATTACACTGAATGATCTTTCATAATATAAAGTTGTAGGTAAAATCGACAAAATTAATAAAGAGATTATTGTTAATTTTTTTTATATTGACTTGATTCATGGTCAACGTATAACTCGACCAAAATTTTTGAACAGTTTTATTATTAATACGGTCTTTACTTAAACTCGACTAAATGCTGGATAAGTCAGGTTTATTCAATCAATTATAAAATAACAATAATTATACAAATTCATTTGTAAATACACATTTTTTAAATATCAATATTTACCACTTTTAAGGTGTTAACTGTCATTTCTTGATGGAAAGGCATGATATTTTAAATAATAAAAACACATTTTTTAGTACTTATTTCCACAATATATTTTTTGATCAGGACCGGTTTCGCTCATCGCGAGCATTATCAACTGATAGAATACAATTTACAAACAAGTCTATTTATACAAAACAAAAAAATTATTTGAGTTAAAGGTGGTGTACAAATTTGGTGGACAAAAAAAAGGTGTACTTTATTTGTATCAATATTGTATGATTTTACGTAAATTGTTTCCTAGTTCTTGTACCCATGGTTTTGTACACCTGCTACCCTTAACTCAAATAAATTTTTTGTTTTGTATAAATAGACTTGTTTGTAAATTTTATTCTATCAGTTGATAATGCTCGCGATGAGCGAAACCGGTCCTGATCAAAAAATATATTGTGGAAATAAGTACTAAAATGAATGTGTTTTTATTATTTAAAATATCAATATTTACTATAAAATTGTTGGTAGCCGTACATGAGAACCACTGCTCTAGAAGGCTCAGCAGGGAACGGGCTAATACTAGAGTTCCGTGTGCTCTTTGCAGGGAAGTTACACTATTACACACGCGGAACCCTTTCAAGGTAGCTTCGCCATGTGACGGCCTCGTTTGCTGTGTTACTAATATAATTTTAAGCTTTTTTGAATTTCGAGCAAACCGTGTTATACCGAATCTGCGTTGACCGCGAAAATGCGAAACCAGGTGTTACTATATTTAATTATTACTATTGTTTATGTGCTATATGCATTATTAAAAGATTTTTAGATTATTGAAAGCCGGTTGAAGTAATAATGGACTTGAAAAAAAACTGATACTACGATATTTCTTGTCAGTAGAGTAAAATATTTACTGGGCCTTGAAACGCTCCTTTCATGTAGCTATATCACTCTGCTACGTAAGTTTGATCTGTGACATAGCTGTATACAAGCTCGTTACATAATCAACCTGTCGTATACAGTTTATGATGTACGATATACGACATCGAGGTTGTACGATTGACGCTGGCAGAACCCTGTAAGCTTTGTTGTCAAAATATTAAATTTGTAGCTTGCAAAAGGCCTCTCTATGAGTAATAAATGATGTTTGATGGTAATAAACGGTCTAGCTCATTTTTATCGTAAAAACGAATATATTATATATGACTTCAAAGCTACCTCGGTTGTTTATATTCAAATATTAAATACAACGAAGAAAGCTCATAGCTGAATTTATATAGCATTAAACCCCTTTTGACCAATATATATTGATTTAAAAAATATATACTTTGTTATCTTTTATTTCCACTGGTTTGAAGTCATATAATCATTAATTTATGATATCGACTGAAGGTTCTTGATGGAACTTCAATATCAAATTTGAATTGTTTTTGTTGTAAAACCCTTTCGAGAATGACTCATTAACCAGATAAATCGGTAATGAAAATTGTCACAGGCAACTATATGTGTTATTAGATTAATATTATAAAATTTTTTTTAGCTGCCATTTAGTGCTTGCCTTGGGGTCTGTGTTTTTTTTAATTAATGACGGTTGTAATTTTTTGTAATTGACGATTCGAAGAATATCTCAAATGAACATTTGCCGTATTTATTGGTTGATCTTTAATTTAATACACTTGCATGAGAAAGGTAGGAAATAAATCTAACAAAAACAAACTTTTTTTAGTCGAAATCGTATTTTTTAATGACGCCACAGCTGTGGTTTTCAATAAATAACAGTATTAAATTGTCATTTAAACTATAAAATATTTTTTTTTTCGTTGAAAAATGTATATTTCACATACAGTACTCACTCGCTGTCGTTCTTCGTGAAGTATACCTATATGCTCATAGAATTTAATGTATGCAGTGTATATACATAAATAGTTTGATGGGTTAACATCGTACATAACAAGTAGTTGACGTGTGGGCTCAACACGAGACCATGACATCTATTGGGGGACGTGGACGCGCTAGCAGATTGCTCCCATTCTGTGTGAGACACTCACTCAAGGATATGCGTGGCTTGGAAACTCTGACAATACACTTGTAACATGTTAACTGTCACTTTTTGGTGGAAAGGCGTTATATTTGAAGTAATAAAAACATTTTTTTTATTGATTGAATTGGCATTTACTTGGTAGAACTCCATCATAAGACGGTGAAAAAATAGCAATGTATTTTAGCTCTACAAAATTTAAAGATATAGTTGATAGGTATTTCGGCTCACGCCATCGTCAGAACTATGCTTAATTGTACATTTGCTTATCTATATATAGCTGTGTAGAAAAGGTACGCAATATATCTTCTCTCTTGATTAATTAGTTCTAAATATTGTTTTTTATTGTAGGTTTATCGGCGAAAAATACTAATTATTTTTCAACGAATATGCGCCTCGATTCTGTCGAATGCACGTATACGATGAAACACATTGCACACTTCGTACATTACTATTAAAAAATAATATTTACACGAATTCGTCAGCTATAGGTAGCGTATTATTTGATCAGTTGATCAACGCGAAATTATGACTAAATGTCTAGTGCTGTTAGTTCACAGATAATTCTACAAAAAAACATGACACCTATACATAAAAATAATACATGACTTGTCTAAAAACTATCAACAGAGGTCGTTTGGCAGAATTTTCGCATATGTATACCAACTGAGCAAAAAATGATTGTTCTTTAAATTAGCACTCGAAAATAATTTGTTACTTGTGTGTGAGTAAATATTGCGTCGGGTTTTCTTTTATTATTTTTGCTTAACGCTTTGTTATCTAAATTTTATTTTCACTTTCGTACGAATATTAAAAAGAATTCTGAGCTTGTTTTCATTTTCGACATGTAACAGCCCAAAATGTGTAGTTGTGAGATAAGTCAATAATAAATTATATAATACACAGGTTTGATCTTCCACTATATGTCAGTCTTTTGATACTTTGATAAAATCCGCTCTAAGTGTATTTTTTAGAATTGTTCTACACTATTGTAGAGCTGGCTCTTATTTCAAAAATGCTTATATATATATAACAACAGTTTAACGCTTAAAACAACACAAATGTTGGTCGTCCATATTGAGAACCATTACTTAACCGACTAATTAATAATACATATATTAACATTTTCTTGATTTGTTGAAATTAGTACGTGTTTCAATTTTTTAACGCCCATTCTTTTGACATCAGCCATGTGATTTTAGGTTTTTTTGGTTGGGGAAGAGCAAATGTTGCCATTGTTGCTAAAGAAATTTGTTTCTTTAAATTCAAAAATAGACACTGGAATTCCAAATTACGTACTTGGTTTCGATGCGTAGATTGAAACAACCGTATGGTTTCGTTTTGCACGGTGATCTAATGAAATCTATCATCAGGACAAAGCGAGGTACGAGTTTATTTGGGGTACAAAAATATAATTTAGAAATGAGGTGAAAAAATAATTAATAGTAATATATAGGATATAATAATATGAATTTCTATACAGCTCTGACGAGGGCGTGAGCCGAAATAGCTATCAACTGTCCATCTTATAATTTTTGTAGAATTATAATACATACCTATTTTTTCACCATGTTATAATGGAGTTATGTCAATTCAATCAATAATTTAAAAGAAACTGTTTTGTCCTTTTACATTAATCGATCTTTTCGATATTTAATTTTATAATCTTGGCATGTTTTATTTTTTTTATTGACAAAGCATCGTAACATTAATCAATACTTTAAATTGTCGGTATTGATTCAAATTCATTAATTATTGAACGTATTTGTTAAATTCAACGCAATAATGGTGGATTTTACCAGTTGAACTTTATTGTGGAAAATTCGTCTAAGCTAAAAACTTACGTTGGCTTAAGGTGGAATTTGGTTATAATGAAAAAACGTAATTTTGCTATTGGCATTTTAGAGTCAATTTTTATATTGATTAGTTTGTGTGCTTTAAAACGAGAACTTCAAAAGAACTCTTTTTTTGTTTTGAAGCATACACACTAACCGATCGCGCGTGAAAGCGTATCTATGTAAATTCGTCTATAGGCAAAAAAATGCACGCTGTTGTGAAACTGTACTTAATTATGTATGTATTATAACAGTTGTGATGCATACAATTTGCTTGGCCATTCACGAAATCGAAGGTCGATTTGAATCGATGTCACAATACGTGAGGATTACGCCAACAAAAAAGCAGCACCAGGTCATTGTTTGTGACAACTAGAGTACACCCATTTTTTTTGCACAAAAGCCACGGAAATTAGATGTCGACGAGTAATTTTGAATCGGTCTATTTACAGTTCAAATATACGCATCGATGGCCTGTACAGAATCGTGTCTATTCGTCATGTCAGGGGTCGATGTAATCATTTGCGGCTCTTCGGACATAAATCCAATTTCACCTCATCTCAAACAGCCTTATAACTTACGAGTTTATAAGATAGAACTACCGAAAAAACTATGAACCAAATGAGAAATAAACTTAGAAGAACAATACAATCACATATTCAATGAAAAATAATTAGTTATTTCCCATATATAACAAAGCTACCAAAAGCGATGCACGAAGAACGATGCCGTTTTATTTCAATTTTTAAATAATATCTCGAACTTTTTTCCCAAAATACCCAAATCATTACGGCATACATACGCGGCTCTCTGATACCTTTATTATTCTGTTTCCATGACAATTTGTCTCTTATCATTTAACAAACTACCGACCCCATGGTTCTAGGCAAAGGTTTTAGTTGTATATATTCATGACGTCATCTGCAGGCAAGAGAGGAAAATATTTATATTCTAACAATCCTGAAGAATTATTTTTATCATAGAAGTTCTCGTTTCATTTTCCTCCCATGTTAACAGTGAGATATTTCAGAGATCCAGTAATAGGTTTTTTACTCTTCGTATTGAAGGACTTAAATAATCTATGTGCACAGAAATAAGACCGCACTGAAGTAACATATGTTACTTTACTTTTTATCTACTGAAGATGCTTGATGGAATCTCAATATAAAATTTTAATTGTTGAGACTTTGTATGATTCCATATATTTTATCACTATCTTCAGACATTCAATCACACGGGTGCAATAGAACTAATAGACAGTAAACAGTTTGAATCGGTTACATAATAGTTAAGATTATATTGTTCAAATTTGAATATCATTACCATCAAATCATTAGTTATTAAAATTATTTCAGAAATAAATATTTCGCTCTCTAGGCTAAGGGTCTATATGATTTTTCGTTCAGTTACTTTTTTATATATATGTGTTCAAAAAAAGTGTTTTTTTGTCTACATGAGACCAAGGCGAGAACATATTTTGTTATTATAGAAAAAAAAAACAATCTTATCCATATATAAAACAATGATTTTTTCAAAAATTACTACACTCTTTTGTCAATGGTGTAAAATTTATTATCGACCGAACCATTTGAACGAAATTATGTCATGAAGGCACTACATACTACGAAAAAATAAACCGTTGACTTGTCTAAGGTCAGCGACACATATTGTCAACCAAAAAAATATAGATCAATGCAAGTCAACATCAAATTTTGAAGGACGTCAGATTCCGGTAGTTTTTGTTTTTAATCTCGGAGTCAGCCGTGCGGAAAATTTGTTTATTGAGCAAAGAATCTGTTCTTATTTTTTACAATAGTATTGACGAATTCCATTAAAGTAAATAACACGGTGGCAAATACAAAAGCTTAGAAACTACTGCAGTCTATAAGTCTACATTATGCATCATTATGTGAAAATTTTACTCTAATTTTGATAGACGACAAAAAGAATATTTTGTTAAATGGATTCTTTTTACAATGATCATCATTACTTTGATTGATAGAAATTTATCCTCCACTAATTCTTTTATTGACAATATAACGATTCTTTCAAAATGAGCCGTATGTTCTGTTTTCTCTACACAATTTAATGTTGGTAGTTCTTTATTCAACTTAACACTTTACGGTCCGCACATTTTCGCTAAAAAACAACACCGAAATAGTTTTTTCCTATTTTGATTTTAGACCTCGTTTATATTCTTCATCCATCTATCGATAAATATGAAAGTAAGAATGAAAATTCATTTTCGGTTTCGAAGACGACACATTGTGCGTTCCCATTAAAAAATTTCATGCATTCTGAATAATAAGTGTCCCGAAATAATTTTTTTTTTATAATATTCGTGTACTTGTGAGCGATTAATATGAACTATTGTATATCGAATGGCGTCGATCTGTGTTCCCCGACGCTACACAAAATGACCGACGGTGAAGATTTCACATCCTCCGGTGTTAAAGTGTTAAGGTTCCTCCACATTATAAGAAAGATGTAGCATCCACATGAAAAAGAACGAACAATATACGATTAACTCTTCTCGGCAATATCGCTGCAATATACCGACAATAATTTAAAATTAATTATTTTTTAGGCCTTGAATTCTATCATTGTATATTTATTATTTGATATAATTTTTAATGTGATATTTATGGCGCTGATATTAACCATTATATTATTTCATCGCGCTTTGAGTGTCCATAACAATTATGCATGGTGTTACAGTCGACACATTTTGAATTGTGAACTGAACGAAACGTAATAAACCAGCTCACGTTTACGTCTGGATAATAGGCGCAAGGTTAACATAAGAGCCAACATCGACCAGTGCAATGATGTACACCTATCTATTGTACAAACAGGCAACCTATTCCAAATAGTGCAGGGTTTGTAAAACGTATGCAAGATCAAGATCAGCTAATCGGTTATTCGATATTTTTTTTTTGTAAAAAATATCGAATAACCGATTTCGTTTTTTCGATTTGAAACATTTCCACCGTGTTTTTTGGTGGGTTTTAATGACAACGTAGTTGTATTTACTGATTTTTCGATTTATTTATGGATTTCGGTTCGAAGGCATATCTACAATATTTGCGATGTTTAATACATCGTTGTATCCATACTCTCTTCAAAAAAGATCAATTGAGCAACTTAAAAACAGTTTTCGTAGAAAAATGTCTCTTTAGATTAACACGGTGAAAAAATTCCACAAAAATTTTATAACATTTATTTGATAGCTATTTCGGCTCACGCCATCGTCTCTGCTTAGATTCCTGCATTATGAAAGCATATGCGTAACATTGGGCAAACATTGTTGAAAAAAAAAACATCCGCGTTCCAAAATCTTTTAATTCATGAAGTATATAAAATATCATTTAAAAAAAATTCCAAGCTAAAATCGGTTTAACGTTGTGATCGTTTTTTAATACATATACAGAAAAAATGTTTGTGAAAGCTGAGATACTTTCACAAATACTAACTAATCATTAAGTTTTTTTTTTATATGCATAAACATTTACACTTAAAGTTTAAAACTTTGATCAGACCATGGTCCATTTGTTGGCCACTTGCGGTTGAAATTATACAATTGTAATCATAATTCCTGCTTTGCTCCTATAGACGGTCTGGAATTTAATTGCGAACTGGTATTTAGAAAGCTAGCGAGATATACTCAGTGCTATTGTGCATGCGACTTGCTGATAGACAAGTGAAGTCGGTCACCTACTAGAATTAGCGCATAAAGCGAATTTACGATAGTTATCATTATGCGTCGTAATGTAACGAAGACAGATCGTAAGGAAATACTGATGCAAGGACATAGGTGGATTTTGCAATCTAGATCAATTTATTTTTTAACACAATAAGTTCCTTAAGTTTCGTGTATATTATGAATATCGGATCTCATCCTGCGATATTATTCTAATTTTTACTAAGGACAATACACTAATTGCCAACATTGGTTCCCAACCTTTTTCGGGTGGCGACCCGTTTTCATAAAATCCATGTGACCCGCGACCCCCCATACAATCCAAAAGCATACAAAAAAAAATAGTTGAGCTTATAAGTTAGCGAACCCCAGGTTGGGAACCTAGGCACTAGTAGATCCTAGACAGTAATGCTGATCGTACCTTTGAATAAAATTTTTGAGATTGTCGACTCGTAATTCTTATCTCGCAGAATGTATAGCAAGGGAAATTAGGAAGGCTTAGCTGATCGTTGAGAATTAACATTGAATTTTATTGAGCACTGTTTATTTTAAAAAAATGTTAAAATAATTTATGATACCCAGGAATTTTTGACACAATAATTTTACATTGAATGAGTGGTTTTCCGATAGTAAATGATTGACAAATGTCGATGTATTTCGGTTTAATTAAAAAATAGCCAAGTGTTCGGTTACTCTAATGTGTAGAGTACATGTGGTTTTTCCCACGTAAAAATGCTAGCAGTTCTTGCACTAGTTATTGAAGAAAAATATATATATCGTAAATTAAGTGAAGTTTTGTTCCGTCGTTTAGCGGTTCAGAACGATTTATGTTTCAAGTATGTAAGATAAAAATATTGTATGTTTTTATACGATCGCTTCTCTTGGAGTTTTCCGAAATAAATTCTTACATACAGCTCGGTTAACATTTTTTTCCTAGTCTTATGCAATTTTCTTCGTATTCATACCACTGTCCTTCGCTTCAGCCAAACTAATCGAGTTAATTTAACTAGATGTAGTAAGAAACAGCCTTACATTGCCTTGATAGTGTCAAAGTGCTCAGATCGCCAATAAATAATTCGCGAATGAGCCTCATATGCGCGGCCGTAATTTTATTCGGTCGAATAATTGAATGAGTAGTTGTTCCACTATTGTATTGAAGTGTCGTTGACCCGAACTTTCAACTCCCGAAAAATTGGCCAATTGAATCTTATAATAAAGCAGGCACTCTTGCGGCACACGTAACTATTTAGTATGTAATGTATTGCTTGGGTGTATTTGAATGTTTGGTAACTGTTTAGGAAATACGCGATAACGTGTGGAATTGCAATGTGGATAATTAAATGTCGAACTGAGAAGTGATGTTATGTTTGTCTTGATACGCTTTGAATTTCTATCCATGGTATTCACGACAATAGCTAATAATTTGGTAAAAAGAAATTCGCTTGATCATTTATTTAACTATCGTTTTCGTATTTTGACGAAGTATGTAAAAAGTCACAATGATGGGAAAATTGAGTGATTTGCTTTTCATTTTCAAGCCCAGCAATTTAGGTGTTAAAACACGACAGTGTGAATAAATTTCTGACCAATAGTGACTGATTATAGTACTGACGATGGCGTGAGTCGAAATAGCTATCAACTATATCTTATAAAAAAAAGTAGAACTAAAATACACTGCTATTTTTTCACCGTGTTATAATGGAGTTCTGCCAAGTTAATGCCAATTCAATCTGTGAAGTCGAAGTTGTGGAGTTGCAGTGTTTTGGCCTTAGTCGGAGTGTCGGAATCGTGAAAAACGAACGACTCGGACTACTTTTTAGATTCGACGTTTTCGAAGAATTTCGAATAACAAAAAATTATAAATTTAAAAAAAATCGAAACACATTTTTCAATAAGGTGCGGCGACCTATTTTCAGATTCAAAGGGGTGCGGCTGACATAAAATTTTAAGAAACACTGCTCTAGGTATTTATTTAATTTTCAAATATGTGTCTTAAAATTCCAATATTGCATCGATTGCGCAAATAATAAGTTATATTTTTCCCAAATTAACCATCAAATCTTTCAGAAAATATTTTTTGTTCAGTAATAGAAAAATAATCAAAATATACAAAAAACAAATAAAATAAAAATCGATGATCAAAAGGTTAATATATATAGTTAATAATCATTTTTCATAAAAAATACCGTGCCTTCAATTCACAGCCATCTTATAATTCTTTTATCCTTGGATTTTGCAAAATTTTGTGTTATCGCAGTGAAAAAACATTTTAATTGCAACTGTGTCATAACTCTTAGGCTCAAATTGAAAAGGTTAAACATAAAAATTTGATCCCTTGGATTATGTAAGTGATGCACATGCTTTTTGATCTCTTAATGAGACATTTGTCTGTGGATAATAATAAAGTAAGGCGCTAGTTCACTCTATGGTCTCTGGTCGCTACAGGTCACGCCATCTATTTGTAATTCGCGCAGGATATTAACGGATATGCGATTGATTTATTTATTAAAAATCGCGACAAGTCAACAACTAATTGCTTTATTTTCAGTTTACCATTCAGTTTACTCTTCAGTTCAGTTCAGTTTACTCTTACTTCATAATTATAGAATTTATTTATTTAATCTAAAAAATAAATTTGAATTGTTACAACTTTGTACGATTGCTCATGTTTTGTCACTAACGACCCGGGCTTCGTTATCAACGATCATTAAAATTATAATCATTATTTCTTGTAAAACCTTTTCAAGAATGACTCATTAACAAGATTAATTGTTAATGAAAATTATTACAGGCAGTTGTGTTAATTTTTATGAGATAATTATTATTAAATATGTTAGCTGCCATTTACTGCTTGCCTTTGGGTCTGTGTTTTCCTGTAATCAATACCTTTGCTATATAGACGATGCTAACTGTTTATTGTACGTCAGTCCTGTTGCATCCGTGTGATAGAATGCCTGAAGATGCCGAATGACAAAACATGTGGAATCGTACAAAGTTGTAACAATTCAAATTATATATTGAAATAAAGTATATAAAAAATAAGTATTCGTAAAAGGAGTTCGCAGAAAATGGATGTAAATATGTAGTGTTGCCAGATCTCTAACCGATTGTTATATTGTGGGTTTGAATTTTTTGGATTGGGTGTTGTTAGGCTAGTTTTTTTTATATCAGCTGGCGCACCTACCTGTCTTGTTTTTTCGGCTATCCTCGCCGAGCATATAAATATGTTAATTTGCATTGCGTGCCAATAGTGATGTACAAATTACCGACCTAGGCTAATGAATGCCATATTTTGTAATAATATTATAATTAAATTAGCGGGCGTGCGACCACAACTTCCATTACTGGAAATTAAACTGTTTAGCCAGACACTGGCTCGTTTCTAGGTTTAATAAATTATTGTCCTCAATTTACAATAAATTGTGCCAAAATTTTTTCATGGTCGGCGTTCATAAAGTCGTGATTTTCTCATCTGTCGAATTTGGGACAATCTAATTGATTCCTAATTATAATTAATTTTAAATGCCTCGCTTATGCGG
The DNA here is from genome assembly GCA_028555115.1 of Himalopsyche japonica. Lineage (NCBI taxonomy): Eukaryota > Metazoa > Arthropoda > Insecta > Trichoptera > Rhyacophilidae > Himalopsyche > Himalopsyche japonica. The sequence continues at coordinate 3,269,058 of JAHFWJ010000483.1, forward strand.
CCGAGAAAATATTCTGAAAATCGTTCCAAATGTGTTTTATATGCATGTTAAGTATGTAATGGCGGTTGCGGAATTGCTACGCTATATGCGCGATTTATTCGCAGAATTTATGCCAATAATGTCAGACGAGTTCCAATGAAAACCTTAATTGGAAAGCATTACATTGTTTAGTTATTGAACAAAAACAGAAAGTTCTATATTATTAAAATTCCACGTAATTAAAAAAAAAATTATATTCAGAGTTATTAATATTTTGGATATAATATAGTTTGTTGTTTATATTCCTAACCAAGCGCGTAAGTGGTGCGCTTATTGGATATTTCCCTATTCAAAGTCTCCGATTGGACGGGTACGGCGCCATTCATCCTATTAAATTGATACATTTAAATCAATGATTGATTTTACTTTATCAATGTCAACGAAATAATATATTTTTTATGATATTTCCTAAATTTTGCATGAATTTATTACTACTTCATTTTGCTTCTCATAGGTGTCGCATTTGGGTTTAGCCAAATATCTAAACGTTCCACACTGGAAAGCAATCTGTATGTTTATCAATTTATGTGTGTATTAACTGTTATATTCACAATATTATCGCCGTCAATTTGGTGATTTCCCTCTGACCACACGACAGGACAGACTGGCGCTTTGGACGGTGGCCATATTCGTTCTTGGCAATTGGCTGAGACAAACTCGTTACTGACTCGCTCTTTCATATATTACCGTTAGGGTGACCGTGTTTGTTTGAAGTGAAGACGTGAAAATAACAAAAATAGAAACATTCTCGAACTACTCCTACTATAAGCAATGAGCAAACTTTCTGCTCAAAGAATTGACATAATCTAAGATATCGACTGTGCAAGTCTAAATATGAATTCGTCTACAAAGTCAATAATGATTAAGCCATTCGTTATCATCAGGCATTCAAATGTACGGATGATCTCAAACAGACAGTTGGTTTGAGAAACTTAAATGATATTATTCCGTTCAGTCTAGAATTTATAATGTCGTTGATCTGAACTAATTTTAACACCGATGTCATATTGATGACAAAAAATATTTGCTAGGAAAGAAAATCAAGTATATTTCAACACTTTACGGGCCGCGGACGCCACATTGTCGTCATTGTCGAAACAAACGTTATGGTCCGGGAACGCCAATGGTGGCTTCTTCGGATTCGCGCAGCTGTACTACCAAAAATTAATATGAATTTTAATTTTTACTTTCAAAATTTATCGATAGATGAATGAAGAACATACACGAGGTCTAAAATCAAAATAGGAAAAAACTATTTCGGTGTAGTTATTTAGCGAAAATGTGCGGACCGAAGAATCACATATCATGAAATGATAATGAGAAAATTGTCATACCATAGATGAAAATGTTATTTTTTTATTTGGTATGAAACATATCACGTGAAATATTATTTTTAAAACAATGGAGACGAGCCAATTTGTATGTTAAAACAATCGATTGATTTACACGACTTCTCAATAAAATATCTGGAACATTAAATTTGATATTATCTAAGATGGCGGAGTTCTCATTTTGTCCTCGTATAAGTCGAAAGAAATATATGGTGATGCATATATCTCTTCGAATTTTCAAACTATTAAATGTCATCATGCCTAAAAGAAAATCAGTTGGATAAAGCCAAAGGTAATAACCCTTATGCCTTCAAGTAAAAAAGTGTCAAAAATTTCTTCTGGACCTTTTATACCATGAGGCCATATTTCAAATTCCCTAAGGCCCGATCAATAGACCCACTCTCAAGCCCATTCACTACCAATTTCAATCAACCAAAAACGGTTTCGGAGATATGGTCACCTTATTATAATCGAGCTGTCTGTAAAGAGATAGCTCGATATACCTGTGTTAAATCCTAATATAAAGAACACGTGAAGATGAAAAAGATTACCAGCGTCACACCTGTGACAGTTGGATCAATCCGGAATTTATCTCTGAATGTGATCTCATATGTTTGTTAGTGCATGTGAACTGAAATAATTAGATAAACTTGAGAGAAGTCAGCTGTAAGCTTTGTGCGTTGTTACTCTATCCATTTTCTTTTGAAGACTACATTATCTTCTCGAGTTTTGTGCTTTTCACGGTAACGAAGCCAGTTCTGCACACTTACAATTACTTACTTAGTTACAAATAAGAAAATTAATATATTTTAATCATTAACACACAGTTGGATAACACAAACACAGGAGAGTAAGCGAATCGCTCGTCCTCAAAGTTTTTCAGAAAACTTCTTTTTAGTATTTAATCACTTTTAAGGTATGAACCATCACTTCTTGGTGGAAAGTCGTTACAAATTATATAACAAACGATTTTTTTAGTTTATTTATTGAATTGGCTTTCACTTGGTAGAACTCCATTATAACACGGTGAAAAAAATAGCTATGTATTTTAGTTCTACAAAATTATTTAAAAAAAATTCAGTTGATAGCTATTTCGGCTCACGCCATCGTCAGAACTATGCTTAAACTAACATTCGCTTATCTACATATAGCTGTGTAGAAAAGGCACACAATACACCCTCTCTCCTGTTTCAACGGCCTAGCGTGTTACTTACACACAATAAAACTAAATTTTCAAAAATTCTAAATGAAACAAAAAGTGGCTATGACAATAAGCTCCGAATTGTATATTATTTGATGTGGCAAAATATTACATTTGTCACTTTATGTGTTACAATGATATGGGAAAGATATCACTTGCTGCTATCTAAACTGTTAGACCGATTTCATATCTATTGATTGACTTGGCATTCACTTGGTAGAACCCCATTATAACACGGTGAAAAAATAGCAATGTATTTTATTTCTACAAAATTATTTTTAACAAATATAGTTGATAGCTATTTCGGCTCACGCCATCGATAGTTCTGACGATGGCGTGAGCCGAAATAGCTATCAACTATATTTGTTAAAAACGATTTCAGATCTTCTATTTTGCCACCAGAGTGCCGGTATTATTAATATCCATTCGGATATTTAAACGTCAAATCCAATATCCATTTACTGACATACAGTCGGAATCTCCAATTATTTTTCTATTTCATATGCTTTGTTTTAGCCAACGCCGGCACAATTGTTATGTTGGCTCATTGTGTCAGCATTTTTCTCGATCTAGAAAAAAAAAATTTAATAATTGGTCTTTTTTTCATTTATCACTGCTTGTCGTGTTTATTGCAAACGATCTCCGCGATCCGGTGAAATCCAGTGTTGCTATCGGAACTAATCCAGCAGAAAGAATTCAAAAGAGTAAATTAAAAATAATGTGAATCGTAACCGGTTTGAAATGATAATATTATTTTATTTAAGTCATATGATCACCACGGCACATTGTTAAATATTGAACCTTGAACTCTACGTGACTATTATAGAATAACTTTCATTTGTTAATCATTTTTTTGATAATTATGAGTGTACACAATACAGTGACAATCGCAGCACATTAAAAATGATCTAATACTGTATAGCAAGGATATAGCTTATCTCTTACTATGTGTACACAATTTTTTGATATCGACTGAAGGTGCTTGATGGTCTTTCAATATCAGTTCTGTTGTATCCGTATTTTATATTGCTTGAAGATGCCGAAAGGTGAAACTCGAATCGCTAGTGTGTAATCTACAATGTTTCAACATTTAAAATCTGTTTATCCTCTAAATTTTTTCTATTCACAAATCGGCTGTTAAAATCACTCTTATTTCAATATTTATTGTTTACTTTGTATTTATTAATAACTCTTTGTATACAGCGACTCAATTAAACAGTTTTTATTTATAGTGCTTTGCATGTGTTGCACGTGGTTGACAGAACTAAATTAAAGATATTCACACGCTTTCGTGTATTTTAATAATTATATGTCGAACATCTGTTGGCTTATTTTTAATCAAATTACATTACGTTAATTAAACAAAACATTGTCTTCGTGCGATGTAGTTGTTTTTGTAAAAATGTTTATCGTTTTGTCTTATTATGACTGAGCGTATTACTAAGGTTTAATGGTTAATATGCTCTATAATATGAACACTTTATCACCTTGAATTGCTATGTGAATTATACTACCTTGTGGGAAAACTACTGCGGGGCTTAATAATGCTTAATCGACCTAATATTGCTGTAAATATTATCAGAAACGTATTTATTCGATAAATCGAACTGACTTACAATTTAAACCAGTTAATGTCTATAGTGGATAGAATACAAAGAAAGTTTCTAACTAATATGAGAAGGTATGAAGTGAAAGCAATTATTCAAATTTCGATTTTTAAAACCTTGTATTATAACAATATTACTTTTAAAATTTGTCATAAATATTCATTATTTTTTCATATTTTTGGCGGGACGCGTTTACATTGTTAACATAAACTAGGTGCCAGCACTCATTTTCAATGTTTATTAGGATTTCTTAACCCGCTCCTTGCTGACCCAAATAAACGATATTTTAACACTGAATATTTGAAAATAAAATTCAGTAGTGTTTGTCAACCTAATTTAAATAGCTCGTACACGAATTCAGCACATTGTAATCATATAAAATAGATTTTTTAAATAATAAAAACACATTTATTTTAGTACTTATTTCCACAATATATTTGTTGATCAGGACCGGTTTCGCTCATCGCGAGCATTATCAACTGATAATGTATCAGTAATGTGTAATAATCAGTTGATAATGCTCGCGATGAGCGAAACCGGTCCTGATCAAAAAATATATTGTGGAAATAAGTACTAAAAAAAATGTGTTTTTATTATTTAAAATATAATGCCTTTCCATCAAGAAGTGACAGTTAACACCTTAAAAGTGATATAAAATAGATATTATCAATATCAATACAACGTTGATTAACATTTTTATTCAGTTATCTGGGTTCGAATCCCAGATACGGAAGTTTCAACGAATTATTTTTCAATCGATATCGTGTCTAATTTCATTTTCAATTATCCAACCATAAAAATTAGACCTAGCTACCTACAGTGCATTGGTGACTTGTCGTGTTCTAACACTATTCTGACAGAAATTAAGCAACTGAGCAAATTATAACTAATTTATGTCCTTATTAAGATTTAAAAAATACTTGTACAATACATCAATAATATTCTAATGATTTATTGAATATTCGAACGTACAACTATTAAATGTTAACTCGAATATTTTCGAAAATCCGATCGGAATCATTAAAATAATAAAACACATTTTTAGTACTTATTTCCAGTTTATTTTTTGATCACGACCGGTTTCGCTCATCGCAAGCATTACCGAAATCAATCCTGATCAAAAAATATATTGCAGAAATAACAACTAAAAAATGTGTTTTTATTTTTTAAATATGCCTTTCCATCAAGAATTGACAGTTAACACCATAAAAGTCATTTTTAAAAGGTGTAGTCAGTTGAACACAGCTCTGTGTATATTTTCGGTGTAGAATCAAGTATTCCTAATTTGCTTTTAGAAATCTCGTGTGATTTTTTTATGGAAGTTTCTGAATAAAATTCTAGCAGGATCCAATCTTGTTTTTTCATATTTGACCTATATGTATGATTGGCTGGCTTTATATCTTTGCATAGAAATGCCATGCATGCAAAAAGAATTAACACGTGGTCGCCCGGTGGCTGTTTGCACTACTTACTAATATATTTTCGTGCGTCATTAACCACTCGTATTCAAAACTGGTTTTATAAAAGAACAACAAATTATTGTATATAATTATTGTCGTTACGAGAATTTCTTTGTACGTCAAACGAGTTTCAAGAAACATTCACGTTATGTGATTGTTTATCATGCCCTCTTTTTATTTTTTTGAATCTGAAAGGATTGACATAATTCAAAACATCAGCCTATGGTTGGTTTTCTAGAAAAATTGCTGGATCTGTCGCATCTACCTAAATGACATTCGTATCTATAATAACAGTCTATTGGTATTGTTTCAGGTGTACTGTATGCTTGCAATCATATAGAACGTAATTATACTTATTGATTACGTACGGATGTTACAATAGCAACATTTCTTGCATATTAGTCTGAAAAAGCTCAGTAACATTCAGCTTAAAAAAAGCACAAAAGAAAACAGTCTATGTAGATTTTTTTGCGAAAATAATCAGTAGTTGACATGTCAACACGTCTTGACTTTTTTCATATTTGTTACTGATGTCCACAGCTTTAAGCCACATTCAGCAATCATGAATTTGATCTTATAATCAGGCTCGGTTTTTACTAAAGCATACAAAAAATAACACTTAGCTACTGAATGACGAATCAAGGAATCCACACGGTTGAATATATGAATATTTAAACATATATAATATCTTTTTTTTTTTTTGTGGAAATAAGTACTAAAAAAATGTGTTTTTATTATTTAAAATATAATGCCTTTCCATCAAGAAGTGACAGTTAACACCTTAAAAGTGATATATAATATCAATAACCCCCTAATAATAAAGCTTTAAGGAGAGAAAGGAGTGTGATTTTTTTTAAGCTGAAATTTTAATACCATCTGGTTGAGAATTTTGCGTATTTTGTTGTGACTAAAATTAACACATATTTGTTATTTCATTAGATATTTCACTTTAAAGGCTACCTACCTACACACGACAAAAGGAAGTAAAATCAGAAATAAAACAACGGAATGCATATGCTAAAACTTAAATAATATATATTTTTTAATCATACTTTCACATTATCCAAACTCTTACGTAGGTTTTTTGCTATTGTAGTTATATTAAACTGTTTGAATATGCGGAATTTTTAGAAGAGATTCCCGTTTTCTGCTGTTAATAATTGAAATTTAGAATCGCTTTTATTATTTTTCACGAAAAGTGATATAAATATATTGCATTTCCTATTTTATCTTATGAATCTTATGAAAACAAAATCTCATTTCTCTAAAGCAGTAAAACTGAAACGAAACTGGAGAGTTAAGTTTCGTGAACGTTTGTAATATTCATTCTCCGGAACAATTTTGTTCAAGTTATATCACCCTTATCTTAATATAATATATTGTATATTTACTTAATTCACTGAAACTAATTCAACAACCTATACTATTTGCATTTCACTGTATTGATCATTTATGTTAGATTGTATAAAAAATTATTTTCCTAACCACAGTCGACAAGCAATAATCTTTTGTTATTGATTTAATACATACGTGGAATGATAAATAGCGGAAATGCAAATAGTAGCCTATAACTAACGAATTAGTCTCGCTAAATACTATCGAATCAATATTCACATACGCCGCAACTAGAGATTGTGATTTTATTAATACTCAAATAGCGGTTTTTTAAAATGCCAAATAATCATGAAATTCGATCAATAAATCCTTCGCATATTGTAATCGAATGCTACTTATTACGCATTTGAATAATTAAAACACAGTTTTTCATTACTAACACCACAATTTTATAATGCAATGCTGAAAACCGTTTTCACTCATCATCATTATCAACCGATACAATACAAAAAAATCATGAAAATGTACGAATTATATTACGTACGAGATTAACGTACTTTATTTTTCTTACATAACGTGCTTTTGCTAACTGCTGCAACAACACCAAAACCGATATAAACAATACATATATGAAATAAAATAGTTTACAAAAAAAAACACCTTTTTAAATTGGTAATTGTCACTTGGTGGCAAGATTGATATTTTAAATAATAAAAACCCATTTTTTTGTATTTTATTTCCGCAATATATTTTATGATCAGTTGATATTGCTCGCAATGAGCGACACCGATACTGACTATGAAATGAATTGTGGAGATAAGTACCAAATAAAGTGTTTTTATTACTCTTAAGCACCCCTTTAAATATTATTTAAAATATAATACCTTTCTCCAAGAAGTGACAGTTTACATATAAAAAAGATAATTAGTTGTATAATGTTCTTAAAATTTTATGTTTAAACTATTTAATTTCATTTGAGTGTTCTTGTTTTGATTCTGAAACTAATCATTTAGTATGTCTGGTAATGAATACCACTTAATTTACATAAATAACGTTTTTATGACTTTTTAACAACCGAAAATGCTCGCGTTGAGCGAAACCGGTCCTTATCATTGCTCTATCAAATTGTGGAAATAATGCTATACTAAAATTATTGAAATAGTCTTTTTGTTTGATGCATAAGTTGTTTTGAATATTAGCACTCAAGCCACCGGTCCCGCGTTCGCGCGGAAATTGTCGTAATCGGTTAACGACCGGTCCCGCTTTCGCGCGGATTTCGTCTCGCGCTGCATCTTTACGTCTGCTGCTCAAATGCATGATACATGTGGATTTTTTTTTTAATTTACGGCTTAGAACTGTTTTGTTTATTGTTCTACGTGTCTTTCATTCTATTTCTCCGAAATTTATAGCTCATAATCGTCCTTGAAGTAAACAATATTTGCCAGTTCCAAAAATTTCCTATAATTACTCTTGGACTGTAACAAATTAAGTTTTTTTGTTTATCACAGCTCAGCAATACACTTTCATTGTTTAATTATCATACAAAAAAGCATTATTGATAAAATTTAAATGATTATATTACTACTTACTTTTTATTATTAGGCAGTCAAAACATTTAAATAATAATATTTAAATTGTAGGAATATCGAATATAAATTGTTATTTATTATATAATTAAAACTAAACTATATCATGAACCCGCAATATCTTAAATATTTCAAATTGATAATATGTTTAGTGCCATTTACCTAATTGACAAAATTAAAAAACATAATGAAATCGTTTTTTTTTATTTAGTCGACGATGACCAAATATCACACATAATTTCTTTGAAAATATCAAAAATTATATTGTTTGGCTTTCAAGTTATGCCGAAAAACGCCCGCTTTTGGCTAGTCTATTTTTCGAAACTCCCGACAACCGAGTGATTTTAGAATATAACGGAAACAAATAAACATATCCACAGTTTGAGAAGCTCCACATATAATAAACACACAATAATGTGTAACATGGTGTAGGATTTCTAAAGAATTTGACATTCCTTTATGGGTTTATATGAGTGTTAAAAGATATTTTTTTTGATTTTTATGAAAAAAAAATTGAATCATGCATTTGTAGCTGGATAATTTTATTTTTAAGCCAATTGTTTTTAAATTACATATATAATACAATACTCTATAAAATACTTGTTTTATTAAATTCACTCAACTGAGTAAAAAGATATAAGCATAATAATTGATGTCGCGAGAAATAGAAAAGTATCGAAAAATGTGCGGTGATAAGCGTTTTTTATGCGCGAAATGTGCGGTTGCTTGAGTGTTAGGAATAATGAAGAGAATCGATACGTCACACCCGATACATAACAAATATTGTTTGTTCCGCCATTTATCGATCATTTGCATTGTTTTCCTGCCTCATTTCAAACGATGTTTATCGTGTTGGACGTCATTAAAACACGTTCTACGGGTGTTTCTCGTCGTAACTCTTTCGCAATACTTGACATTTGTTTATGAATTCTTAACCAGCTAGCTGCTAATCATGAAATATTTAAGATCTTCACGAAAATAACTCACTACTTGTACTTTTTATATATATCAGTGGTTCTCACGTGAAATTTCACTGTGGCCGCATAAACATCAGATGTCGTATGGAAATGTCTTGTGGCTGCACGAAATGTGATAAAAATAGTTTCGATATTTTTTTTTTACAGTGCATTACACTGAATGATCTTTCATATTATACAGTTGTAGGTAAAATCGACAAAATTAATAAAGGAATTTTTGTTAATTCTTTATATTGACTTGAATCGTGGTCAACGTATAACTTTGACTAAAACTTTTATTATTACACGGTGAAAAAAATAGCAATGTATTTTAGTTCTACAAAATTATTTTTTTAAATATAGTTGATAGCTCTTTCGGCTCACGCCATCGTCAGAACTATGCATAAACTAACATTTGCTTATCTATGTATAGCTGTGTAGAAAAGGTACAAAATACATCTTCTCTCCTGTTTTAATGACCTAGCTTGTTTCTTTCTCGCAATAAAACTAAATTTTTCAAAAATCGTAAATGAAACTAAAAATGTGGATATGACAAAAAATTTACATGTGGCACGGAAATGGTCTGGTAAATTCAATTAATAAAAAGTTTTATTATTAAAACAGTCCTTTCTTATGCTCGACTAAATGCAGGATAAGACAGGTTTATTTAATCAATTTTTAAATAATAATAATTTTACAAATTCATTTGTAAAAATACATTTATTTTTAAATATCATTATTTACTATAAAACTGTTGGTGGCCGTAGCAAAATCCCCTGGTGGCCGCACATGGGAATCACTGATCAAGATAAAAGCACCTTGGATTTTTTATATTATGTCATATTCTAGTAAGTGACAACGATAATTTTATGTGAATTATTCACTTTACTTAAAATAACGAAGCTTTCGTCGCAATTGAATATGGAATGATGTTTGACGATAACGAATTCAAAATACGTACCCTAACGACTCCGGCCTTCTCGCTTCTGTGCCAGACTGCTACATTATTTATTGCCGTTATCTGGAAGTGTTTTCCTTACGCTTCTTAGCTCTTTTGTATGGGCCAGATTTAAGCGACTGCATATTGTATGAAATGGAAAAATCGAGCTTCCTTAAAACGTTCATTTTATAATCTGCTCGCTTTGGCGGTGACTTCTGTGTTTAGCCAAGAGATCAATACCTGGAACGAAGAAGAAGAAACATAGATTGATTCTTGTAACATGAGAGTCTCACCTTCTTCAATTTATGTTCATTGATATTTTTACTTTTGTTGTTAACTTTAAAATGACTAAGGCCGACAAAATAATCTGTGATACGATGGAGTTATTTACTAGACCCCACGAAAAATTGTGATATTATATCATATAACTCTATAAAAATGATTTTAAAGGTTTTTATATACTTCTATGCATCACTTTTAAGGTTAATTGTCACTTCTTGATGGAAAGGCATACTATTATAAATAATAAGAACCCATTTTTAGTACTTATTTCCCCAATATATATTTTTTGATCAGGACCGGTTTTGCTCATCGTGAGCATTATCAATTGATCGACTGGACCTGATCAAAAAATATATTGTGGAAATAAGTACTAAAAATGTGTTTTTATTGTTTAAAATACTTCTATGCATGCTTAATACTATATTTTACACTGAAATTTTTACATATATATATAATTTATGCGTAGAAAAATGTTATCAATTGTTCAGTTCATAGTGCTCTCGACGAGCTGAACTGAACCGTTTTCGATTTTTAAAAAATATCTATTTAATATTATACCATTTCACCAATATGTGACTGTTAACACATTAAATGTTTTTAAGAACTGGTTAAGCTAACACGGTGAAAAAATAGCGACGTATTTTCGTTATAAATTTTTTTATAAGATATAGTTGATAGCTATTCCGGCTCACGCCATCGCCTAAGTATTTACAACTTTGTAATAAAGGTCGCAAGATGATGGCTTTGGAATAGCTAGAAATCAGCAGATATCAATTGTCACACGATATTTTATAAAAACAAACAGATATTAATACTTCGCCGCTCCTCAGACCATTGCAAAAGGCTAATGCATTTCTATAATGAATCATCTCCGGCCAGTATTTAAGCTTTCTGAAAGTGCCGCCTGCTTAGTTTAATTTAAATTTTAGTTTTTTTGCTAACACGATATAAGCTAGGTTGTTATATCAGAAGAGAAGATGTATTGTGTACCTTTTCTACACAGCGATATATAGATTAAAATTTTGTAGAACTAAAATACATTGCAATTTTTTTCAGCGTGTTATAATGCAGTTTTACCAAGTAAACGCAAATTCAATCAATAGGTGAAGCTAACCTTCACTTTTCTTTTTATACTTTTTTCTTTTATAACCAGATTGGCTATCTGCTAACCGTTATAATTCTCTTGCGAGTAAAAAAGCGGTTAATACAAAGTAATGCTGGCGATAAGCGTACCATTTATAAAGTTTTTTTAAAATAAATTAACACCGTTATCGTAGAGGTTTTCCGCGGTCGTAGCACTGGTAGCCGTCGTAGACGGCTGTGGCGTGCCGTAGCCGCTCGCCGGGGGCGGCAGGGCGTCGAGAGGGGCGGGCCACAGGCGCCAGTTGTCTAGCGCTCCCGCTCACCTACTGCATCCATTTCGTTCGCTACCGAATAATAATGATTTTCCCTTACGTTTTTATTGTACGCGGATACCCTTATCTGCGAGTGTAATGAAATTCTACAGCTATGCCGGAATTTCATACAGAATCGACGTATCACTTCGTTTATGTTACGGTTATACAATAAAATGTACAAAATAGTATTAGCTGCAAATATTTTTTTCTGTTGGTGCACAATTACTGATACTGATTTCATAAAATAGTAATATGCTAATCAAATTAATGGATAGCATTTGCGTGTCGTTAATCGGTCTTGATTTTTAATATTTATGTTATTCATAACGAGTATAGACCAGTGGTTCTCATGTGCGGCCACCGACAGTTTTATAGTAAATATTGATATTTAAAAATAAATGTGTTTTTACAAATGAATTTGTAAAATTAAAAACTGACATATCCAACATTTAGTCGGGTTTAGTAAAGGAACATTTTAATAAAAAAACTGTTCAAAATTATTTATCGAAGTTATACGTTGATCATGAATCAAGTCAATATAAAGAATTAACAACAATTGCTTTATTAATTTTTGTCGATTTTACCCACAACTGTATATTTTGAAAGATCATTCAGTGTAAATGCACTATGTAAAAAATAAATATTGTAACTCTTTTTATCACATTTGGTGCGGCCACGAGACATTTCCATAGGACAGCTGATATTTATAATCCGGCCTCAGTGAAATTTCACGTTAGAACCACTGGTATAGACAACACGTTTAGCTTAAATTTTGTACTGAACTAACAAACAGTTCAGTGTCTGGTCATTTCTGTTGCCGAAGATGCCGAAAGGCGAAACCCGAGTCGGGGGCTATAACAAAACACGTCATATCGTACAAAGTTTCAACAATTCATATTTGATATTGATATTCCATCAAGTACCTTCAGTTGGTGTCATAAATTGTATTTAGTTTACATATGAACTATGACCCTACCGTCAACCTGCACTCCGCGAAGGCAACAGTCTTTCACCTATGGCATAGATTCCCAACCTGGGGTCGTCAACTTATACAGTTTAATAAAAAATGTTTTTTTGTACGCTTTTGGATTGTATGGGGGGTCGCGGGTCACATAGGTTTTATGAAAAGGGGTTACCAATCGAAAAAATTTGGGATCCCATGATCTAAGATTTATGTAGTTTAAATGTTAAATTTACATATTGATTATGATAAATTTAGTATTTCACTGGACGCTTACACCATTATTTATTAATCAGAACCGGATATTGTCATCAGAGCAAAATCAATTAATTCAATAAAAATCATAAAGCTATTTAAATAAATATAAATATATTTTGAAAATTACCAGGTATGAAAAACAAATGTTACACGAATTAAAGTAAAAAATTACAATTTATTATGATACCAAATATAGATGAACAATTTTTTTATAGTTGGCAAGTAAAATGTGGATTTTTTAATGTGGTAAATTAAGATATAGTACTTCAAAAGTATTATTCGTTGTTTGTGATATTTTTCTTGTTTATTTTATGTCGTGAAATGTTCTCACCAAAAACGATAAATCTCTGAAGTATGTATCCATCAAATTTTTTCACTTCTCGTTTACAGTCTTGTTATTCAACGTTCATAAAATCATAGCTGAAGTTTGTCAACCCTTTTGGGGGGTGTTATTTGGCCTGTAAATAAATTGTTTCCTACCTAATCCGTCGTCAAAATGTATATACCCCGGTGATTTTATATCCCGATTTTCAGATAAAATTATTTCGTGTATTGGGAAAATGATGGGGAGTATTTTTCACCCGAAGCGGAAAGCATCCGACGGTTCGATCGTGCGACAGAGATAGGGGTTGGAATTTATGGCGAAATCTCTATATAGGGAAACGGGACAGAGCTAGACACGGTTGTTCGCCAGCTAAACGAATTTGTACTTTTATTTAGTACGGTAGGATATGTAATGTGGTCCAAAAAGCCTTCATTTTCTACTTGGAATGTGGAATATTTTATGGTTTATACTATGCGCGTGTTTTCGTAGAAAAATCTATAAGACGAATAATATTTTTATCAAAGCACTCTTTCTAATGTCTGGAAATACTTCTAATTTGTCTATTTATTTTATAAAGATGTTTTTCACAAAGTTTTCCACCCTTCGATAGATATTGACTTGTCCTCCGTATTCATTTCCGAACATCGTAGCTCTGTCAAATAACATACATCATACAAATCAGGAGTGGGAAATAGAATATAATTGACGTTGCATATATTTTTTTTAAACAATTAAAATACAATGTTTTGTACTCTTTTTTAAATTAAATACTTTTTAGTTAAGATCAGTTTTTCGAAATTAAGATCATGCTGATGCAAAACAGGCCATAATCTTGAAAATATAAAATTTTCGAAATATTATTAGACATTGTTTTTTTTTTTTTTAAATACAATTCCTTTCTGCTAGGAAGTGACAGTTAACACTTTAAATATTGCAAATCAAACAAAATTTTCTTGCTCAAATTGTAATACGTGTCATATCAATCGAATGCATAAATCACCTAATCAAAATTCATTTGCATTCGATGTAAGGCACACACATAGGTCACTATATTTTTTATTGAATAGGTATTAAAACAAGCTTTATACATATATATATATATATTAAAGTAAACATATATATTATTTTTAATAATTAATGATATCGACTGAAGGTGCTTGATGGAATTTCAATATTAAATTTGAATTAGTTACAACTTTGTACGATTCCACATGTATTGTCACCAACGACCCGGGATTCGCCTTTCGCCACCTTCAGGCATTCTATCACACGGATGCAACAGAACTGATAATCTCACAGTCTGACAGTCAGTTCTGTTGCATCCGTGTGATAGAATGCCTGAAGGTGTCGAAAGGCGAAACCCGGGTCGTTGGTGGCAAAACATATGGAATCGTACAGAATTGTAACAATTCAAATATGATGTATTACTTTTGTTAGATTTTAACATTCACGTTATATAATTTACAAGACTTTATATAAAAAATCAGGTTGACTTGTTGAAAAAGTTGCGCTTTTGTTTTAGATAGAAAACTTTTCGATATCTTCAATGTTTATAAGAATACTAAAATGAATTCACATCATTGTGATGGCGCTTTTTCCTAGAGATGGACAATAATACTGTTAAATTACTTAAATACAGCATATTAACGTTTTTATTAAGCGCATACAAGTTTGTCAATACATATATTTATACAATATATCTAAATTATAAATGCTAATAGCGAAACTGTATAGAACCACCTGTGTAACTTTGCTGACGTGAACGGATGAATAGTCGGTTCTGGTTCGATGCGTGTATTTTGTTTATAGCCGCTGCGGGAGCTTTGGCTCTTCAGTGCGAATAGATGATAATGGGGTGGCGAGTAGGGACACAAAACACCGGTATTACAAACACCGTAATACCGGTATTTCGACTGTTGTTCAATAATATCAATACATGTACAACTACTTAACGACTGTTTGCCTAACAGTTATTTAATCTCCGCCGGTTGATTCTGAAGCCTAATTTATAAGTAAAAGGATGGATTAACATTAACAAGAATCCCTATTGATAAATAAGAAACATTACACCAATTAGCCAATTGTAGTTTTGACCGTCAGAAATATCTTATTTCCTTAATTATAAGACACTTTTTTTTCCTTATTTCTTTTTCTTATAATCGATATACTGATACTATCCAAATGTCAATAATTAAGAAACTTCAGAGATATTTGTTACACGAAATAAGGTTATGTCCTATTTGTCTTATATATAAAGAATAATATTGAATGAATCGGCAATTAGTTGGTAGAATTCCATTATAAAACGGTGAAAAAATAGCAATGTGTTTTAGTTCTACAAAATCTATTATAAATAATTGATAGCTATTTTATAAATTTGTAGAATTAATGTACAATACATTGTTATTTTTTCACCTTGATAAAAATTAATGTTTTGCAAAGGTTACTGAATAATTACGTAGTAGTGTTAGTACCGGTTTTGCTTATCGCGAATACTTTGAACTGATACACTGGACTACGTGGATATGACCCTCGCATGAACAGCTTTGTGTGGTCTGCTCACGCGTCCTAAAAACTTCTGATTTATTTGTGTACGCAACATACGAAAAAAATTCAAATGTATTTTGTATCTAAGAGCACTTCAGTGAATAGAATTAAAACACAAACACTCTTTTTCTTTGAATGATATTGTAACACATGCCGGCTACTCGCTAGTTATTGATGAATTATGTTGATAATTATGGTAAATATGAGATTTCGAAATATCGGAATTAATTTATGTGCTGTAGTGCGTTCCAAATACACCGTTTATAAACTGTTATTTTTTTGTAATTTGATATAATTTTGACATGCCTGATACCGGTGTTGCAAACCTCTACTGGCAGAAATGTTGGTCGGATACTGACAGAAGCTGTGTGATGGGGTTTTAACTGGCCTATTTATGTCAGGTGAATCGCATTAAATAGAAGGGGACCCGCACTAAATTTACGCAATCGAATGAATTGTTCGAACCTTTTGAGAGTAATTTTCTCTAAGTAAAAATTATCTCAAGTAGCCTATCTTTGTTATAGAATATAGGCTAAAGACCTTCTCAGTGTAACTAAAACATAAATTCGTATTCTTGATATGGGTGAAAATTGTATTTGAAAAAAAAAGTAGTAAAATGCTCGCGACGAGCGATACCGGTTGTATGCATTGTAAAATTGAAGGAAAGGTATGAAAGTATGTGTTTTTATATACATAATTCAAAAAAAATTTCCACCCTTTAGAAAGAAATTGTAAACTGTGTAAATTAAATTTGAATTGTGTATACTTCATATATTTCCACAGGTTTTTTTTAACTTATGACTCGAGTTTTGCCTTTCGGCATCTTCAGGCATTCTATCACACGAATGCGATCAATTTGACACGTAGAGCATATTACAGTAAACGACTTGCATCAGTTATATACAAACGAAATTACACAGGATAAATATAGACCCATTAATAAGTATTGATTACATTTTAATGATATTTTATTTTGTATACGAGCTTATGATGATTTTTTTTAATTTTTATGTTCAATTACCATTGAAATGTAATTGGATAATTTGAAAAAAAAGGAAATCTTCTTATTTTTAATTTTGTTACGGTGTGATTAAATATCAAGTCACGTCGATGCCGTGTTTACACATACAAAGTTTCAACAATTCAAATTTGATATTGAAATTCAATCAAGCACATCACTCGATATTGTAAATCAAGAACATTAGTTTCGGGGAAATTAATCAAAAGTGTTTTTTCCTGTCGATTATGTACCCATGTCAGAAAGCGGCTCCTCTCGATCACTCTAAGGAATTGAGCTTGTCTTACATTTAAATTTTTGAACCTTAACGTTCGTATAATCTACTTTAAAGTATATAAAGTGGTTAAGTGTCTTCCCGTGGGAGGTAAGCAATAATTAATTATCGGAAAACATTGTCGAAATATTGTAATTAACATCGCCGAGCTATTTAAGCTCAAGCTGGAATTTATGAGCTGGGTTCAAGGGTTTGTTTTAAATTTACTTTCATTATCACACACATCCTCGAAAGCCGTACCGGAAATTACTAAGACCACCTTTTGAATTGTTTATGGTGTAAGTAAATAAATAGGCAAGCTTGTTAATCGCTTAATTGACGATCAGGTATATGTCGTTATTAAATATTTACAAAGACTATGATTATATGGAGAATTAACGCAGATTCTATCAGTGAATTTCAAATTCATTTAGAGAATTTCTAGTTTGAGAGATATCGTTATGAATTAACACGGCTAAGAAAATAGCAATGTATTTTAGTTCTACTAAACTATTTTTTTA
The DNA here is from genome assembly GCA_028555115.1 of Himalopsyche japonica. Taxonomy (NCBI): domain Eukaryota; kingdom Metazoa; phylum Arthropoda; class Insecta; order Trichoptera; family Rhyacophilidae; genus Himalopsyche; species Himalopsyche japonica. The sequence continues at coordinate 3,287,075 of JAHFWJ010000483.1, forward strand.
AATATAGTTGATAGCTATTTCGGCTCACGCCATCGTCAGAACTATGCTTAAACGAAAATTTGCTTATCTATATATAGCTGTGTAGAAAAAGTACACAATACATCTTCTCTCCCGTTTTAACGACCTAGCTTGTTTCTTGCTCGCAATAAAACTAAAAAGGCGGCTATATCTATTACAGAAATGGTCTATTACAGAAACAAAGAAGCACCCCGCAGAGGGTTAAGCAATGGTGATAAGACATATCTTAGTTTGTTCGTTAAGAATACTTTGTGGTAGTTGATGTCGATTGATTTCCAGCTGTTCCAAAGCCGTCATCCTGCGACCCTTACTACAAAGATGCAAACACTTAGGCGCTGAGTTTCAATTTATATTATGTGATTCCTTTATTACGTGATTAGCGAATTATGAATCTGTTTTTTTTACTGTTGAATGATCTTACATGTTCCTTAGGGCGAGTAAATATACTTCTATCATTCGACATTGCTATTTTTTACCATGTTATAATGGAGTACTACCAAATGAATTACAATTCAATCAATAATTCGTTATGATTAACATTATCAATAGATAGATATTCATTAGGTGATTATCTTTTATATGTTTAACGTAGTAAAATGCAGCTTCCAATATCTCTTGATAAAAATACAGATAATATTTTCACCAATAGTTTTCAATTTTGAATACAACATATAGTTTTGAATCGCTGTGCTTTACGAAATTTGTATAATTAAAACGTCACCCTCGGCTAACAAACGAGGATAAAGGACTGTATCAAAATTTCATAAAAAATTGGAGATTTAGCGTGGCAAAGATATTTATTTTCACAGTTCACACTGGAGTGGATGTGATCAGAAGATTTATGATTACTATCATTTAATAACCATTTTTTTTTATCATAAAACTGATGAATATTAAATATATTATATATTATCATCTAGTAAATTTGACTAAATATCGTAGAACACTAATTTAACTCTAAATATTTAACACTAACCCTTCATAATAAGAATTTGTTACTGAACCGGCGTTCATAGTAATACTTACCGTATTGTTTCCTTTGTCTAATTAATCGCATATGTTCCTCTACTGAAACACGATGAAACTTAACTACTTATACCCTGCGAAATTTTCTTGAGTAATCGAAGGGTGGTCTCGCTATACAAACTCTGGTCCTGTATATATATAGAATGTTTCATAATGTTTCTAAAGTGATAGCAACTTATTTTATAAGTTTATAACTCATCAGCAATTAACCCTTTTGCTACTTGTTGGGACTTGTATTACTTATTTTTAAAAATTCAAATAAAACTGTACTAATTAATTTCGAACTTTAAATATAACCAATATAAGTCAAGTTCAAATATCATTGTGACGTTATTGACTGTCGCTTTTTAGTGGAAAGCTGTTAAGAAAATACAACAAACTTTTAAGTATTATTATCAAAATTTTATAATGCAATGAGTAGAACCGGTTTCCAATGCAATGCAACGCTATTTGATTAAATTGCAAGTTAATACTTATTAGATATACAAAACAGATGGCATACGAGCTAAGAGTTGAGAATTGGATTTAAATATCTCTCGTCCTGTTTCATTATTATGAAAATACAAAATTGAATGTTTTCTGAATTGATAAGTAGACATTATTATGATTATTTTTTGGAAGTGAATGGAAGATTTTTGAAAGAAAACTTCTATTTTCGATATTATTAGAGAGCCGATTCAATTCAACCGAAAATCTCTTGAGGGTCATTTACAATTTCCAATTGAGCCAATATTAATCGGCGTGACATAAGCGATGCACATCCTGGAAAATCCCGGCAGGGCGGAAGTCCGCGGCGCGCGGGGTGAGAATTTTCCAGAAAGCACAGGGCGGATGGAGAGGGCGGAGGCGCGCCGGCCGCCGTATTGATCTGGGTGTGACCCAGTTCGGCCCGCGCAGACGCCGAGGTCGCGAGTCGGGGTAACGGCCGCCCCTCGCCTCCGCCCTTCAAGTCGTGACGTAAGCCGCGGGCGGAGGGACCATCGATCGCCGCGATGGCCGGCGGAAGGAATGCTTTCCCGCCACAATTGCTTTGCCGGCGTATCAAATATGCCTACTGATCAGCACGAATATTGTGGTGTGTTAGTCTCCTTTATGGACGCTTACATCCAACAAGAGACGAGATTTCTAGGACAAAAAAATATTTATTCACTGAGAAACAAACGTCCTCAAAGAATTCAATCGTAATTTATTCAAATTATAAAAGATAGCAGATACTCTTTTACTCGATAGTTCCGACTGTACATTTATACAATACATAGAAAAAGATTTTAATTTGAAAAAAAAAACAATATTCGTAGTTTACGATATTGTAACAATATTATTCGAGGATACACCGAAATAAATTATGATAAAATAAACGAATCGTATGCATAATATGATAATTTTTTACTTAATAAACTTCTGCTTATTTTTAAAACTTGTTTATATAAAAGTACGATGCTCCGCGCTTTTCGAGATTCAATTCCATACATCGATTGGAAACAGACACACAATCTAGTGCATTAACATGTATGCGTTGTATAAATTTATAAAAATACGTATCTGTGAATGACATGTTCACATATTTCATTTAGAACCAAAAAACGTCAAATAAACGTACATATTTTGCTTCACAACATATTTAAATCTTCCGTCAAGTTCGATTGATCCAAATTTAAACAGAAAAAAACCAAATCTGCGCAAAAAATATGAACATATTGATGTATTTTTAATTCTATTAACCTGCTAACTGCTAACGTCTCGAGTCTTAAGACGACTGATAGTAATGTATAGATAGTTTAAACAAAAGAAATATGAACGTGTGTTTGTACGATAAATATGGTATGAACACCAACACTGCTTAATTATTTTTTAAAGTATTTTGTGATAAAATATCATCCATTTGGTTCAGCGGTGAAAAGATTAATTCTGTCAAATGTCGACTTGAAAAAAGGTCCAAATTGAATTGAAAATCAATTATTTGACGCCTACAGTTTTTTTTAAGATGTGAACTGTTACTTCTTGATGGAAAGGCATGCTATTTATTCATCTGGTCCGGTTTCGTTCATCGCGAGTATTATCAACTGATAGAATACAATTTACAAACAAGTCTTTTTATACAACATATTTGGCTTAAAGGTAGCAGATATACAAAACCATGGGTTTAAGAACTAAGAAACAATTTACAGGAAATCATACAATATCAATACAAATAATGTAATAAGTTTACAAATTTACTTGAAAGCTTTAGAATAACAAAGTATTTACGTTTTACGTGGTACGAGGCTGTCGTTAGCTATTTAAGCTTCATTCATCTCCAGAACTAGCTGGTAATAATATGTCTAGTTTGCATAATGTTAGCCGAAATATATATAATAATAAAAAAAAAACAACACGACGTATTGTTTTCTTTTGAAATGGGCCATTATGTTGATTTACGTTAAATGTAATCGATACATATTTCATTGAGCGTTTTAATCTCATTCTGAGTGACTTCGTCCCCAAAAAATCCTCTTCTCCCATGGGGGTGTTTTTCTAAGCACCGCTTATTGTTTTGTGTCTTAGGGTGGTGGCAATTTTTCTAATAATTTTACCTCCTAACTAACCCCTCCTTATCTTGTGACAGGTGAAAACGAAGTAATGTATAATACAATAGATTTTGATATACAACGATATAATATATTAGAATAGAGATTTTTAATTTGGTAATTTATTATCAATTTTGTCTTACTAGCATGTACTTAATTCATTATCTAATATTACAGCGATCATTAACAGCTAGTAACTTTATTTGAGTGACTAATATCATATTACAATAGTTTGTTCGTTTAACCCGTTGAGGAGTATGGCCGTACATGTACGTCCAAATATTGTGACATCTTTTTTGTATTAACCCTTTGAGGAGTATGACCGTACATGTACGTCCAAATATTGTGAGGTCTTTTATCAATTGCAAGTTCCGTATTTTTTGTTGAATAATTATAATAGCTTCAGATGTTCATGCTGCACATATTTTTTAATAATTCTAAGCAGTCAGGCTTACATTTTTTATTTGTTTCAAATTAATGAAATTTTACGAAAAAAAAAATTACACTAGGAATCAGTGTCAATATCAAAGTATGTTTACTCAGACTGCAATTATTTTTTAAGGATCAAACAAAAGTAATTGTTTCTAGAAAATTCATAATGAATAAATTTATTTACATTTATTACTATGCATTTCTCAATTGTACAACTTTATTTACTACGTGGTATAATAATAAATATTCTTTCTAGATTGAACCACAAAAAAACACAAAATTTTATATGAAGTGTAAAAAAAATATTTAAAATAAACCAAAAAACTTTAAAAAAGCTAAAATAAATCACTACTCGAAGGCTTAACTTTTATAATTATTTTATACATTTTTTTTATTGGCTCGTTTAGTTGTAAAAGGTTTGCGACCACTACAAAACAGACATGCGCTGCATATATGTAAAATTATATATTTTTTTAAATGTATCTTTTGTAACTTAAAAAAATATTTCTATGAATAAATAATCAATATATAAGGTTTATTTTTAAGTTGGTTTTCATATTTTCAATTGAACGCAGGTTATGAAACCAATTTTCCATCGATGTAAGGGAACTTTATCTTTATTGATTGAATTGGCATTCACTTGGTAGAACACCAGTATAACACGGTAAAAAAAATAGCAATGTATTTTAGTTATACAAAATTATTAAAAAAAAAAAAAATTGATAGCTATTTCGACTCACGCCATCGTCAGAACTATCTTTTATCTTTTTTGCATGGTTGTCTTTGGAATGTCGATGCAAAAATAGGACCGGATGTATTTATATATATAATATTGTCTTTATAAAAATCGTACTATTCTTCTTTTTTGAATTAAGTTATTCGAGTTATGTATATTTTTGATACCTCTATGTTTTTGTCTATTTAATGAGTCTATACTCATCGCTGACCACAACAGCGCACTTACTTATGTTGAATATTATTTTTATGCCGTGCTAAATAAAGCAAATAATACAATTAAGTAAATGCTAAATCAATAGAAAAGGCGCTCGACGAAAATGTTTGGATTGTTTCAATAAACAACAATGGCTTATACAAGTCAACAGAATTGCCAGCGCTTTGATATATTGGATTAGGGGTGGGGCATGAGGGAACCGAAGAACACATGTTGCGAGCGAACAGCGTAGGGTAAATTGATCCTGATTTGCTATACATTAAATCAAGAAAACATACACTTCTATACTACACTAGTAAAACGACGTCATAAGGCTGAAGAGATATTCTCAGAACGAACTAAACAAACTGACTTAGTGTTTTGATTAGATTATAACGTAAATCTGAAACAGACTGAAATCTTTTTCTCTTGGACCGCATACAGATTTAGTTTATGTTGTGTGAGCCGCAACATGTCAATAACAAAAAAAAAACATTTTTAGCAGTGGTAGTAGTCTGATGAAGGCGTAAGCCGAAATAGCTATATCTTTAAATTATGTTGAACAAATTTGAATTGTTAAAATTTTGTACGATTCCACATGTTTTGTCTCTAGCGACATGGGTTTCGCATTTTTTCGGTCAGTTCTGTTGCATCCGTGTGATAGAATGCCTGGCGATGCCGAATGGCGAATCCCGGGTTAGTGACAAAGCTTTAATATTGAAATTCCATCAAGCACCTTCAGTCGTTATCATGAACTAAAATACATTGCAATTTTTTTAGCGTGTCATAATACCACACAGTACTATAATAGTTTTTTTATTATTTAAAATTTTATTCTTTTTCAGTAAGAAAAAACAGTTAACACTTTGACATTGATTTTTTAAATAACAAACCGACTACATAATACATTTTTAAATCCACGTCCGATACCAATAGAAGAAGTATTTTGTCGCCGTCTCCTAATAGAGGTACTTAAACAAATTTTTCGACGAGAATTACTTGTTACCCAAACGCCTTTTTTCCAAATGAATACGAATAAAAAAGACAGGGTTAGAAGTGTTATTGGTTAGCTAATCCACATATTGTGATACAATAATCATGCAGGCTAAGAATCTCGAACATCACGATAGGAACTTGAGAGTGGCTCAATCAATTGGGCCGCAGTGAATTTTAATATTACCCATTATATTAGGAGAGCATATTTTGGAAGTTACATGATAAAAATCCTGACCCGAATAAAACGGTCCTTACACTCACAATAATACGGCTTAAATTTACTATAGAAGTCTATACTAAATTATTAAATGAATTCTATATGTCCATTTACAGTCGTTACTGGAAAGACAAACGATAAAAACGAAAAGCTGAATAAAATTCTTGATAAATTGTGTTTGGTTTATTGTTTCATTTCAGATGCCTCGGACTGACATTGCATGTTCATGTTGGCTTGGCACACAAAGAGTCAGTAAATCAAACCATTAAATTAAAATTTTCACCAGTAGCATCCATGCTACTTTGTTTTTGGCAGAAAAATAATTCAGAGAAATGTTTTATCTGCGTAGTCTCGTCGAAAATAACCGTTGTTACAGAGCGGTTTATCCAGACGATATTGCAGTTAGTTATTTACTGCTGAAATAAATCTCCAAATACTGATAATTAAAAATGAAACAATATTTTTACCGCCGATTACGAATAACGTCTTAATACTTTTAACGCCGATCTTAAAACCTCGTAATGTTTTATTATTATTCACTAATAAATAATTTACTATCTTTTAATCTCGATAATCATTTTCGTTGTAGCTCCATAAAAATCGAGATATATCCTTTTTTTATCCGGATCTACACTGCTTTTTGACGTATTTTGTTATCATAAGCTACTTTACCTAGATTCCAAATATAAGAAAATCAGATTCACACAATTTTCTTCGTAATATTTTTAATTAATTAATACCTGAAAAAATCTACTTATATTTTTTAAAAATATTCAAATTTATGTTTCCGTTGCATTTAATATATAAAAATAACAATTTTTAAATTTCATACAATTCTTCATGTTTTGTCACTTTTGATCCGGTTTTCGCCTTTTGGCAGCCTCATGCATTCTAATACACGAATGCAGTATAACTGACACTCGAAAGGCGAATACCCGAGTCTTGCCTGCAGAGTTAGAAAGATACAAATTTGATATTTAAATTCCATTATCTAAGTCAATAACGTAAATTATATATATTGACATAAATATATGAAACACAATATGTAGATAAATGCCTTCCCAATTTATTCATTCCTTTATTAAATGTTTCGCTATTCACCGTGTTCTTATTTTACTGTTCGCGTGAACATCTTGTCATTATTCTTTATTTATTGATCGAAACCACTATGCGATCTTATATTTACTCTTAATTTGATCAGCCAATCTTATGAGCGTTTTCTATTTCCATTTTCAAAATAAACGTCATAGTTCTATTTTTTCTAAGAAATTTCTGGCCCGCCATATGATAACTTGCCTGTAGTTGAGACGTGTTTTTTTGTACATATATTTACCAATCGAGAAAGAGCGCTCGACAGAGATGCCTGGAGAGAGGTTGTGCAGTCGGCCATGGACCTGAACGGCCCCTAGCGCCATTTTATAATAATAATAAATAATATAAATAATTTACCAATCGCCAAATTTCGCGTCGTTTGATATCAATAAGAGATCACAGATATATGAAATCAATCATTTACCATTTTTAAAGGCGTAAACATACTATATTTTCGTTATTCTTTCACTATACGGTTTGTTATCAAATACGTTTATCCAGAGTTCTGATTTCGCTGAACGATTTCTATAGATCAGATAGCTTGATAAACATTTGTCAAATAGAGAATCATTTGCGCTTGTTGTTATCAAATGTATATTTGCTATATCGTCGGTCACATAAGTATGAGAAATTTTTAATTTTCAATGAATTGACGCGTTCCTCTGTAAAAATACGTACAATATTATCGATAAATACGCAAATAAGTAAATTATGACTCACAGATTTTTAGTGATTCGATTAATAATCTATATTCATTTTTGTGGTATTCACTGTCACTTTTCGGTGATAAGGTATTGTGTTTAAATAAACAAACATCATTTTTATGCTGTTTCAATTTTTTAGTATAAATATCGTACAGGTTTCGCTCATTGTGAGCACAATCAATTGATCAGTTGTCAGCTTATTGTTATAGTAATTATAATAGTAATCAAATCGAAGCTGTTTTACTACGATTTAGAGTTTTTAATTGCCCGGTATAAAAAAACAAATGTCTCTAAATCTAAGAAAATGATTCACACGTTACGCATTCAAAGTTGTTTATTTTGGGTTAAGAAAAATATTTCGAATACTCTTTTTTTGTGAATGATTGAAAACAAAATAATTAATTTTGACAGTGCGAAGGTCTCGTTGCGCTTTATTTGTGTTAAAATCATAATATATTGATAACTATACAAAACGCATGTTTTGTTATAATATATAATTTTTGTGTTGTCGAAAGCAATATTTTTATACCGCGTTATTGAAAGTAGTATGTTTAACAATGATACCTAACCCTAAGCCGTCAACTTTCAAAATATTACCATAATAAGTAGAATAAATATATTAAATTGTTATTAAGTGTCATTATAAACGGTAATTTATTTTCAGTTTCGATTTTACTGTGTAGTCTGAATGTAAGAGTTGTAAAATGATTACACCGTTCGCTCAAAACTTTTGAATTCTACGCTTATCAATATAATATATAAAACAACGCAAATGAGAATGCTAAAGTCATACATTAATAAACTATTGAGGTTTGTGGGACTCGCGATGGTGCACGAATCGTCCCATTTTCTTGTTCTACGCCGACCCGCTTACGTAATCGTGATCGCCGTCGCTTTGGGCTAGGTTAGGCACGCCACGGCGCACCGTGGCTACGATCGGCGGCTCTACGGCGGCTGGCGTAGCTTTTTGTTTCGCGCATCTATACAGAAAGTTTGTCATCCGCGCAGACGGAGAATTTCAAAACTCTATCGACTGATTCACCCTGTCGCGGCTTTCACCTTTGTTAGGATAAGGACATGCCTCGAGTCCCTCTGCGAATCATGAATATTTAATTTTATATCATATGGAATTTTATCATCCTCAATAAAACGAAATTATTTTACACCCGTTGTCAAAACAACGCTATAAATACAAATTGCTGTGTCATTAATACGAAATTAAATTTGATATTTTTCAGTATTTCGTAAACACAAGCAGCGTTGAGAGCTAAGAATAATCGTTAGCTTTCCAACATTAATACATACCTGAGTAGACGTTTCAACTGTCAATTCTTCGGGGAAAGACATAATTTTGTATGTCTGGTTTCACATATCACCGGAATTATCAAGTGGCAAAATAAAAAAGCCTTGCGAAAGTACAGTTCAGATATTGAAATAAGAATCGTCGCGAATCGGTTGATTTGTAATCTTACCCATATTTGTAGCTGGTGACAAGACAACAAGACAAGCTTAGATATAATCTACTTTGATGTATTAAGAAATAGTATTCGCCTGAAGTCACTCCCATCCACGTGGAAAATGTCGACATCTAAAATACGTGATAGTTCTGACGATAGCTTGAGCCAAAATAGCTATCAACTATATCTTTAAAAATATTGTAGAACTAAAATACATTGCTATTTTTTCACCGTGTTATAATGGAATTCTATCAAGTAAATGCCAATTCAATCAATAAATTCAAAATACTGTTTATTTTTATACTCCCACCTATTGGTAAGAGTAAGCTATTGCATTTCCAAATAATTACCTGACTTTATGCTTAAGCAAAAAACAAATGTCCCCAAATTTTCGAAAAAAAAAATATTAGGAATATACAATTTGACATTATATCAATAATGGCAGATTTCTCATTTTGGCCTCATAGTCGAAATAAATATGTTGCCATGTACATTTCTCTTCAAATTTTCAAACTATCTAACGTGAATCATTGAAACTGCGTACAATTCCACATGTTATGTCACTCTCAATCCATGTTTCGCCTTTCGGCATCTCCAGGCATCGTATCAAACGTATACAATAAAGCTGACACAATACGAAACCTAGGACGTGCGTGATAAAACACGTGAAATTTGATATTGGAATTCCATTAAGCCATCCTCGTAAGATATTTTAAATAATATATTAGAATTGAGCGTAAATATTTCGAAAAAACTAGCAAAAATCTTACTCGCTTTCGATCCCTGCGATATGATTTCGCAAAAGCGGCATCCTCAAAATAGGTCACAGAATATTATTTATATGCATTCGTTTTTTGACTTCTGGCATATCATTCTAATACACAGTCGCTTGGCCTTTTGCAGAACACAATCAATAGTAACGTCTAAAACGACATAAGCATAACGAAAAATACGTTTTTCACGATAAGTACCTTTCATCACGCGCGACATATGAGAGCTCGGTGTCACGAGATTATTAATTGATTAATTTTAGAATCTAAGTGACGTATATTAGACATATTTCTGTTGTCACCGCTATACCGATAATTCTCTATTTTTTTAAGTTATCGTACGAATATATGTGTATGTAGCTACCTTATTGATTAAGTGCGCTATGAATTCATTGTCGTATTTTAGTTTCGTTTGTATTGTGTTTATTTAAATATTTTATAAATGTAATTTTATCATCGAAAATACATTTTTTTAAACCATGTCCGCTCTCAATACGAAAGCTGTAAACTCACAAGGCGTTTATCGTTGGGCACTCAGGTTTTCAACTTTGTTGATAATGTAAAAATATTTTCTTGTGTTTGACGTCAGGGACAGCGACGCAAATTGTGTTTGAGTCTTTAACTTGAAAATTTTAATTCTTCATATTCGTAAATAAAAAAAACGAGTACATAATTTTGTTTTATTTATGTATTTTAGAAAGCAACCAAATTATGCGTTTTTGTGTACTTTTCGATTTACATAAAAAAATATACAATTTCGATTTACACGTTTTTCTCAGGAACTTATCTACCGTTTAAATCGAGGGATATGTGTATTTTTAAAACGTTAATACAGGTTAACGCCTTGCAACCAAAACGCCTGTTTGACTTACATCTCACATAAAATGTAGTGAGGGTACATTAAGGTTTCATTACAATTTATATTTTGTTTCTTTAATTTTCCATACTGATTTGCTAGCTTTTTTTTTTAAATAAGATGTGATATTTTTTCAACCAGTAAAAAATCTATTTTCCCTCATATCAAATGACCTACCCAAATCCTTATTAATATTAAACACGACATCATAAAATGTTACCACTTTTATTTTCGTTGTATACCAAAACAAAGACGCTACCTGAAGCACACTCAAGTTCAAAAATTAATGATTTATCCTTATATTACCGTCTGAAGTCGTCTTCTGAAAAATAAGTAAAAACTGCTTTTCGCTAAAGAAATATCTAGCATCCTATAGCTGTTAATAGTTTCCAATAAAATGAACACATCAAAATACAAGCATGCCAGATTATGGAAAACAACTTAGCAAAAAAGAAAAACATCGGAAAACGTTTTATACCAGTTTTCGCTTGCCTTCTCCGGAAAAAAGCCTCTCCCCCCGCAGCGTTTCTTGCAATATTAACATGTCATGTTTATTTATATATCATAATATTCAAGAAATGTGTGATTATGGACCAAGGTCACTTGGCGTTATCTTGATCTTTTTTTTGTTTTGTTGCCTTAGTAAGTGTTTTTTTTATGCCAGTTACACTTTAAAAAGTTTTGAAAGCCTTTGTGAGAAATTCACATTTCAGACAAATTCAGGGTTTGGTACGTTGGCAGTGGTTATATAACACTTGTATAAATTCGTCTTGCTCCGTGTGTATTTTCAAATAGTAAGCGATAATGTTTATTCCTGTTTCTTTGTTATCAATGTTGAGGTAGGATATGCTATTCTCAGAGGTGGATTGATTTTTTCATATATTTTTTTCTTTACTCGGCTGGCTGTCGTACCTAATTTTTGTATAAATGTTTTAATTGAATAAATAATTTAATTGAATTTTTTCTTTATAAATAAAAATTGTTAAGAGAGAAAATATATATTTCATTGAGAAAACATTTATCGAGTTAGCGAAATTGAATAATTCATTTCTAGTGGAAACTCAATTAGAATGTTACATTATGTATATTTCGTGTATATTGAAGGGAAGTAATCGTGCAATAAAATTTCCGTTTTATTTCATGGGCTCGCCAAACACCCGTCGGATTCTCGGAGGTAGTATTGTTAGTAAGAAATGGCAAGTTTTTCATGAAAATTATCGCCGAGAGTTTGGAAAAACGGTAGCTTTCCTCGGCGCAGTGGAAAAACCGGTTTTCCCGCCGAGCATAGGCGGGGCGTCGCAAAGAGAGAGCCTTACGTAAGACCCTCGGCGAGGTGCGGGGGCGAGGGGTTGTTCGGGCGTCCCCGCCGCCGGCCGAGCGGCGTCGTGACGCAGTGTGACGTGATTGCGGTGCGCGCTCTTCAGCTCGATACGGAGCGCACGCCGCCAGTCGCCGGTGTCAACCCGCCGAGTCCGAATCGCGCCGCCCGACATCCCCGTCCGCCTTCGTACGCTCAGTCGAGGCCCGCCTGCCATCGAAGCCGTTACCGCCCCGCAGTCACCGCCACCGCGCACGGCCTGACCGGCGAGATGTCATAGTCGGAGTATCGGCACGTCCCGCGTAGCACGCGACCTGATAACAGCGAGAAATTTACTATTCGATAGTGTCGCGGACTGGGAAGTAGGAGGCAGCCGTTCGACTTACTCTGTGATATTTTTCGGAGATTCGCGTCTGTGAGGCGGAATCGAAACAGCGGAGGATCGTTTTGAACGTTTGCAGCGGCTAAGCGGCAAGCGGAAGAAAAATGGGAGACAAGGTAAGCGCACCGTACCTGCGCGCCGCTCGCCTCTCGCCGAAATCATTCCGATCGATCGCGAACGACCTCGCTTCCTTCTTCCTCCTTCTAGTGCTCATATCATGAAACAAATCACTCCACATCCTCACGAAAGTTTTCCACCGAAGAAACCGCCGCCCGAAAGGCGCAGCGGTTCCCTCGGGTGTTATTGATTTATATACCGTCAAGGTCTTCTTTTTGGGCCGGCGAAAATCTTCCGCACGGAAGACGGTTATTGATCGATAGAATTTTCACTCGCCTCCCATAACGTTTCTCTATTTCAACACCAATTATATATTTAAGTCAATTTCATTTGTTTTTTTTTCCATTGCAATAAGAATCTCACTCACCAAAAAAATATTGCATTTTTTCTTTAACGTATTCTCAAAGTATATTTTCCGAAATAAATTATTTCCGCGCCTTTTATTGTACGCCAATCAAAGCTTACTTGTCATTTATCTTCCTATTGATGCTGTAATCAAATCTGAAGGCGTTCGACAAGGTTTCCACGCCTTTTTCACGACGTGCACACATTTTCATTGCCAAACCATTCGTTTTCATACATACACTCATAAAATGCATTTTATTATCTTGTACATTATCTCACAATACGACTGACATTCGCATATCAATATTTTGCATACAGACAGATACATGTCAGCGGTTTTTTTCACTCACGAATTTAAAAAAGCGAATAGTCAACTGAAGTAAATTCACATGTAACACGGACAAAAAACATTTCATTCAATACATATAATTCATAACAGTGCTCATTTTTTATCCTTTTTATTAGCAGTAGATGGATGTAGTAAAATGCACGGTAAAAACATTTTTTAATACAAAGTAAATTAAATTTAGCCGTCATATTCTAAATATCAATCAAACATCGACTAAAATAAACCTTGTAAAATAGAAATCATCGTTTTTTTAATATATACAAAACAGCTTTGTTACCTTATCTTGCACCCGTTGTGGAAATGTTGCGCAATCAGCAACGTCGGGCTAGGAATGATGCATCAAATTCTCGGGATGCATTCATCACTCACTTTATCAGGATGACTTTCGCACTACAGGCAACCAACTGTTGTGCAACAATTTTTTTTTATGTTCCATGAATAAATTTTTAATTAATTCAAAATAATATTTCGCCGTGCCTAACTATTTTTTGTATGCGTTTTGATTCGAGATTCGAATATATACATAGTTGCGACGATGTCATGCAGCTGAAATAACTATCGAAAATTTCGACCAGTTAAATGTTTGATTTATTAAATGAATTTAACCCTACCTATTACAGATAACATGAAATTACGACTGCCATTTTTAAAAAATTGAAAAAAATTCAAGTAATTACGACTTCTCGATTATAATTCCAAACTCAGTCACATGTTGAATGAATATTATTTTGATTAATAAAACATTGAGTCCGGTTTAAGATATTATAACAAAATATTCATAATTCAAGTCAGTAGATTGTTCAATATTACTTCAATATTATTACTATGATTGAAACGTTTGCACTAAAACTCTTCTTTTGTAAAGACAGTGTAAAATTATTTAACACAAAGCAATATCACTGCCGTTTATTTAAATACAAATTTTATCTTAAAACGATCAAGATTACCAAAAATAAATATTCAATCGCTTGTTCGATCTGCGATTTTCAGAGGTATTTTTTCAGCGTAACGTTGCCTACTTCTTGACACAGTTACGTAACATAGATAAACCTTTAGAAAAATAATGTTGCCAATATTCAAGGGGCAGAATACGCGAAAGGAAAATATCCTTGAATCGTACGGTCCTCGCGTTCGTTCAAAGTTCCACCGCGACTACTGCCTGCGTAAAATCAATAAACCCCGTTTTCGGCGCCGTCAAAAAATAGCCGTAAATCGCTTTTACTGCTTGCCGTGATATATTATTTCCTCAAATCAGTCAGGGTTTTAATGGTTGTGTTTGTTACGTGGGGGTGATCGGGCCATGAAAGACGACCCGACGCAAACAAATAGCTATAACACCCGGTCGATAATCGCCCTATTAGGTAACAATACACCCCTACGGATTTCAGCTGTCATTTACTCGTTTGCTATATTGAGAAATATATCAAACTACACATTTATACATACATTGTTTTTTACTACATCATTAATAATGTTTTCTTTAGATCGTTAACATTAAATTTTTAAATTAATAATACTTCATTTGAACGTATATTGTATGACCTCGTGTAAATTGTTTTCGTAGTTCTTGAACTTTTAGGTTTATGCATCTGTTCACTATGAACTTTTTTTATATAAATAGTCTTGTTTGTAATCTAACCTATCACGTGATAATGTTTGCGATGAGCGAAACCGTTCCTGATAGAATATATTGTTGAAATAATAATAAAATATGTGTTTTATTCTTTAAAAAAAAATAGCTTTTTCAACCATTTCGTACACGACAATTAATTGATTTCCGATATCTTTTATGATTGAATAACGATAGAAAGAAAGTAGTAATAGTTTTTGACTCTATTTAAAAATAATAGAAAAACAAATATCACATGTATCTAATCTAAAAAAATCGGATATGATGTTGATCTCAGAACTATACAGCTTCATGGTGTTGAATTGAATTGATTGCATAATCAATTTAATCAATGTTTCGTAACTTTCACTTGTACTCGTCATTAAAAATAGTTTATAAAGATATAATTCAATGCCCAATGAAAATATTCTAATATCAAATATTTCATAAATAATTGAATGTTATCGGTGTTAAACAAAATTATGATAGACTTCAGACAGAACATGTCAATTCTATTGCATCCGTGTGATAGAATACCTGAAGATGACAGAAGGCGAAACCCGGGTCGTTGTTTACAAAACATGTGGAATTGTAAAGTTTCATCAATATAAATTTACAGTCGCTATCATCAATTTTACGTTTTTATTGTATATTTTCATCCCTTATCTTACAACCAAATAAATTTCACGTGGGATATATAACTCATAACTTGATTAAATGTTAACACGTTGGAAATAATTCACCTGCAGCATCGAAAATACTTCAATAGTGTTAATAAATATTGTATAAATCGTAATATTTTAAAAGAAAATGCATTTAAATTTTAGTAATTTATTTTTTTATATAATTAAATTTTGTCGAATTATATATCAAATTTTATTATCATCTACCAGTGTAATTATGCAAATCGTGATTACATGTTCAAAAATTTTGTCTAGACAAAAGTCTACCCGTTTTCGTTTCGACTATCTTTCTGCTGTATGTATATTTCATTTCAAAAAATAAGATTTATTAACTTTTAACATATTGTTTCCGTAGTCACGCGAATTCCATTTTGAATCACGCAACCGGATAACCGGTGTAAGGGTGTCGCCCTGAAACGTTACGTAACTCTCGAGAGGTGCATTCTTAGTCCAACTCGCATGCATTATGCTACTGCACATATGTTTTCCTTTGTTATTCAAAATTTGAAGAATCAAAACGCCGCAATATTCTAGTTCTATTATTGGATATATGGAATCTAGTTTATTATACGGATTAGTATTAAATAATGATTGACATTTTATTTTGCATTTTTATCTTTTTTATACTTCTGTGTTAATCAAAATGATACAACTGTCTGTTCTTGATAGAAAGGCATGATATTTCGAATAATAAAAACATATTCTTTATATTGTTTCGATACTATATTTTATGATAACGAACAATTTCGCTCGTCACGGGCACAATCAAGTGATAGGACACACACTGCAATTTTTTTTAACGAAACCGATCCTGATCATAAAATATATTGTAGGAAGAATACTAGAAAAATTGTTTTTTTATTTAAAATAATAATAAAATACAATCTATGAATTGGCTAAAGAATACTTTAGTTTATTTTATTACCAGTTGTATAATTTCTGTAAGTATTCTTTATTTTCGAAAGCAGAAATATATAGCGATTATTTAAAATTTATTTTTGAATAAAATAAATTGTGTTTTATTGCTGTACGTGGAGAACTTTATGATTTAAATGTGACTAAAATTAATGCTGAGGACTTCCTAGTGATGATTTGTAATCAAAATAAAGTCGAAATTCCATCAAGATTTAAAAAACAATCACGAAAACCTCATTACCCCGAATAACGAGTTGGAAAGTTTAATAATAAAAATTACCTGCACCTGAAACATAATGCATTAAATATTTAAAAATTTCAATGGATAGTAAAACAATGCGAAGAAATTACCATTCAAGGATGTCCCAGAAACACAAAAAGACAACACCAATTCTTAAAAAAAACTTTTCAATTGATAAAAATGTGATTTTATTGTTTAAAATATAATGGCTTTCCATCAAACCAATAAGTGACAATTAACACCATACAAGTAATATTTTCTATTCTAGTGAAAACTCTCATAAGATGAGCGATATCATTGTTGATTATAATTGCTTATCATTAACTTGATTGTATTTTTATAACGATGTGAGTTTTTCATTGAAAATTTCTCGTAGTTCTGTGTAGTATAGTTCGTTATTTTTCTACTTATCATATCGTACTGACTGTCAGTTGGATTCCCGCTTGATGCCAAGAAAAGTAAACAGCTAATCTCGTTTCAGTCATAATCATCATATACTGCTCACCAAGATTCATCATTTAAAATACCGTTAGCTGACTGACAAACGATGCTAAGATGCTGAAGATTGCTGCACAAAAATCCTTATATTTCAATGTAGTCAAGTTTATTTTTTAATAATAAGAATTGGTCAAGATCTATTATCCATTCGATAATCTACTGTCCTGTAAACTATTAGTTTTGTTAACTCTTCGTCAAATAAATGTTTTATAGTAATCCCGCGTGTGTTAAATGAACACATTCAAATAAAACCAAGACATATAAAAAAATCTCGTCTAAATAATATATAAGTGTTTATTATTATTTAAAATAATCTCACGTCAAACATTAAACGTTTTCTGAGCCGCTTTTGTTGATTTATGTTATCAGAACAAATATGTTCTTGATTTACTTGACACTTTCATTGTTGACTTTCTTAATTCCTGCTCTTAGAACATTTCAATTTAAAACAAAAAACGATTTCAAGTGAAGCACGTTCTTTTTAAGAAATGTACTTTACTGGGCCCAATACACTTTAAGTTGACCATATCAAATATATAGCGTTTTATATATAATTCAAATTATTATCAATCGGTATGTTACATATTGTTTGTATTATTTTTATCTTAACTTTTTCAGAAACATTCGCGAAACAATTTGATTGTTTGTTATGAAACCATATAATCTCGTATTGACAGTTACAAATTATAACAGTATGGTTTTATTGTCCGATAAGAGATAAGATTCAAAAAGGAATACCATCGGAAAATATACATGCCGCGATGCGAAAGGCAATCTTAACAGAAAATAATTTATGATATCGACTGAAAATGCTTGACGGAATTTCAATATTGTCAGTTTTGATGCATCCGTGTGATAGAATGCCTGAAGACGCTGAAAGGCGAAACCCGGGTAGTTAGTGACAAAACATGTGGAATCGTACAAATTTGAGAGAAAATATTTTTAAAAATATCGAGTGATTTTGTTTTTTTTACTCTCTTTTTTATAGAGAATATTGTTCGGAAAGCGTTAGTAATTCAAATAATTGATTTAATTGGCGCCAGATAAATTCGAGGAAAAATAAACATCACGAAAATATATGTATTCGAACACAAATCTGGGAATTATTTGGTCAAATTGATCACCGGGCACTTGGTCACTACAACTGAACAGGCCGAGATCTTAAACCAATCGGCATTCCTTATTTTAGCATTATTTAGATATAAAATAAATATCCTTGGAAACATTGCTGTAAAATTTATCATATAAATACATTTTTTACATTACAATACATTGTATTAATGGGTTATCGAAATGGCATACATAGTGTATGATTCATGGCAGAAATCTGAGACACGAGTATGTGCCTTACTCTTCATTTTAATTGCATTTCGATTAGTGCTTAACTTGACACCAATTACACGTGATGCGTTTCCTTTTAATTAATGTATGGTAAACAAAATCATAATATATCGATTAGTAATTCTCCATTAGTGAAATTTCTCCGTAAGCATGCTTAATTTAAATTCCGTAGCTTTATTTTGATTGGTTGCTAATTGACGCTACATAATTGGATATTATTCTAATTTCTTGGAAAGATGAAGTCTTACTAAAATATTTCTAAATACGTAATAAACAGTATGTTGCCGTGCTTTAATCAATTGAATTACGTATTCTATTTGTTCTTGTTGTAAAATTTAATTTCGAAACGGATTTTTAATCTACTGACCGCTAACGTCTCGACCGTTGAGATAGATGATTAATACAATATATATACTCTAAATATAACAGCGTTAATTTCTTTAATTGCGAGTAAATTTTTGAGATAAAATATAGTCGGATTTGTCCTGAAAATTTCCATAAGTTTATTTATATATAATAATCTTTAATGATTAATCTAAGTGTTGGAATTTTCTTTATACGATTTACTCGGAAACAGTATTCAAAATACAGCATTCAATAGTAATTAATAATGGCGTTTAGATGCTACATTTTCTTTTAAATCATTTAGTTATCATATTATTATATTAGGGAGCAAAACCGTAATTCGTAATTCGAACGATCACTTCGAAACAGAACTAATATATATTCCCTGTTCATATAATTCATCATTTAAAATGCTGGCACTTTTTACCGGCCGCTCCTTTTCGAACATTCGCTAAACTTTGCATGTCCTCTATTTTTTTTTTTTTAAATAAGAACGTGCAAATATCAAGCGGATTGACCGACGTTGATATCTTCAGCAAACAAATTCAAAAGAGAACATTTTATTATGATTATCGCAGAAATCGTTTAGATCGCAGTGGTTGAGCCCAGCTCAAACCCGACAATACTGCTTATGTTTGGTTATTATCGACAGGTATCACGCCATGTTTATACGGTCATTATAGCATGGGAAACCTTTTGGCGATATGTGAATGATTTTTGTATCGGTTGGATATTGAATACGAAGATGTTAGAAGCTTGCTTATTGATTCGCAACTTCATGTTCCATTTTCAAAATATTCTCTTTGATTCCTTATTATCGGTCAACTCTATGGTATATTAAATCATTGTCGATGAAAATACGGATTTTCAATATTTATTTTATTTCAGAATAGCAGATATTAATACTTACACTTAATTTTAACGTATGACGATAATGATTTATATCATACTCGATATTTCTCTATCATCATCATTCCTGTTTGAAGAGCAACATCATTGATAGACTTTTTCATTAATAAACACAAACTGACGTGTATCCATTTTAAAAATGGAACTTTTTTATGATCGTGTAGTACTGGAATTGAAAACCTTTTAAAGCGGGAAGAACAAAATATATTAAACAATAGAATGGAAAATTTTAATGAAGAACCTGGGAAGCCGCAGTTTTCCCACCTTTATGCATACTTCGGTTGTTTTATTTTATTTTTCAATATATATACACCCAGTCCTTTTTTTACGCGATACATTGGTTCCAGAAAAAGGCGCGTAAAAAAAATCGCGTAAAAAAATCATAACTTTCATATAATTTGATAAATTGGTTCCAAAAATTAAAGTATCGCGTAAAAAAGTACCAGAAACGTATGAAAAACCAAAATTTGCTCTTTGAAATTCGTGCAAAAAAAAAAATTATATGTTTTATGATCTTATATACACTTATATGAATTATTAGAGGCCGAGAAAGGTGCTATTCAACGAATTTATTAAATGAATTGTGTTTAAACAAGTTTACATACATCCCATGATTTTACGCAATTCCATTATATTTCTTTACACACCCTAAAACAAAAATTCGCATAATATCCGATACACTTGTCAACATTTGGCAATTGTATGTGTATTTAAAAAAATGGAATACTTTACAAAATTACGTTGTAAAAATACATATATTTTTTTTTTATTTAAAAAAATAATGAAATGTACATACCTAGCATCATATATAAATTTCTTCTGTAAAACAAATTTGGGGAAAAAATCGCGTAAAAACGAGTGAAGCGCGTAAAAAAATGTAACGGTGCCGTCCAAATAATCGCGTATAATCGAATTCGCGTAAAAAGAGGACTGGGTGTATATTATTAACATCACCAAACATATGATATCAAAGTAACGTTATTGATGCAATTTTGAAATCGAATTTGTTTTAAATTCCTACTGTCGTGCCTTTATGGACACGGATATTCTAAAACAGATAGTTCATAACTAATATATATTTATTTATTACGACGTTTTAAAGAAAAAACTAATACTTCATGTACACGCAGTGAATTTCGCCTTCTTTAGTTAGTCGTAAGGTGAATATTTGACGACTCGATTCTCGCAATGTTTTTCCTCGCGACATTTCTGTGATATATTATTAGAAGGGCATATTTGTATTAATTTATTTAATGGCGGCTATTTCTGTCCGTGCTCTCAACACTGCAAATGCTCAGGTTGTCACCCAACATTACTAACAGACATCGATATATTATATTATAATGAAGAAAAATGGTCAACGACTAACTCATTTCGTGAAAGTTAATTTCGTCTTCAATGATTTAGATACGTCATTCTGAAATCATCTTTCTTAGTGTCATTAATAATTATTAACCGTTAGTGCGAAGATGCAATGTATTTGATTATTTATTAAAAAATGGTTAACATTGACCACTTTATTCAAGAACGTTTATTACTTAAGAACTCGCATTATTACGCATATTCATTCCAATGCCTTTATTTTAACGATTTCGTAATAATACTATTTTTTTTAATGAAAACATTTCCATTACAATTAAAAAATAATGTTGAAGATAATCATTAAAATTATTATTATTATATTATCTAGCTCTTCTTAAACAGCATATAAATCGAAACTTAATTTGATTGTAGTTCTGATAATGGCTGAATCTAAAATAGCTATCAATAACCATATCTTAAATTCTGTTGAGGCTTCAACATTAACACTTAAAAAAAATTTAGCCTTTTATATTATAATTAAAATTGATTTCTGACACCTTCGAGCATTTTCCATTTAATTAGTAGGTTCTCCAATTGTGCAATATTCAAGCAAAAATCGTATAAAAACATTTGTGTCTTATATGTTACACAAACAATTTAATATAATAATAATTAAAACGTTAAATCTTAAAATTATCTATTACTTTAGTTCTATAAGATTTGCGTGATATGAACTATAATATTATTTAAATAATAAAAACACATTTTTAGCCCACACAAATTACAAGCCTATTAATACAACAACAATAAAATAGTTGATAGTAATTAGTTACACGACTGATAATGTTGTTATTTTTTACTAGTGTATGTTTTGATTCAAATGATTGTATGATTTGTTGTTTAGTTCTCATCTCATACCACTAAGACTTCCTGAAACCCGTATATAAAGGAAATCGAATTGATTTTTTTTATCAGACTATTGTATGATTCCATATTCATTGAACATATTGTCAAAGGAAATTGAAAAATGTTGACGATTCGATAGAAAAGTGTTAAAATTTTATTTTATCCACAAAAAACAAGATTTTATTTTTTGATTTAATAAACAAAACATGTGAACAAATCAAAAGGTCGGTAATATTGTAGAGTAATGCTGATATCATATATATTATAAGCGGACAACGTTTTAATTTGTTTCTCTCATATGAATTGATTTCAATTATTCTGTACAAATCCATTTGCTCATTGTGTTCGATTGATTGTTGGGCGAAGGCTGCTATTATTAGATTTTACTACTCGTTATTGGCTTGTTAATTCATACGAACTTGTTTAGTAAAACAGTTCGAAGCCAAACCAAACATCCTTACACACGTCGAACAATGTACTCGATTAAATTTTATTCTGTTTGTGTTTTGATGTAGAAGGCCAACTTTCGCGCCCAGATATTTTAACTGAATATATGTTTTTTTGTCGCTGCTTTAAATATTCTGGAAAACTTATTAAACGATGTTTTTTGTTAATGGCAATTATTATTTCCGGATTCGAAATTTATTATTGATAAATGATTTTCATTAGGACCAAGACAGCCGAGTATTACGTATTTAACCTGATCATAAAATTGTTCAAATTGACGGGCCAAATTGCAAGTCGATATCCAAAAACAAAAAACAAATCATTCTTGTCAAAACTTTTTTGTACAATCTATTTTTTGCGTAAAAATATAACCAGATAATGTAATCCCAACACTATAGATCGACTACGTTACTTATGCGTGTGGAAACGTAGCGCTGTGTGCATTTCCGGTCTGACACAAAAGTTTCTAGAGTTCGAAAATTTTAAATTCCCTACTATTCTGTAATAATATTTATCCACAATAGATTTCAACATTCTTAAATACCGTGTCTTCTTATTTGTCAGTTTTTCGGTCTCATTCGCTTTATCCAAGGGTTTCATATTTAGTTTCATCATCCGCCGCATTTCCGGGCGCACTGTTATAGCGGTCGATCAATAGTCAATAATTCCGTGTTGGAACATTTTTTTACGTGGTTCATCAGAGAATTGCTTATACCTAGCATTATTAGGCGACACACAAATTAAGGGAAAATATTGTTTTACTTACGAAAATACTTACATTTGTATATTTTACAATCAACAACTTTCAGTGGGCCAACTTGAACTAGTCACATGAATTATTTGTGCGTACACATTGTTAACATGTTAACAAATACAAGATGCACCATTTATGATTTGCAGATGTTTTGCGTTAGCCAAATTAAATCAGATATAGATAAGAATCGACTTACTGACGAAACTAATGACGTACGACGTTAGATATGAATTTGAAATTGGAATTCGAAACTAAGCCGCGATATTTCTAAGAATCTCAATTTTACGACTTTTTCGTAACAATTTTCGCGGTATCTAATTGTGTATTTATATCGGGAGTAATAATTATAATATCGATGGCTTGAACACTGGCCGCTTGTGTACCGGCGTGCAAAAAATCGGCTAAAATTAAAACAGATTGAAAAATTTGCCCCTAGGCTTTTTTTAGTCTAGCGTTCATCGGCGGTGAATCCGTGCCAATCGGTCAACCGCCGCTAATTCTGCGGCCTTGGTAGTTCGAATGTTTCTGCTCAATAGTTATTTATTAACGTGGCTTAATAAGTATAAGTAAGCCGATAGAACCGAACATATATGTTAACTTGTAGGATATTTTTCCGTATTTAATTTTATTAATCCGTCGACTTGTGTACTTAGACAATAAGATCTCTTCTAAACAAAATACGTGAAGAGTCTTATTTCCTGGTTAATTGTAAAGTTCTACTTTCGTTTATATTAAGTTATGTATTCTAAAAAAATGCTGATTTTTTAAAAATTGTACACTTGTCTTTTTGCAACAAGCTGCGATTCCATATTTTTTGTCACTTATGACCTGTGTTTCAACTTTCGGCATCTTCAGGAATTCTATCCCACGAAACTAACTGATCTGACATAGTATAGACAGTTTGCATCAGAGGAATATTCAAGAGGAAGAAATTATTAAGAAAAAACAGAAACCCTATTCAAGTAAATCTGAAATAAAAATCAAGTGACCTCAGTCACTATCATAAATCATATCTGCTTTACATTTGTATGGTTCAAACTCTACACTTCCATACGTTTTGTCATTCGGCATCTTCAGGAATTCAATGACACGATCAGCACTAGACACCTCTCTGCTTTATTGCATGAAGATCCCGAAAACCGATACTCAGATCGTGACATTCTATTTATATTTTAATGAAGAACAGGAAACTATACCAAGAAATTAGTTTATGGTTATCAATTTCAGGTAATCTAAAATAAAATAAATGATTTCGATTATCATTTCGGTTCCATATTTTTGATACACTTAAATTAAAAGATTTAGATGTTTTTAGTGAGCATTTCAACTTCCGTAGTATATGTTAACCACATAGTGACGACATCAGAACGTAGATTAAGTAATTAGTTTATGATTATGAAATTCAGATTATCTAAAGCAGTGTTCTACAACCTTTTTACATCTGCGGATCGGTGAAAATTGGAAAAATACTCCACGTTGACGTTAACAACAAATTGATCACTTCTCGGATGTTTATTAATAAATAAATTTATAGCTTATTTGACGTTCGATTTACGTCCAAGGTGGCGGATTGGAACCCGTTGCAAAGTAGACAACTGATAACAAATGAACATGTTTGCTTTGGATAATAAATGTATTTTTTTTATATATCTATATATAAGCCGTAAGCGTTGAACAAAATTCACATTTTTCAGATTTTAAGTACATCGAAAATTTTGTCAAAAAAAAAATCGGTTGAAGATCACTGATCTAAAATATAATGATTCTGATTCACATTTAAGCTCCATGTTTTGACACATTATTTAAGTTAAAAATTAAAAGATTTAGATTAGTTATATCCGATAATCAAGCGTTGTTTTGTTGATAAAAACATCACGAATTCTTAGAATCGCTTGTTTTGGATCCAGTGATTGCGTCTTGATAATTTATTCGGTGTATTTTGTTTTCCATTCGTTGTGATGACATGAAGATGGTATTCCAACCAGCTGACTACCAACACATGCATAATAAGGCCAGACGATTGGTCATGTGTATATTCGCGTGATATCGCTATGCAATCTATTGTATGCATTGTAGATTGTTGCACGGTGGTTTACGTAACAGCTTGTTTTGCGAACGCTCGGTGCGTTCGACGCTCATTATTACATTTGCCTCCATTGTATGAAACAATATAGGCAACACGCTTAACTGTGTTTTACACCCGTTGAAACGACTTGGGGACAATATATATTTTAATCCCCTGACTGCTAACGTCTCAACCGTCATGACAGAATTTCAATTTGTGGACAGCTGATAATAGAAAATAAAAGAGTTTTAACGGCACGGTGAAAACATAGCAGTATATCGTAGTACTACAAAATTTATAGGATATATTGGTTGATAGCTATTTCAGCTAACGCCTTCATTAGAATTAGTTTCATATAAAAATAGTTCTGATGAAGTCGTAAGCCAAAATAGGTATCAACTGTATGTTCTATAAATTTTTTAGTACTAAAATACATTGGAATTTTTTCACTGTATTATAATGGAGTTCTACCAAGTAAATGCCAGTTCAACCAGTTAAATGAGTATTATTTTTTTGAAAAGTAATTTTACACTTACGTTTTTGGGATATAACGTTCTTACAAAATATACCACTGTATATCAAGTGTAGCGTGTTCCAAATTTGAATTTCTAGTGACATGTGTTTTTTTTTTTAATTCTTTTATATTGTTATTTATACATAAACATTCATCGCAATATGCTTTATGGCTGTCATAATACACAATAATGTTTTAATAAAGTTATTAAAGTAAGCGAATTGTAATGGCGGCGCCAGATGGATGTGGAATTTATAATACGTATATAAAAAATAATAACGCACATGTATTTTGGAATGATAAAGATTCTTGAAAACAAACATTGACGGACAAGCGTGCGAAGATGGCTCCCGTAATCAGCTGCAAGCCAGTGTGGGCAACCTAACCGGTTAAAGCGAGTCAGGGTCACAAGCCGACATTTCATTTTATTATCAATTATGTTCCCTTATCGAATTCTCTCTTTGTAAATAGTGGAGATGATAGCTGATTTATATGACTAAGTTCCGACTGGCACGAGTGATAGATACATATTCTTGTTAAAAAAATCAGTTATCTCAAGTAATTTTTAATTAGCAATCGTTTAATTGGAATGTAAAACGTCATGCGATACTACGAATTACAATGCTCGAGTTGTAAGTGTTGCCTTAGTTTAAAAAAATATAAATATAAAGGCGGCGATTGCCGATTCTGGCGGGAAAACAATTTATTCAAAAAAAAATTGCAAATTGATTATATACATTTACACAACATAAAGTTATCAATTTAAAAAGAAAAATATTTTTTATATTAAACTTGGGAACGGGGCTAGTCACAAAAAAAACAAATTAAATTAATTATATTATCACTAATAATACCAAAATTAATTTCTAGTGTTTTGAAATGAAAATTCCAAAGAAAATTTCCATGTTAAGTTTAATGTGATTATAATTGATAACTCATTAATTTTTATTTTAAGAATTTGAATCATTATTAACCTTAACAATATGTAGCCTTACTGTACATTTAGTCTGAAGATGCTTCTCAAAGCGGCGAAACACGTATCACATTTAGTTGGAATAACAAGGTTTAGCATAAAGTAACCACCGAATCTACCAAAAATCTTAGCTATTCCTTTAAATTTGACGATTCTTTATTCATTTGAATATTCTGATATTATTGTTAAAATTGAAATTGTTACTATTTAAAACATTTGCAAATTCGTTAATATTAATAAGAACCTGAATAGCTGTTCAATGGACGAATTTTTTAGTGTTAATATAAAGATGATAGGAAATTGTAACTGTTTCAAGGTTTTGTTATTGATCAATCATGGCCATTTAAACGAATATTTTCCTCCGTTTCGATGCTAATAACATGGTTTATTTTTGTAACTAGAATGTGAAAAACATACGTATTCGAATTCATTTTTTTGTGTTGTCAACCTTGCGTTGTATAATGTTGTTGCAGTTATCATTTAAAAAATCTGTTCTGCTTAGTCTTCACTGTATCACGTCAGACTTTACCATTTGATAATGGATCTGAATTCAGTATGTGTGTTAATCGATACATTACAGTTTGTAGATATTCGTGTCATTTTTGTTGCTATCATCATTGTAATTTTTGATATCGACTGAAGGTGCTTGATGGAATTCAAATATCAAATTTGAATTATTACAACTTTGTACGATTCCGCATGTTTTATTTTATGTAGCTTTTGATTTCTAAAAAGCAAATTTAAAATTATACATGAAGTGATCGATAATCGATGCCAGAAAAGTTTAGTCGATATATTATCTATGTCTTCGCTAACAGTATAAAATATTAATTAAAAAAACATTATAGCTCCGCAGTATATCTATGATTAGGATTGGTTTCCCTCGTCACGAGCGCTATCGACTGATTGCTCATTGTGAGGGAAACCGGTCGTGATCATAAACATATTGTTGAAATCGTTCTAACAATTTGTTTTTATTATTTGAGATATGATGCCTTTTCACAAAGAATTGACACTTTAAAAACGTTATATATTAATGCTGAGCTTAAATTACCATTAATCGTTGTTCCGAAAATGGTGGAAGCAGATATATTATAGTTATCGACAACCAATATATAAAAATATTTGTTTCGAATCAAATAACGCGCAATAGCTTTATGCTCTATATTTTCCCTTAAAAAGTAATAATATTTTCATATAATCAAATCTGCCAAGTTTATATCTATTCAATGAATACCTATTTATTGTATTTAACTGCTGAGTAGCTTTTTGTCATTGAAGGATGGTCGTTGACTTTATTTGTTACTTTTTTTTTGAACGGCTGTAAAAAAAAATCTAATACCAGTCCGTGGACACACTGGTTGCGAAGCACTGCTTTAAACTACGCTAGTCAATCAATTTGAACGCTGCAGTGTATTTTCCGATAAGGAAAAGCTATACTAAATGTGTCATTGACTCTATTGTTGCAGAATTCACTTCTAAAGTAAATGGATACTGTTATCTGTATCGGCCGTCACATTTTCCTCGTTGGTAATAATAGCAGTAATATTCTATTGTTTAATGTGTTCTTATCATCAATAATTTTGCAATTTTTTTTTATTCAGCCATATAAAAATGCTGATACGACCGTGAATTGAATACACGTGTTAGCGCAATGGTTCTCATATGAGCCACTAGAGGATTTAGACGCTTCCATCATAGTAAATAAATATTGGAATTTTAGAATAAATATGTTTTTTACAATATTTAAAAACATCAAAGGAAAAACATAACTTTTAAATGAAGAAAAAAAACTATTGTGATCACGTATTTTTCCGGTGTTTGACATTCATAATCAATTAATAATGTTAATAACAATAATTAAAATAACAATGAGCCAAACTTGTCACAATTATTTAATTATATGACTTGAAAGCAGCACTGAACACAACAGTGACAATTAACATCTTAAAAGTAAGAATTTTAGATAAAATTTACGGTATCGACTGAAGATGCTTTATAGAATTTCAATATCAAATTTGGATTGCAGAAACTGTGTGCTTAACACAAATTTGTCAGTTCTATTGCATCCGTGTGTTAGAATGCCTGAAGATGTCGAAAGGCGATACTCGTGCCGTGAGTGACGGAACATGTTGAATCGTACAAAGTTTCAATAATTAAAAAAAAGAATATTAGAGTTGATATGTTGATAATTAGGAAAAAAATGAATTCAACAAATTATCACTAACAATTTTTTGATGCACCTTTGATAGCATACTAAATTTGTCTTTCTGACGGAATTCAAGAATCAATTCGTTATATTTAGCTATTTATATACTTTTTCTTTATAGAGGCAATATATTATATTAGTTGAAGAAAACATGATTTGAATAGTAATATTTTTTAATAACAGTGATAAATGGAACGTCAGTTATTATTTGACACATGGTCACCTTTTCCCTGTATGTCGACGCTAATGTTTCTTTTCTGCTCCATCGAAGTGCTTGGTCACCTGTGGGTCAAAAAAATATTCAAATGTGGTGTTTGTGTCATTAAAATTTCTCTCCCGTGTTCATTAACACCGCTCTGACGCAAACTGTCGTCGTCGTCTTTAATGGACGGTTACGTTTTGTTCGCAAAGTTTCACACCTTTTCTACCCGCGGGTAACTTGTCACAAGCAGCTCGAACAGTTTGATAAATTCAAACAAATATTTTGAAGTTATCAAGGTCTGCATTCATTCTTCATTGGAAAACCAACAATCTTATGCTTATAATCTGTCGATCACGGAAAATGAGCGCGACTATTATGACAACGAATGTTATTATTAGAGTATGATTATTTTCAGCTCACAAACTCTTTCCATTGAAGAAAGACATCAAAAAATTATCAAAGAAAAACAAATTGAAATTATCAAAAACGGCAGAATTTTTGTTTTAGTCTCGTTTATTTAACTCGATAGAAATGCTTTTTTTTTTTTTTTTAATATAATTAATTATATTCCGATCTGGTATTTGTAATCCTTGGGAGTCCAAATAATTGATCCACGCCAACTTCATACAAAGTTATATTCATTACTTAAGCAAACTTTGCGATAGTAAGTCTGAAGATATCTCTGAAAGAGGCCAAACACTTGTCACAATTAGTAACACAATACGTGGAATAATTAAAGTTATTTTTAAATTCCTACGTAGTGATAAAATGCATTATCAATATTTTTTTATCATTGAAAAGATAGATAGAAAATACAAAATTCGCAATACGGTCGTTGTTATATTATATTGTATTGAACGTTAATGTGCTCTCAAATTTTGATCTAAAGAAATTCTTGAGACAATTCTGCCATTCATTGAATAACATTTGTGACTCCCTTGTGAACAATAAAATATTGCATTTATTAATTGTTATTAATATTATTCATTTAAAACGAATCATACAATAAATAATGTCACATTATCACTGTTGTACACCACACCCTATATTTATTGATGTTATCAGTGTTGGCATTGATTCGATTAATTATCAATACATTTAATAATTATCTCAGCTGACAAAATTGTGTTAAATTTTAATTATTTAATTACATGTCTATTGATACGTTTGCTTAATTTCACAATCCGTAAATTTTTATTTTAATACATGGTGTCAATTTTTCGATAATTGATTAAAATCATAAATAAACAATGTCTTTGTAAACTCACTTCGTATGAATTTATATCGACCCATAAAAAATCTTCAAGTAAATAAAAAAAAAATTCTCTGTTAAAACAAAAAAATTGAATTGTTGAAACATTGTAAAATTCCGCACGTTTTGTCACTAATAACGGCCCGGGTTTCGCCTTTCGGCATCTTCAGGGATTCTATCACACTGATGCAATGTAACTGATTTTGACTTGTCAGTTTTGTTGCATCCGTTTGATAGAATTTCTGAAGATGCCGAAAGGTAACAGGCGAATTGAGAATGAACGCAGTTCACTTTTGATGTTGAAATTCTATCAAGAATTGATATCGTGAATTAGTTAAAACATTTTATATCGCTGTGTTCATACCTGTTCAGATATCTATTAACATGTCGAAAATAAAGCAAAACTTTCACATTGGTCGATTATTATAGCACTATGTAATTACGTTCAATTATCTCACCGCCGTATTAACAGATAGCCTAATTCCATATTCACGTTTTCATTTAATTAATTAAATTATCGTTCAGCGCTCAATCGATAAATGCCATAATATTATAACAACAGCCTGTTGACTAGGGATTGCAATTTACCGTCAAATTTCAATAACCGGTAAACGGTAAATAATTTCATCTCTTACCGGTTTACCGGTAAATGAAAAAACAAATAGACGTGGATTATATCATTTAAGTATAACTGTACGTGGCTACTTTCACTTAAAGTGGTATCCTGGATTGAAACATAAGTAATATGAAATACGTTTCAGGTGAATATTGATGTCTTAAAATGTACTTTAAATATGTTTCGGGTGAATATGTGTATGTTTTAAATGTATTTTTTAAGTGAATCAGATTTTTTATTACTTGCCATACAAAGATTGATTAATTTAAATTACGGCTATATAATATTTGGTTTACCTGCCTGTAAATAGTTCATACATTAAACCCTTAGTTTATCCATTAACTTATTGATGCAGTATATATATATATATATTATACATGTATGTATATTTTGCATCTATTAATATAAATTCATAATTTAAAAAAAACACACTTGGATTATAGAGTTTATTAATAAATGGTTATTTTCTTTGGTATAATGAAATCATAGTTGAATATGTACCTAAATACGAATTTTCTTCGCGATCTTTCTTATAAAAACTAGAATCGGCTTCAGCCTGCAGTCTGCACTGGGCATCACGGTGACCGCGATTGCGATGACAGATGACACCAGTGTGACAAGTAAAAAACTTTTTATCAATGTTGCCGGAGTTGGAAAAAAAACTTCTCATTCCCTCATGCGTATATCATAATAAAAAATCGTTATAATATGCCTGTATCTGGCATTAATTCGCGATAAAAACATTTCCGGTAAAAACCGGTAAATTTTTACTTTACCGGTAATTACCGTTGGTGCATTTTGGACCATTTACTGGCAAACCGGTTTACCGGTAATGCAATCCCTACTGTTGACACTAAATTGCACTCAGTGTTGCCATTCACAGTCCCAGATTGACATTTGAAATTATCACACATACCCTATTAAATGTGTTAATCTGATTAGTACACCTATGTTCTTGTTATGTATCTTATATTATTTATCTAAATGTATCACAATATATCTGCGGTGTCAATTTTAGCGCGTTGTTAAAATCTGTTGCATTGCCAGCCATGCTAGTTGTTGCATTTAATGTTATACTTTCAATCGTTTTGGTTTCAAACCTTTTCTAAATTGAAATCCTTTAAAAATATATTTTAAAAAATTGTTGGTTTAGCGACATCTATCAACGAATAGAATTGTTAAATGTAAAAATTTGTTTTATTTCTCATTAAATATTCACTCGTTCATGCCAATTTTTTGTTTAAAATTAAGTCTTTATCACGTAACCTTAAAATATCAATTCGTATTGTGTTTTTTTTTTGCGTTTTGTTGTCAAAAAAACGTACTCGACAGTCATATCGTTGGACGTGTTCTTCATTGGAACGGCTTGATATTGTCAATACGTTATTTATAATATTTTACTTACGATTGAATGACTTTTAAGTTTTTTAAGATATCATGAAAATGATTTCTCACCGCAAGGAGAATGAAATCGGTTTGACGTTGATTCGTGTTAGATAAGGCCATTTTGTTATTGATGGCGGTCGACACGTTGTCAGTTTGCGGTTTTCAATTATATATTTTTTTACGAATACTTGTTACGCTGTCGAAAATGCTTCATCCATTTGAACGCCGTCTGTTTCACGAAAAAGTGTGGTGGCTATGTTCTCTTTTTTGCAGATCATTGACATATAAAGTTTCTTATAAAAAGTTGGTCTGATAGTATATTGATTTGACAATTTTTCATTAAAAAAATAGCCTTTTAACATAACTGGGTTGCAATTTTCTTGATTGACTTGCAGGTTTACATGTAAGCAGAAAATACGTTAGTCATATCATTGCGAATTAATTTTATTACAGTCAATTTGTACCAGTAAATATCAATTAAAATTTACTTAAAATAAATACTTGTCATTATTCATGGATTTGGTGGAAACTTAGTGGTACCACTCCACGTCTAATAAAAAAGTAAAAGTCCCACCACACTCTTCATATCTAAATTAAGGATAAGTTTTAATGCTTTCTTTAGCAATTAATAACCTTATTTTACAGTTAGTTTGAAGATGTTTCTTGGAGAAGCAAAACACGTGTCGCATCTAGTACACTACCAAGTGGAGTAGCAAAACCCAATTTTGTTTTATTTTATAAATGAATTTCCGTAAAATAACTGCCGAATACATCGAACATATATAACACTATATCAATATTGAAAAATGATTATCGCATTACCCGCTGAGCTACGTAAAGTATATTCCTACGTTGAATATATCAAAAATTATTTCAGTACTGTTGGTGTTGAAAATAAATATGAAATTTATCAGGACACATCCGACTGAAATTCAAAAGGCAAATTAGTTCTTACACAGAAGAACATTTCTTACATTATTTGAGTTTCAACCATCAACATACTGCAATCGGCCGTCTCAACAGTTGAGACATTAGCAGTCAGCTAATCAACACTTCTCTGTAGTTTCAATGTCATCTGACACACTTAGTTATCAAATTTAATTAGATTCATGTTATTCAAATAAAAACAGTTAATTCATATTTTTCTAAACTATTTCCATGCCAATAAATACGTATTTGATATTAGTAAATATCTTCTTAAATCGCACGTATATTCTTCATCGATCACTGCAACAGATCTTAAAAGAATGGAAAATAGTTATTTATTAAATATTTCGTTAGCGCTGGTTACGTTGCGCCGCGACGCCGACGCTGCTTTCGGGCGTCGTCGCTGGGCGTCGCCTTCCGTCATGAGAACCGTCGTGACGCCCGACTCGACCTACTTACGCAAGCCGCCACTTCGACACGGGAGCGTCTTGCGGCGATTCCATCAGTGCAATAAACGTATATGTAAAATACAAATATATCTATCACAACAACTGCTTAGAATTGCTAAATAATTTCAATTAGTTATTAATTGATTCGAACGATCAAATCCTTGATGTATAAAGTATCTTGATTCGACTTAATACTCATTGTATATGGAACATTGCACTGAACAATTTCAGATTGATCAATTTGGAGATGATTGTTTCTATCAAATAAATGTACACGTATGAACACAATTAGAGTTCTTAGATTTTGATTGAATCAATTCAAGATTATCATTTTATTAATCAAATCCGAAATCTGATTCCAGATTTGTACATTATACGAAGATTTTAATTCGCACATTTTCTTCGATTTCAAAATACTTTCAACGAAAAATCTTAAGTTTATCAAATCTATACAAGAGATATAAAAAACAATTATTACAATTCTAAATATTGTTATTTTTATCGCTTCAATTTTTATCACAATTAATTCTTTAACATAGTCAGTTCTATTGCATCGGAGTGATAGAACGCCAAAAGATGTCGAAAGGCGAAACCGGTTCCTTGAGTGACAAAACATGTGCAAATCTACAAACGATTCAAATTTGATATTTAAATTACATCAAGCACTCTCGGTCGATATCGTAAAATGATTTTAACCCTCATATTTACATGAAACACGGCTTTTTACCCTGCGCCCGGATACGATACAATGAAATCATTCAAATAATCTATACACCACAACCAAAGGCTCATCGGAATAGTGTGTATATAAAAATCCGATGATTTAATCGATATAATCGGTACTTAACGATAATAAACATTTAATTATTTACCTTTTCTCGTTAGATTAAAATGATAAAATTTAACGCCTTGAAATGAATAACTTATTGTGCTTGATTTGTAAATCCTCGCTTAAACGGCGTATATTTTATTTATACTATCATATTTATTGCCGGTCTAGAACCGTAACGTAGTATCTCGAAAAAAACTCAACACATTTTTTTTACACCAATCTTCTTATCCAATAGTACAACTCTCGTGTATAAATTAGATTTAAATTTGGTGTTGTTTTCAAAACACAATTCAAAATTTATATAACTATTTGTGTACTACTGGTATGTTATAACATAAAAAAAAACAACAAAGTTTTTATGAGAATATTTAATTAGTCAAAATATTATAGAACATCTTATAACTCAATATAAATACTTTCATTGGTATATCAAGGGTTTTTAAGAGGTTGATCGCAGTTACGATTGTCAGTTTTTAAAATAATTATTGTTTCTATTTTTTTAATGACAGTTAACTTAATCATACTAGAAGCGTATAGAAACTTCACTTAAAAAAACAAAAAAAAAAATTGTATTTTGAAATGATAAAACACAGCGATAAATACTATTTCCTGGTTATTATCAACTGAAACAATATAAAAGCACGTTAAAACAAGGCTTTTTATACAAAATTTTGAGTCAGTTATTAATACGTATACAAAACGAATTTTCACGAATTAAAATATAATTGACGCATAATCATACAAAACATATCGAAATAAATTAAATTAGTTTACAAATGAATGTTTAGAAGAACTTAAAATTAAATTACGATTAAGTTGTGATCAAAAATTAGATTAAATTCTTATGTTTCTCGTCTTTGTAGACTTTGACAATTAAAACGAAAAATAGCTTCTAACCTCGAAACGGTTTGGTACCCTTTTGGTGTGTTTTCTGGCACTTCTTGGTGCACAATGTTTACTGGTTTTATATTTTAAGACCAGGACCGGTTTCACTTGTCGCGAGCATTATCAACTGACTAAACTGCGTGTAATATATATTTAAATATAATAACTTTCCACCAAAAAGTCACAAATAATCTTGATTTCAAAAATATTAAATTATTTTGTTGGTTATTGTAAATATGTTGGGTGCCAATAGTTTGTGTGGACAGCTAAAATAGTTATATTCATTTTTTTTTTTGAATTGTTACAACTCTGTACGATTCCACATGTTTTGTCAATAACGATCCGGGTTTCGCCTTTCGGCATCTTTAGGCATTCTATCACACGGATGCATGATGATGATGAAAGGCGAAACACGAGTCGTTAGTTGTAACAATTCAAATTTTATATTGAAATTCCAACAAGAACCCTCAGTTGATATCATTAATTATGTTATCAATATCGTTAAATTTCATTTCGACATAGTACATTCTGGTTCTAGGGCGGCTATATGTCTCTCCATAAAGGACATAATAAAATTAATCTATCCGCCTCTGAAAGGTCGGTGAATAAATAGATAATAAACTGTTGCATAATTATTACATTCTTATGTGATAGATAAAAATTCGTGACAGCTCTTCTAAAGCTGGCAAATTACAGTCGCATAATTCATTCAATTCCCAGCAATTTGTAGAGAGAGGCTTATGTGGGACTCAGTTTCCTGTTGTCAAATTTTTTAAGTGCGCTCGACTCACCAGGGCCACTCGGTCCCGCCGTCGCTCCCTCAGTTGCCGCCCGACGCCCGACAACGATGGTTTCGTGGACCTAAGCGGTGGTCCCTTGCCGTGTTAACAGTTTTTGTCAGTGCTCTGTACAATACAATAGTGATCTGTGGAGAGTGGATTAGTTTAAGCTATGGATACAGAAGAGGTCAGTTAAGCCGAATAGAATCTGTGCATTTTTGAATGGATGAAAAATCGCTGACATTCGCTGTGCATTCTTGCTTTTAAAATACATTCCTAAACTCATTTTAATATAGAGACATTCGAATTTACGAAAATAATCCGCACAACTCGTCTACGGATCGGCTACAATTCGTGATGAAAAATCTCTGGAATAGTTTACATGCAAAAAAATTGTGGTTAAAAATATTCTTACAATCTTTCTGATAAAACTAAAATAGCTATCGTGAATTTATTTTAAGACAGAATATTAAATACTGTAGTCTAAATCGCTTCTAAATTTAAATTGAGAAATAATCTTCTTTTTAACTATAGCATCGTATCATTTGCGATCGAAAATGACATATAATAAAATAATTTTTTATCGTCGTTTACATCATATTTTTTTTTTTAAGATTGTACATAAAGTTCGCCCAAATATTAAATGTATGCATGTGTTCGCCGTAAGTTTATCAGATATTTCTGTGTGCCAAAATTTAATACAATTGTCACTGTTTATTGAAGTGTCGATGTAATCTTAAAATTATACATTTAAATACAAACGTTTTTGCAAACGCGATCTGATGTTCAACTTGGCACCTAAAAAGACTTAAATTATTGATTGAATTGGCTGATAAAATATTGTGTTCTTTGAAGGTTTTCACATAATATCGTGCAAAAATTCTATGAAGTCATTAATAAAGATATACTAGTTTGAATGTTTGGCACGCTTTTAAAATACAACTCTAATATTACAAGTTGTGAAGAACGTGATTGGTTATATACACATTTTGTTAGTTATTTGGCCTTCCGTATACATTTTATAGTTGATACTCATTTGATAATGAAAATAATCATACCAGCTGTCGATTATATAACGGATTTTGCTTTTAAAAGTATTGCACTGTTCCTATTTATTTGTGAAAAATTCTGCTCAAAATCTTTTCAACACGATTCA
This sequence comes from Himalopsyche japonica, assembly GCA_028555115.1. Taxonomy (NCBI): domain Eukaryota; kingdom Metazoa; phylum Arthropoda; class Insecta; order Trichoptera; family Rhyacophilidae; genus Himalopsyche; species Himalopsyche japonica. The sequence continues at coordinate 3,324,847 of JAHFWJ010000483.1, forward strand.
AATATTTTGCAAAATTAAAAATGTACGTAAAATTACCTATTTTAGTATATAAAAGTTAAATGAGTATATTTTTAGTAACACTATGATAAAAAACCGGTTTCGCTTAGCGAGTAATCACTTTCAAGTGATTCTATTATATAACATTGCACTGAAATACATAAAACATACTGTGTGAAAAATTCCTTGCAAATGAATTTTTGTACTGAATATTCAATTACTCATTTAAATTAATGTGTTTTATGCGGCTGTTTCACGTATCCAACGAAGATAAGTTTAGTTTACGTTAAATAAAGCTCATGTCCTCTTTCACGATAATTGGAAGCATATGGATTTCTGTTGGAACTTATAATTGTATAAATTTTCCTGCTAATATAACTTTTTATTCGCCAGACTAATATTTTGAAGAAAATAAAGAGTAGAAAAGTAGAATAAAATCAGGGCTAATGGCCAGCTAATCACTCTCACTCAGTGACTATCTAAATTCACGCCTTGTAATATAAATCCGTAAGTCAATATTAAGTAAACGTTCTTACTGGGGTTCAAACCCATGAGCGCCGTAGCCGAAGTTAACCGCTTTAACCACTTGTGTATAAAAAATATTGAAAATAAAATCTCATATAATTTTCAGTTCGAAGAAATACTGAGTGTAAGCAAAGAGGCGTTAAGTCTGAACACGCCATTTTCAGGTATCCAAATTAACATTTGGGTGGAACGAAACTTTCTTTTATCCGTGATTAACTCTAATGGTATATTTTCACCTTAACGCATAACGGCACACATTAATTATTTTGGCATTTTCTAATCGTTATTAAATTTCAATTTTTCTTTTCAAATACTTCTTACCAAAAATAATTTGCGTAAATTGATAATACCACCGATCATTTTGTTTTCGTGCTTTAATTGAAATATCTTCGAAATGCATTCTTTATTTGAAATCACGTGGCGCAAAATATTTGCGTAAAATTCATTCGAATTCCTTTTTCAAATCATTATTCGGATGTAGTGTTGCTATACTCGGTTAGGTAAGTAATGTAACTCGCATATTTTATTGTAACGTCCAGCGATTATCTACCGCAAACGGATGTGGAATCATGTATCGCTAACGCGGGAGAGCAAAGGATAAAAACTCGCGCTTAGGGTTTTGCCAATTTCGGATAAGTTGTAACTTGCACGAATGTCGCAGTATGCGGTCGGTAAACGATTCGACATTATTCTACGAGCTTGTTGAAATTCGAAACATTTACGAAATAAGATTTTTTATTTAAAGACAGCGATAATATTCAAAATTTTTACTTGTTCTTATTTTGACGAAAAAAAATAGATCACTATTGTTAACGAAAAAAATGACACATTCTTAATTGAATTGTGATAAACATAAAAGCTCTTCTTTATAGTGTAGTAAAATATTAAGAATTACATACATGACGATATCGTGAAGTTGAAATAGCTATACCAACATTATAAATATTTTGTCAATCATACTTACTTTGCATTTTACTCTTTTATTAGAATGATACATAATAAAATAATATATCCCAATTTCGACTTAAAAAATAAATCTATGATTAAAAATGTGACTTACATTTATTGGTCATTGTGGACGAATCGATTCTTCGATTGGTTTATTATAACTAGTATCTTGTAAATTCATTTATTATATTAGTAATATATGCCTTATTGCATAGAAAATTACTTAAAACGAGTTTTTTCATCAATTCAAGCATTCTAGTTTTAAACTTAAAAATAGTTTTCTAAGTATTTTCTAAATAATAAATATCCTACGATTCGCTGTCATTGAATTAACCCTTTTGATACATATACGCGATATATCACGTCTATTTTATTTTGAGCGAAAACGCCAGTTCTGCAATAATTACACCGATGGTCAAATGCGTACAACCAAAGTCCCCAAAAATCACTCGGCCTTTTTGTACCCGTTTTTATCAATATTATTCAATTAATTTTAGTGATAAAACACACTGCTTATCAAGGATTCCAAAAACTAAATGACGTTTCCTCCCGAGATTTAAAAAAATATGAATAATGCAATTTGCGAGGCCGTAGTCTATTTTTTTACAAGTACACTAATTAACCTGATTTTCTTTTTTTGAAAGTTTTAGTTTGGCATTGGTATTGTATATATATATATTTCATAGACTTTTGATAGTTTATTGTACATTCATTTTGATTCCAATTCGCATTGACAATGCCTCGATATATTAAGTATTCCTTTACTTACGCTATAAAAGCGGAACATTTCTCAGTTGACACATTAAAAAAGGTTGAATCATAAAATTTGTGCATCAGTGAAATCTCAAAATATTGTGTATATAAGAGTTTAATGTTAATGTTGTTAATTTTCTTTTATTTACAAGATTAAATATTTAAATATTTTGACATTGCAAAAGCAATAAACTTTGTAATTTTTGTAACGTATATTTACCAAATAATAAATATAAAAATGACATGTTTTTCAAAAATGTTATTCCATCTTGATGTATCAAGTATTCCTTTACTTATGTTTATAGTTTGACATCTAGGGATAAATAAAAAAACTTAGCTCAATCAATACGATACGCCAATTTAATGATTTAATATTTTATTCTGTGAAATCTCATAATAACAGTGTGCCCAACAGTGTGTTTATGTATTTCAAAAATGTTATTCCGTATTAACATAAAATATCAAAAAAAAAAACACGTTTTTTTTTGTTACTCGCGATAATGACTTCTTTTGGTCGGAAACAAAGCTAATTTTACCAGCAGTGTGTACGTATAATACATACATATGTATTTAGAACACGTTTTTTTAGCCTCATCAATAATAATCTTTGAAGTGTAGTAATTATTTTTTTGCACCGCGGAATAGTATTCCAGTGGTACCAGTTGCAAATTGCATTTTTTATATCAGTATTTTAATTAGTCACCATCTTGGTATTTTTCGTCCGTCTTTATAAGAACCATTTGCACGAAACAATGTTGTTTCGTTTTACGAGGATTGTTAAATTTGTTTATTTTAAAATTAATCGAATTATATACTTTTTTATTTATGTTATTAACCAAAATGTTTTGACCATGCTTTCTTAATAACCGTATTCAGAGAAAAAGACTTTTTTAACCCATTATGACTGCTATTTTGTGTTTTTTATAGGGCTGATTATTAATTGCATCACTAGAAATTATTTTGACCCTTGAATGGCTTAAATCATTTTTTATAATTAAATTTCTTTCACAACAATTTTTTTCAAATTATTCATTCTTACACTTCACTCAAATCCATGTTTATTTTTCTAATCATTTGAGATATGAAATGAAACTCCTCAAAGTATTCTTGATAATAAATACATACATAATACAAACATCATTTTTCATTGTCAAAAATAAACCGACTTGTGTATGTTTGTTCTAAGTTACTGTTGTCAATAGTAAATTAATAACAATTCGTGCTTTGAGGTTTGTGGATTGTGCCATTTGTGGCGAATCTCTTGTGATTTATGTTTTTTTGTCTCATTTTTAATGATTACCATTTTATGTTTTTTACCTATTCAGATTGTGAGAATTGTTTGAGAACCGTGGAAACAATACCAAGCATTTCAATATAAATTACACAACAAAGTGTAATATTAAATAAATGTCACGAATATGGCAGATGCTTCCGATTTTTGTGTGATCTATAAATTTTTATGTGAATTTTTCCGACTCCATGATTATCATTAAGAATAGAAGCTTGTTAAAATATTGACGAATCTATCAAGCTTATAACAGAATACATTCGAATGTACTGATTAAATACATTAATCAATTATAAATACAGTATTTACAATATAAAGTTACGACTTATATCAAAATATCCCTCTATGGTTAATTAGTACGATTTTCAGATTATTTTTCCAAAAATAATTTGAAAGTGGAAATGTTTCTGTATTAGAGAATGTCACTGTTTCTCGCGTAAATTAACACGTCTCATGCGATTCTCAATCTGAATGGATAAGCTTATGCAAATAATTAACGAGAAATGTGCAAGTGCCAAGAAAAAATGCTTTGCGGAAAATTGCAAAAAAGATATTGAGACACTCTGTTACCAGGGTTCGTTTCCACCCAAAGCTTGCCGTTGGCGCTTGCACATTTCCCGCGAATTAGTTGATATTTTAATTAAATAGTCTGACATGCATCTGCTCCCCTAATTTGCACTGTCTTTCAACCTGCACTCGACCCCAAAGACTTTACTGTGATCAGGGACTTTTTTTGGTTTCAATCGTAATATAACCGTACAATCTGAAGGCGTTTATTTTGATAATGTCAAGTGTGAAGACTTATTTCATTTATTTTTACTATGTCCAATTTTGCTTAATACAATTTCGTAAGGTAATTATCACAAATTATTTACGACTGTTATGTTACTCGATTAATAATGAGTTAATTATTTAATTTGTGTACGTTGTAAACACTTTCTCATTAGTCATCAATGTTTTGTTTTAAAAGCCCTGTGTAATTGTATTTTTCCTAGTTAAAAAATGGAATAAATATGTAATGAAAAATATCTTGCTGTCAATACAGTTACCACGTTTAACTTGTCATGATTTCATTAAATATTGAAGTATATTAGATGTTACTTAGTAGCTGATACTTGGTGTTCATTTTGCCAATTATTCGCGTATTGATTGATCATTAGTCATTTCGATGTTTTGTTTTGACATCCTTGCGTAAAGTTTTTTTTGTATCGATACATGGTGCGATATTGTTGATAGTTTCGCGTTGATGTCATTAGTATTGTTGTATATCCCATTGTCACAGTTTAGTCGACCCCATCCATACATACCCAATAGCCCATAGGGTACAGGCATGCTTCAGTTGGTAGTTTTGTGTGCATTGTGTTACAGCACGGACGCTCGGATTCGTACCGAGTTGCGACCATCCCTGCCCTAAAGGACGACAACAAAACTGCCGATGGACAGTACAAGGTTTTTGCTTTTGTTTTTGTTTTTTATATTTTTATTAATACCCCTGCTACCGAGATGGCATGCTTGTTTGTTTTCAGATTGACCGAATGTAATTCAAAGGATTATTAAAATCTTAGTCTCATTTACATTGATCGAATGAATTAATCCAGGAATTTAATTTTATTAATAAATTGATGAATTTTAAGTTATGAAATGACACTCTCCCTTTCGCTGTTCTTTGAAGATTTGCTAACAAATATCTACTTCTTTGTGATCTCACTGTTTTTAACATTACATTTATATACAAAATAATATTAATATTAGGTAATCCCGGAATTAATATCGTTTTTTACAGTAAAACTCAAATTTGATTTTTTAAATTATTTATTATTTTTTTTAAACAAAGTAATTTCCAGTGTTGTGTATGACTCTTTGCCATCTATTTTCAAGATCTAAAATTCTTTTCTCATAAAAGGTCTTTGGTTTAGATTCGAATAACTCCGAGAGACCTGATTTTAGTTCTTCAATATTGTCGATTTTTTTTGCTCCTTAATTGCGTTTCTAAAGAACGAAAAAAGTGATAGTCACTTGGTGTCAAGTCCGAAGAAAAGGGTGGATGCAATAAAACATCCCAACCAAGGTCTAATAATATAATAAACAAATCTATTTAACTCAATAAGGCGTTTGTTTGAGAGTTAATTCTACTGAAAATGGCATTAAACATGCGTATTAAATTTTCCCCCACGCCGAAAACTTCGCCTTTCGATTTTGTCATTCGCCCATTAAAGATAAGACTTGCAAAACTAAGTTTGGACACCTTAACCTGTCTGACGCATCGGTCAATCTGCAGCAAATATTATCTACCTTCTCGGTAACAGGTTTGTTTTGTTACTTGTTATATTTGTTCATTTATCATTTATCATTTGTGTGCTTTTTGAAATGTGTCTTAAAGTTATCTGTTTTTTTTTCATTTTTCCAATGCTAGGATAGGGAAAGATATACAGGTTCAACTGAAGAATGAATAATACGGAATATTTACCGAATTTCATGGTTATTTTAGAAATAAACAGTCCATATATGTTGAGAAAAATTCTGTATCAAACAATATTTATTCGTTTAGGGAAGTTGGCCAGGCATTTGCTTTATGCTTTCATTCCATTAGTTAGAATGTAAAGTCTTATTTAAAGTTGCAAAATTGCTTTGATCATGTTAGATGTCCAAATATTTTATTTGTGTTTTGATACAAACAAATCTCTTCAATTTTCAATATAGATCTCTATGATTTCACCACATGTTTTAATTTGGGAATAAATGTTCCAATACTGGTACACCGGGAAAAACAGATTAAAACCTATCAGCCAAATCTCTCGCTTGGGCACTAGGAAATGATCAATCGCCGAATCGCAAATAATCGTCGACGCTCATATCATAAAGCATCCAGGCGACGGTGTAAAGATAAGATTGCAAACACACGGCTCCGGTCACAGACCACTCGCGTGCTGCTACAATTTGCCGTGACATAGTTTCGCCGCGCGATCATCCGTTTAGAATCGTAACAGTTCGCAGCCGCTTCAAGGGTATAAGGATTTATCCCGTCGTCATAAATTTGTCAGCTTTCGTCCTCTTACCTCGCTAACCCCTTTCGAAACCGACCGCCCACGGTGTTTCACTATGATGCATCGCCATAGAGATTCGCAAACTTTTATATGGTAATCTTTAAATTTTGTGTGTTACCAAAAGACCAGTAAAGAAAATGTTCGATTAACTAAGCTAAATTTTTATACAGATAAATGAGTTATAAATAAAAAAAAATGATAAAAGCGTGGTTAAAATTAGTAATCGACAAGGAAGTCAACTAAAACTAAGTAAAGATACATTTGTTAATTGAATACACTCCACTACGCCTTTCTTATTTTTTGATGTTGCACTTTTTGGATCGGCGTAGATACGTAGCTGTAATTGCTACGATTTCGATAGCTAACCCTCTTCAAAATTCATTTGTCAAATCTTCCTCTTAGAATAGACCAACCCACTTGCTAGAGTAAATAATACGTTTTGGTGCATTATTTTTACAATATTTTTATGCAGTTATTATTATTATTTTTTTTTGTTTTTTTATTCAAATCATCGTTGTATTTTTGCACATGGCTAGTAATTCAATTTTTCTAGTCTATGGTTTAGTCAAGAGAGATAGTACTAAAAAATCCACCGTTTTCGTATCTTCTGGGTGCATAGCGCAGGCGAAACGGGCGCTCGCCGACCACCGATCAGCCCGCCTCGTCCCACATCCTCCGATCCTATAAATTAAGTTTAGTGTTACGGACACTTGACACAGTTATGCGGACAATTTTCGAATTCTAAGCCACACATCTGAGCGATTATCGTCCTCTCCCGCGAGTACGGTAGAGTAATAAGAATACGTAATACGACCGGCGTTTATGATTACCACCATCCTTAAATCCTTCGCGACTGCGATTAAAATAAATGATCCGGCTTCCTGCGTCTACTGTGAATTGTCGTCGACGTGAAATAGGAAACCAACTTGCGTTCTTTTGTTCCAAAATTTAAAATTCGTTTTAGAACGTTTAGAATGACGCAAGCTGTATGTGTTCCAAGATGGAGAATCTAGTCTAGAGATTTCTTTAATTTATCACAATTTATTGCGTTGAAAACTATATTTGGAGGATATTAAAGTGATCGAATTTTATAAATACATATTTATATCTGTTAACGACAATTGGAATTGGATAGACTGACGGTTTGACAGGACTATGAAGGTAACTTTCTTGTTTTAAACCAAATTCAAGAATATCATCGTGATGTAATTACTATTATTATTACATCTATGTTGAAATATAATTTCGACCAATGTGTATTGTGCGATTTATCGTACGGGAAAATAATAATTGTTTTTTTTTTATCCTAAAACTTCATATGTACAAAAGTGTTTATGTTGAATACTGAAGAATGCATCAAGATATTCTGTGTATGTTTTACAGAACTGTGGTAGCACACGATATATATATATATTGTAACTGAAAAAATATTGTTTATGAATTTTGTCTCGTTTGTGAAGGTATCACAAAAAAGTAGTTATTAAAAAACATATATTTGTACAGTACAGTCCTGTGACAGCCGTTCCAATCAGGAATAGCGTGGAAATGGCTAAAATTTAAAAATTCTAAATGTCAGATAACATTCTACAGATGACTGACAGATGTAAATTATTTATTTTAAAAATGTTTAATTATATATATATGTAATTATATATTATATTCTCGTAGTGGCATTTACGTGCCTGCACGTCATGACGTCTAACTGGTTAAGGAGATATGATCGTCTGTATGATAAATTTTTGAAATAGAATTGATACCTATCTACTCGCAATGATTTTCAATAGATCATACACTGCTGACGTACGTTTGCGCAACCAATAAATAAAGTATGTCACACGTACAACGCTCTCGTCCGATTCATTTATTATTATTTTCGTTTTTACTATAAGTTCATAAAAAATACACCCCCCTCGCGCGGTCGCGTCCGGCTTTAGTATTTTTCTCTCCCGCTTTTCAAGAATAAAATGTCGCCCGCCTACGCTAAAGATGAAAACGTAAAAATAAATCAGGCGCGCTCTACACACACGTAGGAAAAAAAACAGACAAAATGCGGCGTCGGAAATTGTGTCACATTTGCTTATGCTAGTATGTCACGCGTCTAAACTTAAAACAAGCGAGCTTGCCGACCTGCGACCAAATGATAATTTTCGCATAAGCAATCGTATGCCAAACCAGCTGTCATGTCGGGTCTTTTCAATGCTTACCGGGAACACTTTTTCATTGAATTTATTACACCCCCATTCAAAGCGCGCAGCGTACTATCGAACTATATAATATCACATGAATGGTGATTTCTTATGAAACTAAAATCTAGCCTAGTAAAGTCTTGATTTACTATCAAACTTTCTTCAATTCGATACAAACCTGTACGAATGATTTCACTGTGTACGTTCGCACCCTCTGTTTCGTACTATGGTAAATAAAAAAAATCTGAGATAATTGTATTTTAAGACTCAAACCCTAGAAACAAAACAAACAAAAGAACTATTTAGTAGTTAATATTAAAAAAAAAAACAGCAGTCATTCAACCTTTTAATTTGATAGAATTTATTTATACTCAAACTACGTGCATCGTACGATTTTAAATAATAATATCTCATTAAAATCCTTTGTATATGATAAAAAAATATAATTTCAGTGAGTATTTGAGTGGGAATTGTCCTTAGTTTGCTATGCGCGGTTAAAATATTTGATGTTTAATATGCATTTTTTGATTATACATGTAGCCGATTAATATTTCTGAATGTATCTTAATTATGAATTCTATAATGTCGACGCATTGTATGGACGAACAGTAGCTAAAAACTCAGATTAATTACAAATGCCGATGTTGATTGCCGAAATTATAACTATTTGAAAAGTTCGATGTCGCTTTTCGATCGGTGCGTGCTGTATTTTCAATATAATTGAATGTTAAACTCAATAATACATGGTCTATAGTTATCAGACTATCCACACATGGTTTTTAATTGACCGATGATAACTGTGCCGCCGACGATAGCGAGGTCGAAGGATTTTCCTCTTGGCGACTCGTGACGTATTTCATTGACGCAAATAAGCCGTTTGCAGAAATAGATTGGCGAGACTAGTGTGGGAACATGAGACGAAGCGGGCGAGGGGAGAAGGGGCGATTGCATCTAGCATCGGCTAACGTAATTTTAATGCACACCGAATGAAGTTGACTTCATAAAAAAAAACTATTCTCTATCATTCATATTGGATTACATAAGATGACAACTGTTGTTTTGTGAAATTTCCGAAGCGGCCCAATGACATCTTTTGGCATTCTCAAAATTCGAACGCAAGTTTTCAGAACCCGCCAAATTCAATGTTATAGAAGCGCATCTGTATCAAGATAAAAATTAAATGCTAACACATATCTAGAACGCACATTTTACTCGAACGATGTTAACACATTGTTTTCGGACATATTTTACTAATTAAAATGTAAGCAAGTGCAATTTGCGAAACGATTTTCAATAACGTTATTTAACGTATCGATTGAATTGGCATTTACTTGGTAGAACTCCATTATAATATGATGAAAAAATTGCAATTTATTTTAGTTCTACAATTTTTTTTAAAGATATAGTTGATAGCTATTTCGGCTAACGCCATCGTCATAATTACAGTTATATCGAAGTAGTTATCAACCATATCTTCTAAAAAAAAAATAAGTACTAGAATACATTGCTATTTTTCACCGTGATATTTAATGTGTCCCGCAAACAATATTTTAGCTGCTAATTTGTGATGGAAAGAAATTCCTTTATCACATTAAATCGATCAGAACTTATACACGCGTGATATTTTTATTTTGTTGTGCTTAGCGTATCTTAATCTCCATATAAAGTAAAACATACTTTGGTTAAATCGTATAGCAGTTGGCCATTCAACTTAGAGCTGATAACATAAGGTGTCAGCCGTCCTTATCTCACATTTGTTGCCATTCATAGCTCCGCCGTCCTCTTTTTAGTGTGTTATATTACAGAAGCTACCGTCTTCCTAGCTTTTAAACTTAAAAATCTGCGAGTTTGTGTGTCATTTATACGAAATACTTTAGCAAACCTGCTCTTCAAATGCTAAGAAAGCTCAGTATATCTCTTCTATTAAATTATTTTATTTGGTTACTGATAGCTGCAACAAAGTGGTCAATCACTCTGTTTTTTCTATTCGTCTGGATTATTATTATTAATAACCATGAAATAGTCTGATTAATGCAGTTTATATTAAACAAAATTTAAACGCACAGCATATCGATGCACACTTTAGACTTCGAACATGACGAATAGTGAGAAAGTTAAATGCAGTCAGGCAAAAAAATCATTAATCGACCATAAGCTATACGCAGATTTTACGAATTTTTGATCTGGTATAATTTCGATATTTGACGACATAAATATTTTTTTGTATCAAAAAAAATCAATCGACACTCAACTTCAGCTATTCAATATCTAACAGCAATTACCTAAAAATAACGGTTTTTTTTATTTATTTGTTTATTTTTGACCATAGTCACGTTTTCATTATTTATCATTAACAATATATGTAAATGGAGATCTTAGAATATCTTATACTAGGTATTAATTATTTAATTGTAAAGAAACACATAACAGTATTTTTTAAATTAATTTTCCTCATATTTTTACTTCATCTATCCTTGTAAAACTTTTTCAAAAATATTATCAAGGTGTACCAGTTGAACCTGTTAGGTTAGTTCTCTTCACAAACACTAGGTTTTATGATATGTAGTTTTAATTTGACACAATAATTTTTTTCCTATTGTTTATATTAAAAAAAGCTATTTATTTTAAACTTACTAATTATTTATATTTTTAATGGAAAACAAAACGAATACTATTTGAGTTAAATATTGTAGTTACTGATACAAAAATAAATATTGGTCTTCGAAATTTGAATTACTGTAGGGGACACATACTTACTGTCGAATTTTTGGTATCATTGGATTTTTTACCATAAGATTCCTTAGAAGTACTTTTGTCCTTCCAATAATATATATTTCTAAGATTGGTCTAATGATGTCTACAGGGAAAGGTATGCTAAAATATATATTTTGAAAATGCATAGAAAAATCGATTTATTTTATTAGGTATTAGTTTCCATAAAATGTTTATGTTAAGCTATTATGCATTTTTTATTGAACTATCATGATGTTATGTTTTTCACATAAACGCAAAAACAAAAACAAAATTATACAATCTTGTTTACTTTAATTTCTCAATGAGTTGGTAAATTAGATTGAACCTAAAAAAATTAAGATACACCATATATCAAAATTATTTTACACATCAGTTTATGTTTTTACAACCAATACAGAAAAATTATAGTCATAAGGAAATTTAATTGCTTTTTATTTTTAATCCATCATTTCAAATGTTTTCAATGAAAAATTTGATGAGTATGATGTAAAATTTTTGATTCCCGAGTTATCCTGTGGGACATCATTTTGCAATTAGTTTTTAACAGCTACAAAATAATTGCATTGCAGTCTTCGTTTGTAATAGTAAATTTACTTGACACATACATAAATTAGTGTTTAAAATTTTTATCTGTGTCAAAATAATTGCAATTGAATCTTCTTATGTTGATAATTGTTTCTTGGTTTGCGTTCAAACAAATAAAATAATTTACAGATTTATGAATGACTTCTGTCCGGTGTTCTCATGTGACGTTTTGTTTTACAGTCAAGGCGGAAGGCCCCTGCGAAGAAGGCTCGTAAAGCAGATGACTTAGATGACCTGAAACAAGAATTGGATATCGATTATCACAAGATCTCACCTGAAGAATTATACCAGAGATTCCAAACCCATCCCGAAAATGTAAGTTAGCATATGACCGGTTACAGTTTCTTGTTCTATCACTTGATTATTCAAAATCAACCATAACAGTTGCCATGAAAAAATTTCCTTCATTAAATATTTCTATATACACTAATGTTAAAAAATTCATAGACAAAATCAATCAATAGACATTAACGAACAAACTAATATAATAGTGTCCCCATTAGTCCAACCTTTTCCTGGAGGGTGGTCTGATTTGCTTCCGTAATGACCACTTCCGTCCCACATGTAAACTTATTGTCATAGCCGCCTTTAGTTTCATTGACAATTTTTGAAAAATTTAGTTTTAATGCGAGAAAGCTAGGCCGTTAAAACAGGAGAGAAGATGTATTGTGTACCTTTTCTACACAGCTATATATAGATAAGCAAATGTTAGTTTAAGCATAGTTCTGACGATGGCGTGAGCCGAAATAGCTACCAACCATATTTTTTAAAAATAATTTTATAGAACTAAAATATATTGCTATTTTTTTCACCGTGTTAAAAAATTCAATCAGAAAGTCAATATGAATGGAACATGGAGAGATATTTTGAAGGATTGTATTTAATAAAATAAAATCTGCTTGTGATAACTCCATAAATAGCTGCCCATATTGCTTATACTCCACAATGGAAGCAATCGGACATGGATTAACATATACACATGTATACTATAGTTTTGCACCAAAGTTTTCTGTATCACCCATTATGACAATAATAAAACATTTTAGTAATTATACAATACATTTTACAGAGTTTTACACAATTTCATTTAGTAATTTTTGAAAGTCTTTATGATAATTAAATATGATAATTTTTTTTTTTTTTTTAATACGATAAATTTATGATAAAAAATGATAATTAGTTTGGTTATCCTCGGCCTATATGAATTTTATTTCATCATGAAATTCATATTCGAAATGTGTCCATTGATGACAATCTATTGTCATTTGAATAAGAAGATTTAAATCGCCTATGAAGACAAACCGGTTTTGATTGTATGCAAAATCATTATTAGTAAATATATTCGCAGATGTAAACATATAATAATGAAAACTTAATTTTTAAGGTTAATAATCGGTATTGATTTTTTCTGACTACAAAGAAAAGTGGTCATAGAACTTTTTATATTCCGTTTGGTGTGTAGTTTCAAATATCTGAAAACTGACCTGCTTCTTCCAATGTCGTTCGTATTCATTCTCAAATTTTCCATTGAACTGAATGTATATATCATCTGAGCATTTTATATGATTGTGTGAGTGATGAAACATATTCATCTTATTCATAATTATGTTTTTATGCGTTACTCAATTGTCGCCCTATCTGTGTTGCACAATTACATATAATTTGTTATAATTATTTGATTGTTTGTCTTCTATGAAAGGTATATAGGTATTAATAATATAATTATAGTATTATCTCAATAGAATTAAGTAAATGAGGTCATAGTACTGTATAAGTCATTGCTCTTTTTATCGCTATTTTGTATTTTTTTCATTTTGTTGTCAATCAAATTTATTATTATATTTGATTGTGAAGCAAACAAGGGAATTTAGGTTGCTTATGTTATATACATCATTTTAGCAACCATCAGCAGTATTCATTTTCCTGGAAATAGTAGTCCAGTATTTTTTGTGCTCTGGTTGCAGTATTACATTCATGAATTATTTTTTCAATTTGTGTGCAAAAATATACATTTTTTAAATTACCTTCCATCCATTTGATCCTTAGATTAGGGACATAAATAAAATGATTAGTGTACTGCTTGTCTAATCTCAGCCTTTCCAGTTTCTTCATTCTGTTATTAAAAAATCAACGAAAGTAGTTGAGCTATGGAATAATAAACTGTTCTCGTATTATTCCCACAATTTTATATCTTATGTTCATGACCGATTTCGCTTATCGCAATCATTGCCAAAATCAGTTGATAATGTTGGTGCCCTTTGTTGAAGTGGATTTCTTTTTTTCGGTTAAAATTTTTCTAGTTTCTAACAATTTTTCTTAAACACTAATCCTCAGATTTGATTAAACAAACTACCATCCTTTCAAATCTTGAGATCAATTTGACCGAATTAGCAGTTCTAAAATCAAACTGTTTGTTGCAAATACAAGCTACAAAAAATTGCTCATACCATTGAGTAAACAAACACTCTTATCTTTGAAACCGTGCTCGTGCTCGATAACAGTTGTTGCTCTTTTACTTTATACCAAAGATTTTCATGGCAAATAATTTTTTTTATTTATCTGACAAACTTTCAATTTAAGATGCATTGGTAATTTGAATAATCTATACACTACATTCTTAGTTGTTAATACTACAACAATTTAGAATATATTATATACTTCATTCCTTCAATTATAAACAGTTGAATATTTATGATGCTACTGTCCCGTTATATAAATAATATCAAAAGAATTGGTTTTTATTTCAATCAATGGTCAAAGAGATCTCACCGATAGATAAATGTGTACATATTATTATTGTAATTATTATGTACTAGTATAGATCTTCACCATTGAATCCAATTTGCATATGGATAAGGAATTATAACGTGTGGCCTTTGAAATGTATGCAATACATTTTGCGAATAAACCGCTTGTCAAACAAATCAAGGCTGCAAGAAATCTAGGTCAATATTAACCTCTCCCAATGATAGGGTCATTGTCACTGTATATTATGAATTTAATATTATAATACTCTTATATCTCTCTATTCAAATGATTATATCTTATCATTTAATTATTTATTATTCCACTCGCATCTTGTCACATTGTCAATTGCATTTTAATAGGATGCAACTAATGAGGTGTAAATTGAGATTGACATTTTTTTATTCATGCGGATTGATAGAGGCGCGCTACTAAATTTGGAGTGTAATTTATCATCATCAAGCATTTATCTGACGCTGTTTATAAGTAATTCACCTTTGACTTTGTAGTATTTTGTGGTATCATTACATGAAGTTTGTAAACAGTGAGCCAAAACATTGAAAAATATCTCATATTTTTTTTTGTCTGGCTTAGTGAAAACATTTAAACACCTCACATCAGAGATAATTATTTAAAAGTCGTAAAATTTATTTATATAGATAATACTGCCAATAGTAACATCAAAGGAATAGCCTTTCTTTACATTGTTAAATATATATGGGTATCGTAACATAGTAGACTTCAGAAAGGCAGCCGTATTCCTTTTCATAAGTGGCAGGAATAGAAAGATTGTGCAAAGGAATGAATAAGAGAATGAATGTAGAACCAGTCTGCCAATGGTAAGATCATTAACAATTTTCAACAGCATTGCATGGGATGTTGACATATTTCATGTGGACGAAAGTGAGCTCAGACGAATGCTATTTTTTCAGTTAAAGTAGATATTTCATGAGCTTAGTTGGTTGACATTTTTTGCAATCCTTGTTGATTGTTTCACTGTGTATTTGTTGAATTTCCAATACTTTATATTTAAATATGTTAACGTTGCAAAAGCAATGAATTAATAATTTGTAAGTTTCGTACCGTGTAGTTATAAATAAATAAATAAGAAATCAGGCAACCGTTTTCGGAATGTTCCTTTTTCAGGATATGATTAGTGGAAAATGTTATTGATAAAAGTGTTCATACTAGAATTAAAATTTCAAATCTGTAGATACAGATGGCGATGTTATCTACTCTCAACAAAATCACTTTTTGTGATATATTTGTCTTTTGTAATCCGTGAACTTCACTTTTCTTTTACTGGATAATGTATCAGCACCGTATCCAGTAATAATATTAACTTACAATATGGACAGACGGTCACTGAAATGATAATTTTATAATGTTGTGTTTATATTTTGTTATAGGGGCTTAGTCACGCGAAAGCCAAAGAGAACCTGGAGAGGGATGGACCGAATGCACTCACACCCCCCAAACAGACCCCCGAGTGGGTCAAGTTTTGTAAGAATCTGTTTGGAGGTTTCGCCCTCCTGCTGTGGATAGGCGCTATCCTCTGTTTCATTGCCTACGGTATTCAGGTAAGCCGGATTATCTCTTCCATGTTATTTTAGAATCATTTAGAACATGAGTGGCCTGACTTTTAACCGCTATGGTTGTCTGTTTTTTAAATGTCTGCTGACAATAAATGTAGTATTTCAAATCGAAAAATATGTTTCAATTAAAAATAAACAGATTATACCAATATTATTTTAGTATTTTAATAGCAGCAATTAATGATGACTTCACAGAATCATAAAAATAATGTGTAAATAAAATAAGATGTTCTTTTATTTTAGTTTATTATTAACTCGAGCAATATACTTATTAGCAGCACTACGATAACACAAGATAATTAAAATTGATTTAATTTGAAGATGGTAATCGCAATCTTATAAAACATGGCTAAGAATCGTTATTATTTGTTTATTATCAAATTTATTTATGTAGACCTTTTGCTTTAGATACAATGGTAAAAGATTGAAATAATTATATCAAATAACTTTTATCAAAATATTATTTTGACTTCAAAAAATATTTTTGTATTATTATAATGTTAGGTAAACTTTTTGTAGCAATAATAACTTTGTTATTTTTCTCCGTTTTGATTGTATCACTTGAAGAACCATAAACCCGAATGAATATTGCAATATCAATTACTCTACTGTGTCCTCTTAAAAATGAACTGATGGCAATTTGTTTTTGGTACGTTTCAGGCGAGTACAGTGGAGGAACCTGCCGATGACAATTTGTACCTGGGTATTGTGTTGGCCGCTGTGGTCATAGTAACGGGTATCTTCTCATATTACCAAGAAAGCAAAAGCTCCAAGATCATGGAGTCATTCAAAAACATGGTACCGCAATTCGCTACTGTCCTGCGAGAGGGCGAGAAGCTCACGCTCCGCGCTGAGGACCTCGTCTTGGGAGATGTTGTAGAAGTAATTTCTTTTCAATATTCCTCGTATTTTACTGCATATTCGTTAATCAAATAGTATTTTGGTTGCTGCTGTCAATCCGTCAAGAACATTTCTTATTTAAAGATCTTTCACCAAATTCGTTGTTTATAATTAAATTTACATATAATATGATCAATGATATATTTTTGTATTCATAATTGTCAAAATATAAATAATGTTGTCTTAGATGCCAACAGCGAATGCCTTCGTATTAGAATGACATTAATTTTAATGCCGTTGTTCTACATCTGTATTTTCCTGTAGAACTACTATTATAACATTACATTGTCTTTTTCCATTTTTAGGTTAAGTTTGGTGACCGTATCCCCGCTGATATCCGTATTATCGAAACCCGAGGCTTCAAGGTTGACAACTCCAGTTTGACTGGTGAGTCAGAACCCCAGTCCCGTGGACCAGACTTCACCAATGAGAACCCCCTCGAAACCAAGAATCTCGCTTTCTTCTCTACCAATGCCGTCGAAGGAACTGCCAAGGGTGTCGTCATCTCATGCGGAGATCACACTGTGAGTATATATATCTAGCTAATATTATTATATAAGACCTCTAGCCTTTCATCTCAATGTTAATTGTTCAATATTGAATTATTATTTTTCTCTTCATTTTATTAAACAGAGTGTAATTTTTGGAAAAATTAACTACTCAAGCTTATTTCAACAGAAAAGTTCAACTCATTCATTATTACTTTGCATAAATTCTCTTATTCAAACATATTTTTTCATTAAAAAATTTGTTTTGAAGTTTCATAAAAATAGAATATGATTTAATAAAAATGTGATTCTAAACATTTTGTCTTATATATTTATTAACAAAGAGTATCAAGATCACATGAATAATGAAAAATCAACAATTATTGAACAAATAAAATATCTATAAAAAAAGTTTATCAACATTATCTTTTTCTTTGCCAGGTGATGGGACGTATCGCTGGTTTGGCTTCTGGTTTGGACACTGGAGAGACTCCCATCGCTAAGGAAATTCACCATTTCATCCAGCTGATTACCGGTGTGGCCGTGTTCCTCGGAGTTACGTTCTTCGTTATTGCCTTCATCCTCGGATACCATTGGCTCGATGCCGTCATCTTCCTTATCGGTGAGCTAACATGTTTGTCTCAGTGAAAACATTGTAACGAGAGATCTAGCATGTCTTTTCTATTTCCATTTATTCTATCAATCGATCACAATAATAATTGTCAATGCCGATTCATGTCTTGTTCTTTTGTATTTAATTATTCTTTGTATAATTAAATTCTAGCTTTTATGTATTCCAAATTAATTTAGATTTAAATATTTTCAACCATTCATTATATCAATTGAAAAAGTCAACAAATACTCGACTTACGTTTGGAAATCATAAAAGTCAATGAACTAATTGCAAAATTCTGTTAGAATTTATCTATATAATCAATAACTGATATGAAAATCTTCTATTGTAGGAATCATTGTCGCTAACGTACCTGAAGGTCTCTTGGCCACCGTAACTGTGTGCCTGACCCTTACCGCCAAGCGAATGGCCTCCAAGAATTGCTTGGTCAAGAATCTGGAAGCCGTAGAGACTCTCGGATCCACCAGCACTATCTGCTCTGACAAGACCGGAACCCTCACCCAGAACAGGATGACAGTCGCTCACATGTGGTTCGACAACCAGATCATTGAGGCTGATACCACTGAAGATCAATCTGGAGTACAATATGGTAAGTCTCAAATAGATACACATTGTTGATTTTCGATGGATTCTTTGCTAACAATGTGAAAAATCATTAAAATTATAATTCCAATCGAATGATCTTTTTTTTGCATTGTTTCTTCTAATCTGAATTTTTCTTCTCAATGCGACATAACGCAAACCTGTGGAATAAAAAAAATAATACAATTATTATTTTATATCAAACATTAATTATTTAAAAGAATTATAAACTTGTTTCTGCCTACATATATTGGATATATTTTTGAAGCAATTTCATTAAACCATACACATTCATACAACTCGATCGTATAAATATGTCGGTTTGGTTTAATGTCTTTAGATCGCACCAGCCCTGGATTCAAAGCCCTGGCTCGCATTGCCACTCTTTGCAACCGAGCTGAATTCAAGGGAGGCCAAGACGGTGTACCAATCCTGAAGAAGGAGGTCAACGGTGACGCCTCTGAAGCTGCTCTGCTCAAGTGTATGGAACTCGCTCTCGGAGATGTCCTCTCCATCAGGAAGAAGAACAAGAAGGTGTGCGAGATCCCCTTCAACTCCACCAACAAGTACCAAGTGTCCATCCACGAGACCGAGGACTCCAGCGATCCCCGACACGTCATGGTCATGAAGGGAGCCCCAGAAAGAATTTTGGAGAAGTGCACGACTATCTTCATCGGTGGAAAGGAAAAGGTTAGACTTACATTACTTAGATACTATAATTATATGAATCACAAAATTTTATAAAATTTCAATTCTTTCTCATGTGACACTACCTGTACTGTTTCTCCGAACCTAATTTTCCTGTATAATGTTGGTTCAACTACACAACTTCTTTGCTTTGTTGCTGTGTCAGAATCTGAAAAGCTGTACTTACCTCGATGATAACTTTGAAATCACTTTATTTTAGGTTTTGGATGAAGAAATGAAGGAAGCATTCAACAATGCCTATTTAGAATTAGGAGGATTGGGAGAGCGTGTGCTCGGTTTCTGCGACTTGATGATGCCATCAGACAAATTCCCTCTTGGATTCAAATTCAACTCTGATGATGCCAACTTCCCAATTGAGAACCTCCGATTTGTCGGCCTCATGTCCATGATTGACCCTCCTAGAGCTGCCGTGCCCGACGCTGTCGCTAAGTGTCGATCCGCCGGTATCAAGGTCATCATGGTCACCGGCGATCACCCCATCACTGCCAAGGCTATCGCCAAGTCTGTCGGTATCATCTCTGAAGGAAACGAGACCATTGAAGATATCGCAGCACGACTCAACATTCCCGTGTCTGAAGTAAACCCGCGTGAAGCTAAGGCTGCTGTCGTTCACGGAACAGAACTCAGGGAATTGAACTCCGATCAGCTTGATGAAATTTTGAGGTTAAAAATATTTCACTTATTTATTTATTTGACATACTGCCAAAAGCCGAAAGCAATGATAAGTTTTTTGTTGTGGAATTTGATAATAGTTTTTTACTAACTACCATCCGGGAAATAGGTATAATTTTCTATTGACACTAAATAAAAATACTTTTTACCCATACTTGAAGATGCCTGGCCTTACATTGCCATTTTTTTTTTAAATATCGGATCCAAAACCAAAAACTATGGGTATGTCATAAAACTTTGAAATGCAATAGATGGTTCAAAAAATAACAAACTTAATAGGGAGTTAAGGTATATATGAAAACTGGATTATATCACTTTAAAATTATTGTTGAAGTGAGATTCTTGTGATAATATCAAACGAGAAAATTAACACAAGACAACTGCCGCTGATTGACAGTAAAAGAATATTTAAAAACAATCTGACTACAATCCGCCATCTCGACAGTTGAGGTATGCAAAAGAGAGTAGCTTTTTTATTTTTTGGAATTGACATTTGTGAATCAATCATATTTCAGATATCATACCGAGATTGTGTTTGCCCGAACTTCACCCCAGCAGAAACTGATCATTGTTGAGGGTTGCCAGCGCATGGGAGCCATTGTGGCCGTAACTGGAGATGGTGTGAACGATTCCCCTGCTTTGAAGAAAGCTGACATCGGCGTCGCCATGGGTATTGCTGGATCTGATGTATCCAAACAGGTTAAATCATTTGTCTTTTACACATTGGTCCTAAGATCTACTATAGTTTCCTTTAAATTCTATTGCTATTGTTTAATAAAAAATTATATTTTCAATTTATCGATTGAATAAGCATTCACTTGGTAGAACTCCATTATAACACGGTGAAAAAAATAGCAATGTATTTTAGTTCTACAAAATTATTTAAAAAAAATATAGTTCATAGCTATTTCGGCTCACGCCATCCTCAGAACTATGCTTAAACTAACATTTGCTTATCTATATATAGCTGTGTATAAAAGGTACACAATACATCTTCTCTCCTGTTTTAACGGCCTAGCTTGTTTCTTTCTCGCAATAAAACTAAATTTTTCAAAAATTGTAAATGAAACTAAAAAATGCGGCTATGGCAATAAGTTTACATGTGGCACGGTAATGATCTATTACGGAAGCAAATCAGACCCTCTTCCCCCCTGTGGAGCGGTTTAATTAATGGGCTAGACAATATATTAGTTTGTTCGCTAAGAATCCTTTGTTGATGTCTATTGATTTCCAGCTGTTCCAAAGCGGTCATCCTACGACCCTTACTGCAAAGATGCAAACACTTAGGGGCTGAGTTTGAATTTATATTATGTGATTCCTTTATAACGTAATTAGCGAATTTTCATTTTCAATACTAAAATATTTTTATTGAACCTAAAACCAGTATAGTAATACATAACAGTGGGAAGTTTCATTGTTTGATAGATGCTAATTTGTAACGAAATATTGTTGCTTTGAGCATATTTTATAAATCTGGTGACTTTATTGTGGGTGTAATATTAAGTACAATATAAAAATTTCAGGCCGCTGACATGATCTTGTTGGATGACAACTTTGCTTCCATCGTTACTGGCGTAGAGGAAGGCCGTCTCATCTTTGACAACTTGAAGAAATCCATCGCCTACACCTTGACCTCCAACATTCCTGAGATTTCACCCTTCTTGGCTTTCATCCTCTGCGATATCCCCTTGCCTTTGGGAACAGTCACCATTCTCTGCATCGATCTAGGAACTGACATGGTAAATATATATTTCGCATTCAATCTTGAGAAAGTCTGTCATATATGTTTTCTATATTGTGGTAGTTTAAATGTAATCTATAAAAAGTTTTCTATCATCATAAAAATGAGCGGGTGATAGATACCGCCGTAGTAAGACTTGGATTGCATTCAGAGTGATAAAAAGCTTTGAAGAATTTTATTTTACATTGACACAGTATTGGTCTTTTGATAACAATATATTAAAAACTATTTGTTTTTTTCTTGTGTAATCGGTTATCTTGTGTAATGAATTGTGAGTAGTGCAGGTGTTGTTGAGGCGTTGAGCCTACCCACATGAGGCCAGTGAATCATAACTAATTATGTAATGTTAGGTTCCCGCAATATCGCTGGCGTACGAAGAATCGGAATCCGATATAATGAAACGCAGACCGCGTAATCCTTACGCGGACAAGCTTGTCAACGAGAGGTTTGTTTCCCGATGCGGTTCGACGGCGGTCTCGCTGCAATCATATATTTCAATCTTTACCGTAGTGTTTTTGATTTACCTTTCTTTCTGCTAAATCAGTAATTTCCGCCAGATCTTCAAGTTTATTCTTACATAAGTAGATAGAAACCAACTCTCACCCTTCCAAATATTTATGATTGATCGCTCCGTTTGCAAAACAGTTTATTCTATCTTATGATAACACTCTCATTATGATGTTTTTTTAGATTATCATACGTATTAAAAGAGGGTAGAGTTTAACCATATTACTTTATAATATTTTTAATAAGCAGCAGTTATATATTTGGTTTTAGGAAGAGATAACTTCTTTAGATTTGAAAATAAGAGCATGCAAGTTAATTGTACAAATTTCTGTTCACAGTAATTTTTAAATTGTTATGATGCATTGTCACATATATGTAAAGTCTTATTACATTAGTTATTGAGCTATTTACATACTTTGAGTTGTACACTCCGCCCTGATGGTGACGCTGACCATGGGTACGTAGTGAGAGCTGACTCTCTGTTACTGTTTTACACCACACCTGATAATGAACACTCATCTAGACTCGAGACGGATTTCGCCTGACTAGTCTGGTGGAATTTTTTCATTCATCAATACGTAGCTACACTGCATCACATTACACCGATGAAAATATATTACACTTATCGAAAGGAGCAACATTTTACTGAACGCTTCACCAATAGTTAGAATCTCTACAATTGACACGACAGATGGAATTTTATTTTACTTTTTTTTTTGATAGCATTAGGTTTATTCATTCTCTGCGAATTTGGTATTTATTAAATAGTATCCGTGTGATAGATGTAAATTCAATTGCTTTGGGGTAGACTGGGCGCTTTTTTTCCTACATACAATACTTCAAATACTTTCAATTTATAGAGTGATTTATTTAAGCGTGAAAATGTCAAATGAAACGATAAAATTTTATTTTTCTTTCTGTATCAATTAATTTGTTGATAATCTGATTTTAATGGAAGCCAGTGCGCTCTCTGGTATAATCCACATACATTTTTAAACAAACCTTTGAAGACCTCCAATGAATTCAAAGATTTTAGCACTGAAAATCTTAATCAACGATTTTAGTTGTGTATATTTATTGTCTAATCAATGATACGCCGCCATCCCTAAGCATTGAACTAGATACATCTCAGTTATCATTCACGGCGCCGTCGAAAGAGGGTTGGATTTTTTTAACATTATCTTAACCAGAATGTAAACGTAAACTTTCAACATACAGGTACCAGCCATTTCTTTGGCATATGAAGAAGCGGAATCTGACATCATGAAAAGGCCACCGAGAGATCCATTCAATGACAAACTGGTCAATCAGAGGTCCTATTTTTTTACTACCTTACAGAGCCATTTTCTAAACCCGCTAACAAAGTTTGTCTGCGCTGTTCATAAAAACGCTGGGGGGTTACTAATTCATATTTTGTGTATAATTTTTTTACTGTCTATATTTAAATGTTTGTTTACAGGGAAATTGTGTGGTGTGGATGTCTTGTTTATGTTATCTTTCATGTCAATATAACCTCTACTAAATGGCCATTTATCAATATCATTCTATTAATATGTATATTAATAATAAAGCTCCTTGAATATTGCATCGCAGAATATGCATAATTAATTCAACATTATGTGTATGTAAATTACCATTTATAAAACGAGCTTAAATGCTGTTACGGTATATAGCTACAATGCGCTCAGTTGTCAAAAAAGCCGCAAAAATCTTGATTCCATTATTTTTTTGCTAGTTTTTTAATAGTTGATTTATAATAAAAAGCCTATAATAAATCAACAATACTTTGTTTATAAATCTCTGAATGGGAACAAAGCCATTATTCAATAATCTTTTTAGGCAGCAATATTTGTTGATCATACAAAAACAAAGCAGCTATGATTTCCCTTTACCCTATTTCTTTATGATACAAAATTCAAGGACTTTCTCAACAACAAGTAACATATCTTTTACTCATATTTGACAGCTTGAAGTATATAATTAACGGTCTGGGAAATAATACATTAATCTTTGATATATTTATGTATATGTTGTGCTTTTGTTTATTTTAATTTATCATTTGTGTAAAATATGGTGATACGAGTGGTAAATACTATTTAATTACCATGTGCTACATAAACGGCTTTTTAATATATAATAATTATTGAATGTCCAAACTAAAACCGACTTAATATAACTCGACAAAATGCTGAAACTTACAAAATTATACTCAACAAATCACACTACGCATTCAACTTTTTCGCTGTAACGGCAGAAAGTCATCATCTACATCAAGTTGATTTTTCGTTGACCATAAAAGGAGTAGCGCTCATTAGATGTCGTCATATTTATATATTTACTCTTTTCAATGTCAAATTGTTTGGGAAATTCAAAAAAATTGCTTTAAAATCGTGTTCATTGCTTTATATCTAATGATTGCTTCTCCATTTTGTTGTTTTCAATGTAATCGTAATTATTCGTAAATCATGTCGATGTCATCACCTGCACCTTCCTTAAATGTTGACGTCTTTAGTCTCGTGTAAAAAAACCTGTCACGACTTGTGTGTGTGTAAAAACAATGTATACATTTGTGAAAATGTCCCGTAATAAATGCCACAGACAAAGGACACATTAATGAAAATCCTTTTTGAAATTTATCCGCGGACAGTATTATAATGTATGTATAGATATTTAAAATCGTTTTCCGCTCTGGAATAGAATTGAGTCTGATTAAAAACTGCTTGTATTGTAACCCGATCGGCAGATTGATATATTTAATTTTTTTACTGTTTGCGTAGTTTTCGATAGTTAGGGTATCATTCTGGTTTTTGTTTCAAAGCATGCCTCATCCGCATTTAACTTGAATAATACTGTGTCTAAGGTTTTCTTATGGTGATCTGATGAGCAAAAAAGTCATTAAAAAGAAATGCATATAAAACTATGATATCATTATCTAAATGATTTACGTAAATATATATACAAATAATCTTTGAAATATTGTTTGGTAATTGCTGTCTATCAATATTCAAATTTTTTGCCCTTTGTCAATTGATCTTGAATCAAGATCCATAGCTTGATGTCATTCTAAGGATGCCTTCTGAACGTAGTCTTTAAAATTAGTCAGTCTGATCACCGTAAGTTTGCCAATGTCTGCCATCCTCCGCCACCGGTAGCGGTTGTCTGCCATTTCTCACCGGAAGAGTGATGTTTGTGTAGGTACCTGCTATATCATTGGCGTACGAAGAGGCTGAGTCTGACATTATGAAGCGACAGCCGCGTAATCCTTTCACTGATAAGCTAGTTAACGAGAGGTAAACATTATGTGTCCGCCAGCCCCTCACCCACACTTTCTATATTGCCTCCGCATCCTCAAACTTCACACTTCAATATTACCTGATAGGCAAAAATTGACAAAGGAAACTGTACGGTCATTGATTTCAATCATTCAAATCTTTTTTTGCTAGCTAATTAAAATACACACCATAGTAGAATCTTGAAGTAATATGATCTTCCTACTGTTTGTCAGTTTCAGCCATTCTTTTGCCTCGTATAGCTTTCAATTTGCTATTGTTTAAAGCAATATGGGATCCGTGGACAATGTTTTGCTGTCGTCTCTCTCTCTCTCTCTCTCTCTCTCTCCCTCTTTTTCTCTATCCATAATTAATGTCTTATGATAATTATTATTGTGAATCAGTTTGCCGCAGTATTTGTAATTCTGTGAGTCTATTGTCAGTATGTGTGTAAGCAAACTACTTCTGCATTCAAATCCTAAAATGTCACGTTAACAAAGGTAAGTCCGTACACTTCCCGTCACCAACAAAACTCCCGCTGCTCTTCGGCATGTTACCGTTTCATTATCATCGTGATTTGTTCCTTCCATTCATTCATTCTTCACTCTATTTCTGTCTCTTCTCTAGCACCACTTCTACACACATAATATAACTCCATATACTTCCTCTATATTATTATATATTGTTTAATAGTGTTCTATTGTTTATCATGTCTATTTAATTATATTTCAGGGTATGAGTCGTCGTTCATTGTCACTTCTGTAAACCTATCCATCATCTTTTCATGTAAAAATTATAAAAATCTACACTCTACTTCATACTCGAAACTTCTACTAATGCATATATCATTATATCCATAAGTCATATACATGATAATATTAAAATAGATTTTAATTATTAATACTAGCTTAGGGACAATACATACGTAATCCGTAAAAGAAACTCACAGACGGTATCCAAAATTCATTATTCATTTGAATTTACACAACCATATTTACATTGTGTGTTTCAAAATATACCTAACAACCGTAGTTACCGTAGATCATTATAAACCTTTGACTTTTATCTTTACGCAGGATTTCCTCACCCAGTGAGAATGTTCCCTGTCGGCATGCAAGTATTAGACAGAAACGTTGCAAGACGATCATCCGTCTCTTTGTTATCCGACCGATGCCCAACGAAAACTTGTTTGCCGACGGGAAATAATATCTGATATGTTGAATCGTAGTGATTTTTATATTATCTTTCTCATATTATACTCTTCACCGTAAAATATTTGTTCTCTAGGGAGGTGTAGCCTTTGAAAACGTCATTGAATCGTGTGATGTTTTTACTCTGTACTATTAATACTGTAGAAAAACTCTTCTCTGTCCTATTTTTATGTCAAACTGACTTTCGGCCGATATACCATATCTTATATTAAAACTGAAAGTCTCACTCGAGTAAACTCGGCTCTAGTCTTCATTCCTTTACCCCGGTCCCCGTAAAACCTCTTAGAAATAGTTTTTGCGGGGGCCTAGATGCACTTAATGAGAATCGGCGAGTCATTTTTCCGATCGCCGATTCACCCGTGGTGAATAGTACAAATGACTGATGTGTATGTGTCCCTGAATGTATGTTGTGACCAAAGGTGCCCGCTATATCGCTGGCGTACGAGGCACCAGAATCCGATATCATGAAGCGGCAACCTCGAGACCCCTACAGGGACAACCTGGTCAACCGAAGGTTGTAATCAGCATCGCGCCACTTAGCACATTGTATTATTCAAACGCAAATGACTGACAGTGTATTTTCTCTTATCTAGTCTGTGTCGTCTTTGGAAAAACAAAACATCCCTGAACAGTTTACAGGTGTCTATTCATTGCCTGAAATTTTCCAATTAATAAGAGTCTCATTATGAAATGATATCAAGAGACACGAGCAATGCTATTTTAACTAAGAATTTTAACTATTTTGTATTTCGTGATATACTTCATAATTAATTTTGCTTAGAGTTTTTGACAGACTTCGACACTATTATTAATTATCATAAATTATCTGATCTATGTTTTTTTTAATTAAATTGTCATAAAATTATCATTTTGATTTATTTTCAAGAAAACTTTAAATAACCATTGAATCCAATGTAATAGCAATAAATAATTTACTTTTCTGCTGATTGAGAGCATTAAACGTGCTTCCATATCGACATTCTTTTCAAATTCACTGAATCTTTCATTTGTAAACCTTTCCAGGATTTTTGTTTACATGAATTGCAAAACAGTTGATCAATTTATAATGTTATATTTTAGCAAATAGATTTTCCAACGATTTTAGATTGTCTCTTTTAAAATACATTCATTATATTATTATCATACAGTTGAATAAATTAGGTCAGGTTACTCTTTCAATTAGACTGTTTTCTGACAATTTGGTCATCTTTAAAACAGATGACGTTCATATAATTTTTTATAGAAGTTGACTACCGCTGCCCTCTTCACTTTTCCAAAACTACTATCAGTTATTTGAAATCTATTGCAAACTAATCACTGGTTGAAATAATTTCAAAATTCATTATTTTCTTAAATTATTGTGAAATCAGGCAACAATCATTGTTAGTATTTTTAAATGTGAGAAATATAAACAGTTCGAATAACTAAAACTTAGACTCTTATCAACTCAGCCCAGAAGTGATTGATCTGGGAGTGAAAATATATTTTCATGTATATAAAAGGGACAAAAATAATTTATGTGGTTATAAGTGTTTAGAAGCGCCCATCAAGTATATAAAATCTGTCAAAGGATTTTGCATACTTCCGCATGTTACAATTATATCTGTTAGACGTTTTCAGTTTTCTCTGTGAGGTCATTTATTGCACGGAATGACTAGATTTTGTGAAAAACCACCAAAGAACATTGTAGCCAGTGCGTATTCATTATAGCAAGAAATAGTTGTGTCCAATTACTTAATGATTAGAAATAGAAAAATGTCGAGTAGTAGTAGGACCTCGAAGACTTGCATTTTCAATTTAAAAGTTGGTAAATGTTAAAAAAAAGATACGTCGACATTTGCCAACCATTTACTATTGGAGGATCACCCGTTCGACACGGACAGTGTTAAAATAATACATCATGATATGGGGGAACATATTTATAAAAAAACAGGGCACAGAAAAATAGTCATATCAATTAGAAACAAGTTAACCTCCTCAATTCTTCCGTGAAATAAATAAAAATCTAAATAATTTAATTGTCACTGGTGCGTCATTCAATATTTTATCCCACCAAAACCGACCACATTAAAATTATTAAGTATTTATGCTACAATCTCTTATAATTACGTTTCAATAGTGATTAATTCTCATGACCACCTCTAATTATAAAGTTCTATAGTTTGTAATTATTTATGGGACTTTTTTTCCAATCAAGGTTGAACCTCAAATTTGACTCATTGATTTAGTCTTATATGTAAACAATGTGAACTATTTACTAACTACCAACTCGAAAGTATTCATGTAATAGAATGCCTGGATATTTCTAAGGTGAATCTGGAGTCATTAATGACTATACATAATGCTATGGTAATTTTCAAATTTTGAATAATTAAAATTTATTAAGAATGTTGCTTCACATTTTTATTGACTTAAAAATGTGTGTATTGCAACCGTAAAACTGTTTTTGTAGATAACTCCTTTTTTTAAACACCGAAAATATTAATTCTTTTTAAATTGTTTCTAACTAGCATTTAGGTATTCAATTATTGCATGTATGTTATTAGTGAATAGATTGCTCTGATTTAAAAGAGGAATGTATGATATCCGGCACAGTCCTTGTCTTCATTATATAATTATGAGAAACAAGTTAGTACCTTCGCATAGAATAGATTTACAGGGCGTCAATATTATTTTTCGATAATGCGGATCGAGAGAGTTGAAAATATAATTCGCTCGATAAAACAAAATAAAAATAATTGATTATTATATTAAACTTCTTTTATGCATTTCAATTGAATTGTAGTTTCCACTCTTTCTATTCATCGAGAACTGTTTGGTTGCATGATGATATATATCGCAGGGTAAAACCCTTTACCGGTTGCAGAAATATCTTTCATAATTTTCTCTATTTACTGTCATTTTACTATCACTAAATTTTTTCTAATCTTTCTTCTCTTATTTTACCCATCCTTTCGAAGACCTTTCCGATCCCAGCAGAAGTACTATAATGTAAATCGTTTCATAAATTCAACAGCGCAAGATTCTCATATTCAAAAAACCAGGCGTCCGCCGTTCGGTCTTTTGGATGTTGGAAGTTTACGCTGCATTGTTTTAAGGAGTATATTTTTCATGTTTGATGTGTTTTTGTGAGGTTCAGTTACCGTAAAGGGTGGATTATTAATTGTTTTGGATACAGCGCATGTCAGTGGAGTTGTTATAAGTATGAGCAGAATTCATGTGAGTAATTTGAAGAGTCTAAAGGTACAAGCTTCTTATTGTGTAGACTTCGGTTGAATGGAATTATGTAGTGACTGCTTTTGGTGTCTTTGGAACTTTTAAATGAGCGGAAATTTAACACACAACTGCATTGATAAAATTCTTACATAATCGCCTATATAAACGTTCATATTCAATCGTAACTAAATATTTTTTTAAAAATCGTAGCATGTTTGTTAGCTGCAGAATTCGAAAAATGGTTGATAAAGTTTTGTTCCCTTGCAGTGGTACTTATAAATGTATTTTCTGTAATATTTACAGAACAAAATGAGTGTCAATTTGAAGCCATATTTATTGGTATTATTTTATTCATATAAATGA
This sequence comes from Himalopsyche japonica, assembly GCA_028555115.1. Lineage (NCBI taxonomy): Eukaryota > Metazoa > Arthropoda > Insecta > Trichoptera > Rhyacophilidae > Himalopsyche > Himalopsyche japonica. Next base: position 3,355,558 of record JAHFWJ010000483.1, read on the forward strand.
TAAAGTCTTGAGCTGTTTGTTTATTTCTTTTATTGTTTAAAGGTTTCAATGTTTTTCTATGTCGTAGATATGAATGTGTTGATTTTGTTAGATTTTACATATGTTCATTAATCTATCATTCGGTGCATGCGTATACGATTATTTCTCTCATATTAATGGCAAATCATATTGAATCGGTTATTTCAAATCGAATATAATCAATTGCGATTTATTAATTCATTCTCTGTTTAGACACGTAAACTTCAGATAGTTATCATAAAGTAATCCAGAGATAGATTTTCCTTGATAAATAATAACAGGGATATTTTGTTGAATTTGAGTCAAAAATCTATTCATGAGAAAAATAATCGTTTTGTAAATTTTATCTTATAAATCTGAATCATTTTATGTTTAACGCTTTTTTTAACATTAATCAGTAACAATTGACTACTAACAGTAAAACATTAATAATCAATTAACATTATTTAAAGTCATAAAATATTTTTTTTTACTAACTGAAGAGTTTTTAAATGCCACTGTGAAGAATCTGTTTTGGGTTTGTCTATCGAATTAAAATTCTCAACATCTGTTCTCATACTCTCTTTAAATAGTTTTGTTCATATTAATTATTGCCATATTGTATTATAATTTTATTTCTGCAAATTAATTACGACCGGCAGACTCTCATTGTGACATTTTCAAACTCAATTTACATATTTGTAGTAATTTTGATCATCAGCTTTTGGTATACTTTCTCTATTGAAAAAAAATCAACTTTTAAATTTAAAATTAGTATTAATAGCAGAAGAATAGAATTCAGTAATAACTTTGAAACACTTAATATTTTGCAATTTATTCATACATAGATAATGAATGCAATTATGATATACAGTTTTATTTCATCATTCTAAAGTTTTATATTTCCCACAAAACAGGCTTATTTCAATGGCCTACGGTCAAATTGGAATGATCCAAGCTGCCGCTGGATTCTTTGTGTATTTCGTAATCATGGCTGAAAATGGATTCCTTCCCATGAAACTCTTTGGAATTAGGAAACAGTGGGACTCCAAGGCCATCAACGATTTGACTGATTCCTATGGACAGGAATGGGTAAGCCGACAAAATTCTTATACTCTTCCAATAGTCATAAAATTGAAATATTTTTAAAGCAAATTAAACTGTATTGGTACAACAATACCGACATGAAAAAGAGTATTCCTTTCAGGTCAGCAATTTGAGTCTCATCAATTCCTGGATTTTAAGAATAAATCCTCACTTGTAGTAATTAAATGTAATATTTTGAATTCTCTGAAGTATTATTTTTACAGTTCAATTATTTCTCAAAATACAAAATGAGAATCGTCACCATATAATCTTTTTCAATTGCAGACTTACCGTGACCGAAAAACTCTTGAATACACCTGCCACACCGCTTTCTTCGTATCGATCGTGGTCGTCCAGTGGGCCGATCTTATCATTTGCAAGACCAGACGTAACTCCCTCCTCCACCAAGGAATGAGGAACTGGGCCCTGAACTTCGGCCTCATCTTCGAGACCGCTCTCGCTGCCTTCCTTTCCTACACTCCCGGAATGGACAAGGGACTCAGAATGTTCCCACTCAAGTAACTAGACTTACATTATTTGCAGAAAACTATTCCTAACACTTGAGTAATCATTTTTAATTTCTCTCTTATTTTTTTGGTTTCACTCAAAGCATTATGTAGAATCAATGATAATGGTAACAATGCGGCAAAAAATTCTCATGTTCAAATAATTCATGAAGTAAGATAACACAGCACTATTGTTAGTGAAAAAGCTTAGCTAATCTATTTACACATCCCATGTTTGAATTTAAGAAAAAGGAATTTACATGGTGTGATTAATACAATATAGATTTTTTAAATAATAAAAACACATTTTTTAGTACTTATTTCCACAATATATTTTTTGATCAGGACCGGTTTCGCTCGTCGCGAGCATTATCAACTGATGCTAATGCTCGCGATGAGTGAAACCGGTCTTGATCAAAAAATATATTGTGGAAATAAGTACTAAAAAATGTGTTTTTATTATTTAAAATATCATGCCTTTCCATCAAGAAGTGACAGTTAACACCTTAAAAGTGACAATATAGATTTATGAAAGATTTTACCCAAACATTAAAGATTCTTGCATTAATAAAACATATAAACAATATGTTAATAAGATTTCTTAGAACATTTTAAATACTTTCTTCTGAGAACAGAATTGTCCATACCACATTTTGAATATGGCGTTTGTGAACCATGCATTGTGAGCTCAATCAAAGTTTCTTATTTACTACAACTCATGTGTTCTTTTGTAGGTTCGTGTGGTGGTTGCCCGCCCTCCCCTTCATGCTGTCCATCTTCATCTACGATGAGACCAGGCGTTTCTACCTCCGCCGCAACCCAGGAGGATGGTTGGAACAGGAGACATACTATTAAACAATACTAGAATAATTTCTTTAACCAGGAAGTGCAGCAAATTACTTGTGTGAAAGGTCGAGTGCTTTGAAAATGTTGAATGAGTGTTTTTTGAATCTGCATTCAGTATTGATCACCCCTCTGTTATTTAGATTCGTCCGTCTCGTTTAGAAGCAATTATTTTTGACTTATTTTATATTGTTGTGTCATTGACGTTATCCGTGTAATTCTATTACTCGATCGTCGGAGACGGCGAGCAGTGGCTTCTCGGAACACGCTCCCGCCTCACATTTTCAATCTCGAGCAGCGATCGATGATCGTCACCCATTTGTAAAATCGCGGCGGTGTTTTGTTGAAATTTTACTTTCAGCCTAAGTAAATTTTGTAAGATAACATATTATATTATTGGAAAATCACCGAAGGTGAATTAATATTATATGTATGTTATTTTCTATTTATTAAATGTGTGTTCAAATGTTTTTTTTTTTTTTTTTAATTATAAAATATTTGGTTTCAAAACAATCTAAGTTTGATATTATTATATATATGTATTATCATATTTAATGTGACCGTATATATAAATATATATTTCAATGTTTATATATATATAATAAATAATGTGTATATTAAAAATACATCAAATTGTTTAGCGAATTAAATATGATATTAATAATATTGAGAAATTGTAATGGGATCATATTATATAAATTGTTTCAGTTGCGAGGGTTGAGGGTTGAGGGTTGTGTGACTCGTTATTTCATTTTCAATTGTTGTCATTGAGCCGTTTTATCATTTTGATTTAATAATTACTATAAAACAGTATGTAAAGATATACTTTACAATAAACAATACAAAATACGCATTCTTTTGTAATGAGAACTTTTGCTTTCTTATGTGTTTGACATTCACGTTTAATAAAAAAATTAATAATTAAGTATAGGATGAAAATTTGTGAAGCGTACGAGAGTAACAATTGCATGCGGAAGCTTTGAGGTTAGAATATTAAATATCGGTCGGTGACGTTCATTTCTAAGCTTCGGACGAGCAGATAACATATTTCCACTGCCTCGTTTTAGGAGGTTAGAATATTCATTTCATCATTGTTTATAATAAATGCTCATTTCAATATGATAAATTGATAAGTAGTATTTCGATATTTCTTTTTCAAAAAATTAAAAAAAAAAGTATGTAATTCTCCAGCAGTATAAAAATGGCAGATAGAAATAAACTATCTTCGCGAGACGTGTTATTGATAATAATAATAATGATTCTTCAATATAAATATTAAATAAAAATATTTCTTTTTTGCTATATATATATATATATATATATATATATATATATATATACATATATATTTATAAATATATAAATATTCTAGACCTAAACATCTTTGTGTGAATATTTTTTGATATTTCTTATTCTCAATATTTATCTCACAAGGCTGTTTACAGTGTGGAATGTACATATTTAAATGGCTAACGGCGATCAGTCCCCGACATTCATAAACCGCAGACTGCCAGATGCACTTTCATTTTCTACGCAGGGAATGTACATTAAAAAATCGCCTACGGCAGTGAATTCTCCACGCCCGTACGTGATATCAAATTGCAGTTGAAACCACTCAAATAACGCTATCACTTAAAATAATTATTCAGTTGTGTAAACTTTACGAGCAGAAACATTGCTTTTATACAGCTTCATCGGTAGGATATAATTTTAAAATATTCCTTAGTATTTTATGAAATGAAAGTGTCTGTAATAGCGAAAAAATCGCGCTATTATTAAATGAATCGCTTATAGGGATAATTTTTCAACACATCAGAATGCACAGCATACGCGGCGGCTCGTGTCCGCCCGCAACTGTCTCCTTAGGATTCTTGAACAAATACAAAAAAAAAACAGTCTAGTTTATAGTCTTCGTAGTTTACACTTTAGGAGTAGCTAAAAGTAGTTGTAATTATTATTGAACAGTTTAGGTTTATAATTACTTAGGAAAAATATATTAAATATTTATTAATGTGTTGGAAATGCGTTTATCTAAATTAAATTTGCGAAAATGATGTCTGAAACGTTGCGACGAATTTGTTGAGTTCTATTGTTTCATTCTCTTGATTATTTTCCATCGGTGACTGTTTACGAGCGAGATTTATTATCGAGTCAGAAGACACACTGAGAAATGAATGTTTATATTTCGAATTCGAGAAGTGGCAGGTCATTGTTTGTTTAATGTTTTTTTTCTTTTATTTCAAAGTTGCGGTCTACTAAAATATTCATTGATTTATAACCGGGTGTGGACTTACCAGCAAACTGTATATAGCATTATAAGAGAGAAGGGATTCTATGAATTTAAATGAGAGACGTTTTGCTTCTTAACTTTTTTTATACCTTCCGTATGTAACTCGCGAGCAAAATAAACCGCCTAGTTACGACAATTTTATGATTTAATTTTGCTATGTGTGGCTTTGTGTAAGTGTGCTAATATATGCATACTTTTAACATGTGAGTGCATATGCATATATATCCACACGAATATATATATATTGGACACTTGATTTGTGGAGTGACTCACCTTCACCTTCTGAATAAATAGGCCACTTTGAATATTTCTTTTTAGTTGTAGGAAGAGATGCTGTAATGAATTAAGTGTTGATATAAAAAACAATTTTAAAAGTAACACTTGTATTTTTGTATACCACAAGACTCACCCAATTTTTGCCGAACAATCCCGCTTTTGATCTATAACTTGTTAGCGTTACAGAAGAGCATCAGAAAGGAACCATCTGACAGATTGTGAAACGGAGATGTGTTTGAAAGTTTGCGCCTTAAATAAGTTAATAGGTAATGATTTATTCAAAGAAGGTATCAAAAACACGGCATTTAATAACAACTCTCTCAATTACACGGGGATGATCATAAAGTATTACATAAGACCTTTATAATATTAAATCAATTGGAAAAACGCAATAAATAAAGATTTTCATTATTCCTTTAACTGTTCAGTTTTGAAGAAAGATAATCACAGTGCTGAAAAATTACTGTGACTCCTTTTTGTTAAGTGAAAAAATTCTTTAGGCATAAATCCAATCTACATCAATGACTTACACTTTTAACGGCCAGAAGATCTTCCAAATCCATTGAAAGTTATCAATAATGCTGCTCATGTGTTGCCCATTCGGTCAATATCTTGGATATTTACACTAATGTGTTTTCAAAGTAGTTCCACCTGTCATTTCTGTTTATGCAAACTTGAATATACAATACTACTCTAGGACTACATAAAACAATGACATTTGGTTTATCATGGATGGTTTCAGTTATATTGTATACAGTTTCGTCTTTTATTACTTAAACAAAAATACATTGCTGTAATTTGAACTGAAAATACTCAAAAATACATTTTTTCTCACTGTTATCGTGAGTCTGATGGTTACTTTCTGATTGACTTAACTTGACTATCAACTTGGTTTTTTTACGTTTGAACTAATATGGAACTTACTTGAACAGTAGTGAAAATAAAAGTAATCTACACCATCATCCGGAGCCAACCCGAAGATGTCTGAAGAAATGATCACCAAATGCAATCATATATTATTTAAGAATATAAGAAACAGAAATTTCATACAAAGTATAATAGTACACTTGCATACTTGTTGAGTAGGCCAGCAGTTAAACTTATACTCCAATCAATTGAATATATTTCAATTAATGACACTAGCACATTTTCTTTTTGCATCTTTTGAAATGGGTAAGTTACCGCAAGACATTAAATAAAAAAAAAAAACATAGAAGTATTATATTATGAGAAATGCTGACAAGCAAGAATGTCAACAAATCTTTCTATTATCTGATTTCATAATATAATACATTTATAACATTGCAATATAATTGAGATTTGAACTTTTAGAAATGTGCTCGAAAACCAATTTCATGCCAGTTCCAAAAATAACTAAATAAAAATATTACCCTTAAAACATCAAATTCTTGGTAATGCCAAAATACAGTGTATAATTTGTAACAATATAAGTAAAATGACATTTAAAAAATTATCGTCGTCCAACTCTACTGGTGAAATCTAGTATTCTCGATGGTGGCTCTATGCTCGATAAGGAGTGAATATGGTACACGAGAAGTAGCTAGATTTTCTAGGGTTTAGTTCAAGAGTATGAATTGTGTGTAGGTAACAGTTTACAGTTATATTATCTCTATGATATGTTTTCAGTATAAGGAAGTGAACACAAGTCGATTGCAAAATACAGGGTTCAACCCAATTAAAACACAAGAGCCTAAAACTGTTCCATACTCATCTACCAGCAATAGTTTATGTAGCTAAGAAGAAAGTACTAATGAGAAAAGAAAAAACGATTTTAATGATTGACTAGGTCAAATAAAATACATTTTATGTTGTGAAAAATTTATTAAGTAATTTATCACAATCACCTAAAATAATATATTTCACATAAATAAAAAAGACAAGAAATATAAGTGGGTTGACACAGAAAATTTTATATACAAATTACTTGAAACATAATCTAATTACTATTTACAAAAGCCAAAATGTGTAAGAATATTTTACAAAAAGAATTTTTATATACACCTTTGCACCAGATAGCCATGACTTAAATGTCGTAACCCTCATTTATTTCCCAAAGTAACCCATTTGATAACATCTCCAGCATGAACAAGACAGGTTATAAAAATATAATTTGATCTAATTAGTTATGACAAAAAAATATTCGAGGCAACTGTAAATAATAATTTTTATTATATGAATAAAAGAAGATTCTTCAGTAATTTTAAATGAAATTGTCACTGTTCTCTGTTTTCCTTTTTCACATTGACTTTTTTATACCAATATGAAACGTACACCTTGTGCAGTTATGAGTTAATAGCATATTATATTTCAGATTGAAGCATTATCATTGCTTGAATGTACAAAGAGGAATATACTTGATCATATATATTTTTTAGCTTATATGAAACTAACTTGAGAATTCTACTTGAATATGTGTATCAAACCTAATATTCCTAATTTTTCTGAGTTTGTAGACATGAATTGATTTTTCTTCCAGTGTGGAACCAGCCTTGATGTCGCTGGAAGAGTTTTAACATTATTTGACTGAAACTCATTTATCACATTCCGTAACGCTCTGACTTTTAACACCTCAACTATTGAGATGGCTGATTTCAGCGTACTAATAAATAATACTCAAAATAAGTCTGAGTAGTATCAAAACTTCTGTGAAGAAGCTAATATTCGTGTTCAAATATAGTGTGATTTTCCTGATAATTTCCATAAATTTAATTGGTAATATTGTTTAATTAGTTTATAAAACATTTAATGCTATTATATCATTAACAAGGCTCAGCAGGGAACGAGTTAAGAAATAAATGAGTAATCTGTAATTTTTTCTTATGTATACATCTTACTTAACCCTCATTTATTTTAATAAAACCTTTGAATTTAAAAATTTGAGGTATCACTTCTTGGTGGCAAAGCATTAAATTGTATAAATAACATACAATGTCAATTACTAACATAAAAGAACTCATTACATTTATTTTAATATTTATGTAGTGAAATTATCAATCATTTTATTAAAATAATATAAAATACCATGTTTAGTATTATTTCTGTAATCTTATAATAAAATGATTGGAACTAAGTTGTGTGCTAATGATTGATAATTAACTTAATATTTAAATAAATAAAATGGAATCTTTCATACCACTTTGAACAATTTGATGTCGAGGGTTACTGCAGCCTGCATTATGACAATATCACAAGCTGTTGAAAGGCTTCTGAAACACTCATAAGTCATAACACTCTGGAGCCTAGAGTTGAAATTTGAGAATATAAGAAAAAAATTTTAGAGAATGTTTCAATTCTAGGAATGGTATGAGGTATTGTATTATATACTAGACATATTATATTACATTGAATTGTTACAAAATACAGTCGAGAGAAAAGAACTAAATGTAAATGAATACTGAAGCATTAATATGGCATAAATACAAGGGTCGGGTAAACCTCTAAAAATAATAACAATATCCCATGCTGTCATTTGTTGAGTAACATGGCAATAGATTATTTTTCAGCCTTTTCAACTATGGATATAAAAACAGTCTGCACTAATAAAATATATGCCATTTAACTGATGTAATTTATTTATTATAACCGTTCTAATCCTAGCCTAAAGTAAAGTATATGGAAAAATGCAGTCATTTTTTGGCAAAAAAAGTTTCTATTTTTTTCTTTTATCTTAATTAATTCTTTGTTCTCAAGCATGATTTTTATGTAGTGGTATTCCATGAAGTGCTTAGTAATATCCAATAATAACAATGATCAATCGAAACATCAGTAAAAAAATGTTTCATAATGATTTTTAGGGCAAAAATTGTTAAAGCATCAGCCTGACAGTTTTAGCATATACACTACGGCCAATAGATCGGCCCCGTATGACGAAAGGGTTAACTGAATAGTTAGTCTGGCTGAGAGTGGGAATCCCACACCGATATAATGTTATAGTACAAAAGAACTCTTTGAAGTGTCATATTTCAGTATACATTATACATATTATTCACCTAAAACATACTATAAGCATTATTGCTTGGTAAATTAGTTTCCCGGACTATTCAAAATTATATTAATTTCTATTTACAACAGAAGAAAATATCTCTCCAGATTTTTATTGCTGCATTGTTTTTTTGCTAAACTATTAATAATTTATAGCTAAATACTTAATAGTCCCTTTAAACACAGTGTCACATCATTTTATGTACACATTTGCAGAATAAAATTAAATATTTAAAAGATCAATTACAGTCTGGTCCTAACTCTTCGAGGAGTGTGGCCTTCAATATATGCATTCAAGTGTAGTGTTGTCTATCATCATTTTTTTTATAGATTATTATAATTTCTCCAATATGGATACTACACACATCTATCAGTTATTTTTTGACAATCACATTATCCATTAAAAATTAATATTTGAAACAAATTTAGAAAAGCCATATAGGACGCAGCATATAATTCCAATTCAGATTAATCGTTACCCATCATGACATTAATGCAGCAGAGTAGTGTCACGCAGTCATCATATCATGTCTAGCTCATTTTTAAAATTCAAATAAAAAATACAAGATATATCTTCAAATAATTTGTCTACAATATAAAATGTTTTTTGAAGACACAATTGCAGGAAAGCATGAATAATTCCTTGGAATAATGTCATATGTACAAAAATATTATACAGAATCTACAATATAAAATTTTACAAGAAAAAACAATTTTCACGAATGTGTTAGTGGCTGATAATTTGCAGTTTTTTGTTGATTTGTGATGTACAGAGAAATCTTGGAAAAGAAGTCGGTGTGCCATGGAAGACAAAAGGTTGCGGAGCACTGCGGTAAAGAATCATATGCAAATGAATTCAATAAAAATTTAGGCCTGAATTGGAGGTAGTAACTTATCATAATTATTTGATTTATTTACATTTTTAACTATATGTTTTACAATTCTAAAACATATATTTACTACTTGAAATAATAAATTAAATTCTTACTAGATTGACTGACAACAAAAAATTATATTTCATTATTTTTATTAAAGGTGTAGAATTTGTAAAAATAGTCCAAATATAGGAAAAAAAACCTATAATATACTAAAATTAATGCATCAAAATTTAAAAAAAAATGTTCATATGTTCATGAAGCAGTCATTAAAATACATCTCAATTTACTTTTGAATACATAAAAAACAGCATGTCACATTCCTGAATAATTTTTATTGTTTATTTTTTACACTTTCTCACCGCACACTAATTTGTGGGTACTTTTTCCAATATAATTATGAAAGATTATTAATTAAAACATAATTACAATGCCATGTAAACATAAAAGAAAGTTTTGTGTAAATAATAAATTATGTCTAGTTTTTACAAATAAAGAAAAAATATCTCATATTTTTAAATAAAAAGGTGGATGCTTCAGGTTTTGTGTGACTCATGGAAATTTTGTGTTTTATGCTGCCTCGGTTTTCCCAGTTATCCAATAAAATCTGTGGTCATATTATCTAAGTCCTCTATTGGAATTGTACATGTTGTTTTTTGTAGTTTATTTTAAATGCTTAACTATGGAACATAACAATGAAAGCCCACTGAAAAGTTTTAGTTTTTTTTTTTTTTTGAATTGCTCACATAGAAATATCTAAATAATATTCATTTATAACTCTGAAGATAAATTTAACAATTTTCCACCTTCATTTTAAAAAATGAAAACCATCACTTCAAAATGATAAATTTCGTGTTAATAATTTTATACATATTATTCTGTACCATTTTGTCATCGAGCAAAATAAAAATTCACAATCAACCCTTTCGCTCATGTGATGTTTTTCAAAATCTCGGCATTAAATACAACCATAAAAAGAATTGATAAAAATAAACTTTAATATTTTTCTCCTATCAAATTCACCTCTCAAATTGATTGTCCAATATGCATAACCTCTTGATTACAATGTAATTATTTGTTTAATGTTCGGTTGTTTAAATATAGACAGAGCACAATGATGATAGCGGAAATCAAATCGACGAATCCGCACTGTTAATTAGTTTGATAATCACGCACTTGTTTTTACCTGCACTGAACTACATGTCATTAAATGGGCGACACGCCTTTTCATTCATGTTTATCTAAATGAGTAGGTGAGCGAGAAAGAAGCATGCTCAAAATTTGCAATGGACCTCAGCTTTATTATTAGCAGGTATCAAAAATACTTAGTTTCATCACAATGACATTCTAGTCATTTTATTGAGTTTATAGAAAAATCCTGTCTTTTATCAGTGATTGCAAATAGCAAAAAAAAAAAAAATTGCATAAGAGAATATATGTATATAAAAAGAGTGCGATAAAACTACATTACATATTCACAAAAAAATTTATGATTTCAATCATTATGATGAAATGATAGTCACAATTTCTGCTATTATCCATGTATTGTTAAGCAGTCAAAAGATAAATATTATATAATGCATTCCAATCAGAGAAGTATAAAATCTTCTAGTAAATTTGTTACTAAGGTGAGAAAAAAAATATTCTTGTATATTTGATTTGGTTTGAATGATGGTTAATGAATTATAAATGATAGTGTACAAAATAATTGTCCCTCTATCAGTTAAATACAATACATCTTTATGTTTATCAGCTGAAAAGAAACAAACAAAAAAGAATTGGAAGCTTGCAGTATTAATTTTCCAAGTAAAATCAATAAAAATATCTTTGAATTTATTATATATTATATTATTACAAAGAGAAATATTTCTTTTTTTTGTGCCTTCTTTGTATGGAAGGAAGTATTAAATGTTATAATTATGCCAATAACTATATAATGTACACATCTGTTCACAACTTAGATAGACATTTAAGACACATTCTGTGTGCTTAGAAAGAACAATAAAAATTTTGAAAATAACTGGTTGCACTGTTATAAAAACTCGGCTGGCAACTATCTAAACACATTCCTAATCTCATTCTAGACTGAGAATGGAGGCAAGAGATCACATAATTCGTATGATAGAATGATACTATATTAAAGAAATAATTGATGGAAACCTTTGCCAACGAGCGCTTTCCTGCATTTAGGACATTTTTTACTAGTTTTCATCACCATTTTTATGCATTCTAAGCAGAAAACGTGTCCACAAAATGTTGATGCGGTAGCTGATATCAAAAGTGTCTCATAACACACAGGACACTCGCCAAGATAACTCTTGGGTGACTCGTGAAGGACATTGCTTACACTGGGATTATTGGGTGGATAAGCTGGTATAGGTATCTGCGGTCGGTGAATCACGGGATTCACTCCCGAGGGTTGATAAATTGGGTAACTAATTGAGAGGTGCCCCATTGACATTTGGGTCATGTGCACGGGGCCTGAGCCCAAAGCGAGGTCTCTTGAATTCATCGGAATGTTTGAAACGCTGGTTTCTGATAGATCCACAACATCGATGCTTCTTCTTCGCTTGCTCAGAACGGAATCTCGTTTCGAATGCCGACGCTTTCTTAATTTAGGTAATCGTTCACGGCCAGAAATTGTGACTCGATCGTGGATATTAGACAGCAAAGGTTCAATTGTTTCTAGTAATGATTCAAGATATACATTTAAACTATCATTTTCAATGGAATTACCAAAATCATCGAGACTGGGTGAAGGCAAAGTCTCTACATCAATAGGTAATGCCGTTCCTAATCTGGTTGCGGGGGAATTATTATTCTCATTTCTACTACTCGTTAAATCATCCGTAAAAGTATTTTCTACAAAATTCACATCATCAGTCATTGAAAGATTGATTGGAGCAATCACAACTTCAACGCACTGATTATCAGTCTTGTCAACATCAATAATTTCACAGTCCGAATCATCGCCGAGGAGGTCGATCACTTCGTTTGGATCAATAATTTTGTTGGTTTTATAGGAATCATTCACCAAGTCAACTGTGATAGGTTGATTGTCGTTTTCACATATTATAATAGGTCCATCATTATCGACGATCAATGTTTCAACGCTCGATACTTGTACAACTTCACTATTAGTAGCCAGAAATGTTTCACTGGATGCCGTGTCACCGTCCACGACAATAAATGGAGATTCACACCGAGGTATTTCTACAGGTTCGGTGGATTTTTGATACCCTTCTGACTCATTAAAACGCATATCGTTCAGATCGAATGTAACATAATCACTAGACGTGCTAGGTAAGGGGGAAAAACATTTTACTCTAGACGATGAAGGAACATTTGTCTTTGCGTCTGAAGGTCGTTTGCATGATGGTAAATTATCCGTTTTACATGGGCTGATAGGTATTGTAGAGTCGCTGTCATATTCTTCCAATGCAGAATGATTTTCAAAAGGAATGACAGAGAAATCACTGCTAATTGGAATATACTCTGTAGGCATATTATATTGCTTAGAATCTGGATGTTCGGCAGGCTTCTCAATTTCACCCGACTTGTTATCAAGTGCTAAACTATATAAAATAGCAGCAGCGTCTCTATGTTGACTATTAATAACCACATCTTTACCACATATAACGTTACCACTACTGTCATTCAAATTATTTGGAACACAACACATATTTTCATTCCTAGGCGAAATTTCGTTCTCTAGGGTGGTCATTTGTTTATGTTTATTCTTGTGACAAGTTAAATTACTAGTTTCTGTCGATCGAGTATCTATTTCGTCTTTAGTATTTACGTCTTGACACGCTGATGAATCATCGACAACGGCTCGCGTAGGTTCGGGAATAATTTCCAGGTGGTCTTGATTTACAACATGTGATTGGATATGCGAGCTGTCATTCATAGAACTAATTGAAAATATAGAATCGTCTAAATTACTTTCGTGGATGGCATTGTTCATTAAGCTGACATCTGATGAGATTGTGACATCGATTTCGCTCTTAGATTCGTCAGTGTCTTCGCTCAGCGGGGACTTTTCCAATTCATTCCCATCTCCAGAAGAATCCAATTCGGGACATTTAAAATGTGAGTCATCAACACAATTATCACCACTTTGGACTTGACTTTCAAAGGCGTTTGACTCATTGATGGTATCCTCAGTATTTGCTCCGGGTGACATCTTCAAATCCATTGAATGCGACGGAATGTCGCTGTCGGAGGCATAGGTACTCGTTTGACAGTCTGACACTTAAAACAAAATGTCCGTAAAAGATGTTTAGTTAATCACTTCGTTATTCCTTGAAATACAGAACTAAGCGAACGAGAACCTAAGTTATGCAGTTAGATAACAAACACTAAAACAATACCGAATAGTCAATGTTTTTCAATTCTTCCTTATGAATAATAATATAATTTTTTTACAACTGCAGAATTTTTTACTAGATTATGGTGTTACCAGTTTAATAATAATTTACAATTCCTAAAAATTAAGCGATATATTATAATTACACATTGGTGATGAATAAGCATTAAGCTTATTAAACATATATATTTTTAAAAATCTTGAAAAATATTGTACATATGGCCAAAATTCAAAATTTGATTGGAATAATGTATGTACGTTTCATCATACCTAATTATCAAATTTCAGTAATAGAAAGTGTAAAAATACTTATCCTGCGGCTCAATCAACTTTTATGAGTGGCCCAAAACAATCATAGTCACCAAATACTTTTAAAAACCCCAAACAAATAGCACTTTTAACAATCGTTTTATCGATTTCTGTTCGTAAGTATTAGTACTTATAATTCTTTCTCCTCTTCTGATTCTTAAATAACGAGGTGTATGGAAAGCGATTATCTAACAACTAGCCCAAGTTAGCAACTGTCCAAGAATATCTTTTATATCACTATTATTGGTAAAAGAACGATTGAGCTATTGTTAACAGTCCATATACTTCATATTAGGAGCAGACACGGATAAGAAAAAAATATTATGTTGTTTGTGGTATATGTATGATTTGCTATTAATTGCGGTTCACATAACATAGAAAAAATCAGTATGTTACCTAAGTGAACAAAAAGATTGAGTTAACCTTTTTTAATCTACGGAATCTTAAACTAATCAAAAAACAATCTGTGTATAAGAATTGGTGTTGCCTTTTTTGATTCATTCACACAGTTTTTACCATTATGTATTATTATTATTATATATTACTTATATTAAGGTGTAAAAATATTTTTTTTCATAAAATTTGGTGTCTCCCAGGTTGGAAGCCGCTGCCTTAATTTATAAATATTTATATTTGATTTATAAATATTTTTTGGATTTATTTAGAAAAAGACAATTTAGTTTTTGTTCAGACGGCCGCTAAAAACCCTATAGCCCTATAGTGCTATAACCACTGCTGCTAAAATGTGTGTGTAATCATATTAATAAATGAACTCAATATTTCATTTTTAATGTGATAATTGTTACTTCGTGGTGGAAAGACATTAAATGTATATGATAAAACACTGCTAAGTACTATTTCCACAATTCTAAATTATTGAGAACGGGTGAGTTTGCTCATCGCAAGCATTATCAACTGATCGAAACAGGCACTGATCTTAAAACAATAAAATTGTGTTAATAGTACTAAATAATGGGTTATATTATTTGAACCAGCATTTAATCCTGTCATACTTCTGTCCATGGGTCGGGCAACATGTATACATATATTTTTTAATCAAGACAATATTTTTTACAAGCGCACATCTACTGCATTTTGAAATTGGACCTTCGAGCATTCAATAGAGCGTACATTATCTAAGCAAAAAAATCTACGAAGACTGTTTGTTAGTCAGTCACTGTACCTCTCTTTTCCCAAGAGAGCATAGAAGGATAGGAGTATGATAAAACTAATTTTAAATTTATTCTTTTCACTTCCCAATTTTTTATGATCGTATGGGAGAAATATAATTTAGATATTCATGCATTTTATACAAATGAAAAAACAATTTATGAAACTGTCATAACCGAAAATCGAAGGCTTTGCAACTGCCGTCAGGGCGGAACTATTTCATACCAAATAAAAAGTTTGCAGGAGATGGTGTAGTTGTATAACACATCTATACCAAGGGTTGTCAAACTTTTGACCAATATGATCGACTATTTTTTAAATTATAGGCGGTGGTCTACCAACATAGTATGTGTTAGGTGATTATGAGAAAAATAGTAATTTAAAGCCAAAAATAAGTTTTAATTTAAAATAAACATAGATTAAAATAATACATATATAATATAAAGTTATTCTAATAAGAGAAAATAATGGTTTCTTCTAAAAAACTAATCAGTTTATAAAAAAACCATATGATTTTTTTTATTTTTATTTTTAATCCGAACAATGTTATTGTCAATACATATTAACTACACCCAGTCCTTTTTTACGCGATACATTGGTTCCAGAAAACGGCGCGTAAAAAAAATTGCAACTTTCATATAATTTGATAAATTGGTTCCAAAAATTAAAATATCGCGTGAAAAAGTACCAGAAACGTATGAAAAACCAACATTTGCTCTTTAAAATTCGTGCAAAAAAAATATATATTTCATGTCTTTATTGCTTATAAAATATAATGAGACTCTAACAATATAATTTTTTCACTGATATGAATTAAGTTTTAAAAATACACATATTTTTTTATTTAAAAAAATAAAGAAACGTACATGCCTAGCATCATATATAAATTTCTTCTTTAAAACAAATTTGGGGAAAAAATCGCGTAAAAAGGAGTGAAGCGCGTAAAAAAATGTAACAGTGCCGTCCAAAAAAATCGCGTATAATCGAATTCACGTAAAAAAAGGACTGGGTGTATTATTTTTTCGACAGGCGGGCGACTAAATAGTTACACGCGATCGACCAGTCGACCGTGGTCTAAGCTTTGGCCACCACTGGTCTATACTAAAGTGCTCAGCAACCTATGACGCGCGTGCCACCAGGTAGCACAACTTAAAAATGACGAATTAAAAATGTCACACAATGAAAGACTGAGATGTTAGCTTCCAAAATTAAACATTAAGGGGATCACTAATGATTAAACATTTTACTTTTTAAGTAGCTTTTATTATTATATTCAAATTAAATTGTCTTAATATGCAATAGATTTACTGGTTTTATTTTAGTGGCATGCCAGTATTCAGTACTTTGAAATACCCGATTTGCTACCGACCGCTGGTTTATACTGATGAAACCGCTAACGACGCAAGAAAGTTTTAAGAATGTGTATTTTTTAAAAAATGTCGAAATTCACTTACGAAAGCTATTTAGAATTCAAAATATATTTTCATTTTATCGATCTTTATTCTACCCATAAACGCTTTTTTATTTAATACAATTTAAAATATAACTATATAAATGTACAGCAATTTAAGGCAAAACATACTCGATTAAATTTCGGACATCGGCATTTTTTCTTCAATTAAATTATTTGAGATATTGCCGTCGTGAACTACTTCCTGATATATTTTTGTTGAATTGAAGAACCTTTTGAATCGGAATATTGGAAAACGCATATTTCAGGATTTATGTTTGAATGATGCAGGCGGAATCAGGTTAACTGGTTCAAATGTACAACTTTAATGACAACAGGTACCATGTTTTCCCCACAATTGACTTTTCACCAGGGGAAACTGCGGGGAAAGCGCGCATGCGTTATATTTACTCCGCTTTGTCGACCCTCCGTTTATTTTCATATAAGAAAACTGAAAAACATTGCCATCAAGGGTGACAGTTGAGTTCGCAGTTTGAATAAAGAAATAATGTTTACTTGAAGTGACTATAACAAAATTTGGTTAAAACTATTGATACGTAGCCCAAATGAAATGGTTTATTTAATGTTTACTTCAGAAAAATAATATTGTATGTATACGTCGTACATCGATCGGTTGTTTCCATAGTTAAATGTGGACTAAACCATTCTGTTCTTCAAATTTCCGACCCTTTACGTAGCGCAATTTTAGTAACATTTTTTTTGTTTAAATTGCGACCATTAATTTGATTAGACTGTGCAGATAAAATATTGCAGCGGGTGTTTTCAAAATACAAACCATTTTTTATTAATTTCCACTGTCAGTAAAAGGAAGCAACCATGGTGACAACGAACGCAGAAAGCTCCACTAAAGGTGAGTTCATCACATCTTAATCATGACTAATATTTCTAATAAATTTGCTTACAATATTTTTATTATTAAACCTGATTTAATAAAGTTTTATAATAAACACTATATTTAATTTATAAAAAATTTACAAACAATAAATTAAAATCAGTCACGTAGCACGTAGGCATTTTGATGTATTCAATTATTAAACTTTTCGGATCGGGGGACCACGTTAGTACACGAAGAATTTCTTAGTTAAAAAAAACACAATAACTAGTTTATACATTTGTCAGTACGTAAGTTTAGATTTGTATGTAACAATGTATTTATATATATATGTATATATACATATATATGAAATAATAATGCAACGGCATTTTTTCACAGTATCAAGAGGCGCAAAGTGTGACAATTGATTCTTAATTAATGTGACAAAAATATTACACATACTTTTCAAATTTGAAATTTCTATTCCATAAACTACATTCAGTCGAGTTCGGTAGCAAACGGATAACCACGGCTCGTAATCAACATCGATATAAAAAAAATGTAATCAATCAATGAACATCAAAAACCAACGAATCTATTATTAAATAAACAGGGCTTTTTTGGAAAAAAAAAATAAAAAACTAAAATACTTGTTAAGTTTTTTAGTAAAAAAAATATGTTACATTATATTCAAATATAATCAGGGATAGTTTATGATATCGATTAAAGATGCTTGATGGAATCTCAACATCAAATTTGAATTGTTGAAACTTACAATCAGGTTTCGCCTTTCGACAGAACTGACGGTTCTGTTGCATCCATGTAATAGAATTCCTGAAGATCCCGAAATGTCAAACTCGGGTAGTAAGTGACAAAACACGTGGAATCATACAAAGTTTCAACAATTCAAATTTTATAATCAAGAATGTTCCCGATCGGTCACAAAAGTTGAAGGGAGTACGTCCAAATTGTTATTGCATATTATTATAGTATTGTGCGCGATCTATATTGAAACCACTGTGAAATATGATAATTGTTCTCTAGCTTACATATTTTTCACGTCGTTATTTTAAGAGGAACCTGAATGTGTTCAAACAATGTTACATAAAACAGATATATAATGTCGATTTACTTTGACTTAAAACAAGCAATAACTACACTCCAACAAAAAATACCCTCTGACAGACCGTAAAACACTTCTATAAGGGTTTTTGATAAAACCCTAGAGCAGCCATTCTCAATGTACTCGTATGAGAACAAATGTATTGACATGTGGTCACGCCTTGTATATGAGAAACTATTAAATTTATTCAATAAGAATACCATTTTACTGTTCTGCGGTAAAATCGATAAGCAACTTAATCTTTGTTAGATAAAAAATATCATCATATAATGATTTTTTTATTGTTGCCACTGGTCTTTTGTATATGAGTTGCATTCATAAAAAATATAGAATAAACTAATGACCAAGAGGCAACATCTATACCAGGATTAGTCAACCCTTTGCATACCATGAGCCAAATTTTTTCATATACGAGTTCAGATGTCCCATGCAATTCAAAAACTTTTCTGTCATCTTGCATTCACGACTGGAATTGGGAAATAGGGATAGAATATGCTTCGCGTTTGTTGCTGGCCGCTCGATCGCCGCCGTTCATACAAACGTGGCTTCTAATACACCAAAACTCATTGTATCTCTGCTCAATCGTAATGCATCACTTACACTGTTCTCATCAAAAAAATGAGACGAGCTGATAAACAAGAAAGTTGGGTGTTGAAATTATGAAGATGAATGCAATTATGGAATCTACTTGAAAAGAATAAATAGGCACAGAATTATGCAATACAACCTATTTGTAATCATCCGATGCGCCGATGTTTGGCTATTCCTTACGCACCGGTAGATTCATAAATTTCCTTTTCGAACGTAATTCGGAATTACAAACAGCCACAACTGTCATGTGAAAATAATTCTTTTATAACTTTTTGGACGACACCATTTTCAACGCTTATTTATTTAGCTATTATCGAAAAGCTTAGAAAAATTACAATTATATATTCATTGTTTATTTTTTTGGGCTGCCATACAAAAATACATGTGTTGCAACTTAAAAAAAAATATTCAAGATTTTTTTTCTTCTACGAATGTATTGCGCAACATTTTCGGTGTAAAATATAGATTTTAGATATAAATACTTTAAGGCATAGGCTCCCAACCTTTTACGAGTGGCGACCCCTTTTCATAAAATCTATGTGACCCACGATTCCCCATACAATCCAAAAGCATGCAAAAAAAATATTTTCTTAGTTAACCGTATAAGTTGGCGACCCCCCAAAAAACCCTTCAAGACAAAAAAATACTGGCACACCTGACAGCAATTTTACTTGAATGTGAATCACATCAGTATGGTTCAAAATTTGAAAATTCTGGAAATTAGGACATCGATTAAAAATAAATATACTTAATTTGTACAAGTAAAAAAAGATATTGAAATAAATGTGGCAAATTTTGACAAAGAAATCCAAAAGATACATCCTAAGTCTATACCTGCTAGGCTTTTGTCATCTTACTGTCTGTTTCACTATTTTTGGAACCATTATGGACCCTTTGTTATCTGTAAACGAATTGCTCCCAGATGTTTAATAAACAGAAAATGCATTCTTCTAAATGTATAGAACAACAGAGTAAATATAAAAAAAATTAACATAAAAACTCAAAAACAAATTGCAAGGCCGTCGATTGGTCCTATGAGATTCTTTGCATACAACTGTTGATGCCGGTCATCACCACTGTAGCATTAAAATGGTTAAATATTAAATACAAAAACTGCTATTTCGTTAGTTTCACCATGTCAAATTTATAACTCCATTAAACTCCCTTCTACTTTCTAATCCTCTCGACATAAGACACCTCTCTCTTCAAAAAGGTGCAATGTATTAATTATATGGACAAACTTGATAGTTATATTGTTTATACATGATTTTTATTTATTTTATAGCGGAAGCCACAGCCTATATCAGTGCCGTTGCAGCATTCGGAGTGGTCCTCATTATCGTTTTACTTTTCATAAACAGGAAACATTTCTTCACTAACACTTCACCCAAAGACGTATGCAGTGAAGTTCTGCACACAACAAATGTATTACCAAGTAGCCGACCAAGAGGGATCGGTAAATATATATTTATCTAAATGATTTAAGATATCAACTGGACAGCTAAGCAAATAATAGCCATTCTATAAAAATAATATATTAATAACATAAATGTGTGTGAAGTTACTCTTTTAGTGAATTTGAATTATTGACACTGTTATATTTAAACAATCAACTAAACCTCATCATATTCTTTACGTGAGGTTAGTTCAATGAGTCGACAATTTAAAAAATTTAAATCTTACAAATGTCACATTATATTGAGTCCCACTGTAACCCACTGATACATTTATTTCTATATAGTAAAAATGCTCCATCAAATAAATAATGGATGTACTAAAATTTGATTTTTAAAAAGTAGAGTACAACACTGTCATGATCAACTTTATTCTGTATAAATACAATACATTCAACTATGAATGCTTAATATAATTTCAAAATTAAATTAACATTGTTAAACATTTATCACTTACTAATGAGGTGACTTTTACCTCTAAACTTCTTAAGATATTCAATTGTATTGATGAACTTGATACTTGTACTTTAATTCTGATGATGTACAGTGACAATATACACATATAAATAACATTATTGATCTGAATAGACTTGATAACACACCTTCATTTTACTTCTAGTTCATCAATCATATTCTTGAACAACTTGAAGCACTGCAAAATCAAATGACAGCTTTATAAAAAAATGATACATTTAATATTTTCTTTTTCCCAGAACGTGCTTTTTCTTTTGATAACACTGGACCGATTGAGGAATCCGATGACGAGAGACTCTTATTTTCTTTACAGGTATATAACAATCAAATCTTGATGTGTCTTATTTTGGGCTGTATTTGAATGCGTTTGCAATATATGTGTTACATTATGAACAATTTCATGTAGTCAGTAGTTTCAATTACTACCACTTTATGCAGCTTCAGCATATAGAAATACACCATGTGGTAGGAAAATGTTTTAAGGTAAAACAATGTTTCTCAGTTGCTGTAAAATCACCGAAATTATCCTTAAATCGTTGTTCAGGTGATATTTACGACTATCATGAATAGTTTAACTCAACGCAGTATCATCCCGTCCTGATAACTTGACATAATACAATATATTGAGTTTTGTAATTCAAATTGTGTTTTATTGGTTTTAATGTATAATACTTCCAATCTATTGTATTTTATGTTTATTATTTAGAAATTAATTTTTACATTTTTATTTTAAGAGGGGAATTTTTATGTAATTAGAAAATATTACATTGTAAATAAAGTGAAATGGATACTGATCAGTATATATAATTATGGAATCAGTCCAAAGAAAATTACTTATATGAGCTTATTCCATTCTCTGACAGCCTCATGAAGGATATTCAATCATTAAATATTTGAAACATTAATTCAGTAGTGTTGGTGTTATGAAGCATTATGATAATTATTAGGATTTAAGCTATGTTTTAATACAAAAATGTTTTATTACATGAAATTTTTCACCCTGTTTACAATGTAAAATTTTTGAGTATCAACTTCCAACACACATCTGCCATCTCAACAGCTGAGAAATTAATCAAATGATAGTGAAATCATATTTCATTAATAAGATATGATTCTCATTTCCATTCTAATATTCCATATTTTATAATCAGTGCATTCATTGTAAAATATCATAATACTCAAAATTTAATTTAATATCACACAATATAAACAGAAGGTTCTCTGTTTGAAATAGTTTTTTTTATCTTATTTTGCGTGGGACAGATTGTGTGTTATCACCATGAAATGTTAATTGATAACTAATTTAGTGATTTTAAATATTTGAAATAGTTTCCGTCATAAAATGTTTTTACATAGCCTTATAATGTGGTGTTGTGGAATATTTGGCTGCTGTACCAAATCCAAAGACTACAGAAATATCAAAGTGAATACATATATTCTTCTTCATATTCATACACTTATATGTGTTTTCAAAAATATTTCTTGTGCTAAGCGATTCTTCCGGATTCAATGAATATGTTAAAAAAGCAATACTATAATGATGACAGATTTCAAACTGTATCAATCAACTGTTTCAATTGTATGGATTTAGCCACTTTTTTCTTCTGATCATTATCATTTTTTCGCAAATCCTTAAAGTATTCTGATGTTATCTGTCCAATCTATCTATCTATCTATTTCCAATCTACCACATCCACGGCGTGCCTCAGACTATGTGGATCTGCAGACACGCAACAAACATAATGAAAAAAAAAACTGATGGTTTCCACAAATAATATGTATAATTTGTTTTTCAAAAAGGCAAGTTCTCCGAAAAATTACACCGACATCGAAAGGGGTGATAAAATAACTGCACCAGTTAGCCGCTCTGAATCAGCATGTACGCACAATTCCGTTGAATCAGCATTGCGGGAGACTCGAATCGATTCCATCAACACAATGTCGCCAGAGCAGAGTGCAAGAATAGAAGCATACCACCAATTGGCACTCACGCAGAGCAGTGCGGAAAGTGATGTGACAAATCAGGATGTGAGTAGATTTATGATAGTTTTTAACTATTTTGTAGTTTTATTTTTATTTTTTAAGAAATGCAATTTGAACATTTTAAAACACTTTTAAATAAATTTCAATTTTAATTAAATGTTTGCGTAACACTGCAATCAGCCATCTCAGCAGAGGAGATTTTAGCAGTCTATGGATTAATATTTAAATAGTATATATATTTTTTGGAACACGCTGAAGACTCATATAAGATATTTCTTAATAGAAAGTAATTGTTAAAGATAATAGAAAGAAAACAACTGGATATCAAACACATATCTTCTGATCTCAATCCAACCATTTTGAAGTCATACTACATCATTAAATAATTTCAATGATCAAATTTGAATTGTTACAACTTTGTACGATTCCACATGGTTTGTCACTAACGACCCGGGTTTCGCCTTTCGGCATCTTCAGGCATTCTATCACACGGATGCAACAGAACTGACAAAAATTCAAAACTTTCGAACTTGTGGAAAACATGTGGAATCATACAAAGTTGTAACAATTCAAATTTGATATTGAAATTCCATCAAGCACCTTCAGTCGATATCATAAAATAATTTCAATGATTTTTTAGTGCATTGTAGTACTCTCCCAGGAAACTCTCATGACTCCAGGAAATTGTGGAACATTAGAAGTGGCTTTTCTTTATGACGCACCCATGAGGAAAATGACAATACATGTCTTGCAAGCCCGTGAAATGCCCCAGAGAGAGACAGGTCAACTGACACACACACAAGTAAGGAAATTTTTGGAATGTGTACCCAGATTGAATTAAAAGTGATTTTTTAAAAGCTACTGCAGACCATCAAAGAAATTTTGGATTTTGGTTGCAGTGAAAGAATTAAATGTGTTATAAGGTCTTTTGAGCTAGTTCAATCAATAAGGTATAGGTTTTGCTGTTGTTGACAGTGAAATGATTTCACGGGTCTAAAAATAGTGTACACAATTTTTTTTTTATTTATTTCTGTATTTTTATTGATTATCTATAGATACGCCTGATAATGCTGCCAAGCAAAAAGCAGAAGCATAAGACAAAGATTCGTTCTGGGGAAAACCCACAGTTCATGGAGAGCTTTCTTTTACACCGAGTCAACCCAGGTATTAATATGCAATAACTTATCCACCATTTCAGGACTATGACATTTTTGCATCACACCATCATCAGAAATATATATCAATCAGTTAGCGCCTATATATTATAATATTATATTGTAGAAATAATACTGATTATAATTATTACTCCAAAGATAATTGACAAAAAATTTGTAGAAATTCATGGCAGAAATATAAATTTTAAATAAATATTTCAATGGTATCGTAAAATAACTTACTCAAATTTTTTCGTTTACTAATATATTTAAAGTAATAAGCAGAATTTATTTCTACATTTTACATTACAATGATCAAGTTTGATGTTGTCAATTGAGCAATTTTTCGTAAAACATTTACATTTGTTATTCCTGTTTACAAATATTTAAGAATTATTTTTTTATTATTATCTTAATTGACACTCAATGTGGTATTTTAACTTAACAATATTCATTTAATGTATTTATATAACCAAGTAATAAAGTAATGTCATTTGAAGGTCATTCAGATAAAACAACAAGTTAGCAGCCTATAATTCAAAACAATTCAAAAAAACAATTTATTATAGTCAGTTTGTTTTTTTCTTGAGTAAAATTAATATTTTTCCAGTCAATAAAAAAATATTTCCACAAAATTAGCACCAAATATGTGAAAAATATTTATGAAATATTCCTATTATGTAAGATATCGTCTGTATCAAATTTCAAATTGTAACTGAAACTTGAATAGCAAAAGTGAGTCGTTCAAACTCGATACTCTTTCACATATTTTTAACTCACAACCATGGCTGCACATCTATGGGTATTGAAAATCATTAGATATCCATATGTTATAAATTTCCCAATTACATAGGTAGATGATTCTAGTGAAAACCATCTTGTTACGAAGTCGCAAGATTGTATTGGTTTTATGATTATTTATCCAAATTTTAATTTTACTTTTATCAAATCAGTTCTTATAAAAATTGGTTACGATGTGAATTTTGCTGCTCGACTCGAGTCTATATTTTTCGTTTTTCTTCGTGAATATAAGCAATGCAAACAGTTTACTGACTGACAGTTTGAGTTCAACCAAATAATAAAATGCCTGACACTGAAAGGTTAAACTTAGGTTGTGAGTGACGAAACATGTGGAAGTCTACTAGAGGTTGAATGATTCAAATTTGAACAATCTCATAACAAAATGAGCTTTTTTACTTGTGAAACTTAGAAGCCATTTTGCTGATCACTGAATGTTTTCATAGAGGAGGTAAACAGCATGGGAGTGCGTTTTCGGGTATATGGATGTGAAAGAATGCGCCGGCAGCGACTGATTGGCGAAGTTGCCGTTCAATTTTCAACATTGAGACTAGAACTGGAAAATTCCTTGTGGTTGACATTGCAACCTAGAGCAAATATGCAGGTGAATATAAGCATGATTGAATCAAGAGAATGCTTCTCAAGAATTTAGGGGTGAAATGGGTTTACCTTAATATAATTTAATACACCAATAATTTCTTAAATGTCGAAAGAAGAAAACTAGACTTTCATACCTGTTTTCTTTTTGGTAAAATACTTTCTGAATTCATTCTGTAGGACACATTTTTTAAAATTTAAATCTTCTTCTAACGTGGATGTGCATGAACAATGGAGGTTTCTTAACAGAAGTTTTTTCTATAAAATCTACTCTTTATTTAATTTTTCAATCTCTCTTTTATAAAGAAAGTAGGAATAGAAGTGATAGAGCTAGAACAAGACTTATGGTAAGCTAACTGTTCTCGTTATGCTTCATATTTTATGATCAGACAAGTAATGGAGAATATTTAGACATTACAAATGCCCATGCGATCAAACAGAATTGATAAATCCATTGAAGAAAAATTACTACCGTTATTGAGATTTCAAACCTTGGCATCCATCAAAGAAGCCAATGGAATATAAAATCGACACAAAAGTTTATTTATTTATGAACAAAGCAGTTTTCTTCGAGAAGCATCTTCAATTTAACTAGTTGGACATTAATTCAAAAGATGGTTCTCAAACAAGTGTAATATAATGAATGAACTTTCTCAAAGTTACCACCAAACCCATCCCAGGTATAATCAAATTGAAAATTAATAATGATTATTTGATTTCACAGATGACTGGATCAACTTGCGACCTCGCCAGTCTAGGAAGATCAGACAGTGTTAGCTCGTGTTCTAGCATGCAACATGGTGGCGTTGCAGAAATGCTCCTAGGCTTAGCATACAATGGGACTACAGGTCGTTTGGCAGTTGAGGTAATATACTTAGAATATCCAGCTTCAATGAGTGGTAATAAATTAAATCATGATTTTAGATATTCTTGACAAAATGAAACCAACAATTACCAAGTTTGATTGAATTTCAGGTTATCAAAGGCAGTCATTTCCGTAAGCTATCAATAAACAAAGCACCCGATACATATGTAAAGCTCTGCATGGTCAGTAGTCTGGGTAAAGAGATGGCTAGATCTAAAACAACGACTCGTAGGGGTCAACCAAATCCACTCTACAAGGAACTGTTCATGTTTCAGGTATTACTTTTGTAGTTATGTTATCTACCAATTATTACTACTACTACAGTGAATTTTACATGGTTTCAATTGGTACATTTTCACACAAAAAATATGGTATAGTAAATTATAATTGACTTTGTTTAATTATGTTCTGCCACAAACAAACAGTCTATGTCTATACCCAATAAAAATTCAATGGGTTCGTGAAGTATCCCAAAAATAAGCTTATATATGTGGTGTAATACATACTACAAATTTTTTGATAATCCCGATACCATAATGTTATATTTGTCCTATGAAAACTATCAGAATAAAATTTTCGATTGCTGTTTCATCTCAATAAGATGGGAAACAACATTTCTTGGTGATAAAAATATTTTTAAGATAAATTGGAGAAAATTATACAAATGATATCAGGATTATCAAAACTGCCCATCGGTGTTTCATTAGCTGTAGGGGTGAGAATTTAATAGTTATTTATAATTTTGATCTATATATTCCTTTAAATAAGAAATCTTAATCCATTCCAGGTGGCACTTTTCCAATTGAGTGAAGTGACCCTGATGGTATCCATTTGGTGGAGACGAAGCGTGAAGAAAAACGAAATGGTCGGATGGTTCTCTCTAGGGCTAAGTTCTTCGGGTAGGGAAGAAGCCGCCCACTGGAGGGACATGCGTGAAGCTAAAGGCGAACAGATTCAACGGTGGCACGTTCTTATAGATTCCTGATTCACGTAACAAACGGGTGTAACCTTGTTTTGGGTTACAGCTGCTTTTTATTATGCGAAAAGTCTTTCGTAAACTTTAGCTATTTCTATCTGGATGCTTGAGAGTGTGCGCTCGATGGAGCCAGCCTTGTATCCGTCTCTTGCGACGACGTTTCAGCCAGACGGACTCATCAGGATTCCGGCATCAAAAAGATTCATGGAAATCAGCGACAAGACGATGTGTCTGCAATTCAATTAAATCACCCTATGCTTTATTCCTATTCTCGGTGAAGCTTCCGGAAATTCGACGACGAAGTTTCGATTTCTACTGGGGTTAATAATTGTTTGCCCCCGACGGCTATCCATTACGAAGATGTTCGTATTTATTACGGAAAGATTATACGAAATTAAATGTTTTTGCTACTTTCAGATGAATGTCTATTAAGTATATTATAATGTAAGGTAAAGTTTAACCTTTACATTATAAATATTTCAGATAATGTGTGAAATTTTGAGCACCATTTTGAAAATATTTTGGAGTTAGGGAGGAATGTTTTTTTTTATTTACATCCTTAATTAATAATATTATTAACATTATTCGTATATTCTCCAATTCTCTTTGTATGCATCATTGTGTCTTTCGTACGTAATACTATAATAAAGGCAATTAGATTATTTATATCATTATAAACTTATGCAATTATAAAAAGGTTTTACCTTACTTAAAAAGTTTTTTATAAGATTAAAATTTTAACATTTTTAATAGTTCATCAATTAAAATAATACAAAATTTTACATGACATAAAATGCTTAGGATTACAGTCAACGTTTACATTTTTATACAGACACATGTACTATGAGAAAAGTTTATAGATGTCATAAAATAAAATAGAAATTAATGATTACTCATAGATGTCAACTATATTTAACATATTTCAGAATAATCGCTCTTATTTGTATAATAGATTTAGCAAATATATTTACCATTGCTAATAATCTAAAATTATGAATGACATCATTTTAATTTTAAATAAAATATTTATCCATTTGAGGAGTATCCCTCTGCTGCACGCGGGCATTCGAGTGTTGTGTTATCTATTATCACTTTTAAGAAATTATTATTACTTCTTCAGATGTGAAAACAACAGGAGTTTTTGAAATGAATCAAATATTTCTTTTTAGCTTGATAATAAAAAAATTGTACAATGTTGCAAACAGATCTGTTGACGTGTAATATGGATCACCCCCTACTATCCAATTTTTTATGTTTATTGGATGGAAAATAATTATATAACGCAAAAAACTCAATTAAATTTAAAAAAATAACTCGTGACTCAAAAGATTAATATATCGACCAACCTTAGGTGAAAGGTTTGGTATGTGTAATTTTATAGCTGAATTGTTTTTGCTTTGAATAATATTTATTTATATGAATTTTATAAATAATTTAGATATGTTATGATTCAACATTAAATTTGTATTAAATGCACAAAATCTATCTGTACATTTTACTAAAGATATACCTATTTTAAATAATGTTGCAATCACTTGCCATAGTTTATATAGATAGCCCAGTGTTACGGGATGTCTGCCTTGCAGGATGCCTTTCATATAAAATCCTGACTAAGAAATTTTTCAATATCCTAGTAATGGGTATAAATTGAAAGTTTAAGTAATGATAAATAATTCAAATAGATGTTAATAATTCAATTAAGCAACAATTGCTTAATTGAATGTGGTCAATACCATTTTTGGATGAATATTACATTTTTATAGATAAAAACTTAATAAAATAGGAAATCATCATCAAATATTTAATGGCTTTTGAAAACATTACAAAAGTTTTTTGAAAAGAAGCCCCAAAAATATATTTTTCATGTAACTGACAATTTTTAAAACGTTTAATATACACGATAATTATGTTACAATATATAGTTTTAGCAACATACAACTAAAAATAAACTGTCAACTTTGCTCTGTAACTTCATTCATATAGAAACAAATCCTTCAACACTTTATCTTAATATAGTAGAGTTCAACCAAATAAATCTTGCAACATGGCTTCCTCATATTTTCTATGAAATTAATGTAAATTTCTTTCAGTGAAGTTTCAGTACACCCCATTGCATTCATCAAGTTTTTAGTCCAAAATATTAAGTTAAGCCTATACATTGAATGTCAATGATTCTGTAAAAATGACAATTAAGGCTATAAAGCATCAATTTTAACATAATAGGAATTTATTAATTACAGTTTTCACAATAGCAAAATTGGAAATAAGTAAAAAGAAAGCTATATTTCAAAATGTAAAGAAGTTATCTTTCTATAATAATAGAATGTATGTACCGACTCTTGTGTGGTATATTCATATGCATAAAAATATCTTTCAGCATTCAAATATGAAATATAATAGGCATTAACAGTTAAAAAAAAAGCAATGCATGATTTCTAATGTTAACCTTTTATATTCTCATAATGTATAACACTAGCTATGAATAGACTTTTTTAATTCAATAAAAATTTTAATATTCAAATAAAATTGTTTATATCACATGGCAATATTGCAAACTCGGATGTTTCTCAGATGAATATTAACACATTATTTGCGGGTGAGATTCGCACTACGCTGATAGCTTAATGCGGGCATAAAATCAATGCCGCGCGTAAAAAACACATTTTTACATAAAATGCCATAACTTTTTAAATACCCAACATATTTAAGTGTTTTTTTCAATATGGTACTCACCAAGTATAGCGCTACCAGTTTATTAAATAAATATTCATTTTTCCGCAAAGAATACCTCTTTCAGACATAATACATTTCAATATATATGATAAAATAAGGAACTTTACTAATCAACATTTAGGCGCACAGTATGTCATGCATTTATTTTTGACTGGCATAAAAGTTTGTTTTATGGGCAACTTGTCACATCAATTAGTTGGAAATACAATTGTTAACATCTACACCATCTCAGGGATTTGTAAAGAGCAGTCAAATATCAGCAGTACATATGAGGCATTCAATGTCGAGCTTGTTTACACTATTTCATAATTTATGACCTACAGATGTTCTTTTGGGTAGAAGCACAGGGCTTTCCAGAACACAGCTCCCAGAATAAGGTGTATTATTTAATTTTAATTTGAATTATATGTTGATATTTCACATTTAAAAAATAAAATATTTTCCATATGATAAAATTATTAGAGCTATAATTTTACATATTCATTTTAATGAAAATACTAATTTAATTAGATATACTTTTATCAGATTATAGTGTAGATGGAACACATGAAATTAAAATTTATATTCTCACTGAACGTGGTTCAAAGCATGAAGCAGAATTGACATGAGAGAATTTTTATTTCCAACAATGAAACATAGTTTGTGGTCACCTTGTTTCATAAATATGGTTCATTTATGTAAATATATGTCATATTAAACTGCATTAGCAAGATAAACTAAAATGCATGTGAAAAAAAACAGGTATTAATACCTTTCCCGACGTTTACCATCAGACGGTGTAAAAGGTATTAATACCCTTCCCGCAGTTAACCAGCAATCGGCATAAAGGGTATTAATACCTTTCCCGCATGAAATGTGTTAATCTTAACTCTCAAAGCAAATTGATGCTATGTTATCAGTAGTTAAGTATATATAAATATATATATTTATATAAGTATGTTGCAAAAATTACAAATTATATATTTATAGAAACTATAAACATATTCTACCCAGGATGTTACAAAAGATAACAATGGAAAATTTTAATTCTTGAAACTTTGATATTGAAATTCTATCAAGTATATGATATCATAAATTATGATAATGGAAATTGAAAAAATAACAAAAAATTGAACTGGGCAAATTCAGGCAAAATCAACTAAAAAAATCTATTTATCTGAATTCACTCCTGTCCACTTGGAACATGTTGACATCCAAAGCAATACTGTTGAGCATTGTTAATACTTTTACCAGTGGCATCCGCATTGGCAGGCTGGTTCTACAATTAATTTATGTCCACAGCTTCTCAAAAATTTCATAATATTGTGTATGATTTGTATTTGCAGGTTACACTCATTAAATATGATAGCAAGTATCACTTGTGATTTCAGTGTAAAGTTTGAACCAACCATTTATAGATTACGCAGAAACTTTTACAGCTATCTGTTTCGCTGCCATCGAAATTTAGATAAAGCATTTATTGGGTCAGATGACATAAGTGAGAGTGCAGGGGTGAGGTTGTCTGAGATTTTTTTGAAATATCGGAGGAAAGGTAAACTTTGGCACACACAGAGCTGTGAATATTTTATATAGAATTCGTTACTTAGTGCTGTATGCAAAATTAAAAACTACAGACTGGTTACAAGAACCAACCGATTTTGCATCAATTTGAGAATGGTACCTGAATTTGATAGATATATCCCGAATTTGATTCATGAATTGAATATTCAAGAGTTGTCCATTACACATATGCATAAATACTTCCCATTAAACCTTGAATCAATAGGGTTCAATATTCTTTTATCTGTCTGTCCCTATCCCTTTGAAAGAAAAGGTTGGGCAACTGAATAAAAAATAGTTCTTGTCAAAAAACTTCTGTAGACCCTTCTTTGATGAGCCAAATAAAAGACTTTCCATCACTAAATATTAAAAAAATTATTCAGTTGTTTCAGTGTTGACCAAGGTTACAGAGATAAGGATAAATAAGGCTATATTTCAATACAAAAATTAACTCGTTTGTTTTTACCCTTTTAATGCTCTAATATATTGAATTTTTAACTGTCAAGATGCTTTAATAAGCCATCTCAATGGTTGAGACAGTTAATATAACTTTGTTAAGTAGCCATAAATACCACATTGCAAGCAGACGTGGTTAAAAAAATGTATGCAGACCAAAAACATCCACGAACATACATAATATGATTTTCTTTGTAATATTCCATAAGTTAAATAAATACATAGACATGTTATTATTATATTTTTTAAAAAAGTATGAAAACTCTTTACAACTGTTTTTATATTTCACTGGTAAAAATACAAAGAAAAAAAATATTTTTATAATTAATGTTATATTTTTATCACAAAATTTGCATAATCACAATACTTTTCCGCAATATGTTGATAACAAAAACGGCACTGGTCAGACTGCAATGTGATAATATGTATTCGAAGATATTATTAAATGTAAACGAGCATAATTCTTCATGACAGTTCTATTTAAGTGCAGTATTTCAGTATTTTATTTAGCTAAAGAAGATTCAAAAAGACGTCTTGAGGAAAAATTTGTTGAAAAATCTGAAAATCTATACAAAAATCTAGCTGGATAGAGTCAGAATTGGACAGGATATTGGCATTCATTCAAATATGTAAATATTTCAAATGTTTTTTCACATAATTAATACATATTCTGTATATTGATTGAATTGGCATTCACTTGGTAAAACTCCATTATAACACGGTGAAAAAAAATAGCAACGTATTTTAGTTCTACAAAATTACTTTTTTAGGTATAGTCGATAGCTATTTCGACTCACGCCATCGTCAGAACTATGCTTAAACGAACATTTGTTTATCTATATATAGCTGTGTAGAAAAGGTACACAATATATCTTCTCTCCTGTTTTAACGACCTAGCTCGTTTCTTGCTCGCAATAAAACTAAAAATTGTAAATGAAATTAAAAATGCAGCCATATCAATAAGTTTACATATGGTACGGAAATGGTCTACTACGGAGATAAAACGGCCCCCATAGAGGGTCAAAGCAATGGTGATCGACATATATTAGTTTGTTCGTTAAGAATCCTTTGTGATAGTTGATATCTATTGATTTCCAGTTGTTCTAAAGCCGTCATCTTGTGACCTTTATTACAAAGATGCAAACACTTCTTCGTTTTAGCATAGTTCTGACGATGGCATGAGCCAAAATAGCTATCAACTATATCTTAAAAAAATTATTTTGTAGTACTAAAATACATTGGTATTTTTTTTCACCGTGACATATTCTGTAGGCTAGTTGATAATGTATGGTATGTAAAATGTGTAGGGCAGGGATTCCCAACCCCATGCCCGCGGGCGCCATGGTGCCCGCGGAACAATTCTTGTGTGCCCATCACTATTTGAACGTAACAGATTTTTTCATTAACACTAATTAAAAATGTAAATTATTTTATATATTTGTTAGTTTTCATTTTTTTTTGAGTAACTAGGTTTATTATATAGTGACAATAAATGTAGAGATCTTTTTTTTATTTATTAATCACGTCTAATTATAAATACCATAGAAAAAAAAAATGGGTGGTGCCCGCCAACCTACCAATATTTTAGAATGCGCTCTAGAGTATAAAAGGATTGGGAATCCCTGGTGTCGGGTATCCAATCCCAAACCCCATCCATGATACTGGGATTTCCAAATTCTAAATTATTCAATCCTGGATTGGTCTTTAAGCATAATATCATGTTTTAAGTCTTACATTCAAAATTCAATTTGTGACTAATATTGGCTTCAGTTGGAATAGTCTTATATTACCTGGGCATAGGAATGTAATATTGTTTGATAATTATTTATCCATTGATATCAAAATTATTCATGCGAATTTTACTTCAGTTCTTATAAATTTTACCCTGCTGAACCATGTCCAATGCTGAATATTTCAAAAATCAATTGAACAGTTGATAAAAACCGATGGAAGATATTCTGGACAATTCAGAATACATTTTAATACACAAATAAGCCTGTATACGAAAGTGCAGACACTGTTAATATTATTACATTTTAGAGAATCAACTATAAACACACTGCAATTAGCGGTCTCAACAATTGAGATGTTAGCAGTCAGTGGGTTGATAATTATTATGTATAGGAAACATCTTTTGAATCACCACATTGAAAAGGAATAACGTCGGATACACAGATATATTGTATTTCACAATGCTTTTTGTAAAGTGTATTTATTTATAAAATTTGAAATATACAACTATTTCCAAGAATTCTGAATGTAGAAATGTTTTCTCTGCTAGTGATGGTTTTTGAAAAAAAACACAATAATACATTTTTTGTCTACTTATATAATAAACAACAATTAATAGGTCTTAAATATTACATTAAATATTAGTACAACATAAATAAATTTAAGAACATTATATCGCTGGATTCCCGGTAGATTCTGTAGCTACAAAAGTGGCTGCAGACTGCGTTTGTTGGGCTTCAGTGATTCTTTTGGCCATTATTTCTGATTGCGCATCCAAGTAGCAGCTCATTATTTTATTTAATAGATTGATTTGTTTACCAGCACATGTTTCAGCACAGAATACCTAAATTAAATAAATCAGTTATAAACCAAAAGTCATCATTCCTATTAAACACATATATATAAGTCCTATTAAATATTTGACGTTCAAAATTTTTGTATCATTTTTTTTTATTTATTATTATAATGTAAATAGAGCCACTAGGTCAACAGACCAACTTACAGAAAGTAAGAATTAAATTCATATTAATTTTTGGTAGTATAGCTGGTCGTATTCGAAGACGCCACATTGTGCATTCCCGTATCGTAAAGTTTACCTCAAAAATGACGCCAATGTGGCGTCTGCGGAAATAGTTTTATTCTATTACTTTTTGGTAAGAGAATATTCTCTATCTGGTTTAGCGTATTCAATATATGATTTTGTATTGTATTCAATACATGTAATAAACATCCAATATGTTGGCTATTATTACTCTAACGAGATTTGCCTGGTCCATTAGAACTGATGTCATAAACACAAGAGTTCAAATAGTCTGTAGGGCAATATTGCTGAAGTTTAGTATGTTTAAAATCGTGGAACAAATTTTAATTATACATTGCTGGCATGTATTGCATATTAATTCCAAACGGACCAGCTAACAAAGAACTACAGAAATAGGGGATTAAAAATGTTACGCTTTTTAAGCAACAGTGGATAAAAATTTATATTATTCATTAGGGGGCGTAATGTGACAATGATAGGGGGGTAAAAAGTATTATGTGACTGAAATTGTGTATTCATGAAAGGACGCCTTATCGTATAACTATTAGTAATGTAAAAAAAACTGCTTACCTCATCATTAGCGAGTTTACGAGAATTGAAATTGTTTACACATTTGTTGAAGCAATTCTCTGTTGTGACATTGTATAATAGCATAAAATCTCTAAACTGCAATAAAAAAATTAATTGATTACATATGAAAACTTTCGTATGAAATTACACGACAGCTTAATACAACACTTTAATGAAAGTGATCATTACATTTCTTATATTTACTGAATCCATTATGTCACAGAAGCGCGTTGAAACTTAGTTGATGTTTTTCAAATATATATTGGTTTACTTGCAGGTTTAATGATAAACATAACCTAATCATTGAAAATTGACAGTATAGTTTGTGTGTTACCATCAACATTTTTGATTAAAATATAAAAGTCTATGAGTGAAATACACCCAGTCCTTTTTTTACGCGATTTTTTTGGACGGCATCCTTACATTTTTTTACGCTCTTCACTCGTTTTTACGTGATTTTTTTCCCAAATTTGTTTTAAAGAAGAAATTTATATGTAATATGATACTAGGCATGTACATTTCATTATTAAAAAAAAAAAATGTGTATTTTTATAACTTAATTTTGTAAACCATTCCATTTTTTTAAATACACACACAATTGCCAAATGTTGACAAGTGTATCGGATACTATGCGAATTTATGTTTTAGGGTGTGTAAAGAAATATAATGCAATTGCGTAAAATCATGGGATGTATATCAGCTCGTAAACTTGTTTAAACACAATGCATTTATTAAATTCGTTGAAAAGCATTTTCTCGGCCATAAATTTTAACGTTTTGAATTATTATGTCAAATAAGTGCCCTCTAATGACATCAAAATATTTTAAACAATAAATGCGCACAGAAGATAAAAATATTTCTCTTGAAGTAAAAAGTATTAAAAAATATAATAATCTATACTTGCATGAGTATTTGAAAAAGACAGTTTTACGATTACATTTCACAACCGAGAGTGGCAGCAGCGAATAATTCATATAAGTGTATATACAATCATAAAATATATATTTTTTTTGCAAGACTTTCAAAGAACAAATTTTGATTTTTCATGCGTTTCCGGTAATTTTTTACGCGATATTTTAAATTTTGGAACCAATTTATCAAATTATATGAAAGTTATAATTTTTTTACGCGCCTTTTTCTGGAATCAATGTATCGCGTAAAAAAAGAACTGGGTGTAGTTCTAAAAAATAAAAGATTTTTACATTATTATTAAAAGATCATCTACGCCTTGTATTAAAAAAAATCCTGGTATATGCAATAAATACTTTTAAGGTGTTAACTGTCACTTCTTGATGGAAAGGCATGATATTTTAAATAATAAACACATTTTTTTAGTACTTATTTCCACAATATATTTTTTGATCAGGACCAAATCATCATCGCGAGCATCAGTTGATAATGCTCGCGATGAGCGAAACCGGTCCTGATCAAAAAATATATTGTGGAAATAAGTACTAAAAAAATGTGTTTTTATTATTTAAAATATGCAATAAAGGAACAAATCACGAAGTTTGCACATGCGCACTGATGTTAATAGATTTTTCAAAAAATAATAATAAATTTAAATATGTAAAATCTCATATGACAAACTTTTATTAAAAAATCTTTTATTTTAATTATTTATTTCGTATAATACTTATTATGTTATATTAAAATATATATTATATTTATTTTTATTCGCCAATTTCTTGGCATATAAACGATGTATTAGGAATATTTCCAAACATCTCAATAGTGATAAAATCATTAGATTTTCTTAATTCAGTGATTAGAATTACTACTACATACTAAGGTTGTGTAAGTATTGCAAAAAAATATTTGTGTGTTGGTCACATTATTGCTCAATGTAAATGTTTACGATTTTGACAGTTCCTGAATACGTGAAAGATAAAAAAACGCCACCTGGAGATAACTGCCGATAAATAAGAGAAATCATACTCATATTCTCTCATTAAGATAATTTATACCTCATAAATTAAATATGATCATTTTTGTACATTTCATCTAAGTTTTCAAATATAGAATACATCTAAATCGAGTTCACCGCCGATAAGAATGTTATCGCAATTCACAACCTCTCGACAACCAAAGAATAAAAATATTTCATATTTTCAAGAATAAGATTCAGAAGAAAAAAAAATGAGGGTCCGTCGGCTTGCTACGGTTTTTTGGGTATTTTCCATGGTCGGCTGTTGTTTAGTTTTATACTTCTTCACTGACAGTATACTAAAAACTCCATTACGAGGATCGGTCCATGAAGAGATGCAAGACGTAAGTAACTTCATTCTTTTCACATTTCCATAAACAAAGATACTTTATCATATTTTTCTACTATTCTGAATTCAAAATATTTCATCTCCAAAATGCTGGGCGCATAACCATTTAAAAGTTACACTTTTGAATTTAGTATTTCGTAAATATGCTTTACAACATACTGAATTGTCTTAAAATTACTTAAGTCTACCAAAAACAATGACATTCTCTAGGTAATTTGACTGTGAATAAGAAAATGTTAAAAAATTTGGAATCAAGGAAAACGATAACTTATGAAATATTGCTAAATATTGTCTGCTGTAGCAGACAGTTGGTCTATGTTTTGATCTAAGAAGTTTCATTAAAATATTATGGTGATCTTATATATGATGAATTGGTATTTTTCTAATCGTCAATTAAATTTCCCTACAGAACTGCCCAATAAATTGCCATGAAAAAACTTTCAAAGTTCTCAATCTTTCCTATTTACAATATTCAACAACACCATCAGATTATTTTATGTTATAAAAAATACTCTAATACCTGTATTGAATTTCATTAACAAATATATAAAACTATTTTTTTTAATTTGAATTGTTGTTGAAACTTTGTACAACTCCACATGTTTGGTCACTCATGAACTGGGTTTCCCCTATAGGCATCATCAAGCATTGTAACACACGGATGCAATAGAACTGTTTGTTTATTACAACTTGTTTTGTATTTAAATTCGCACTTGTGAATACCATGATGTTCAATCTATAAATACTCTGTATAATACTCTAATATAAATTGCAAAACATTCTGACAGAATACTAATATGAGTAGCAAATACTTACAATGTCTATAGACTTAATGTACCTTGGAGCGTCAAAATAATAGTGATATCTTTTAATTATATTATTATTTCCATAGTAGCATGAGACTGCTTCAAATTATTTAATTTAAAAAATTGTGTATTTATTTTTTGACAGAATAAATGGCTGCATTTTGAAAAGCGGTTAAAACATTTGGAATCTGAACTTAGTCAGCACCACGCGGTGGTTGGTGAAATAAGGTCAGCAGTGCAGCAACTACTTCCATTAGATGGTTTACAATCCCTGGATTCTTTAAAAATGCCAATAGCTAGCAAATTAACAGCTGATGTCACTCACTCCAAGGTTATTGGTAGTGCTATGGATTACAACAAAATGAAATGCGCTCTCAGACTTGACAGTA
This sequence comes from Himalopsyche japonica, assembly GCA_028555115.1. Classification (NCBI taxonomy): domain Eukaryota; kingdom Metazoa; phylum Arthropoda; class Insecta; order Trichoptera; family Rhyacophilidae; genus Himalopsyche; species Himalopsyche japonica. Next base: position 3,395,123 of record JAHFWJ010000483.1, read on the forward strand.
TACCTGAAACACATATTCAGGTAAAGATCTTGAATTATTATAAATTTATATTTTTTCTGTAATTGGAATAAATTAATAACTGATGATGATAATTCAAAGATATATAGCGATAAATTGTAGAACAATTTTCACATAAATAGATAACGAAAAAATAGTGGGCAACACTGACATTTCAACATGATTCATTTCAAATCATCTTTATTTAGTTGAATTTATAAAATTCTAGAAATATACAATTAACCAAATTAAATGTGTATTATGCAAAATAGACTAGTTCTTAATATTCTATTTTAATATTACATCACTTGCAGATGACAATGAATATGTTATAGCTTCATTTATATGTTTCTTCTTTAATTTATATTTTAGTTTTTGTCATAAATTTCCAATCGTCATAAATAATTTTTAAATCATTTGTTTTTGGACACATACCTTATTTTAAATTAAATAAAAGTTTAATCATAAACTTATAGTAATAAAAATTATGTATATGAATGAAAATGGTTGTATACATAATCATTTAAAATTAAAGATGATTGATGCGCAGATCATAGACAATATTGTCACTTTTAACTGTCACTGATGAATTTATTGTCAAATCATTATATATAACACCAATAGATCGATAGTCTTAGTGTAAAAAAGATATTAACAAATAATAAAAAAATCTTAGAGATATTTTCAGCTGTCAGTCAAGTGCTAATTGAAATAAAAACCAAAAAAAATGGGTATCAGAATATGCTTCTATTTATTGAATATATTAGATTCTTCATGTCAATAAGAGTTTCAATGTAAGCTTTTGTCAACATAACTTGTTGACCGTTACATGTTTTATGAAATGACATACTGTGGTATGTGACATAATGAATGGTAAATGAAATATTTACACACTTGGAAGACACCTAAAAATTAAATCATATTTTCGAGTCAATATTTGCATACTATGAATCATTGATTTATTTCCAATTGAATATGAAATAGATAAACATGAATTCTCCGTCTTATTTTTTGTTTTTTCATTACCAACACATTGTGGGACATGTAAATAAAAAATATATTTTTGCAATTCAATTAACAAATGTAAAATTATTCTTTAATAACCTTAATTAATCTAAAATGCCCGTTAATAGTGAACTTACAGTTGTTTGCATTCACACTTCTTGCAATTTTACAAACATTCATGACAATTGACAAAAAGTCACTAATATTTTATGAATAAAAAGCTGTTTTTACTCAGATTTTGGTATCAATACAACGAATCGTCATCGACTTAAATTTAAAATAGAGTCCAAATATCCAATGTGTGTATTTGTTACTTTTGAATTTACTATTTCTTAATATAAGATACAACACAACTATCAGTGGAGATGAAATTAGACATGATCACTTTATTTGTAAAAATGGAATGAAATTGATAATTCCTGACATCATAATGCATGAAATATTATTACACAAAATTTCCACTTAAGAAAATATTCATGGATATTTCGTAATTTGATCTTTAAATTGCATTTGAAAGCATTGATGTCTAGATTCTATTCTCTTACCCTTGACCCATCCATCTATCTAACCATGAACTTCTAAACAACAGAGTTACAAGCAGTTCTTGAAGAACAGTTTGTTTTGAGGTAAGCTCCATTAGGATTCCACATGCTCTCATCAGGAGCAGATATGCTTGCAAATTTCTCTGATAATTTCCTACATTTTCTTTTTCATTCAAATTTAATTTATTCCAATTAAAATTGTTACATTTAATAAAATTTCAGATGCTGAATGTCTATGAACGGTTGAAATTTGACAACCCTGACGGTGGACCTTGGAAGCAAGGATGGAGGATCGAATATGATCAACACCAGTGGAATGCTCATCACAAACTTAAAGTCTTTATCGTACCGCATTCGCATAATGATCCAGGTATTACTCATAGCTTAATCTCAAACAAAACTAATCAAACGATCCGACTGACGCTGTTTCACCAAACAAAGTCACATTCAATAGGACTTCAACTTTCAGGTTCTTTAGATCTATTTTTAAGATAAACTTAATATTTTGGCATCAAAAGAATATAATGTTTGCTGTCCTAGTGCCAATCGGTTGACAAACATCTTGTAGATAGTGTTTAAGTTTCCATTCATTATCATTGAACCCATTTATAAAATTTGCTTCATTCCAAAATGGTTGTAAGCAAAATGTAGTTTCGAGGTAGGTAGAAAAATGTTTAAACAGCACACTTAAAGTAGCAAGCTTCTCTTATGCACTGCAATTACATGCCCCATTATAGTGTACGCTGCGTCCATCTAGGGTTTTGCAAATGCTTCAACACCACTATAGAAAAATAAAACTACAAAATATCACCAACGCACCATGGTATGCTCATAATACCATCCTCTATGTGAGAGACTTGGATCTGAAAATAGTCCAAGACCATATCACAAAGCTGTTGTATAAATTTTACAGCTTCAAAGTCAACCATTCGAATGTGATTCATGACCTGAAAGACCAACAAGACTTCTCAGATATAGTACTATGCTTCTCTCAAAACCATCCTGTAATACTTTTACCAAAAAAAAGTGTTACGGGTCATCAACTTTTCTACCAAGCTGGATTACTAGTAGTCAGTTTCTCACTATTGATATGTAAACTAAGCAGACAAGGTTTAAATGAACTTATAAACACAAACTTTTGTTCCATAAGGTTGGCTGAAAACTTTTGAAGAATATTATGCTGCACAAACACGTTCAATATTGAATAATATGCTGACAAAACTGCTAGAGAACACAAAGAGGAAATTCATTTGGGCAGAAATTAGCTTCTTCTCGCTTTGGTGGAATGAAATATCTGATGAACAAAAGAAACAAACGAAAAAGTAAATATACATTAATAAAACACTTTTTAATAATTTAATGTTTTTAATTTTATATTATCTGTCAAAGATATTATTATATGGTATGCTCTCTTAAACACGTGTATATTTTTAGAAAACAATGAAACATTAGTAATACATTTATTATTTTTGATTTGCTTGCAATTAAACCATCCAAATATATGATTATTAAAAAAACTATTTTATAGACTAATACAGTCAGGCCAGCTTGAAATAGTAACAGGCGGTTGGGTAATGAATGATGAGTCTTCGTCGCATTGGATCTCGGTTGCCCAGCAACTCACTGCGGGACATCAATGGCTCAAAGAGCACCTAAATATTGTCCCTAAAGCTGGCTGGGCGATTGATCCCTTTGGCCATTCAGCAACACAGCCCTACTTACTCAAAATGACAGGAATCAACGGCTCGTTGATTCAGAGAACACATTACAGTGTTAAGAAAGAATTGGCTGCTAATAAACAGCTTGAATTCCGGTGGAGACAAACATGGGGTAATATTATTGATATATAATTTAATTGACTAATATTTTATTTTACAGCTGATTTTCACTCAATTTTATTTCAGCGCACATTTCTTTCCATTCAAATTGAATTTTAACCTTTTGCACTCGAGCACTTTTTCATATGTGCCTACCAGCAACTCGACGCGTTTTTTTGTGAAAATCGTATTCGCTAGATGAATCAAAGTAATAAAAAAATATAAATATAAAATAAAAAAAATAAAAAAATCTGTAAAATAATAGATAATGTACATATTTTTATTTTATTTGTAATTCTTCATTTTATGGTATTTCACAAATCAACCGCCAACATGTAATCCTGGCTTATTTACGCAGGTCTCGCAAAACAGCCGTGTTTCCAATCTCCTGCCAGAAATTTTTCTATTTGAACATACTGCACAGTCCTTTTTAGTCCCTGAACATAATATATGTAATTTATCTGCAAGACGGTCTTCTGTAGGAACAGTTTAAGTACGCACTCAGGATCCACCATGCATTTCGATGACAACACTTATTGATATTACGCAAGCCGACTATCTTCGGCTATGTTTTTTATCAGAAAATGACTCCCTAATGATCTGTTATTATGATCTAGTTAAAATCGACTTATAAAAAATGCTAAAAGTATACTAAAAATGACTTTATAAACATTATGCCACTGCGACGGCATCCGAATGATACAATAAACTTACAATGCTGCCTCTATGGAGGCATTCGAGTGCAAAGGGTTAACTGTTTTTTTTTATTTCAAAAATATTCAGTATTTATATTCAGTACAACACATTTGCGCATTAAAAAAAAACATATTTTATATTTGATGAGACATTTTTAGATGGTAATGGCGCTACTGACATGTGGACACACATGATGCCTTTTTATTCATACGACGTTCCTCATTCTTGTGGCCCTGATCCTAAAGTAAGTCAACTACATTTTTCTTTCTCTTTAAATCTGATTGTACTGTTATTTAACCACTTAGACTCCAAATCCATTGGAGTGCAAGCACATGAAAGTCGTCACAACAATATGTTAAATATATTTATTGATTGAATTGACATTCACTTGGTAGAACTCCATCATAAAATGGTGGAAAAAATAGCAATATATTTTAGATCTACAAAATTATTTTTAAAAAATATAGTTGATAGCTATTTCAGCTCACGCCATCGTCAGAACTATGCTTAAACTAACATTCGCTTCTGATGCCATTCAGATCTGAGTGACACAGGTGCCACAGGAGTGCGCCAATATTTTTTTTTTTAAGTAATATTCGTCATAAATTATATATTTATTTTGCAGAACAGTCCTGGAAAACAAACTTACTATAAAAAATTTGAATTGTTACAATTTTGTACGATTCCACATGTTTTGTCACAAACGACACGGGTTTCGCTCTTCAGCATCCTCAGGCATTCCATCACACGGATGCAACAGAACTGACATAAAATAAACAGTTAGCATTGTATATATATTAAAGTTATTAATTAGAGGAAAACACTTGCTAATAGGCAAGCAGTAAATTGCAGCTGAAACAAATGTAACAATATCAATCCAATTATAATTAACTCCATTACCTGTGACAACTTTCACTAACAATCTTGCTAATGAGTCGTCGTTATTGAACATTATTACGTCGCTTGTGACAAAATATGTGGAATCGTACAAAATTGTAACAATATTAAATAAAACGTAAATTATATTAAACTTACTATATGTATTTTTGTTCACTTTTTGATAAAAATTAATCAAAAACGATGTAATACAGTGAAACCTCGATTTTAAGTTTTCCAAGGGACCCTGAAAAAATAACGTTAATTGCGGGAAACGGTGAATGTGGGAAAGCTTCAAATAATAATAAACAAGTAAAAAATATTTATTTATTAGTTACTTGTACATACTGTACATAAAATTTATTTTTTAAAAAAGTCCTTTATATTCGTTTGCTTCTTTGTTATTTGGCACTTTAATCGGAACAAAGACTTGTTACTAAACTTGTGACTAAAAGTTTGTATGTACAGGAATCATTGTTACCATGAATTTTAAACAACTCTACATTTGCATCATAAACAATAATACGCGTGTGGTGGATTTCAATCCAAAAAATAGCACATGCGTCCAATGCGTTAGGTCTAACATGTACAGCGCATTCTAACGTGTCCAGATATAACACCTGCACTCTGCTGTGTCAAACTTGCTTGCCGAGATATGCAGAAATATGCAATAAAAACGGTCAATCGGGATAATATTTGTGACGGGACCAAAATATTTAGACGGTTTATCGAAAAAATCGGGGAATCGGGAAACGGTCAATACGGGATTATTTAACATTGTTCTTATGGGAGTTTGACGGGACTATAAAAAATAAACGTTCCATACGGGAAAACGTATTATGCGAGAACGGTTGATCGAGGTTCCACTGCATAGGATTTTCCATGTTGGATATTCATAAAATATTCAGATTTGAATATTGTGGTGTCGAAATATTTAAATAGGATATATAAATTTTTCCTCTTTAGATATGCTGTCAGTTTGATTTTAAACGGCTTCCAGGATACGGTCTGTCTTGCCCGTGGAGGATTCCACCGCAAGTTATCACCGAGAGGAATGTTAATTTCAAGTAAGTATCATTGGATTGTATTGTATATCCAATTTTTATTATTTTTTGTCATTCCCCTCGACCATATTTATACTCTTAGTAAAAATGTATTTTTTCGAAAACATTTCTCTGTCGAGCTGTGCAAAGGATATTCCATGACACTGATTTTTTCAAAAATCGATGAATCAATGTGTTGGTATTGAATAAGCTCATACTTTATTTAAAAAAAAAAATTGATTATCAATGCAAGTTCTAAGACTGTTATCAATTATCTTTAGCGATCAGTAGGTTAATCTTTTTAAAATAATCACCGCCTTTACCATAATAAAACAATGCTAATCTCTCCTACAAATAAATAATATATTTTGAAATAAAGCTTGGTATTCTTTTTATTGTCTGCTGTAGTTCTGTTATAGTTGTAATTGTTTTATATCATAGTTGTCTTTACTATTACTTTTACATTTCAGGGCCGAGTTAATTCTCGACCAATGGAGAAAAAAATCTCAACTTTACAAAACAAGAGTTCTCCTGATGCCGCTCGGAGACGACTTCAGGTGGGACCATCCCACAGAATGGGATGCTCAATTCAATAATTATGAAAAGATCATCGACTATCTAAATTCAAATTCTAATCTGCATGTAGAGGTAAGTACTCGCAACAAAATATTTCATAACTAAAACTGCAATACCAATAGACAGTTATTGTACTTAATTTAATTTATCATTCTTGATCATTTATTTCATCTAATTGGAATTTTATTCATTGGTTTTGCTATTTTAATTAATTCTGTGGACTTATATAGTTCTTTCAAAAACACAGGAATTTGTAATAATCTAGATAACAACAATTGAGAATTCACTTTATTCTCATAGACTCAACATCACATTGGGTTTAAGTTTATATGTTTGTGTTTGGATTATATTTATATTACCTGGAGAGGTTTGGTATCCGTTATTCGATATTTGAAACCACGTCTGCCTGAGCCCAATGGTCAATATTATTGAATTTAGATGCATCATTCACACGTTTAAATCACAGTACAAACATTTTTTAAATTCCGTCCAAACTTGAAAACGGGGCATAACAAGAATGATTAACTGAATACTAATCTTGTTCTGACCATATTCTACCCTTAACCCGATCAGCGCGACAGCTTTTCATACAAACTAAATCTATCCACATTGCTATTTTTCAAAATGTTCTCTTTCCACATAGAGCTATAAATACAGCAATAAAAAATAATTGGGTTGGCTTTTATTGAAGCTAGATGCATTAGGAATGTTTCACAACATTAAAAAACACAAAGAAATGTCCTATGTTGTCACAATCACTTTAACAAATATATCCCTAACAAATAACTAACTCGCAAATTGCCATTACTGTCACGTGTCATGGAGTGTCACATTACAATGCCCCGAGGTTGGTGCAAAGTTCAGCGCGAAATTAGACGCGAGTTTAGCACGCAGTTTCAAACTGATTTCTTACTTTGGCGGGGTCGGAATAAATTTGAAGAGTTCGAAAAATTTATGTTTTAAGCATTTCAACCTAATACTTTTGACAAGTTTATGAAGTTGGTAGTATCATATTTTAAAACCAAAATCAGTCCTATATGCAAAAGATTGCCTGCGTTACCAACGTTTGAATGTTTGCTTCCCAACGTTTGGGGCGCTCGCGTAGAGTCCTTGCACATTGCCGTCCCATACGTTGAGGCGTTAGCGTGGAAGAGATTAATCTCCCTGATAAAGAGAGATTGAGTGACTTAGTAATAAGCTGCTCTTCCAAAATAAGCTCCATGAAGAGCCCAAAATGAGAGTCGATATAGTTTTTAAGAATCTAAAGAATTGCTGATGGCCTTACAGGTTAAATTCGGTACGCTGTCTGAGTATTTCAGGGCTGTACGTTCTGAGATGACTACAAATGAGTTTCCAGTATTATCTGGTGACTTCTTCACTTATGCGGATAGAGATGATCACTATTGGAGTGGATATTACACATCCAGACCGTATTACAAACGTATGGACAGGATTTTAATGGCTTACGTGAGGTAGAGTACATGTTGACTTAATTTATTACTAGTGAAGTGCTTAATTCGATCATTCTTGTCTTTGCTTTAAATTTTTTCTTGCAAATGATTATAATACAACACAACACCATATTTAGTTAATTATGAAATACCATCCAATGTAATTATTTACAATTTTTCAAAAATGATATTAACCGGTTGAGTAGTTAGTTATTTTTTTACGAAATAAGTTTTTTGGTTTATTTTAAATATTTTTTTTTACACTTCATATAAAATTATGCGGTGTTTTTGTGGTTCAATCTAGAAAGAATATTTATTATTATATCACGTAGTAAATAAAGTTGTACAATTGAGAAATGCATAGTAATAAATGTAAATAAATTTATTCACTATGAATTTTCTAGAAACAATTACTTTAGTTTGAGGCTAAAAAAATAATTGCAGTCTGAATAAACATAGTTCGATATTGACACTGATTCCTAGAAAGAAAGCGGTTGAACAGACAGTAAATTTTTTGATACATGATAAAAAGTGTAATTTCTTTGAATTTTTTTTTCGTAAAATTCTTTTATTAATTTGAAGCAAATAAAAAATGTAAGTCCGACTGCTTAGAATTACTGACAGATATGTGCAGCATGAATATCTGAAGAAATTATAATTATTAAACAAAAAATACGGAACTTGCAATTGATAAAAGACATCACAATATTTGGATGTACATTTACGGTCATACCTCTCAAAGGGTTAAAGGCATCATAAAATCAGATACATCAAATTATATTTTTCCCCAATTTTAGAGCTGCAGAAATGATTCTTGCATTAGCAAGATCAAGAGTAGATATTCCAAGCGAATTGCTTACACCAGAAAATGGACTAGCGGCAATTGTGAGCAACGCTAGGCAGTCTTTAGCCTTATTCCAGCATCATGATGGCATCACAGGAACTTCAAGGGATCCTGTTGTCATTGATTATGGAAAAAAGTGAGTTTGGCCATCTTACTACTTTGTACACTTTACTATCTTTTGGATGGATAGAATGATAACATAATAATTTTGTGTCTCCTTTGTCAATAATACTATGTGCTGTAACGAATTAGAAATTTTTTATTAACTGTTATGCTTACTTTTATTTGACAGTGATGTATAGTTTTATTTTTCCTGGACATGAAAATGGAACTGAACAGTCTAATATATATACATATATATGTTATGTTTTTAATCTTCCATCAATTTGGAAAAGAAGTTTTATTTAACACATATTAACCCATTCCATGCTGAGCCTCATAAAGAATATTATGACACCTAGTATTCCAAAAATTAATTTAGCAGTGTTGTGGTTAAAAAAGCTCATGTAGATTATGAGGACAAACCAGGCTATATTTTAGCATAAAAAATTAGCTGGTACACAGATTACACTCTTCTATTCTTAACACGCTATTTAAGGTGTGAACAAATTTGTTTGTTTCAACTACATATATAAAAAACGCATATCTTACTCTTTATTTCTTGTTGTATTTTCATTACTGTGTTGATGGAAGATGTGCCCAAAGATAAAACTTCGATAATATGTTCTTTGTTAGTTCAATAACATGAATAAATACTCGATTTGATAGGACTCCGCAACACATACAGTGATGAATTCAAGTAAGTAGCACGATACGTATAAAAATATTCTTCTAGCTATTTGTTGCAGCGCTTGTTAAACCGTGTTGCATATACTTAGGAGTGTTATTGGATGAATGAAAGGCTCAATCATTCAGTAGTTTTCATGGTTCTACTAATCACTTCACTTTCTTATACCAATCTCGTAGATGTTATGGCTTGAAGCCTGATCTCAAAGTGCATCATGCTCAGAGTGGGAAACCTGCTTGTACTTTTGAAAATGTTCAAAAATGTATTGTACAAATGTTGATTTTATCGAAAAAAATATTGGTTATGAATCACCAAGTCTAAAATGTTTATAATAAAAAGTGTTACTGTATATTGTCAAAACTTTTATGTCACATCTAAATAAATCTTGAATTTAAATCCTAACAAAGCTATTAATATTAAATTTAGTGTCAATAATTTGTATGTATATAAAAAGAAATGGTTCAAGAATTTTTCAGATTATCATGCACATGATTAACTGAATGAATTTACAATTAAAATTTTAGGATCCCTTATAAAATATATATCTACATATTAATTTGCAATCAAAAATTAAATCATATTAAAATTCAATTCTATAAAGAATATATTGTAAATTAAAAAATAATTCTTGAATATTCATTAACAGAAACAAGAAAATAAATAGTTGCGAACCATTAAATAAAAATTAATGTATTAGGTAAATAACGTTGACACCTGACAGCACAAAATAATGATTCTTGAAGAAAACACTTTTCATTTGTTTTATTGTTTAAACATTTTAATGTTTTAAATTTTATTTATCCAGGTTATTGAGTGCCATAGCAGGATGTCAAAATGTAATTCAACAATCGGCGTACCACCTGTTAGTTCAACCAGAAGTGAGTGTCTTCTATCTTTTATATTGTTTTATAATACCTTTAGATTAGTGATGTATATTAACCTACGCTAAATGACGTTTACAGCTGCGTACAGGCTAATTACACTCACATTTCGTGTAAAAGATAGGTTCCAGTATATATATAGGACTATAAATTTTAAAACAATGCTTAAAAAAAAGATACAAAGTTTCCCAAGACCTTACAATCAGCTTGTGAGAAATTCAATATTATTTATTTCAATACAAACTCAGGTTAACGTTGTTGTTTTTTAATACGCGCATAATGCATCTATACAAGCTGCAATACTTGGTCAACAGTCATTAAATGAAAATGTCTAAACTAAGGGGAAAATATTGTACACATCATATTACACAACTTTTTTACATTTAGGAACTGTGATCAAAAGAAAATATATATGTTGGCCTTTACGTTAAATGAATTGTGTATTATTGCTAAATATAAGTCATCATTTCAGAACTACAGATTTCAATTGTTCTTTTTTTAAACAAAAATTGCTTTAGATTGAATTTTCCTGACAATCCATTTTTATTGCAAAATTAACCAAATTTTTTTTTTAAATCTATACAAGTTTTACCGGCCTGCGCGGGATCAAGCATATTTTGAAATAGATGACATGAGAAGAGATCACAGTTCTCTGCCAGAGAAACTCACTATCACTGTTGGCGCAGAGGTTTGTAGAATTAATGTTTTATTGAAATACGAATGCATTTATTTTTAATATATCTAAATCATTTTGTCCTCCTTTGACCATATTCACTCTCTTTTGTCAAACATATGGCTACCATTCTTCGCCTCTATGAATCTCTATCATGCACAAATTGTTTTACTTACTTCCATAATACAACAGAATCCAAATCGTATTAATGTTCGTCACCTTTAAGTAGTTATCGAGATCTTTAAAAATCCAAGGAAGCTCAATTAGGAGTCCATATTTTTCACATTGGGTGTACACATATGAAAACTATCTACTTCATATTTTTTTAAATAGAAGACAACACTGAAATAATTATTGATTGCTTTATTTTTGTTATCTTAGGCTCCATCAAGAAAAGTAGTACTGTTCAACTCGCTGCCGTATACCAGGGATGAAGTCATCACGTTGCATGTCTCAACACCATATATAACTGTGAGTAAAACTAAAACTACGAGTTTATATAAAAAATAACTCATCAAGCAGGTTGAATTGTGTAATTAACAAATCAAATTTCATGAACCAAAAAATCACATATCACTTTAACGCAAAAGTATATATTAAAGAACTACTGGATAAAAGATTTTTAAACGTAATATTTAGCCAACAACAAACTGTTGAAGAAATTTTCCAAATTGGAAAAAATCTACTTTATATTCTTAATCGTCAATATTAAATTATAATAAATAATTTAAAATAATTTTCCTCCATGTTTTTTACAGGTCGTGGATTCGGATGGATTACCGGTCACTTGCCAAATAAGTCCGGTATTCGTTTCTGAGGCAACAGTATCACAATCCAAATTTATGTTAAATTTCATTGCCAATGTTCCTGGAATGGGTTTGTCGTCATATGTGATAACAGCCATTGAAGGCAATTCCATAATTAGGTAGGTTTTAATTTCTATGACTAGATAAAATTTTACAGATGATGAATGAACAGAAAAGAAAAAATCACAATGTTTTTTATAGGTCAAAAATTCTTCCTGCTGTAAAACTATAGCCAATATTTTATTGTATTGATTTAAGCTAAATGGTATGAAAACAAATTAACAAGAATAAGAATAATGCTGAAGTGATGTTTAAAAAATCAAATATCTAATGAAAGATGCATGTGTTTCTTGTCACTCTCTAAGCCATTGTCTATTGTTTTGGAGCAAAAGATTATTAAAAAGTCAGTTTTGATTATTAACTTTTTTGAAATAACAGCTAATTAATATAATAATCTAAAATATTTTTAATACAGGAAAATTCAAATTCATACATCAGTATCAGTGCAGAGAAAATAATTTTACCATGGATTCTTGCTAATTTTTAACTGTTGAATGTTTTAAAACCTTTTTCAGTGCAACAACATTTTCGAAAATTCGCATACTTAATCATGACAGAGCACTCTCTCTGCATGTAGCGTTCCCTGACGCTGAAGTGACTCCCATAGAATTAGCTGGTGAGTTCACCATGAGTAGGGCAGAAGAAGGAGGCATCAACGTTGCATTCTCTAAAGGAGGCCTTCTAAAAGCGATGAAGATGCCTGGGAAAGCCTCAGCGTCTATCCATCTTGATTTTATAAAGTAAGTTTATAGTGTTCGTGAATATAAGAGCTATCATGAGCAAGTTGTAAGATTTTACTGACGTATCTACAGTTTTGTAAATGATTTTGTTGAACAAACTCTTGTGTCGATTGAATTTAAATGGAAACAAATGCTGATCATTATGTATACAAAGTTGTCACAAAGTTGTCTGCAATCCTTTTTCTTGAATGCAGTTTCAAATGGTGTTGGTTTAGCGTGTTCATGCCCGAAACCTAAAAAAATAGTTTAACGACTGTTGATATTGTTTTTATTTTTTATTAGCCGACAATATTCATTTTTCATTTCGTCGCATTGGATCTTACCGCGCGTAACATAACTTACTTGCCATTGTGAATATTTATTTTATAATCTTCATTCAAATTTTTTTCATTGTTTTATTGCACTGTTGTTTTTAGCAATTGTAATATAAAAATAACCGGATTATTTCTATAACATCGTTTTGTGGAAAATTCAGCACAGAAGAATTATTTTATGTAGATAATGATCATGGTAATTTTCGATTTTGAGTGATTTAGTTAATTTCAAGCAAATATAAGTGCTTTTTGAATAATCTATATATATAAAAATGAATGTCTGTCTGTCTGTCCTTTATAAACTCCTACACCATTAATCCAATTGCGATAAAACTTTGTCGAATTATTGCTTAGACCACCGGACAAAAGATAGGATACTCAGAATTTGATTTGATTGCAAAAATTAATTGAATATTTACGAAAAACATGTTTTCATACAAGACTATTGTAATACAGAATGGCCATTTATGACACATTGTATCCATAGCAACACCGAAAACAAGAACGACGCAAATCTGTCACATTCACTCACCTGTAGGTACTTACATAAGGTACTAAATATTTTGAAACAAAGTTCGATTTTCGAAAAAAGTATTTCAATGTTCTATTTTTACTGACTTTTTTGTTTTGGTTTTATGTCGCATGACAGAACGAATTGGAAGAAATATTACGTATAAATCGTGTGTGATATAGAAAGAATTTATTCAATATATCAATTTTTTTTTTTTTTTTCAAAAGTGAATTTCAAAACGTAACATTCACTGTGAAATCAATTATGCCACCGAAACGAAAAGGAATAGGTCAGAGTACAACTCAAGCACGAAAGAAAAGGGCAAACAATGAGGTTGAAGTTGATAATCGTTGGATTGTACCGTATTCACAGATTCTCTCGAAAACGTACAAAGCACACATCAACGTCGAGTATTGTAATTTAGTGAAATACATTTGTAAATATGTCAACAAAGGAAGCGATATGGCAGTTTTTGGAGTGGGAAATTCAACTGCATCTATTGATGAAATCAACCAAACTGGGATGCTACATTAGTAGCAATGAAGCAATATGGCGCATTTTATCATTTCCAATTCATGAACGGCATCCACCAGTTACTCATTTGGCAGTTCACCTTGAAAATGGACAGCGAGTGTACTTCACAACAGAAAATGCACGTGTAAGAGCATTGTCACCACAGCCAACAACGTTAACTGCATTTTTCTTATTGTGTAGGGATGATATGTTTGCAAAGACGCTACCTTACTCTGAAGTGCCAACATTCTACAGATGGAAGGCATCAGAAAAAAATTCAACGTCGCAAACAAGGTAAAGCAGTTGAAGGACATTACAACGTACATTCAACCGACGCATTAGGCCGTCTGTACACTGTTCAACCAAATAATGCAGAATGCGTTTACTTGCAATTACTGTTAATCAACATACGTGGACCGACATCCTTCCAAGAATTGAGAACTGTAAACGGTCGAATATGTATCGTGTATGTTATCGTGAAGCTTGCCTCGAATTAAATCTTCTAGAAAACGATGCACATTGGGACACTTCACTCGCTGATTCATCGAATACTGCTGACCCACAACAAATACATGCGTTATTTGCAGTAATATTAACAATTTGCGTTCCATCCAATCCAAAAGATCTTTGGAAAAAATACAAAGGCTACATGAGTGAAGATATTTTACATAGTTTGTGTGAAACAATTCAAAATCCACACATTCAATTCACACCAAACGTGTATAATGAGGCATTGCTATTGATTGAGGACATATGTTTAGTAATCGCTAACAAATCATTGGTACAATTGGGAATGGCTGCGCTGAATCCATCTGAAAACGACTGACATGATCGTGATTTCCAACAAGAAACACGCTTTGATGTGGATAAATTGGGTAAATTTGTTCAAACGAATCTTCCGAAATTGGTTTCAGATCAACGTATAGTGTATGACACAATTATGGATGCAATTACAAGTCAAAGTGGTAGATTTTATTTCATATATGTAGCGGAGGCACAGGTAAAACCTTCCTCATTTCACTCATTTTGGCAGTCACACGATCACGAAAAAACATTGCACTGGCAATCGCATCATCTGGAATTGCAGCAACTCTTTTGGAAAGGGCCGAACAGTGCATTCAGCACTGAAACTGCCATTGAATATGTAAATAATTGAGAAACCAACATGCAATATCAACAAAAATTCTAAAACGGGCAAACTACTTACATCATGTAAAATCATTGTATACGATGAATGTACTATGGCACACAAAAAATCATCGGAAGCACTTCATTGCACACTTAAAGATTTGAGAGGAAATGAGCAACTTTTCGGTGGCGCACTCATTTTATTGTCTGGTAATTTTCGACAAACTCTACCTGTTATATCACGTTCAACAATGGCCGATGAACTTAATGCATGTCTCAAATCATCCGTTTTATGGCGATACGTACATAGATTCACTTTGAAGACCAATATGCGTGTAAACTACAACATGATGCATCCATTGAACGTTTCATAAAACAATTGTTGGATATAGGAAATGGGAAAATGGCAATAGAGGAATCCACACAATGTATCACATTGCCAGCGAATTTCTGTAAAATAACCGCAACCATAGACGAATTGATTCACAAAGTTTTTCCAAATATTGCACACAATCATAAAAGTCATCAATGGCTCAGTGCACATGCTATATTAGCAGCCAAAAACAAAGATATCAATGCAATCAATTTCAGCATACTAAATGAATTACCAGGAGAAGCGATAACGTATAAGTCCATCGATACTATAACGGATCAAGACGAAGCCGTTAATTATCCAACAGAATTCTTGAATTCACTTGATTTGTCAGGCATGCCGCCGCATGTTTTAGCATTGAAAATTGTGCGTCCCTATCATTCTTCTCCGAAATATAAATTACTCACGACTTTGCAACGGTACCAGGCTTTCAGTAAGAAAAATGATGAATTATTGAAGCTACAATTTTAAATGGAAAGTGTAATGTTGCCACGCATCCCAATGATTCCGACAGATATGCCATTTGAATTTAAACGTCTGTAGTTTCCAGTGCGAGTTGCCTTTGCAATGACCATCAATAAGGCACAAGAACAGTCGTTACAAATGTGTGGACTAAATTTAGAAAATCCATGCTTCTCACATGGACAACTGTATATGGCCTGCTCACGTGTTGGGAAACCTTCTGATTTATTTGTGAACGCAGCAGATAGAAAAACAAAAGACATTGTGTATCCAAAAACACATACGGCGGCCACTGTCAAATTTCGGTAAGAAAAACATAACCTAAGCTTATCGTTTCTAATTGGCTCCGGCCTCCCCTCAAGTCTGACTTATCCAATCGGAAGGCGAGAGGCTCCCGACGAGGCGATTCCATAAAGTCGCGGTTTCTTTTTTTTGAGTGGCATTGCAACGCATGCAGGGTACACGCTAGTATAGTATAAAAATTTGTGTGTGTAGTATATATTAACAATCATGAATCAAACTATATTCGAAAATAAATATTCGTGTGGACCAATCATTACAGTATTTATTATTACATATACATTACAGTACAGGCGAAACCCGGGTCGTTTGTGACAAAACATGTGGAATCGTACAAAATTACAACAATTCAAATTTGAATTATTTTTACTTACCGACACTCGTATCTATTGTATTTGAAATAATGCATATTATTAATAATTCGCCATATATTTTTATAATTCATATATATTCAGAACAACACTTTTACATGGGATTTTACATTAGCAGTGAAAACGTTAACCTTCCTGGGGGACATCCTGTACAACACTGTTTTACCCATTGTGTATCTCAAAATTTCACAGCATAAAACCAAAGTAGCTTGTTTCAAGGCACTATTTTTACCAAAAGCTCAATTTATTTCAGATATGGTACACGACAAGCTAATGATCGAAGTGGTGGTTATTTATTCCTCCCAGGATCCGAAGGTGTGATTGTTGTAAACGACAATAAACATCCAGTCATCACCATAGTTGAGGGATCTATTTTCTCACGAATGCAGGTCTCCTTGCCTTATGTTCAACACACTGTAAGTATTTGATTCCCCATTTATTGTTTTATATGGAAGATTTTAAATGTGAAAAACATTAATTAACCCTTTGGCTGTTGTGATGTATTTCAAAATCTATCGATTAACACTATCAATAATAAAAAACTAATATCAACAAACTAATTCATTTATAAATATTATTTACTGTGCATTAAATATAATTAATGAGTTAATACGTGTCCATCTAATGCATATATATGCAGTATTAAGACAGGGTAACATTTTTCTCTTACATCACTTTCATTCGGCAGGTTACCAATTTTACATACCGTTGAACGTCTCTATGTTTTAAGACTTTGTTTGCAGTTAATTATACAGTAAAACCTATATTTAACGGAAAAAACATCCGATCAAATGTAAAAAAATTATAAACATCCTGTTAATATTATACATGCTTAAATTCCAGTGTCACCACATGTAAACAGTTCTTAGCGGCCATGACAATTATGTCATAAGTTTAGCGCTAGAATTTGACACATATAGTACAAATATGTCGATATCAATCAACAACGTCACTTCACGACAAGTGTCCAAAGACAATTAAATGGAATTTGCTTATGTTTTGTATTTTTTATTTATATCTAAATACGGTGTATTTTCAAGATTTTTTTTTTTATTTATATTAAACCTATTTTTACATAACGGACTTTCGGTTTCAACGGACACCCCCTCCTCCCAATTAGTCCGTTATATCTTGATTTTACTGTATTTATATAACAATTGTTTTCCTTACAGTAAATGTGAAAGTAATACCGTTTGTTTTTTCCTTCAGGTAACACTTTATGGTGGATCTGGGGCAGATTCGTTGGCTTTAGAAGTGACAAACATTGTCGATGTTAGCAATTCTCATAACATTGAACTTGCTATGAGATTATCCACTAATATCAACAACAATGATAAGTTTTACACAGATTTGAATGGTTTCCAGGTATGCATGCTAAAAAAATGATTTATAATTATTTTCAAAAATTTTATCATATCTATTGTAACATTGATTCGTGATACTATCTTTTCTAGATGATAAGAAGAAAGCGCTTCCCAAAACTTCCTCTGCAGGCAAACTTTTATCCCCTTCCAACTGCTGCATATATCGAAGACGAGAGTACAAGACTAACACTTCTCACTTCCACATCTCTGGGAATGGCAGCATTGGCGACTGGACAAATGGAGGTAATAATAAAATTAATTTATTAATGATTAAAATTCATTTATCTAGATTTGCAGGCTGTAACAAAGAGAACAAAACTTGAATGGTTTTTTTTTTTTTTTCAATACACAGTTAAGATAAACATTAAAGCAGACATCTATAGGAATGACAAAAATGTTCACATGCAATCATTTATGCTAAAAAACTCAATCCCAATGACACTACTGTTGAGAAATGTCAAAAAATATTCCAGTTTAATTAATTACGAATTTATTTACGAATCAATTGAGATATTCGTGACTATTTTTTGATGTTCTTTTGGAGATGAATAAAATAATTTTATTCTTTCTTTATTAACATTAGCTAAATTTACTATTTACATTCCCACTTAACAG
The DNA here is from genome assembly GCA_028555115.1 of Himalopsyche japonica. Classification (NCBI taxonomy): domain Eukaryota; kingdom Metazoa; phylum Arthropoda; class Insecta; order Trichoptera; family Rhyacophilidae; genus Himalopsyche; species Himalopsyche japonica. Next base: position 3,413,868 of record JAHFWJ010000483.1, read on the forward strand.
GTTATGCAAGACAGGAGATTAAATCAAGACGATAATCGTGGTATGGGACAGGGCGTAATGGATAACCATCCGACAAGACACGTATTTAGGATATTGTTGGAAACTAGAAATAGTGCCAAATGTCAAGTAAGTTCATAAAAATGACATATGTACACACGGTTATATATTAAGTTCCAAGACAAAGGGTATTCTACCTGAAAATATCCACTCACAATGTCTCAAAATGTAGCCAAAATTATTTACCTTTTATCAATATAATTAATGACATGTATAACTATGAATTTCATCAGGCACAGTCGAAGAGCATATCTTTAAATTTAAAAATTATGATTGATTTATTTGAGATAGTATTAAAAATATTTCTTTCAGAGCATTGTGGAAGATCATCCTTCGGGGCAGTTGTCATTGGCCGCTCATGTCAGTTCACAGTCATTGCTGAACCCACTTGTACCATTATTCTATTCTGGAGACGGAAACTTGGATAGGTTTGAATACTTTTTTATCTAATACAATATCATATAAAAAGTAATAAGACACTTATTCGTTAATTTTACTTCATTAGTTATTGCCTGAGCAATTTTTTTGTTGTCCCCTTGCTGTATTGTATTTAACATTCCATTAAATATTTTGTAAGTTTTTAGCATCAGCGGTTAAGCATCAATGAGGGTTTTACATCTTTTGAAATGATATAAAATATGCTACATACAACATTTTGTTTTGTTAGTTACTGTACCAAGTTTAATTAATCAATGTATTTGTCTATGGCTTTCTTGTGTAATTGTGTGTTGAGGCTACATCTGCTTATAATAGTTTCAGTAAAAATAATATATTATCAATTAATTGAGCTGATTTTACCGGAATAAATAAAACACAATGTCAAGTTATATTTGTACAATTTCCACAGGATTTGCTCGTTATGAAAATTATCCAGGGATACACGATGAAGGAAACCAGTCATTATCTCTGTATTTTAAAATTGCGGAAACAGTAATGAACATTCTGTTTTATTTGTTTAAATATAATGCCCTTCCGTCAAAAAGAAATAACAGTTAACTAACATCTTTAAAGTTTTATGTGTAATATTGTAATTCGCTCATTTTTTTTCACATACCAGAGTTGGACCCGAAGAGCCCCAAGGAACAAACCTCCACGGTGGTTTCAGCCCTATGTCGATGGAAGCGGGGGTGGATATAAGTGTAGCGTCATATCGGGATGGAGTTATCGCAACAGTAAGACATGCTTTATTTATAAAAATATCTTATTTTCTCTTTGGTAATAAGTTAGTACTATATCTATACTGTTTATATTTGGTAGATTAATATGCTTATTACTCAAAGTATTCAATGCCTACTTTTCATATTGATTTGAAGTGTATCACTTTATTTTTAATTATTTTTGGGGAAAATAATAAGTAAACAGAAAAAAATATAATTTCTGTAACTTTGTTATGAAACCAGGAAATTTTATTGAAAGAAATTTAAAAAATAACTTTTTTTTATTCAAAATAAAAAGTTCATCTATATATTGTACATATATATATATATATATATATCCCAATCAAATAACAAGTGAAGTTGAAATTTTTAATTTTGTAGTCATTTAGAGTTCATAAGTGTAGAGAACATGACCTCTAGATCTGTAGGTTGAATTTGATTTGAAATAAATAAAACTGGTGAAATGTTTATATCGACCATCATTTTATGATCAGTTAAACCAAATGTTATATATGTTTCACACTATTTTACCAACTTGTTGAGTTGATTGTTGCACCGTGATTGAGTTGTCAACACCATTTGCTCTATATGGTAATCACGGGTTTGTATGGTTGTACGTACAATTTTATAAATTGTTTATTCACTTGATTTATGGGTTTTCATTCAAAAGACACTTTTCCTCTCCTGGCAGTGTCAGAAAACTTTAAATGATATGAACCCGATTAGGAATCCATATGCTCTACATTGGGAGTGGTCATGGCTTAAATACTGAAAAAAAATTGATGAAATACTGATTCGATGATATGAAGTCAAGAAAAAATGCTGACATATTGGGCCACTTATCAGAATTAATAAAGCCGCTGATGCAAAATGACAACAAATTCATTATTCTAATCCCACAAATAATTGTGCCCGCTAAATCTACAATTTATTTTATTTCCCAGATACCTGGTGGGAAAACAAAACGAGGTCGCGGAATCATTCTCCATCGCCAAAACTTAGAATTGTGCTACAGTGACGAAGAGCAAATGAAAACGTTTACTTTGAGCGATGGACAGGTATATACACATCCAAGTTGTTTCTATATTTATCTGAAGATAGATTGATTTATTTTCAAACATCCAACACTTTTCAGCTATTATGAAGTAAAAAAGTATTCAAATCTACAAATTTTTATGTATGGTTGTTGATAGTTATTTCGGCATCTGCCATCATGCTTAGCTTTACATAGTGTTTAACTAATTCCCTACTGAGCCTTATAATGGATATTTCAACACTGAATATTTCAAATATTAAATCAAAAAATTTAAATGTTAACAAAACTTAAATAATTCAATAAATAAAATTTTAAGTATTTATAATATTACTATTTGATTTATTTCAGATCAAAATGACGGATCTAGTTCCCATCTCTGAAATCGACGAGATGCACAATGCCTCTCTGTCATTCTTGCACATTGGACCGCCCATCGACACTGTTTCTTCTCTCAACCTGTGTCCGATGGAAATAAATACGTATTTCATTTATCGGTAGACCGGACTTCATCAACTTTTGTAGGCAATTTCCACTTTTTAGATATATTTATATCCATTTGAGAGAGTATAGTGGTGTCAATTAATTTGTGATTTGATGAGTTAGATGTAAATTTTATTTCAAGATTACAAGCGCGTTCTAGAGGTGTCGAAGCGTATTTGTCGTAGACAAAGGACGACTGTGTGTATGGCTGCTATAAAAAGTGATCAAATTTTTGTTCTTTTAAAACATGACATTGTGCATTTAAAACAGCGTAGCTTTTGCAATTGATGCAAAGATTTTGATAAAACCTCGATACACCGGACTTTGGATTTAACCGACTAATCTGAAAACTGCTTAATCACCTGATAATTGGTTTTTGCATGCTTCAAGCTGAAATCCATGGCTCATCAACAATTTTCCGTGTATGATTAAACAATTGAATTAAATACATCATATCAAGAAAACCTACCATATTATTTAGCAGAGTTTGGTTTTAACGGATATCCCTTTGCCTCCATTATTCCGTTACATCGAGGTTCTACTTAATAAAAAACAAATCACTGCAAGGCACACTATGCTATGCCTAAAATTATTTAATTTTATAAATATTGGTAAAAGAAAAGAATTTTGTTTTTATAATTGTGTAAAATTATCCATAGATCCATATTGGTTCCTTTTATAAAATTAAGTAGAAATTATATCGTCAAATATCAACAATTATTTCCAATTACAATATTGAGACAATATGGTTTGATTCGCGAAGATTACCACCATTAAGAAAATATATTTAATATAATATATCTGACAGTTTTGCAATGCAAGCAAAATAATATCTTGACACTAAAGGGCAAGTTCAAATTAAAAAACAAAAACCTGAATACATATATTATCAAATTGCTGATCAACCTTTCATTTGCTTTTAATTTCACGGGATAATTTCATCAAAAAGGTATTGCCTAAAGTTATAGTTAGTCAAATATAAATAATGTATTTTGTACATTTTGTCATTAGGATTTATAAGCATAAAATTAAGATAGTATGCTGAAATAAATATATGATTAAATCAAAGCTTTTATAATATATGTTCTATGTTATCGTAAAAAAAATGTGTTCCTACATTGTGGAAAAATAAATGATATTCTAATATTTAATGAATTTCGCATGGTTCTATTGCAGGCCTGAAAAATTTGTTCCAATGTATTTACACAGTTTGACATAAAACCCGAATATAACTTATGTTTAAAAGAAAACTCAATGGTGTTGTATTTTGGTAACAATTTTGATGTAATCGCTGATAACATCAAAATCATTGATAACTTTGTTATTCCACTGCCTGTGTAACTTGAACGACTCTTGTTGTACCTGTTTAACGCTCTGACATACAATTTGCAGCTGTTGAGACGGAAAATCGCAGTGTATTGATAGTTGAAACTCAAAAACTGACTGGTGTAAACAGGACGTCTTGTTATATTGTCTAAGATACAAGTTCATTCAAACTGTCAAAATGGAGAAACATTATTTATCAATAGAAAAAATAAACAACCAATGCAAAATATCTCGCTTTGAGTTTTACTTTTAAAATGAAAACATGTCTTCTATCTAATACTCATATTGGATTTTGTATTTCTCAGTGCTGGTGTAAATGATGAGGCGGCCCAGTTGTAAATAATCTTAACATTTATATATTACTTTCTACCTTACTATGCGTCACAATTATTTGTAAATCAACCCACCTATATTAGAGTGAAAAACAAAATGTAGGGAATTTTAATATATAATATATAGAATATTGATGGGCATAACAATTACTTGATACAGAATATTATTTTTTCTACATGTAAACATTTATGTAATAAATGTTCTACATCTTAAATAATTTTGCTATTGATTTATTGTAACATAATGTACCTATATTTAAGCAGCTTTGTATCTTTTATTTATTATACTTTAAATCAATCATTTTGGCTGTTATTGCGGATAGTTTGGTCAAAAAAACACTTGTAGAATTAATATTCTTAAACATTCCGAGAATTTTTAAGCATGCTTTTGTGTTATTCACATCAATAATGGTGGCGGTCAAGTGTTGTTTGAGGTTGTTGAAAAAAATTTGAGATAAAAAAAAATTCTTTATAAAATCAAAAGAATAAAATAATATAATGTTTTCCAATAATTTATTAATCTATTTTGTGACATTAGAATTCAGAATTAATTTAAATTTCTTTTTTTACTTCTTTTTAAAGCTTATTTTCTAATTATTGTTAGATGGTTAAAATCAAATTTAGATATCTATAAATCATATATTTACAAAAAAAAAAAAAATTATGTTCAATCAAATAAATAAATAAATTAATGTGCAAACTTGCATTTTTAATTTATAAATAATAATTCATGATTATTAATGATTATTTGAAAACAATAACTGATTTCTGTTGATTATATATTGGAAGACTTAACTTAATCTCACAGTGCAAAATACAGATCCTGTAGGCTGCAAGTTAAATATTATTATATTATACATTCAACATATAGAAAATTATTCTTTAATGACAAATATTTTTAAGTGCATAGTAAACCGCAAATAAAATTACATTGGGCTGTAGTTAGCCAAAGCCTGAAATAAAATGGAAAAAATAATAGAAATCATACATTCATCACCTAAAAGTGAATTTTTGATAACTTTTTAAAAGATTTTATGTCCAACACATTCTTCAAAATTATTTGAATTGTATTTAAATTTCTTTTGAATGAAAGCAACATGTCAGTCAATAATAAATCATAATTGTTTTTATAACATTGTGTAAATTAAATCTATTAATTTTAGTAAGTGTTATTTTTAATAACCATTAACAAATATCAAAATAAAGTTTGTTGCCTTATATCACTAATCACATCAGAAATAAGGATATGCATGGCTTAAAATGTTCTTCGTATGAAAGACACACAATCTATGAATGTGTAAATCATCTTAAACCTCTTCCCCATGTTAAAATTATTGAAACATGATTTCATTGTATATTGATTTTTCAACAAATATGATTATATTAATACAAAATAGAGTCCTTCTAAAACAGTAATTATTACAAATAATCAATAAAACTATAGCAGGATTTCAGCAAAATTTCTGCTTTATCATACAGATGTGTAATTATAACAATTCAAAATATTTTCTTTGAACAACCTGTTTCCATAATATATCAAAGACACTTACATAAATGTCTTTCATATGAGCACATTGACATAAGAATGGATTGACTAGACATTTGGTAAAGTTCTGAATTTAGAAATCAACAAAACTGGAAGTTATTAGCATATGTGTATGTGCCAACCACAAAGATAGGATTAAAATCAAAACAGTATTATAAAGCAATATCTTTATCATTGATACTGGTTATCTGTTGAATAGCATATTTTACTGTAATTGAGAGAATCAAATTAATGTTTGCCAGTTTTGGAACCTAGTTATTAGTTCTAATTACTTTATTTATTACTCCTCCGAGATATTTAATTTTATCCTATAATGAAATCCATAACATTTGCTCGAAAAGTGCTACAAATATTTTATGAATTTTGTAAAATAAAATAAATATTTTTTACTTAAGTCATGATAGTAAATGATAATGACACTTTGTTAAAATAACAAAGCACAATTAATAAAATCACAAGAAAATCGTTGAAGTGTTTAATTTCCATTATGATCCCATCTTATTATACCACAATGCAACCTGGCACAATTTGAAGCTACAAAGCCTGAAGTAACAGAAGTCATTTCAACAAATTTATGTGATAAAATCTTTTTTTTTTGCTCCTCCATCTTTTGCTTATTGCTGTGAATAAAATTAGATTAGATTAGAGATTTTAGAAATTTATGCTACATTATTGGTGAAACCTAATAAATTACCTCAATTGGAGAAAGAATTTAATTTGTGAAGAATAAAAATGATTCATTATTATATATTACACATATTATAAAATATAGAGAAATTTAGGTTTAATATAAAAATGTATTATCATACAGAAACGAAATGACTCTCATGTGGAATTTTTTTCAGATGAGTGTCCAATCCTGAAATTTTAAACTTATTTGTTCTAAATGACTAATTAAAAAGAAGATCAAGTGATTTTTCAAAACGACATTGATTTCAAGCACAAAGTAATGTATAATTGATAAATAATAATTTGCTATACTAACAAAAGGAGAATCAATAATATATTTGGATGTATGTGCGCATAAATCATTTTTTATTAATTTAGCAAATTTTAGTAGTATTGCGATATTGAGTGCTATCAAAAAAAAAAAAAAGCAAGTCACTAATAGAATCAAAAAGATTTTCTGGATTAACAAGAACATTTTTGCATGTTTAAATTTGCTTTATCTTAGAAAATGATTCTCAAGGTAATATTCTAACTTCATTTATGGTTTTTTTTTTATATATTAACCCATTGGATGAGAATTCAATACAATGTACAGAAATAGGAAAGTTAGGAAATAACCTGATAAAAATATTTTTTTTAGTCGGAGTCTTTTTGTTGGTCAATGTCGGAGTCGCAGTCATGTTTTGATGGTTGATTCACTACTTAGTAATATTCTAACAATACATATAAATCTGTAGTAAAAAGGAAAAGAAACAATTTTATTTTCACAATTTTCTTGTTACACACCACATTGTCAGCAAGTAGCTCCATTATAAAAATAATATTGTCTATGTTCTCTCTGTTGACAACATTTATAGTGTTATGATTGTGCAAGAGGGTGCTGGGTGTATATCGATGTACTCTTAATTTTTCTTTTGTCAATAACTTGAAAATTAACATCAAGATGGGCAGCATCGACAGAGCCATGCTGACCGGATTTATATGCAGGCTCTGTTCCGAAATGCACAGAGTCGTAATACATATTTACGGAACAGAGGGACGACGGCTGGATTTGTCAGAAAAAATTAACAGATATCTACCTGTCAATGTGCGTATTTTCATAATTTCAATGTGTCAAAATGACATTTAAGAGTAAATTGGCTGATTGCGCGTTTGGTTATATTATTCCAGGTGTCACATTCAGATCCCTTACCGAAAACAATTTGCAATAACTGCCTACAACGGCTGGAAGGGCAGCACAAGCTCATGTTGCAAATCGAACGTGTAAGAAGACGATTGAATGAACCCAGGGAAACAAGACATGCAGTCAAGAAAAAGAAACGAAATTAGAGTGCAATACCCTCAAAAAACATCGTATTAAATTATTAAACTACCACGCTTGTAAATAATTTTAAACCTCTTAATACAGACTTACTTAAATTTAGATAAATTATAGTGCACCATCAGTTGATCATTATCAAAACACATATTCGTGAATCTCTCAAATTACATCATTCCGTATTCAAAATCGACACAAAAATTCTATTAAACTATCTTTTCGGACTGTTTTCATAATTGATAAATAGATGACCTAAGCCACCTACTTTTAAAAAAATATACATTTTTAATAGGAAACAATATATTGTAAATTATTCTGAATAATTATTTGTAGAATCTTATTGTTTATATTTTTATTGATATTATTAATCGTGGCATGTTACTATTAAAAGTAAGTTTTTTTGTCAAATACATATTTCATAAATTGGCCAGGTGTTGTTTGTCTTTCATTAGAGCACATATTTGTTCTAACATTAACAATGACAATTTGGCAGTGCCCGTGTGACATACTATTATTTTAACCACACCCACTCACGATGCACGGCATATGGACACCTAGTGGTGTTTTTTTCTACTAAAACTGTTGGTTACTCCGATGCTTAGCCTCTCATTTTCAAGAAGTCGTGCTAGAAAATAGCTATTGGATAGCCGATTGCTCTTGCAACCCACAGTATTTAGGGTTGGATGAATGGAATAGAATTTTTAAAATCAATGACTTCAAAGTGGGCTCTATAAATTGATTTTAATATATACTTACAGACTGTTGTTACTAGTGATGATACTTAAATGAAGTTGACTGAAAGGCTTAATACAGAATATCTCAGATACACTTACACAAAGTAAACCGTCTTATAAGAATTCACAGGGATGTATCACCATGTATATTGTTACAATAGCCAACGTAGTCATAACACTCTTTACTTTAAATAAGAAAGGCATGCTTTTAGTACTATTTCCACAATATATTTATAGTACTAAAAATATTTAATTCATTTCAATTCCAAGAAGTGATAGTCAACACTTTAGTTTTCTGATGATTTTTCAAAATGTTTGTGAAATAAAATCTGCTAGCATTTTGCAAATTTATATTTGTGAAATCTTTTCTATTTTTAAGAATTTAGCAAAATAATATACCTCAGGTGTAAAAAAATATGTACTGTGTGGAATGAAAGGAAAAATCACTATATTAAAATACAGAAAAAAAAATTTTGTTCATGCGAATTTCAACTTTGAGAAGAGAATGCTATCTTAACTTTAAGTATATTAATTTATGATAATAACAAATATAAAAGTTGGCTACTATAAATGAAAATAGATGTTGTTATATGTGTTGTCATATTAAATAAAAGACAATTAAACAAAAAAAAAAAACCGGTAAAATTTATTATTCTCCAGTAAAACCATAGAAAACAAAAGATTTTAATTATAATATTTTACACACTATTCGTGTCCCCTCTAAGCTTCGTGCAGCAGCTTTAGTAACCCCACGCACTCCAATTCTAACAATTTATAAAAATATAATTTTAAAATACATATATATTCCAAATTAATGCAATGATACAAAAAACAATAATTTGGATATTTTCAGTTCAGGTACATAATTATTGCATAAAACATATTCCGACTGGTTTAAATATTAATACAATAATGTGCAATCAATTTTTATAAAAGAAGACATAGCAATATGTCTAAAATTAAACTGCGATAAATTGGCTTGGCCTGCTCAACCTTAAGATTTTCAATGGAAAGAGTCTTTCATCTCTGCCGGAAAATTATACACAATTATTTTCAGAATTAAAAACGTAAAACAGTATAAATAAATTTTTGAGCTCCATATCAGAGTATTTTAAAAGTATGTACAATAATTTTCAGATCCTGCCAGATATAACTTTCTGTTGTCACTGAGACGGGCTTAGGATAGATACAAATCTATCACTCACAAACACTTTTTCAAACTATAGTATATCTATGACACAAATTTTTTGTCCACTAGATTAGAATTGATTGTCTTCTCATTATCTCCATTTCTAAAATCACAGCAATACATTCCTTCATTTCAAACACAATTACACTATTCCTTTGTTAATTGGCGTTTCTAGCAATTTGTAAAATTAATTATTTTCAGAGAGTTTCTATTTTAGCTAATACCTTATAGATCTATTGTATTAGGTGAGTGATCTGATATTTTACTTTACTTTACAAACACATAAATGAACTATTATTGACATCAAATAGTTATCAGTTTATTTTGCAAATATAATTACAGATCATTGATTATCTTTGGTAATTCATAATGAGGTTTTAAGAAAGCAACTTGAAAATAGAGAATATTTTTTAAATACTTTTGTATCTTTAAAGTATATTTTAATGTGTCGACACGAATCTAAGTAAACTGTGTTTGAAGAAGATTCTAGGCTGGGTCTGTAGCTGGGTGGACAACATCATTGCCCCCGGTTGTAGTGTCCACAGTCTCAAAATCAAGGTTTTTGAATAAATTTATAAATTGGTCATCGGTGGCTCGGTTTTACTCTTTGAATAAATTACATATCATGCGAAAACCAGTCTTCTTTTTATACTGTTGATAGAATCTTACTCGAATTTGGTTTATAACGATCAATAGAATACAGCACCAAGGAAAGGATACATTAAATTATGCAGCATTGAATAATGGATTTTTTTTTAATAAATAACTTTTAAATAATTTATTGATCCTTAAATATAAAATTGCACTTTGTGGAAAATATTAATAATAACTATTAACTAATTTTAACACTCCATTGCGTTTTGCCAGTAAAATTTTTAAATATTGTAAACCTTATATTATTTGAAATATATTTGATAAAGGATGCAATAATTATTTGTTATCTTCTCCATCGATTAATTTTTTGATCCTTTCGGAATTCCTATGAATACTCAGTTTGACAGTGTGTATTTGGTCTGTCTGTTCCAGAATGTTGACATCCAGTTGTTTTAATTTTTGCAAAAGAACTTGCACTTCCTGTTCTGTAACACTAAAAATACAATATTAATTTATGTATGACATACTGGTGTTTCACTTTCACTTGCTCATCCCACATTGGTGGGCGGTCATGTTTTGACTGCCAAAAAATATAATTTTTCACTTTCCATGATTTTATTACATATGAGTTTTGATGGTTCTTGTTTGACAGAAATCATATGGATGACCATAAGGGTTGTTGAAAGCATTGATATTGATGTTGTTTTTACAAGCTGTAAACAATTTCGCATGTCAAAGGTCTTCTAAGCACTATTTTTAGCAAACTTTACAGCTTTATAAATGGATATATACAATATCAACTGGAGGTCCTTTTTATAAAAAAAACTAAAGAAGTCCCGCTCGCTTGGACCCGACAGGGTACCAACATCTTTTTTGAAGAGATATATTGATTTAATTAAGAGTCCTTTATGTTACACATTTAATCTGATAATGAAAACAGAAATTTTTCCGGATATATGGAGAATATCAAAGATAACTCTAATTTTTAAATGTGGTGCAGAATCATCAGTAGAAAATTATAGACCAGTAGCTGTTCTCTCAGCGCCAGTCAAAGTTCTCGAGATGATTATGCATGGAATGATTTTAAGAAAATTTGAGCCATTTATAATAAATGAACAGCATGGATTTAGAACCGGAAGATCAACCGATACAAACTTGATGGTGTTCACGAGTTACGTGTCGACGGCATTGGACAAAGGCCTGCAAGTTGACTGTTCCTACAATGATTTTTCGAAGGCATTTGACAGTGTCAATCGTGACATACTTTTGGAAAAACTCCAAATGATAGGTTTGTCAGATAGCTTTGTTAGATTGTTTGGAAGCTATTTTGGGAACCGAAAACAATACGTATCTTATGGGCTCTTTGAATCCAAACCGTTCTGCACGTAGTCTGGTGTTCCACAAGGTTCGAACTTGGGGCCATTGCTGTTTACTATATTTGTAAATGACATAGTAAACATCATAAAAAATGCTAAATTCTTATTATTTGCTGATGATTTGAAACTGTTTTTACAAATTGCCGCAATTGATGATTGTCTCCGTCTCCAGTCTGATATAGTCAATATAGTAGAATGGGGAGGGAGTAATAAACTCGATTTTAATATAGACAAATGCAATCTTTTATCGTTTACTAGACGGTCGCAGGTGTTATTTTTCCGCTATTAATTTCCGCTATCAATGAGTGGCCGAACTCTCTCGCAAATTTCATCAGTTAAGGATCTTGGAGTACAATTCGAAAGTAAACTAACCTTCAATAGTCACATTAGGACTACCTGCAACAAAGCATTGCAAATGTTGGGCTTTATCCTACGTACTACGAAAACCTTTTCAGGTGTTAAAATTTTAATATTATTGTACAATAACTTAGTACGAAGCAGACTTGAGAGTGGGTCTATTGTTTGGGCCCCAGGAGATTTGAAATATGCCCTTATGGTGGAAAAGGTTCAGAAGAAATTTTTGAGACTTCTTTACTTGAGAGCATACGGATACTATCCGTGGCTTTATCCAACTGACTTTCTTTTGGGTATGCTCACTTTTAATAGTTTAAAAAATCGAAGAGAAATATATCTAGCCACATATTTCTTTCGACTAATTTGATGCCAAAATGAGAATTCTGCCATTCTTAACAATGTAAATTTGTATGTTCCGGATAGTTTTTTAAGAAATCGTGTACTTAATTTGTTTGTTCTTCCAAAGTGTAGAACCAGTCTGCCAATGGGGATGCCAATGGTAAGAGCATTAACAATGTTCAACGGTATTGCTTCGGATGTTGACATATTTCATGTGGACGAAAGTGAGCTCAGACGAATGCTATTTTTTCAGTTAAAGTAGACATTTCATGAGCTTACTTGGTTGACTTTCTTTTTTGCAATCATTATTGATTGTTTTATATTATTTGTTGAATTTTCATATTTTTATATTTTATATTTGTGTATGTTAATATGTTACGGTGCAAAAGCATTGAATTAATAATTTGTAATTTTTGTACTGTATAGTTGTAATAAATAAAATAATAATAATAATATAAAATTTAAATTTTTCAAACTGTACATTTCCACATCTTTTGTCACCCACATACTGGGTTCCATCTTTCAATATCTTAAAGGTAACTGCCAGTTCTGTTGCATCTGTATGATAGCATGCCTGAAGACACCAGAAGGTAAATCCTAAGTCGTGAGTAACAAAACATGTGGGAATGTACACAGTTTCAAATTCAAAAATATCTAACATAGATGTTTAATTTTCGACTGCTGGTAAACACCAGAATATATTATTTTTATTTTGTTCTAAAATTACTTCTAAAAATAATTTTTCAATTGTGATAATCCATAGCCAAGATTCATTAAAACATGCCATGTACGTTTGATATATTGTAATCAATAGTAAGTTTCATAACTGAAATTATTTGAATTCTTAATTATTTCATCGAACATTTAAATACCTCTGTTGATAACTCAGCGCAGCCGCCGAACTCTGATATGATTCCCTCCAGAAAAGTAGCTCTTGTCTCATAACCTCAACATCTTCCTGCACATGATCCATGAGTACACCAATTGGATTGGCCGCCCTCGAGAGTGATTGAAGTCCAACTTTAATACTGTCCACTTCTTTATACAAAGCTTCCCTTTCTCTCCTCGCTCCATATTCCCACTCCTGCAATTCCATTTCATAATGTTTATCAATACTCGAATTTACCACAATTGCATCATCGAATTAGTTATCTATAAATAATTTGTTCTATTCAATATCTGATGCTTTTATTTTCATTAATAGAATGAAGATTTTCATACAAATACAGTCTGAGACTTAGTACCTATCAAATTCATAAAAAATATTTTCTTAATAATTTTAGTATATCAGATAATCATAATCATGGTTTACTTTCATGTTATAAATAATTGACATCAACCAAATAAATAATTATTTGATCGATAAAATCCTGTGACATTTGAAAACTACTCCAATGAAATTTAATTGAAGAAATGGCCACATTACACTTACTATTTCAGTCTTAGTGTTGTCATCGTGAACCAGTTTCTTCTGAGTGTCTAAAATTTGCTGTACTAGGTGACCATGGCCACTGTTGATTTCTTCCGTTTTGAAATTGTCTGTTTCTACAATGTTTGTATCCAAAGTGTCTTGGATCACAACAAGGCTCTCTTCATCGGGCTGAAACCATTTAAGAGTTCATCAAAACACTTTATATAAACCTTTACCATTTGAAAAATTCTGTGGTGGCATTTTATTACTAAGAGTTAATACCTCTTGTCGACCGGTGCTTATATTGCATAAGGGAAGAGTATTCCTATAATTTTTCTTAGCTGCTCGTTAACATTGGATTAAGTATCTTTTTTTTCATATTTCACTATGACAATTGAATTTTGGCTATTTTCATAAAACAATCGAATGATCCAAAAAGTAAAAATAGCAAATCAGATAGATTGGAGTAAATATTCAATCATCAAAACCCCTATGCCATCCACTAGAAATCCAAATACGTATTGATTGAAAAAATAACTGTTTGTATTGGTATTCTACTTTATGGTAAATATTTTATTGTCACACGGTTTTACTCTCTCACTATGATGATTTATTGCCCTTTTTCATACAGCTCTCAGTGTTTGATAAGCAAACTACACATCTTTGCATTAATTAATATTTGTGACAATAAACTGTGTTCAAAGAATTTAATATATTAGTGGTGCTATACAGTGAGTAACATAGTCAAAAAAATAAATAACTTGAATATTATAATAATTACAGTGAGCAAGTGTGTTGTGTTTTCTTAGGTGAATTATTGACATTTCATGCCCCTAATATTTACCTCCTCTACAGTTGGGCAATATGTTAGCATTAACTTCATCACTAGACAAGTGCTGCACAAGCTATAATTATTCCAGTGGGTGCAATGTTTTTCTCATGAAGTCACGATTATTAATGATTCTAAATATAGTATTGGAGGGCCATTGACAATACTTTGTGATATGTATGTAATATTTTCAGTATTTTATATAACAAATTAAAAGAAAACTATAAAGATGACACCAGGGTTATTAAAATCTGTAGAATAAGCTTTATAAAATATATATATATTAATTTCTTAACTCTCTAATTATCACACACCTCTTGTTGATTATCATAGTTTTCTATGATAACATTAACTTTCCCTACAGCGGTTGGCTCTGCAGTTTTGATTATAACGTCTGTGGCCCTCTCTCGTAGGCGGGGGGCTCCTGGTCTAGCAGAGGAAGGTCTTACACTCGGTGGACGTAATAGATTTCTAGATTTTGCACTTTTAATATTTTCAGAGTCATTCGAAGATCGAGACAGTTTTTGTTCGACACTCTCATCATCACTCTTTTTGTCAGCACTTATAGTTTTCTTCAAAGTGCCTGAAACTCTTTCAATCTTTTTGCCAGAACTGACGACTTTGCCACTAGTATTCTCATTAATTTCATCAATTTTATTTACATCCTTGACAAAGCTGTTCTCTTCAGTATCTTTCTCAGCAATTCCATTAAGCATAATTTCACTCATCACAATAGATTTTTCAGACATGTCCTGTCTCGATTCGGTATCTGATTCGTCCTTTCGATCTTCAGTCACTAACAATTCTTGTTGAATCTGGTGATTTACTTGCGGGGAAACGGATGAAACATTATCTACGAGGTCTTCTGTTTTGTTGGATTCATTTCCTAGACTTATATCATCAACATTGGAATCATTGATGGGACCTAGCATTTTTTCAGAGAAATATGATGTTATTAGTTGCGTCGTATGGTCACCACTATCAATATCTGGGTTTGTATTACTTTTATCGTTGCTTTCATTTTCAGGTAAATCGGCCTCAATCTTAATTTTTTCAGTCTGTAAATCAACCGTAGATATTTGTTCATGCTCTCGACTATCATTGCTTCTATTGCTCCTTTTAGTAGGCAAGGTTTTAGTTTTAGAATTTGATGAATCTAAATCTCCTTTTTTATCTTTCTTTATTGATTCAGGATTTTTGATGGGTATTGTTTTTCTTTCTTTCACGTCAACTTTAATTTTAGTTTTCTCCTTTGGGCTTTTATCAGTTTTAGGATTCGAAACTTCTCTACGGGTTTTTTCTGGTCTTACACTTAAGTTGGTTTTACTTGTAACTTTATTGTTTTCAGAATTTTTCAATTGCTTAGTAGATATTGCTGTTTTCCCACTTTTTCCTTTAATATTCTGGACAGCTTCTTTACTGCTGAGATTTTGCTGCAGAGCTTTACCGATTTGTTGTAGAAGTTCATTAGTTTTCTCCGGCTCTTGTCCTGCAATTATCTTAGATGGTCTTACACTGAGTGAGGAATTTGTGACCATATCTAGAAAAATAAGTGAAAAATTAATCTTAGATTTAATGTAAATCAAAACAAACCTTTTTATTAAAAAAAAAAATATTTTTGTACTTTATTATAGTGATCATTCAAATTTGAAATTTATCATAAAATATAATACAAGACGTTACTCACTCACAACCTCAATAACTTTCTGCAAGAAAGCAATTTTCTTTTCACGGTCTTTAACATTTTCTGAATTTAACTCTTCCTCAGTAAATAACTCATCAAAAAATCCTGTATTTTTTATAATCTGGAAATGCATTAAAAATTAATAATTGTTTATTTTTCATTGATATAATATTAAAAATTTCAAAAGGAATTGAATATTGAATAATAAATACAATGCATGCATAAAAATGAACCATTTGAGTGGTGCTGATTAAAAAAATTTCACTTTAAAAAAAATCATATTTTTCATTCAAATCTTGTTTTGGCTTTACCAGAATTCTGGGCCTTTTAATTTCACACACAGAATCAATTCACAAGTAAAATGTTAGAACGATATTTTTTTTTTTATATAAAAAGACAAATCCATGTATCAAATGAGTCTCAAACAAAATGAATAAAATAAAAATCCCATAATGAATAAGATAAAATAACAAGTATAATTTTTCTTTATCAAAATTTAAAAGTGTTTAAGCTAGAGCAACTTATATATGTTTCTCATTAGCTAACAGTTTTCATAGTATCGTAAGTGCTTAAGAAAACTAAGTGTCACAAATTTGTTTTTCAAGAAAATATTAATAGTCAGTATGGACAAGAATTGCGAAAGAAATGAAGAAAAACTGTTTTGTTTTAGACTTACTGCAGTCACAATATCATGTAAAAATCTGAATGGTGGCTTTCTAAGAAGCTTCTCTGATAAAGGTGGCTTTTTAACAAATTTCCCTAAGCTTTCTTGAGTAGATTTAATAACATCTATACTCATATTTTCAGACATTGCTTGTTAAATATCACAGATAAAGGTATTTCTGTATCTGGCACATGTTCACTGAAATAATGAGTTTATTATTTGTAATGTTTACATTTTGCGTTGCTATGACTACAGAATAGCTTTTAAAGTATGTGTTTAGTTGACTCAGCTGAAATTAATTGGAAATAGTTGAACAGAATGTTGTGATTGAATATTCAAAATAGTGTGCTACAAATTATTTCCAATCTAAAAAACTTTATTTTTAAATCATATGTAAAATATTAACTTGAATAATGAGAAAACATTAATGTCATACCAGGTATTTTAAGCAGACTAATTGAAATAGTTTTTATGTCATATTGATTTAATCTTATCAATAAGTTTGACAAATGTTGAGGGCAAGGGTAGTAAAAAGTATTGACATAATTTACGGATGTAATTTGATCTTCATTCATCAGCATTTGAATTTTCCACCAGATTTAATAAGCTGTCGGAAATTTGACACTAAAATATAACTAAGTTATATTTTACCTACTGGACACTGGTAAAATATAACTAAGTTATATTTTACCTTTAGGCCTCTTATCTAATGTATCTTAATAGAAACTTTCCATGAGAACTGTTTATTATTCAGTTGAAGAGAGTAAGGTGAGAACGGAAAGAGCTAAGTCAGAACTAGCGGTTAAAAACCCACTTTTGCTATGCATTGTTTTTTTTAGATATTGGATGGGTGGGAGAGAAGTTTTTTAGAAATCACAAACACCCATGTCTTTGAAGAGAAGCAATAAATCAGTTGTAAAATATTGTTTGTACGAGGAATCAAGTTTGTGAAATCCATCACGGAAGCAAGTTATGGTGTCCTAAATAAACTGAAAAAAGTTGCAAACAGGCTATGTAGCTTAGAAGTAAGTTTACCATTCAGCATATGAATTCTGGTTTATACATTTTTCAAAGCTACAAATTATATTATAAAACTAGAATTCGTATTGACTTTTTTTCTAGATTACATATAAAATAATTATTTCTATTTTGCACACATATACTGTTATACATGCTAATACGGTTGTAACTTATTCTGCTTGACTGTAGAGTCAAAAGCTTCTCACAAACATTCATATATATTTTTTTAGAAAGAACTAAAACACTAGGCAAATTATTTGAAATAGCTTTTATAGAAGAATACTTTAAAAAAACTGAAAATTTTTGATAAAAATATTTCCGCTATTAATGAATCTAATGAGATTCTGAGAATAAATATTATAATAAATACCACTTTAATTAAGCTCATTAACTGCAGCATTTTTTTATAGATGAAAGTTTCTTATCTAAAACATGAATGACTTAGATTTTTTTAAAGTTGTATGTAGAAACTAATAACGATTGAATTCAAACTTCTATTAGTTTTGACTAATGGTTTCATTATGAGTTTATAGCATAAATAAAAAAAAGCCTCTTTGATGATACATTTTACCATAGACAAAAGATGACACATAAGTGACTCCTAGGTCGATGGCCAAAGAACTGTCAAACTCAGTAATCATTGCAAAGTCTGCCGATACAAATCTTGCAAATGAATGTCGCGAGAGGAAAGTGATACCGACTCCGCTACTGAATCCACCGCTTTAATGGATGCCCATGTCGGTGAGTCGCGCCCAGACAGGGATGTGGCGGATAGAAATGCCCGCAAACGTCGAGGGCGATCTGATCCTGAACTCAATACCTACGGAGTAAGTATTACCAGACTCGGCTTACTTGATACCTTCATTTGTATGATCACAATACATCGATCACTTGGCAAAACTGAAAAATAAACATTCATTCAACTGTTTGAAAAATATGGATTATTACGGAAGGCTTTTTTTTAAGGTGGGCGGATTACCTACTTGGTATTCATAATAAAAACTTTAAATTTCATATTTTTTAAATATTATTTACCAAATTGGTCTTTCGATATTCAATTTGTTAAAGTAAATATTTAAATTTATAATGAATTTGTAAAATAAGAATTTTATCCTAACTGCCAATTTGACTTGTGGTGGTTTGGTCATGAAATTGCTTTATATACTGTACATTCAGAGCGGATTTTGCTGAAAAGTGTAGCACCGATTCTTTTTTTTAAAACAGCAATCTTGGACTGTATATATGTATTTTATTTTAGACAGATAATGCCCCAGCTGTGTCTGTCCAATCAGGATCTGCCGATTGGGTGGAGAGGCCTTATGAAAGGGAACTGGCTTATGAGGAACAAGAAGAGGAGTTAAGATATGGAGCAAAACATGTCATCAAACTGTTCGTTCCTGTTTCACTTTGTATGCTGGTCGTCGTTGCAACAATTAGTTCAACCACATTTTACACAACCAAAGATACATACTTGTAAGTAATATACTAGAGGTGTGACTGTTTTAATTAAGGTTTGTATGTACATTGAAGAGTAGGTGGTCAAGATTCAATCTATAAATTATCGTTGAGAAAAAAGAGAAATTTAACACTAGAAATTGTGGTATATTTTCTATGTGCAAAATTTACAAATACGTTAAATAAATATTTATATTTGCTTTACAACATGCACAAAAGACTTGATTCCACTAATAATGAGAAATGCTGAATCATATAATAGATAAAGTGTGCGCAACCTTTTTGAGGTTGGAGTTGCTTTTAATATATCGTTTAATATTTTAATAATAATATGATTTTTATATATTTGTATTGTTCACCATAATTGTGCATTTATAATATGAAAATTACAAAAATTTGCAAAATTCCCTATTGTAATTGAGGTTGACTAAATTTTGATCCATGATCAAACGGTTATACACCCTTGTAATAGATGGTTATCAGGGAAACTGGAATACAAATATAATATCAGTTTGAAATATATTGTCATAATTTGTTGAATGCTGTATTCTTAAAACAAAATAAAAATATATGTTGAAACTTTTGTAATATTTCGTAATTTGCACAAATTTTTTGGTTCTTTTTTCGCATTTAAATTCGGAATATTAAATGAGTAGCATTCTAAAGAGTATATTAGTCGAACAGAATTTTTTAATAGTTGTTCAAGTGATACATGAAGTTTGCTCTCTAAGCCGGCTATGTAAGTCTACCTATATGTTAACCAGTCCAAAAGAAGTATAATTCTTATCCCTTTTGATATTATTTGCTTCTAAATGCAATTATCTAATCTCAATACCTATGTAAATTACGCTGCCAGGTTTACAGTTACATAAAAATAGCACTCACTAATCATTACGTTTCGAATTACAGAGTTTACACACCTTTCCACGAGGAGAGCCCGGAGACTAGTACGAAAGTCTGGAACGCTGTCGCCAATTCGTTGATCTTACTGTCAGTCATAATAGTCATGACCGTGGTCCTGATTCTACTTTACAAATATAATTGTTACAAAATTGTTCACGGGTGGCTTATCGTCTCTTCTTTGATGTTGCTCTTCCTTTTTTCGTACCTGTATCTAGAGTAAGTATGATGATGGCATTCTTGTTTTCTGTAATATTTAATACATTTCTAGGATTGCAAGACTATTAATCTCTTCCACGCTAACGCCCCAACGTATGGGACGGCAATGTGCAAGGCCTGTACGCGAGCGCCCCAGACGTTAGGATGCGAACATTCAAACGTCGGTAACGCAGGCAATCTTTTGCATATAGAACTGATTTTGGTTTTATAATATCGCCCAATTTGTCCTGCTACTACCACCTCCATAAAATTGTCAAAAGTATTAGGTTCAAATGCTTAAAACATTTAACACGCCATCGTCAGAACTATGCTTAAACTTAACAATTATTTTTTATTGGTTTATTTATAGCTCTATGTGGAAAGAGAACATTTTGAAAAATAGCAACGCGGACAGATTTTGTTTGTATGAAAAACTGTCGCGCCGATCGGGTTAAACAGAGCAATGTTTATCATGCACTGAATACAATTGGTCCTAAAAGTGATTTATGATATGTGTGCTAAACATATCATTTGAACTTGAAGGGTTGTCAAAGTTAAAAATTTTGATAAATTGAAAATAAATTTTATTTTTCTTTTCATTACAGAGTAGCTCTCAAGGCGTATAATATTCCTATGGACTTCATAACATTAAGTCTAGCAATGTGGAACTTTGGTGTTATGGGCATGATGTGCATTCACTGGAAAGGACCGCTTATATTGTTACAATCTTATCTAATCTTTGTCGCTGCTCTTATGGCACTAGTTTTCATCAAATATTTGCCAGAGTGGACGACCTGGTTTGTGCTCGCTGTTATCTCAATATGGGGTAAATAATTTTTATTTAATTGATGTTTAATTTCTATTTGCAATATTTTATTTGACCCACCAAACGATCTCTGTTGGTCATCGTTAACTATTAGGTCTGAACGAGAAATCTGCAGCATTAGTTTGCATGTTCCTGGCCAGTTAGTTCTCCACAACCACTGACATAACATGGTTTACATTCCGTAATTATTTTTATATGTATATGTATACTCAGCAGAGAATAAGTGTAAAGTACACCATTGAAAATAACCAGTTAGAATGGATAGAAAAAACATTTTTGTAAGACTTCAATTTCTTCTCTCAGATTTGGTTGCTGTGCTCACACCAAATGGTCCATTAAGAATATTGGTAGAAACTGCTCAGTCAAGAAATGAACAAATATTTCCAGCCCTCATTTATTCATGTAAGTATTTTGATGTCATTACTTCAAATTAAAAATATAATTCTATTGTTAGATATATTATCTTTGGGACTATATTAATTATTTTGTGATTAGTCAATGTATTGCCTCCACTTATATAAAATTTCACAAAATTATGAACGTGATTAATTCTGTCTCTATTGTACCAAAATAAAATTTTACTCATTAAGCTAGAGTAGGTATTATAATAAATTCAAAATGTTGGATCTTTTGAAGGTTTGTAAATTATACCTAACCAAAAATCCATTTTAGAGTATATGTTGCTATTATTACCCTGTTTTGATGGTGTTGTGAATGACAATTGAATCAATTCGTATAAGGTGACAGTAAATTTTTTTTTTATAATTTGATTTTCATTATTCAATTGACTTATTAAATAACCTTATAATTCATTCAAGACTTCCGCTCTCATTTCACGTTAATGATAATATTGTCACCTATCTTGAAGGTATTTGTAGAAAAAATGTGATTTGAAGGAAATGCATTGTGAAGGTTATTGATTTATATCTTGAAATACAATTATTATTTTTTCTTATAATCCCTCAATTAAAGATTTTAGGTTTCATGTAATTTCACATAATTTTATTTTTTGATTTTAAAACTCGTTTAAAAACATAAGTTCCTTTTTTAAATCCACAACAAATTTTCAAGTGCTCTTTTGTTTTTGGAATTACATAAGGTATTCATTATTGTTTGCTTTTATTTTGCAGCCACCTTCATGTATAGTTACATGGCGGCGCCGTCTTCACCTCAGTCGGAAGGTAGGGCTCTAACACCAACTTCCCAATCTCAATCACGTCCACATTCTCGTCCACAATTATCCAACACATCACCGACCCGTCACAATCACCGCGAACCGCGGTCACAGCAACACATACCTTCCAGACACCATTCTCCCCCACGGCAATCCGAGCTGGTGCCCCTATCTCGTCTCAGAACGCATGGTATGCCCCTTTTTCACTTTTATTTTCAGCCTTCCATCGTTCTTCTTAATCCACTTCTTCTTTTCAACTTATTTTCCATATATTTCTACATCCAACATAATGCACATTAATTAGTATATTTTATATTACACCCAGTCCCTTTTTTATGCGATTTTTTGGACGGCAGTTTTTCATACGTTTCTGGGACTTTTTCACGCGATATTTCAATTTTTAGAACCAAATTGTCAAATTATATGAAAGTTGTGATTTTTTTATGCGCCGTTTTCTGGAACCAATTATCGCGTAAAAAAAGGACTGGGTCTATAATAATCAATAATCCTAAATATGACAACTTTGTTTTCAAAGCATATTTTTTTGAACAACTTGTTAAGTATAAATTTGTTGCATATATTTTACACTGCATCACACATTTAGGGGTAACATTTAGAATTTAACACAATGAGATCTGTTAATTAATATAAACATCATAATGTAAAAATTCACAAGATAAAGTTTTGTATACAGTATCAAAATTAACTCTTTGATGTTTCTTAGCACAATTTGTGTGTGCCCATATATATGAGCTCCTGGGAGCCAAAGGGCTAATTACTCATTTATTGTTTATGGTAAATGGTTAGTGGAATTGTATTCTAAAGAAAGTGTTAAACGAAACTGTTATTTAAATCTAGAATTTATCTAACAAATTATTGAATCATCCTTGAAGAGATGTGAAATTTTTGGTTGTTAAATATTTCTGGTGCGATAATCATTGATTAAAATAATTACACCAGAAACAAGAACAAAAAGATTAACATTAAAACCAACGCAGGCCAAGGAGACATTAAATAATTTCTGTATAATAAATAATCTAATGTCATTAAATTATTATTTGGAAAGATTTCCAAACCTTGGATGACAATCGCATATCATAAACTGTTGTCTTTTCGAAGTACTTTAAGCATGTATAATAAATAATAAGAGTTAAATAATTTCAAATATCGACTTTCATAAGCAAATGCTTGCAGTCATACAACAAACTTAAATGACGATTCATGATTAAAAACTAAAGCATTCTTTTAGAAAGGAAATTTGGTTTTAAAAATTTGCAGGCGTGAACAGTGGTTTTAGAAAATTTACTTTATCACTAAAACTAATTTATTTATACCAATTGATGTTTTGAAAACCTATATTACCAATTTCAAAAATATCAATGCTTTTTCTCTAATGTGGAATTGCATGCTGAATGATAATATATTTACATTAAATGAATGATACCAAGTTTGTAAAAACTAGGTGATTTAATACCAACCATCATCTTAACGACTTTGACAATAATGCAAATGCATATTTTTTTCATTTAGTTCTTTTATGATTTAACCTTCTAACTACTAATATCCTAACTGTTAAAATGACTGATGCAGTTTGTTGATAGTTGACATTCAAAAATATAAGATAGTTAACATGGTTATAAATTTCGATTGAATTATAATCTGATTTATTCTGATGATCTTCATAACTTTGGTTTAACTCACCACTACCAAATAAATTTTTGTAATATTCAATCTCGGAATGTCTATGTGACTTAACAGAGGCTGTGGTTATACAGTTAACAACACTATATTTTTTAAATATTTATATTTGTTACATATTGATATTAAGAAAAACCTCACAATTGATATTTATTTTCAATCAAAATGATCTAGCTCCATCTTTAGTCTCAAATCATAGTATCAATATGTTATAGTAAGTTCTGTATGGTTTTTTTTGTGTATTATTGTTTATTCAGATGCATCAGGGGGCGAGGCAGGGTTTGACAATGGCTGGGCAGAGCGTTCAACTGAACGCAGCGAGCAAAGAAGAAGGGAACTGCGAGTGGAGCAAGAAGGAGATAGGGCACCGAGAACTACTGCAGTTCCTAGAGCGATTCAACAAAATGACAGTCAACCTCCGCCTCAACAAATGGAGGAAGAACGTGAGTATTATGCTATAAATAATATCTTTTGACTTACTGTTCTTAAATTGTTCATCTCTTTAAACTGCTTCAACTGATGATACTTAATGTCACTAGATTTAAGTCACAACAGAATTTAGATATAACAGGTTGGCAACTAAGTGATTGCGGATTTTTTTTAGAAAATCAAAGACAATTTTTTCATAGAATTAAATAACTTTCTTCTTTAATGTATTGCCCATTTTGATCAATGACCTTTTGCCATCTTTCAGGAAGCATCATAATCACATGTTCATAAAACTTCTGGTTTTTATTAGCAAAAAACTGAATCAAGTACGATTTGACATCATCATTACTGAACTTTTTACCATTCGAGGAGTTTTGTAAAGATCGAAACAAAAAGTAATCAGATGGTGCAAGGTCAGGACTATATGGTAGATGTGGCAAAACATCCCAACCAAGCTCCAATACTTTTTGCCGAGTGGCCAAAGATGTGTGTGGCCTTGCATTGTCATGATGGAATACAACACCTTTTCGATTTGTCGATTCGGGCCGCTTTTCTTCAAATGCATTGCTTAATTTCGTTAGTTGTTCAATGTAGATATCAGAATTGATCGTTCGGTTGGGTGGTAAGAGTTCAAAGTAGACAATTCCTTTATAATCCCACCAAACTGATAACAAAACCTTCTTTTGATGAATATCAGCTTTTGATGTTGTTTGAGCTGGTTCACCTGGCCTGCTCCACGATCTTTTCCGCATGATATTGTTGTAAACAACCCATTTTCGTCACCATAAACAGCACATAACTTTCTGTGAGCTTGCGATGCGTTTTTCCCTCTGCGGAAATAAAAAAGCAAAATATGACGAAAATGTTCCTTTTGATTTTCCATTTTTCAACGAACGCCAAACGAAAACTACGCAGCTGATCAAAAACTTTTATTACTGATTGACAGCTGAATTGTAAACTATCCAATAACAAAATGTGTTTACATTAGGACTACGTCGCAAACCTAAAAATTCAACTGGAGCCATCTATTGAAATCCGCAATTACTTAGTTGCCATCCCAATATATCTTCTGCCATAGTTCATAACTTCACATAATGAAAGGGTATGGCTTGAAAAAAATACACACAATTGTATTAATTTTTTTTTTGTATAAAAATGCTTGTTTGTACCATACTGTAAAGCATATTTGCCAGATATTAGTCACGAGAAGTGACAGTTAACACCTTCAAAGTGACGAGTCTTTACGAGAGTTTTAGACTTTTTAATATGTATATTATAATTTTTTTTGTTCCATTTTTTGAGTAGAGGAAGAAATATAGTAATTTGATGCAATTAAATAAAAAAATAAATATACAACGTTTTGTTATTTCTGATAATTATATAATAAATAGTATCAAGGCATGCCCAATAAAATTTCTCGTCATTTCATTTCATATTTCATAATGCTCAAAAATACATATAAAATTATTTTTTTGATGCACAGGCGGTGTTAAGCTGGGACTTGGAGATTTTATCTTCTACAGTGTTTTAGTAGGAAAAGCGTCTTCTTATGGTGACTGGAACACAACCCTCGCTTGCTTCGTGGCAATACTGATTGTAAGTATCTAAAGTTTTCACATCGACATTATTAACTGGGTATAAATTCATATTTCTTGAAAGAATATACCTATCAGAGTTATTCCATGTTGTACAAAAACTTGTCTTCTTAAAAACAATAGCTTGATACTGAATCCTTTTATTCTTTTAACAGGGTTTGTGCATCACGCTGCTGCTGTTGGCCATGCTGAAGAAGGCGTTGCCAGCGCTCCCTATATCAATTACTTTTGGACTCATTTTTTACTTTGGCACAAAGGTTATAGTGGCTCCGTTTTCGGACGCCTTAGCTAGTGAACAAGTGTTTATATAGCAGTTCAAACGTTTTCTATTTATAACATTCCCATTCGGTTAGAGAATATTTTAATTTTTATAAAAATTGTTAGTGATATTTTTTTATAATTAAGAATAGATTATTAATTGAATTTTAATTTTTATACGAGTTTGTAACATTCGAAATGGAGTGTAGGCAAAAATTCTTCTAATTTGTGTTCCTCTCCATCAGATTATTAACCTCAAAACAATGAATATATAATACTACTTTACCCGGCATAGGAAAGAGATTTTTTCCAAATCTTTATATTTCCACAATATTTAACATTGTACCTGAATCCGCCGGCCGTGGTTATACAGCTATGGGCAATTCTTGTGACACTGTAGCGTTAAACACTTTCAAACGATTGCCAAAAGTGTCATAATCCAGAGCGCCTATAACTTGGCAGAGTTAATCTTACCCATCTTATCGACTGAATTCAAGAATAAATGCCTGTGTTGGATATCAACCGAGAGATGGTATGATTTAATGAGGAACTTGATGATTAGATAATGGATCAGGTAGGACCTTTTACTGTTTTGTAAGGTGTTGCCAATCTTGGAGGATGCTGAAACTAACAAATGTGTTCCATATAACTCTATAGAGCCTCAACCATGCTTCACCTCTTCTTTGTGAGATTCCAGTGTCCTAGACGACTATTGCAAATTATCCATGGGTGCAGTTTGCAAAACTGTAGATTGAAAAGAATCTTTTACATTACCTAAGAAAATTGATTGTATGCTGACAGACAGGCAATCTGAAGATATTGTGTGGCTGCCATATGATCCTTACATCTTGTGTAGTTATATTAAAAGAAAACTTGCTGTTGATATAAACAAAACAGTCTTGTGATTAAATAACAACAAAATAAGATGTATATTCAGCCTGTCACAGCAAAAGGTGTAAAGTTTTACGTCAAGTAACTTGGAATTTCTTTTTGTTCATTGTGTAGTTTTTTTTCCTAGCAAGACAAAGCAGTTTCTTACCCTTTTTTATTTCAACTGTCTTTATATTAAAAATTGTAATTTATTAATTCCTAATGCATATTTAACTTTCTTTGTGTGACTATTTAAGCCTTATATTACAACAACACATCCTGCGACATCTGCATTGTTTAATATAATTTATATAGAACTAAATATATATTTGAAATGAGTTTTATAGATCAAGATATTTTTTGAAATTGTGCCATTCAAACAATTTAGGAAAGCTGTATGGTGTATTGAATTTTATACAGAAGAATTGACACTCTTGAATGTCTAAAACAAAACTGATCATTTGATGAATATAATGAATGTATTGTTTTAAAAGCATACAATTGAAGGATATGCCTTTAGTATATATTCTTCGATGGTACATCAACAGTCCTTTGTAAATCTTGGATATGGCGGACTCAACCAACCAATCTGTAACTGATAATATCTTTGACATTCTTCCATAAAAAGGAATCTTAGAAACTATTGCAATGCTCGAACATTCATGTTTTTATGCAGCAAAATATTGATCAAGGGAATGTTACATAGATGATTTTATACAGATTACGCATAGTATATCTAGATGAAAAATATCATTTAGAACGGTCACATGTATAAATATATTTCCCTTTTTTTAATCTTACTCTCAAACACCACCATATCGGTGCCATTTGGAAAATTTTAAAACAATGTTACCACCAATTTATCACTGTCAGGTAAAAACGAGTATGTAATTTTTACATTTTTAACAAATACTCTTATAGAATATTTGAGAGCAAAAGGGTTAACAGCTGGACTGTTCTTTGTTGGAGGGATATTGGTGTCGATGCATTAATTTTGCTTGTTTGAGTCTATTTCATTAAATAGAGACACTAGTGAATGGTAATCGCATAAAGATGTAACATACTTTCAAAACCATATAGTTGACAAGAATGTTTTATTACATTTTGTGGAGATTGTTTTTAAATATTAACTGATTTTGAAAGATGATATAAAAGTTACAGAAATGCCAGTGTTTCATAATTGTATGCGATTTGTACGGAGGTTAATGATATAAAATCTTTCTTAAATTTGAATCGGGTTCTGCCGTACAGAATCTTCTGAAAATTTACGTACATGGATGCACTCAATCAAACTGACCCGAAATTAAAAAATAAAACCTGAATTGAGAAAACATATATACATACAAGAGCTTAAAATCTATTGTTAACTGAAACTTTTGGACACTTATTAATCAAAATTCAATGTTTTTTAGAACAAACAAATTGATGATGCATTTCAAAAGTGAGAGGAAGTTTTATCAGTCAATTACTTGATTTAATTGTGATTAGTGATTTAATTCAATTCTACAATGATAAGGTTTCGTTCTTCAATATGGGCATAAATACTGTAAGAGCCTGTATATAGCACCACCTATATATTTGGAGCGATATTGTAGCCAAAAATAATTACAATACAAGATAAAAATGATTGAAAAATATTACAATCGCTAGAAAAGTGTAGAAAAACAATAAATCTGAATGTTGAATCTGAGCAGTCTCTTTATCCAAATTCGTTAGACAGAACTTTTCATAAATACAATGGAACATATAGACAGTGTGAAATGCAGTGCATGATTTATAGTTTTTAATTGATGCCAGGATTTCATGTATGGAGTGAAAAAGTGTGCGACTGTGAGTGAGTTGTTGCTAGTGGTTAAAATATCATCAATAGCAATACCAACCCAAAACCTGAAACTACAGACCTGAAAAGTAATAGTATGCAATATTTTTAAAACACTTACTAATCTAATAGTCGTTTGAAGTGTGGCTTTATCTCGTCTTATCACCATATTTTGCTTATTTCGTTTGGAAACTACCCTCAAATGTACAATATCTATTATTGCCTTCTTCTTTAAGTCTTATTATATTTAAATAACCAACAAAATGTACAATATATACATTATACAATAAGCTGACAAGCACTTTGTTATCAAGCATGCTAATAATATTTTCTTCATTATGTGCACACTTCTCCTAAAAGGGCTCAACCAATTGAAAAATAATCCAGTCCAAAATTGTGCATTATATTCTCGCTACAAATTAATTGTTAACTATTAAACAGGTTGTAAAAGTTTTCTATATTGATACATTGTGCTTTGCCCCAATAAAAACAATCTAAATCAGTCATTGTGTTTTATTCTTGAAATCCAACACATTATATGAAATAAACTCAATGCAAATTGAAAAAAAAAACAAACATTCATGCTCAAGTTCTGAATTATTAGGTTGAAGAAATTTATATCTGATATTGATCTTGTCAACTTGTAAGCAAGAACACACCGAGATGGTCTTATGTGCTCTATACACTGTATACGAATGAGCAGTAGATGGCTGGTTCACTATGCAAATTTTCAGCACAGAATGAGCTCATCTTTCACTTGTCAATTAGTTAATTTAAATATTGAATAACATTTAAATAAATAAAACACAATGTTTAGTATTGATGTATACAGATCAAGACTTTTGCTCATCATAGGCATACACTACAAAATAAAGCAAGGCTATTATATAATTTTAGAGTTAATAATTACGGAGCATACGAGACAAATGGTTCTAGAATGAAGTAAATAATTTACAGGCTATCTATCGAATTTATCTAAATAATAAAATGTAAAAAAAAAGTCTAGAAGAGTATAGTATTTTCCAATTGTAGATAATTTAATTATTTTTTTTTACAGTCGATCAAGTGGACTATGTAACACATTTAACTCTAAGATTTTGCTCAATGAATTTTAAAGATAATTCTTTTTTTTATCACAAATAGTTAGCTTTACTCGTTTAGTTTTAGAAAAAAAACAGGTAAAGCGTAATAATTTTTTTTATAACCTTTGCATTCTACAGTGAAGTAAATAAAACATTTTTTGTTTTCATATTTTTATTCAGAAATCAAAATGTGTATATTATAATATATAACGAAAGAAGTAAAAACCTGCTCAATTCAATTGATTCTTTACTAAATGCCCTATATCAGTAATCATATATATTAGAAACTTGAGAGATCATTTCTCATTAGACAATCACTGCCCAAAATCTAATTCAGTTTTTGGCATTGGCACTCTTCCAATGTAAGTATTATATGGTGATCCAAAGTATAGATGGTTCTTGAAGATTATCATATCGCTTACTGCTTCGAGGGTTCCATCAAGGTTATGCCACGATTCAACGACTTTCCCATCCAAGTCCACAATTAGAATAGTAACTCGTTTTGGACCAAAAACTGATATTGTTTCAAAATGGCCGATCTGAAAAAATATATATTGAAATTTTTAACTTAAATTATTTCATTCTCAAAAGATGTAATTGAAGATTTCTTTCACATGCATGAGTTTTTGAGTAATATTTAGTGCAACTGTTCTGAACAAAACATACAAATTAAGAGCTTCAATTAATGTAATATTCTTTTGACACAATTTAAAATATATTAGTTATGGTAAATTAAAAAATAAACATTCTTTAAAAATATGATGCTGCTATGTACCTTGTGAATGATTTTTTCAAAAAGGTGACACGGGGCAATCTTATTCAGAATATCAAACGTCTTTTCAATCGTAGCCATTGTGTGTGTAATAACTTTACGTAGAAAAGGGTGAGATGATATGTACTGAAAAAGAACTGGCTCTGAAAGGTCTCTTGCATGGACAAGTGGCACAATAATATACTTACCATACATTCTTAAATTTCCTGGAAATCCTAAAATGAATAAAATAATTATTTACAAGAGTACATACAGATATTTAACCTAATTCTGTAAGTTACAAATTTTGGACATGCTAAAACCATGTCTATCAACCATTTTTTAAATTTGTGTGTCAAATTGTTCTCTATTTCGATATCTTAACAATAAATTCCTTGAAAAAAAAATTAACACAAAAATGTATGTCAAAAACGTATATTTATATTCAAACCCCACTTAAGTGACACAAGTTTCTTTGCACCTTTCCAAAGTAGAAAGAAAAGAATTTTCTCAAAGATAAAAGGTTTTATAGGAAATTGTATTCAATTGACACTATGCTTTAGTTGAATATTTTTCACTTTAAATGAATGACAGAATAAGTTTCACATGAGCACTTAATTTTTTATTTTATTGAAAGCATTTTATGACACTAGTTTCTTGTTTACTAGGTCACAAGTATTTTTATTTTAATTGGCACTTTATTATTGGTAATATGGAAATATCTCATAAAAAGTGCTGAATACATTTTTATTTCACTATATCAAATAAAAATACTCAAAGCTTTACAAACACAATTTTTATGGGGAAAACTATTTTATTTCCAAATTGCGTAATGGGATAATTTTAACATAACTTAAAATCAATTCAATCTTAATAAAAGTCAAATTATTTTTAAAAAATCAGTCCTATTAATCGATAATTATATTTGTGTCAAAGTGGCATATGAACTATCCATACTTTGAAAAAAAAACAGGTATAATATGGCATTTATACATATTAAATCTTTGAAGAAAAAAAAATTTTAATTGCATTGCTGAACCAAAAATTTCAAAATTAATCAGCCAAAATAGATATCTTAATAGTTAGTCTTAAACATTCTTTTTTTTTTGTACCTGGTATCTTGTCCAAAAATACTTCTGATAATCCTTGTTTTGGGCCTGAAATATAAAATCGAAGAAGTCTGCTTGTAGCCATTTCAGCAACAATTATAAAATCTTCATCGGGAGATAGAACTAGTCCATTTGCAAAAACTATTTTATCAGCTAACACTTCATTCTGATCATTTACAGCGTCGTATTTGATAAGCCTGATGATCAAATATCACAATCATTATTTTATTTGGAATTGAAAACATTGAAATATGAACAATAATCGTAGCAAAAACTTATATAATAATAATACATCTTCATTAATAATTTTACTTTTAATCTTCTAGTAATACTTCATGTTTACTTGAAAGCTGTAATTATGCTTACCATGACTCAAAAATTCATAATTAATGCAAATAAATATTTGTTTCACTGTATTTATATATATTTTCCATCTCAGCATTTGACTTGCTAAATTAGTTACCAAAACAAAGACAGATGGTTTTTTTTTTTTAATAAAATCTATGTTTGCAAAACATGTAATGAAACTTTTAAAAATACTGTTTTTCATTTAACACTGATGCTTTATCATAGTACACAATATTCTTATGCAATTGTTCACACAAATCACAACCTAATAAATAAAAGTTATAATTATTTATCAGTTATTTATCATATACAGTTTTTGATTGGGTAGGTAAACCACATGTTGATAGTATATTAAAATGTATTAAGTACCTTCCAGTTCCGTCCATGAACATAGAATATAAACCATTTTGAATATCGACATCAGTTGAAGAATCCGTCCAATAAATATCCTTTTTTTTACTGACTTTGATACCGTTGTAAATCTTTGGGATTTTTCCATTTATAGCCACATCATTTTGAAGAATATTTTCGCTTTTTCCATCTGTGACATTGACTTTCCAAATCCCATAATATGCATCTGCTACAAAAAGATTACCCGAAGCATCTGCAACTAATCCAAAAGGCCGGCCACACTTAGCTTCTTGCCAAACACCATCTGTGAAACATATTCTGCATTTTAATTTGTTTTAATATATGTGACAAGATTTAAATCATTTTTTTTGCTTAGCTCTTAATGCTTTTTCTATAGTGAGTGATAATATAACAATCAAGAATCAATTTATTCAAAGCAGGTTGTCTGGAATAAAACCCCACTCTAAAAAGCCAATGGTGAAAAAATTAATGCAGGGAATCTTCATTTTATATAATAAAATAATTCTCTCCGTTTCTCTCTCATTTGAGGGTTTCAAGTTCATATATATATATTCCAAAAATGGCCCTGTACAGTTAAAGTGGTGAAATATCATTGAAGGTTCTTATATGATTTTTTTCTAGATTTCATTACAATGCAAATTCAAATAAAGAGCAGGACCTTTGCAATAATCATCATAGATAGAAAAAATTATTATAAAATAAAAGAAGTAACAGTTGTAGAAATACCTGGCTCGGCAAAAGTTTACGCTGGCCATGAGTCGGATAGACTACTGTATTATAAAATATCTATTTTATAAATATCTCATTAGAAAGATTTTAGTTAGTTAGTGTGATATTGCTTAGATAACATCCGCCAATGTTGAATTTTAATGAATAAAAATCTGATGTTAACTTAAGTGAAAAATATAGTATTGGTTCTAATTATTTATGATTAGAATTAGATGTGTAAGTGTTCCTCTAAGAAACCAATAGTATTTTTATTATATTCCTTTATGGAAGAAATCATACTAACTAGATGAATACCTAGAAAATAATATGTGTTCATCATCTAAAATAGAAAATATCAAACTTGTTGATTTATAAAATATTTTAACTTTGTGATATCACAACTTCCATGCAAGTCACTCTAAAACATTTGCAAATATTTACGTGAATTAAAAAATATGTTTGAGCTTAGAAAATAGTACATACATATGTATTTATTGAATGTTTTCAATATCATTTAAGATAATAATATTAATACTATCTAATCAAAAGATTTTATTTATATTGTAAAAAAATCTAGAATCTAATGGAATGTTACATGAATGTATATGAATGGAACAAGATAAACGAAATTTTCAAATTCATATATTCCTATTTGTTTTCTATTTTTTTTTCTAAGTTGATGGATTATGAATATTTATATGTTTTTGAAAAAAAAATGGCATTCAAAACTCAAGTCTTTTGACCATGGGAGGGATGAAGCCTATGCCGAATCATATTAAACTATTGTTAAAATAAATGATTGATGAAAAAAAACTGTACCACATGGTTGACCAAACTTAGTTATTTTGTCAATGCGATTGCCGCTCAGTTTGACCACATCTCCTCCGTGTAGACCCGTATACAAGACGTTGTCTATAACCACCAAGCTGTTTGGTCCTTTTAATAATCCAGAGTATGCATGCTCGGCTCCATTCAATAATGTATTTAATTCATACACTCCCTCAAGTTTGTCAGGCGATTCAATCCTTCAATCAAAATTTCTTTAACGTTACATATACAATTTTTAGGGCATGTCAAGCTCAACGGCAAACTATTTGGGCTGGGCAAGTTTTTTAAAAGGCCAGATTGCACTTGTGGACACAGCCATCAGGATGCTAATCAAATATTATGGAACTGCCCCGAGATGAATGTCATACAAGCAGAGCAGTTTGCTATGGTCCATCTTCATTCGGGTCCTGTCCTATAGGCTACAGTGACTTGATATCAACCAACGTTAACTTTGAGGCATTCGATAAATTTGTATCCTCACACGGGGAACAAGATATTCTTGATTCCTCTTGTACGCGAAGAAGATTTAACTCTACCACCACACCGATTTCCAGTTGACAAATAGACAGGAAACCAAATATGACTTAAACTCAATGGCTGAGCAAGTTCCATTGTCTTTTTTTTCTTCTCTTTCGAGCACAATAGATGCTATAAAGATTGGTCTGTATCGGCCCAAGGAAATGAGGAGTAAAAGTGCTTTTTTTTATTAGTATTGTGTTATGGAAGGCAACTGCATACACACAATGGGTGAAGGCGGGATAACCAACTTGTTATACTATTTTGTTCACAATGTACAAACTGTTACAATTACAAGCTATGTGTTTACGATGGCATTTTGCAACTACAAATGCTGTTTTTTGCGAATGGTGGGTTGTTTACGGGAAATGATTTATCACAGGTTTGTTTATCAGCGTGAAATAGCTGTGGCAATAGCACAAGACCCTTTTTTGACAATAAGCAAAATAACTAATGAGTAATTATGCAGTAAATGTTTGTATTGATTATTTAAAAAGAGGCGATATATGTTTCTCGAATAATTACATCTTAAGATCTCATACTCTCAGTGATTGTATAATTGCAGGAATGGGAAGTATATATCATGATTGATTATTAAATTATACATGAATAAATATGCTATATTTTACAAATAATGTTATAAATAATTCATATTGATGTGTGTAGTGCCGTTTACTAAATCGATAAAAGTCGAAAAGATCGTTTTTATATTCATCTTAGAAATATGGTGAAATTTAGGTGTAGTCCAACTGTTTTTATTTTATTGTTAATGATTAAATGTCACATATAATTTCATTGAAAATTTCAATCGAGAATATTGTTTGGCTTAGAAATTGTGTTGATTTTTACAAAGAAATATAGTTTTGCATCAATTGCTAAAAAGAATATATCATATATATAAACAATTGTGTTAAGAATATATCCAGTATATTGCTCTAAAATTTATATTTGACCTATAAAAACTCAACATAAAATAGTAATGAAAAAAACTCACGTGTAAGAGTGATATTCACCATCTGTGGAAATTTTCAAAGAAATAAGCACAAATACACTTAATACAACTAATTCGAGAACACGGAACCCCCCTAGAAGACTTTTCAACATCTTAGTAAATTCTTTGTAGTCTAGTGTGCTCAACTCCCAACAGTTGTTTTGTAAATGATTGTTTTCTGCACTGTAATAATGAAATATGACCACACATATGTATTGTAACATGATATTGTGGTGTACAATAAAAGAAACAGGTTGTTTCACCTTACATGAAAATTTACCGACCATCTTAGCTAAGTAATAACACTACATAGCAAAAGTTTCCAGTAGTGAACAGCCAATGTTTTCCACGTAAGTTTTAAGTTGTTGGCAAAGTAATATTTTTTTTTTAAATAAAATATTTTTTTTTTAAATAAAATATTTTTTAAATTTTTTTAAAAAGTTGTATAAGCTTTATCGGTTATTATAACCTTCTCCCACTATTTTTAACTTATTAATACCAATGGACAAAAATCCTTTCATTTAGATATGGTTTTACCTGCTCTAACATATATTTCTATATTAAATAAATCAAAAAGCATTTATGTTTGCTCAAAATTTACTAAATCACTCAAAATCGAACATTACCATATTCAAAATCTACACAAAATAATTCTTCTGCAATCAACTGAACTCTTCACAAAACGATGTCATAGAAATAATGCAGTTATGTTTATATTCCAATTGCTAAAAACAACAGTGCAATAAAACAATGAAAAAAAATTGAATGACAATCACAAGAAAAATATTTACAATGGCACGTGTGGACTCAGCTTTACTATGCAAAATTGTTGTGCGCGGTAAGATCCGAAGGCAATGAAATCAGAAATGAATATTGTCAGCTAATAAAAAATACAAACATAATCAAGTCATAAAATAATTTTTAAACGTTTCGGTAATGAACACACTACGCGGGTCCTGAGCGCAAAGTAGATATACGCTAGATATGTTCTTAGCGCGGAATAAGTTAAAAAAAAAAATGAAACTAAATAACGCCATAAACTTAAAATTTTATCTAATTGCAAAAGTGTTTCCAGTTTGCTTTCATTACACATTGAAGGGCAAGTGAGGTTTTACAAATAAATTTGCTAGGTATTCATACCTGCCATAGGATTTCAAGTTTATGCATATACTGTATGTAAATTTGAGTAAATAAAAAAACAAATCTGTCAAGATGAAACATGGATGCCATTTGATATTTGGTAAACAAGTTATTTAGCTTTTTTTCATCAGCAGCTAGCAGAAAAAATGTAAACCACAATGAATCATTGAAAACATTGTAGGGATTGTGTTTCCATCTACTTAAAAAAAATAATGTCAATCATTCACATGCTAGTGTTAAATCCATTTTTCCGCTACCTTGTCAAAGTTTAATTTTATGATGACACGGTTGTCTTGAAACTTTTTCTTTATACAGAATACCTATTGTATATAATAAATAATATCATTGGGTTTTTATAAAAGATCAAGCACAGTTCCTCAAACCCTGGCAACAAACTATTCTACAACTGTTCCACACCATATTTTTTAATTAAAAATTATAATAAATTGAATTATATTACAACAGAAATAAGGGGCTTTTCTCTGTATCCAATATTTTCAGCAAAATATCAACCTTTTTGAATAATCAAATATATAAAAAACATTCTTACGATATTTTTCATCCTTGGGGGTTGAGGCGGGTAAGTCATTTCTCTAATGCTCCTTCTTCTTATGACCTAATATAAAAAAAATATGTCATAAATATTTTTTTATACAGTGTTTAATTTTTTATCACCACATAAATGAATAATATTCTACAGTACTTTTGCACTTTTTATCAGACACAAATTAAAATTTTATGTGATCCAGTTCAGTTTAAAAGCTTGTAATTTAAAACACCATAATATAATAATGAATTAATCATCTATAGCATAGTTTCTCAACTGGTATTCGGCAGAGATTTTTGGGTGGCCCGCAAAGTTTTTAGGTGAGCCGAAAAATTCAAAATTCGAATTTTATGGATTTTTAAATTATATTTTTTGTTACTGTTTGTTTAATATAATTAAATATTATTATATTAGCAAGCGGTGTTGCAAAATGAAATGTTTTGAATAAAAAAAAAAAAATATTTTTAAAAAAAGTATTTTTTTAAATTTGTTGATGGTTGGCAAAACACTTTTGGATTTTTTGGTGGTCCGCGGATGTAAAAAGGTTGAGAAACCATAATCTATAGCATATGTGGTCAAACTTTTAATGTCAAAATTGTACTGTACATACAGATCAGATTTGAAATAAAAAAATAATTTTTGTGTCAGAGCATTAGATACGTGGGGAATAGGAATGACTACTCCATCAACACTTCAGCCTATAGAAATTTGGTAAATATGTGACTATGTGGGAATAAATAGTAGTGAACTATGAAATAATAAAATTTAACAATTTGTAAATGAATGCCAATTATGTAACATCAAAATAGGAATTCGGTGACAAGCCACTTTCTAATAACATAGAACCTTGCGTATATAAAAACTTCATCTATATATAGAGCAACCCATAATGTCACCGATGCCATTCAGTGTAAACAAAAAAGGTGATTTGTTTTTTAAGCATATTAGAGTTAACTGGATATCATGAAACGCCTCCCAAACGTGCTTACTGGAGATTGGATGAAGATCTTGACATTTCATTGGTCAAAAATTGCACTTCCCCTACTGTGCTAAAAAAATCTGTCCATCACGGTGATGGACACTCAGTGACCAATTGAAAAAATATGTTTTAAATTGGAATAATGCTTAGTTAAGTTCTTTCTCTAACTGTATTTTAACAATATGATAATTATATAATGTGTATTATTCGCAGTAATGCAAAAAAGTCATGAAAATCTGTGAAATAATGAAACAATCATAAGCATTTCGGAAAGACAACTGCCAGCCATCCACACTGTGCATTGTTTCGATGATGACTAATTATACCAATACGCGGCCGAGTGCAATTGCTTGTGCGCAGGGATTTGAAACATTTTGAATTAAATTTCATTAAAAGAAAGCACACAAATGTAGTTTGTACAATTATTAATTATCTTAAAACATACTACCGTTTATAAAACTTGCAAATTACAATATTTAAAAATCATGAAATTAATTTATGATATCGACTGAAGGTGATTGATGGAATTTCAATATCAAATTTGAATTGCTACAACTTTGTACGATTCCACAAGTTCCAACAAGATTCCACAATTCACTAACGACCTGGGTTTCTTCAATTCTGTTGCATCCATGCGACAGAATGCCTGAAGATACCAAAAAGCGAAACCCGGGTCGTTAATGACAAAGTTGTAATGATTCAAATTTGTATTTAGTTTAGTTCAAATTTATTATATCTAGCTTATAAGTTAAGCAAAAATATCTATCAACTATGTTAGAAATTTCGTAGAACTAAAATACATTGCTATTCTTTCAACGTGTTATAACGGAGTTCTACCAAGTAAATACCAATTGAATCAATGAGATTAACCGAGCCCGGCGGCCATTTTATCGGACACGTCTTCTAAAAGCTTGGCGCTGGTTGCCGGCAGGATGTCCAGGCACTCTTTGAGAGTCCTTTCAATGTCAGACACAGCTCTGTCGCACTCGTCGAGGCCATTCGACGCTTCCACGGAGAGTCGCATTGTGTCGTACGTCCCCGAGGTCTTCTCGAGGGCATCAAATGTCTCCTGCACTGCCGAGTCCAGGATTCCTGATTCGAATCCCATATCCACACGCTTCAACTCGAGACGGTCGCAGTACGCGTCCGAGTCGAGGGTTAATTCATCCAAAGTCGCCGGAGTCGAGGCGTCTTCCCGGCTTGCGTGGAAGTCGTTCATGGATGCTTTGTGCTGGTTAATAATCCTGTAAGATTGCAATCGCTTTTCAAATTAGAAACAATCTATCAATTCAACAGTTTATCTACTCTCTGATCGATAAGATGTCAACCGCTAAGAGCTGATCGGTGAATGTAAGAAGTTTAAAACTCTCACGTGAACGTTAATTTTTGAGCTAAAATTTTACCCGATTGTACAGAAAATTTCCGTAATGTTGTATGGTATTATTTTTATTCTATTAAAGGGAATATGCATTGTGACATTTATGTGGAGGTAGTCAATCAATTCAAATTCGATACTGGATGCAACAGAACTGACAAAATATGTGGAACCATTGTGGACAATTCAAACAAATTTGATATCGAAGTTCCGTCAAGCACCTTAGGTCGATATCGTAAATTATGTGCTATTTTGTTTTGATTAAATGGTAGAAAATTTCAATACAACTTGCCTTTGTTGTTAGCTTAAAAACGAAATTTCCTTCAGTCTCGAATTGGTTTTGTCGAGAATGACTTTTTCGACTAGGAATCGTTTTGCGTGTTCGGACACTTGGGTGTCGATTTCTTTTTTTTCCGATTCGAATTTTTCGTCAAGCAACGTGTCGAGGAAAAGCAACTGCAGATAATCATTGAACGCCAATTTCTTCTCGAGTTTTTCGCACTCGTCCGAAGGACTGGACCCGGGACATGTCGCCTTCGGCTGAGACGTCTCGTCGTTCCTGGCGCTGATTTTGTGCGATGGTTTCTCGGACGGCGAGCGGCGAATATCGGTTCCGTTGCACCTTGACGTTGTCGAATTAATGTGGGCAAATGCTTTCTTTCGACTCGATCCCAGTGGCGGTGGAATAAACCTACTTTTTCGCAAATTAAACATCGCGTTTTTAAAGGCAACGACAACAACTGAAGTGAACTGAAGCAAAAGTCAGCCGCCAGAAGTACGATTTGAAATTGGAAAAGATACGCACGTTATTTACGACATATTAAACAATTTCGGTGTTACACCTTTAAAACAACAAGATTTTGTAAATATCTTAAATAAATAAAGCCATAAATACTTTCAATTTCAGTCGACAATTTTCTAGCTAACTGGGAAATACAAATTATACACTATACTGGGAAATGCGGGGAAATGTTTTGTGTATAAAACTAAAAAAACATATCAACGAAATTCAAAACGTACAATGTTGCACTAATAGCTTAAATGTTGTCATTCCCAAATGTAGAATTATTCAGAAATTTGAGTCATCAATTTTGGTAGATAATTGAAAAGTATGTAGGATTTAGAAGGAATTTTAAAATATTTACATAGAAATGACACTAAAATTATTCAACATGGTAAACAATCGTTCTATCAAGTTTCAATTATGAACAATTAACGCATGATACGAAAATATTATTATTTATAAAGGAAATGTAATGCTTATTTGATTTTTTATTCACCAAATATTTGTTACTATAATTATTTATCCTACTTAATTTTAAAATATAAAGAAAAGTATTTATTTTAATTTTGAATTCTGTCATATGAAAATTGCATTCGTTTTGTACGTGTGACGCATTATTACGGAACACGCTACAGACATAGACGTTCTGTCATAGATGACAGCTGATATCATAATAAATAATACGAGTGCTTCAAAATACAGTAATCTAAATATCAACAAATAACAATTTACAGTTTACAATTAATTATTAAAATGGATTTTAACGGAAGATATGACTGGGATGAGCATAATCGCCAGGCCGTGATTCAGGGGCAACAGGCATTAGAAAGAACATCACAAAGTCTCGCCAGGTCTCACCAGATTGCTATCGAAACTGAACAAGTTGGAATAGGGGTACTTAAAAGACTTTCATTGAATATTCTTTTTTTTTATAGTTTCGTTATAAATAAATATGATCCATTTGTTTTATTAATATAGCTGTGGATTATCTAAATATTTTGTTTCTACATTTCTACCAACGTAAATAGCTCCAAACTATTTTTTTCACATAACACGGCCATCTGATCATTCGATTATCCATATTACTTATTTCCTATTGCATAAAGAACAATATAACATTTTCATATTTACAATTACTTTCTTTAGTAAGATATGGTCACGTGCTTAGGATTTATTACCTGAACCATGAATACCTGCATACTTTTTATTCTTTTTCACTCATGCTAACCCATTAAGTATAACCATAAAAATAGTAAATAATCAATGAACACAATTGAAAACACCTTGAGTAACAAACAGCTCTAAAGAAAAGATTGTATAATGTAACATTGTGCAGGTCATGAACGAATTTCAAAAGAATCACACTACACAACAACCTACAAACTTTTTTAAGCACAAATAACTGGGTAATTTTAATTTCATGTTAATTAACAGTACATCTTATTGCCAAAATTTTCCATGAAGCTTTTGTTGTATTCCAGGTTATAAATGATCTAAGTGAGCAGAGAGAATCTTTACTTCGAACTCAAGGCCATCTAGAAAATATGGATGAACACCTATCTAAATCTCACCGAGTGATAAAATCTCTAGGTCACAATGTTTTATACAACAAAATTGTTTTGATATTAATTATAATATCAGAGGCTGGAATTTTAGCTGGACTATTATATTTGAAATTAAAATAACATTGTTGCCTAGTGTTAAATATGTAAGAATGTTAATAATAATGTAAGTCTATGTATGAATATATCTCATTTATAAATTAAATCAGCAATTCTTAATACAGGATTTATAGAGCACCAGTCGCACCGGTTACACTCGTAAAATTTATAAATTGGAATAAAAAACTACCATCTTTTCCTAAATTAAGTTATTTAAACTTTCATTTCAAATATTTGAACTTTAATTTTTTTTTGAATGTTAACAATATCTGAAGCGAATAATATTTTCTATATAACAAATAACATTATTCAATGTTTAATCCTTGGGACACAGCAGACTGTAAAATTGACTTAAAACACTAATATGTAAATATGAAGTCAGTATGCCACACACTGCATTATCATATTATACCAATTCTTAATTTATATAGAAAAAATTCGCATCATGAGATTCAATTGTGCTATAAAAATACTTCAGTTGACTAATATTTATATATTATATATGATAATAAAGAAAAATGTTTTATCATTATCCATAGGCTCATTGTTTTATTTCCATGACAGATATTGACCACCTGTCTTTTTAGTAAATATGCTTAATATATATAAGTCCTGTATTCTT
Organism: Himalopsyche japonica; assembly: GCA_028555115.1. Lineage (NCBI taxonomy): Eukaryota > Metazoa > Arthropoda > Insecta > Trichoptera > Rhyacophilidae > Himalopsyche > Himalopsyche japonica. The sequence continues at coordinate 3,457,018 of JAHFWJ010000483.1, forward strand.
GTATATTGATATTTTAAAATAATTTATGATAAAAGTAAGAATAAAATATTAGAATAAATACCTTATTTAAAATAGCATAAATAATTTCAAAAAAAAATGTAAATTTACATCACTTTGTCTGCAAAATGAATAATGAGCTTATCTCATTCCGTGCACATGTATATCCACTATGTGCTCAGGACCTGGATAGCGTGTTCATGCCCGAAACTGGAAAAAATAATTTTACGACTGTTGAAATTGTTTGTATTTTTCATTAGCCGTTTTATTGCACTGTTGTTTTTAACAATTGGAAAAATAACTAGACTATTTCTATGATGTCGTTTTGTGAAAAGTTCAGCGCAGACGAATTATTTTATGTAGACTTTGAATATGATAATTTTCAATTTTAAGTGATTTAGTAAATTTTGATCAAACATAAGTGATTTTTTAATAATAAGGTATAGCAATTTGTGTGTATAGAATATATTTATAATCGTGAATCAAAATATATTTGAAAATAAATAAACGTGTGGACCAACCATTACAGTACGAACTTGCAGCCGATCTATAAGTGTAATATGGGACGCAAAAATACCGATATCGAATTATTTGTACTTACCGACACTCACATGTATTGTCTTTGAAATAATGCATATCATTAATTATTTGCAATACATTTTTATAATTCAAATATAATCAGCATGACACTTTAACGCGGGATTTTTAAATTAGCAGTGAAAGCATTAATCAAGTTTAACCACTTAGACGCCATGCAGGCACACAAGTGCCACCATGAGAACATTTATGAAAATATTTTTTTTTTTAATAAATATAAATAAATCAGTGTCATGTTTAGAGTGTTATCAGATTTCTAGATTTCACATTCGAGTGTAACAGCTGTAACAGAGCTCTGCCAATTTTGTTCTTTTAATTTGTATAGAGTTAAATGATTTTCGATGCTCACGAAGAATGAAACCAATCCCGATCAAAAAATATAATGGGGAAATAGTACTAAAAATCTCTTTTGATTATTCAAAACATACTTTGTTTCTACCAAGAAGTGACAATGAAATAAATAAATACCAATATGTCTGATGAATTTTAATCTATACCTCGGTGAAAAATAGCAATGTATATAATGGAGTTCTACCAAGTAAATGCCAATTCAATCAATAAAATAAGTTAATCTATATGTTGATCCATTAACTTAATAAATACGACTGTTACTATTTTTATCACATCTCAAAACAAAAATTTGGTGCGGCTGGCTATGAGAAATTTCTATAGGACCCCTGATATTTACAATGTGGCGACAGTAAAATTTAACATGAAAACCACTGAAGTTGTTAGAATTTAATATAATGTGTAACACAGAAGAACTAGCAAAATCATTGCCTTTATAATGTCACTTGCTATTAATTTGTACATCAATTGTATTCTACATATAATAATCAAGAGGCTATGGATAGTTTCAACTTTAATAGTTTTAGGACAATTGTAAGCATTTAAATCTATTCTGTTTATTTTTATATCGATAAAATACAATGAATAAAATTATTTAAAAACAATGTATTACTTTCAAACCTGTACCCAAGTCAAGCCAAGTGATCAATATCATTTTCTTCAGTTATAATGCTCACAGACTTCAATAATTGAATGTGATGAGATGATATCTATATTTCCCTGAAGATTAAAAAAATCGGTTAATATTAAATAATAATAATTTCCAAATAATATTTATTTCATGAAAATATTCAAGGAACATTCATTCACCATAATCCTATTAAATATAAATTTTGCCTATAAAAAAGTGAAATGATTTTTATTGTAATGATAAAACTATTTTTATGTATAAGCTAGAAACGGTTGCATAAATTCCTTGCAAAATATAAATACATAAATATCCTATAAAATAGTAACATGTGTGAAAAAATTACTTTCTATGAAAATTAATAGCATTCAACAAAGCAAACACAATAATTGTAATCTCTCATTCATAAAAATATTTCAATATGCACCATTATTATTCCATTTGTATCATTATAACAGCAGCCATAAACTTTTGAAACTGGATGGAATACTTATTGTTGTCTATGGTTTTGTCACAGATCACAATGAATCAATAAATTATCCAATAAAAGTTATCAAAAAATATCTCTTATCGGTAGGTAATTAATATATTATAGCTTTTGTTTTCTACCAGTTCGTTGAGAGCTGATTAACTTAAAAATCTATATTAGCTTAAAATAATTGTAAAAAAATGTCATAGTTTACCTAATCAATGAAAACAATTCAAAATTAAATTTAAAACTTCAAAGGCATATGAACCACATTTTTGCTACTGAGTCTAATAATTGAGAAATAGTCTCCACACAAAAAAAATATCAAATGTCCTACATTGCCTCACATGGAAAGGGTTATGTATATCACGCTCAGAACGCAAGTATCAGTCACACATATATATATATTTATTTTATTATTTTCAAAACCTTTTGGGTGAAAAGCACCATTTTTATATCATTTACCATTTTGACTATAGAAATAAATAGAGATTTCACCTATTAGAATTGACTAAATATAAATGAATCATCAAATAAAATTATCTCTTTGTTTTTATTACTTCAATCATTTCAGAACATAAACGATTTGACTATACCACTGGATACAGTTAATATTTGTTAACAATTTCACCACAAGATTTTTGGAAACCACTACTTAATAGCTGTGTTGTGTATTAATTTGTTTTTGTATGGTGGCCAATTGTTTCGATAATAAATGAGATAACTTCCTTAGTTTGTATAAATATATTAGTTAAATTCATTGATGTTAATTTTGGATGGATATCACAACAATATTCAACAAAAACATTAATAGAAACATTTGAAAAATTGTACATAAAAATCTGTACAATGGCCATGTTACCAATACTATCATTGGCTCTTTATCAGAGAAAAGTGTTCAGCTACTATCAGAGGCAAACCAAAGTTTTATATTTTTTTTCTTTCAATTGCAATTATAACCACTTCAATATTATTCATTATTTTTTTTGTCCAGGTAAAATGGATTTTTTAATAATTGACTCATGGACAAAATGACGACTGCGACATTCAATAAGTAGATGTAAAATATTTTAATGTAAATTTGCTTTCGATCGGTGACTAAACTTTCAAAAAAATTCTTCAGTTAGTTTTTCCCAGTCGCAGGACATGCAGTATGACTTCATCGATGGTCTGGCTGGCAATGAGCGGCTTCATAGTGCTGTCATCGATGACCACACAAAGCAAGAGTCTGGCATTTTCTCGAAGGCACTGCCCCCGGTCTTCAATGCTTGACGGTGTGTGACCACATTTTCTTATAACTTCTTCGAGAAGCTGGAAACAAAATATCACATTGTCAAAAAATATAAATTTAAATTGTGGATAAAGGAGGATTTAAAATAACCTTACTATTAGAATAACATGTTTCATCATTTGTTTGCTTTTATTTTAAATAAACCCTGAATTAATGATTTATTTCAACAAATTGTCTTGAAAGAAGAATCTTCTGATCATACTGTTCAGAAAAGATGTTTCATATTTTTTTAAGTTGGAAGACTACTTAGTATAATGTCACAACCAAAACCCCTTTCATTTCATTTGACAATAGTGGGTGATACACTACATTAAAATATTTTTGATATTTATTGCGACATATCGAATGTCAGGCATTCCCATTGAAGATTCCAAAAGCTGAATCTCAAATCTGAATTGTTGAAACTTTGTACGATTCTACATATTTTGTCATTAGTGACCTGGGTTTCGCCTTTCGGCATCTTCAGGTATTCACACGGATGCAACAGAACTGATACACAAAAAACAGTTAGTGTTGTTTAATATCAGTAAAATATATTTGAAAACTGCACCTGGAGATGGGCTACACGGCAAAGTTGATGAAGTAATCATGAAAACTAAAACTGGGGCAAATTATACAACATCCATTGAAAAATTATCTAACAAAATTGACACATTCAGGGATAATCAGAAATATATTTAACCCCCTGACTGCTAATGTCTAACCGTTGAAACAGCTGATATTTACAGTGTGTTGATAGTTGATACACAGAAACATGGGAGTGTCAATAGTGTTAAAGTTCATATAAGAGCTAATGTTTATGTTATGTCATTTGTTTATTTAGCATCAACACTAATGGATTATGAACCATGAAGTTGAGTTGAGTTGGTGTATCTTTGACATGGTCAGCAGAGAAAAAAATCATTTCACACCAGCATGTTGCTGAATTGACTAAGCAAAAAATATGCAATGTTTTTTGCGTGACTGATGAAACTTGCATACTTACCAGATCATGCTTTATATGACTACCATCTGTTCTGGTAGATTAAGCATATTTTAGTTGATAAAAAAACTGAGACAAAGAAATAGAATCAGCTCCTTATGACTATTTTTTCAGAACAGTTTTACGAGACTCACTGATGAGATTTATTTTAGAATACCTTGTCGACGGGTAGATCACACCATTCATTTATCTCTAGGCTCTGCTTATCAATCAACAACGTTAGGAGTTCTTCAATACTCTGTGTCAGGTATTCAATGCTTAGTGGAATATTGACAACTTCGATCTGGAATAAAAGACAAGACAAAATATAACAAAACAATATCTAATATTTTAGATTTGATTCTATTTTTATGTAGGGAATATGTCCGATAGACTACATTCATGTTAATAAAATTCATGCCAATATTCAGTCAACTGGGTTACCTCTAACTGGCCATCTTGCTGCTCGTCCAGTATGAACTCTTGTTCGTTTTGAGAGCTGTCTTGAGATTTTTCTTCGATAATAATTACTGTCTCTTCACAGTTTTTCAGAAGAACGCCTTCAGCAAGCGCCTGACGATTTTTCAGCCTCGCCTTCATAGCTTGTATCTGTTGATCACAAAGTGAATATTGAACCTTTTATATTAAACTGTGGAAACAAGGAATTACTCCCTATCAATGGTGGCAATTCTTTGCTAGTGATTTTTGACAGTCAAATTTTATTAAAAATTCAACTTGATTTGTCACTTTTGCTTGAAGGAATGGCAGCTTACCCATATCTATATCTGAATTGGAATACTGGCAAAGTTTTTGGATAATTATTCGAAAGCATGAAAGAATATATTAAACCAAAATATTTTTTTGAAAAATAACCTAAAAAATAACTCAGTAGTCCAAGGGTTAAAATTTATGTTATTGTTTTTCATAAGATACATTAGAGATATAAAAGTGTATGTCCGCTATTAATTAGCTTAGTTTTCAATGAATTTGGTGGTAATCAATAAATAAAATAAATTCATCTTGAATGTGATATCGACACTGACTCTGAAGTGAACTATGCCACGTGTTTTAGCTTTTGGAGAAATATAATATTATATAATTCGATAACATACAATACAATAAGTTTCAACATGGTTTGTAATAGAGGCTAAATACAGCCAGATCGATGATTACCGCAATTCATAAAAACGACAGAGATATTTAACGATATTGACGACTATGAGGCTGTGGTGAAATATTTCAAATTAATTTCGTGAATAGTATCACCAGTGTTTTTATAAGATGATTATGTTTATATGTCTCACTTTACGACTGCGAGCTTCTTTGAGGGCAGCATTGTGTTGTTCGGGGTGTTTGGCTCTCATGTGTCGAAGTAGACAATCAGCTCGAATAAAGGCGCGTGGGCATATAGCGCAAGAGCGAGCAATCTCACGCTGGTGAGTTCTCGCATGAGCCCTAAGCAATGCACGCGTGCGAAACTTCTTTTCACACTCTTCACAAGAGAATGCTGGAATTATAGACAAGACAGGAGTACAAAAATTTTGTTGTTTATTTTACTAAAATTACTAAACATATATTTTATTGTATTTAACCTGTTCCCTGCTGAGCCACAATTCCAACAAGTGTTGGGAGTTAAAAAAAAATATGTCAAAACAAATCTGGCTAAATATCCATACAAAAAAGAGACCATACTCGAAAATTCTAACATTATTAACACTCATATATCAACTATCAATATACTGCAATCTACCATCTCAACAGTTGAACAGTGAATTGTTAGCAGTCAGAAGGTTAAGCGTGTAATTTACATAGATGTGTCATTTCTGTATAATAAAAATATTTATATAATACAATTACGTTTAAAGTCAGTGTGAGTTGTCAGATGTCTGGTAAGATCGTCTTTGCGCATGAACGATTTACTGCAGCCCTGGGTGGGACAATCCATCTTCTTTGCCCCCTCGTGTACAAATTGCTCGTGGATAGTTAACCTACAAAACAATTGGAGTCTATTGGCTTATGTCTCATTCATTTTTGCACAGTTTTAAAATAACACATTCAAAGAAAAGTAGTTAAGCTTTAGAAAACCAAAACAGTTATTACAATAATAATTATAACATATAATCAAGCTAGAAAGCTGAACACTACTGAACAAATATATTTCCTATGAAAATGCTTATATAATTTAGTCATTGAAATGACCCAGTTATGTATCGACAAAAAATACTTTGAAAGACCCATTAGTGTTCATTTGTTTTATTTTTACAGTCTCCACTCTCGATGTTAATAATATGAACTCTTTACCACCTAGACATCAATGACGCGCAGGCAACCAAATATCGCCACGAGAATATTTATGAATATATATATATATTTATTGATTGAATTGGCATTCACTTGGTAGAACTCCATTATAACACGGTGAAAAAATAGCAATGTATTTTAGTTCTACAAAATTATTTTTAACAAATATAGTTGATAGCTATTTCGGCTAATTTTAATATATTTTAGCTAAGCTTTACTAGCAAAGATGCAAAAATTCAAACTCAGCCCCTAAATGTTTGCATCTTTGTAGTAAGGGTCGGAGAATGACGGCTTTAGAACAGCTAGAAATCAATAGACACCAATTATCACAAAGGATTCTTAACGACCAAACTAACATAATAGTATCGCCACTTGTCCAGCCGTTGCACAAAGGGGTGGTCTGATTTACTTCCAGAAGGATCACTTCCGTCCCACATATAATCTTATTGTCATAGACACCTATTGTTTCATTTAGAATTTTGAAAATTTAGTGTCATTGTGTTAAAGTAACAAGCTAGGCCGTTGGAACAGGAGAGAGGATGTGTTGTGTGCCTTTTCTGCACAGCTATATATAGATAAGCAAATGTTAGTTTAAGCATAGTTCTGACGATGGCGTGAGCCGAAATAGCTATCAACTATATTTGGTAAAAATAATTTTGTAGAACTAAAATACATTGCTATTTTTTCACCGTGTTATATATATTAATTTAATAAATTTAAATCTGAATCATCTATAGAATGTAATCTGATTTCCGGAATTTTAAAATTTTGAGCCATTCAAAGATAGAAAATAGGGCTAGGACAAGGACAAATGATAAATTAATTGCGTATGCTGTTTTGTTGCCAGGATTTCATGGGAAGAAAGAAATTTTAGACATCACTTGTATTCATGCTATGTGTGCATATAAAAATCAATAAACATTGAATTTATGAAACTGTTCACATTGAGATTAGAATCAGAGAGCATCATAGCTGATTTCAATGATGCAGTAACAAATACGTTGACATAATGAAGTATTCCGTGAGGCATTCTCAGTGAGTTGACTTACCTCATTTTTCGGTTGAACGTCATGTCACAGTATTTACACTTGAAACCATTTTGACCTGTGTGGTAAAACATGTGCGCGCGGAGTTGTGATATCTGAATGAAGGTCTTGCCACATTCAAGACAAACATGCGGTTTGTCTTCCAGATGCGTTTTTACATGTCGGTTTAGAGTTTCTTTGGCAGCAAACGACTTGTTGCACTGGAATAGAAGACAATTTATTATGTCCTACGTCATAAACAGCTCTAAGTTAATAATAAGTCGATAATGTTGTACTAAACCAAAAAAAAATAGGATGATTCCTCAGAACTTTTATTTTATTTTCACTTCAGCAATTTTATTTCCAGGTTTATTAGTGGCTAGACACAAAGTGAACAAAGGCACATTACGCACAATATCCTTAAGAAGAGCAGTGCGATTTTTGTATTTGTCTATTCATATGTTTTTGTATTGGTAGTGCTTTATTTTAATACAGTTTTTATTAAGGCAATACTGATAATAAGCGATCTGTCAAGCAATGTCAATAATCAACAGTGTGAGTTAAGTAATGATACAATAATTTTCATGTTAAATTACAAAACAATGTTCCGATTAATCTAAAGAGAAAAAACTGTGGCGCCCACATTGTTTCTGTGACTTAAACGTTCTTTAACACTTTGGGCGCCAACAGATTTTACATAAAATAGTGAAAAGAATGATGTGTTTTTACATAATATTGGATATTATATGTATGAATACTATTTTTTTAAATTCTGATAATTTTTTTATACTAGTTGGTTTTTTTACATGCCAGTCACTGGTATTTGTTACGGCATCATTCGATTGATTTATCGCATTTCGCCAGACCAGCCAATCGGCAAGTCACCTGCCTCACTCTACCATGCATAAGCAACCTAACATAAAATTGTTGTGATTTAAATTTTTCCCAATTTTTAAACTTTTTTTTTATAAATTACAATTTAAATTCAAATATCAATAAAAACACAATTTTAATTTATCGATCATCACATTTGTGAGACTATATTTTGTGACTTGAAAGAAATATTCTCAGGCCAAGTGGAAGTATATAGAAGTGTCATGCCAGTCCCCGCATTTGGATAAATCCAGGTCTTCTTCGGTCACCAGTGACCCACCCCATGGTGATCAACATGTTAAGTTGTGGGGCGTACAAACACAACCTCATTCCAACCTTTTAAAGTAATCAAGCGTTTTAAATTGGTATTTATTTATAAAAAAAGATATAAATTTTATTTCAAAAATGAATAATCAGAACATTGTGCCTATATCGAAAACGTTTGATAAACAGAAACCGGTTTCGTTTAAATGTAAATAGAAGACAACCCGTAACATGGCGGTTGAAATTTGTCTTTAAATATAACATTTAAATCAATAAGAATAGTATTGAATAGATGTGATTTACGACATGATAGGGTTAAACAGAAACAATAAATATCTTACCTGTCGAATTTCCTCAGTCACTATTCCAATTGGAGAAGAGAAAATTGTTAGTAATAATATATATCATGAGATGAATGATCATTAAATAGTATTTGGTTAAAAATGAAATCATTGATGAAATCAATCTCCAGTTACCTGACTGCAAGAATAAGGTTTCTCTCCGGTGTGACAGCGCTCGTGTTTAATGAGAGCGCCCTTTGACTTGAATGCCTTGGGACATGATGAGCATTTATATGGAGCTTCACCTGAAACAAATAGAGTATCGATTGTGGCATTGGCAGCATTGCTCATGACGAGATTTTTAATGATTAACTAAGACTCCAGATACAGCCTAACATACTGAATAACTTATTTTCATTTCACACACAAGTAATGTTACAAAATATGTTTTTAGCCACAATTTTGCAGTATGAGTGATGTAGCTCCAGTAAAATACAATAAATCTGTAAGAAATACTTTAAGCCTTCGAATATTTGTTGTAAATATCAAAAAATCTAAATTCATAAAATATTGTTTGCTTTAATACAAAAATATGATTAATAATGACAGTTTGAGTGCATCCATGTATTAGATTGCCTGCAGATGTCGAAAGGCAAATCTTGGAGTGTGACAGACAAAGCATATCGAAATGTACAGTTGAATGAATCAAATTACATCAAATAAAAAAGTAGAATTTGTCAATTTGAAGAATAATTTACAACTTTAATTGTTATTGTGAATTTAATTGTTTCTACTAAAATAATTTATTTTTAAATAACATTTTATATATAATAGGCATAAATTTCTTTTAAATAGTAACAGTACGAACAGCTCTGGAATATTTTCAAATACGCATGTTTAAAACAATTGTAATGCGAGGCCTCGAATCTCCATGCAGTGTTCATGACTTGTTTAGCGGTCATCTGTGGAGAAGAGATTAAGAATTGATTACATTACCTGTGTGTGTGCGGATGTGAACTGTCATCATTGTTTTCCCCTTGAACTCTCTATTGCAAATGTCACACTTGTACACCTTCTTGCAGAGACTCTTGCCAACATGATTTCGCAAATGCTCTCGTAGGTTGTCTTTCCGAGACAGTATGTTCCCGCAAACCTTTAAATACATTTAAACTATCAATGCACCATTTCAACACTACTATGACCACCTACTGAAATTTCTAAAATATTGCAATGTAGATGTTCATGAAAAAAATTTATAAATAGTGTAATTTACGATATCGACTGAAGGTGCTTGATGGAATTTCAATATCAAAATTATAACAATTCAAATTTAATAAATAGTGGTTTAATGTGGAGTATACAGTGATATGTGAGGTATACCCTCGGCCATATTTGTAGAAATAGCATGTATATTTTGGCTATTCTTTTTCATTATATACTGAGCTAACTTTTTAAAGAGATCATAATAAAATTTTGGACTACACGTTAACCTCGATATTACACCAAAAATTTAAATTGACATTACGAAAACAAAAATTTTATTTTCATTTCCTCAATTATATTTTTGAAAAATTTGATAATGGATATTTTGAGACAATACACAAAAATCTAAAACTTATACTTAATTAAATGTAAAGACATAGTTCACTAGAATTCATTGGGCAATGGGCATAACAGTTTTTCTCTCATACTCTTTTGTTTATTATAAGAAAGTGGAGACAACGCTCTATGGCCCAAGATGGTTGAATCAAAATATATATTGTCAGAGAAAAAAACAAAATGCTTTATTTGTAAATTTCCAACGCATACAAGAATGGACAATGTGTCAAATAATCTCTTCCATACATCTATGAAGTTACAACTACAACACTTGTTAAAATTTATGTAACACCAGTGTCATCATTTCATTGTCGTAGTCAATGCAAATCAGTTGTTGCAAATTTTTTATATTCATGTGCCTTAAAATAAAAAAACTAAATATTATCTGTTTTCATAGAGAATTATATTTTTGTAATGATAGAATGTTATTTACCGCTAAATCTTTTCTTCTTTCTTTTCATCTTTTTCTAAAATTTAAAGTTTGTCATTAAAATCCCAACATCACTGAAAAATAAATATTATTTTTATGCAAATTTACCTTACAAGGGAACGAAGCCTTTTCTCTACCACCACATCCAGTCTGAACAGCGTGTCTCTCCAAATGGTATTGGCGAGTGAATGTCTTCTTGCAGAACTTGCAATCAAACACGCGTATAGGAGAGTGGACTTGCAGGTGTTCAAAATGCGCTTGCTCATCGACACACATCACACTGCAGAGCTCACAACTTATTGCGTTTTCAGATGTAGAGTGGAATTTGAACTGGTGGCGGGTCAGTGACGTTTTTTGCTTATAATATTTGCAGCAAATTTCGCATTTGAATTCCCCTGCCTATAAGCAAGTAATGAAATTATTTATTTAATCACTTTAAGGGTGTTAATAATTTATTGATTGAATTGGCATTCACTTGGTAGAACTCCATTATAACACGGTGAAAAAATAGCAATGTATTTTAGTTCTAGTGTTAATAATTGTCTAATTTGAATTTATCATTACAGTGTACTCTCGATTATCCGTGTATGGATTATCCGGTTTGCGGATTATTCATGCCTGAAAATAAATATTTCTTAATTCAAATTTTATCTGATTGATTTTTTTTCTATGACGATTACGAGACGCATTAATGAATTGCGATCTTGAATATGTGCCTTGTTTGAAAAAAAGGATGAATATAGCGAAGTGTTTGTGTTTACATAACTAGTCTGTGATTTTTTTTTAACCACTTGTGTGTTTTGAATGTATGAATGTTCACATATACCGCAATAAACATCACAATTTATGGGACTAGAATGAGTCAAGAATTGAAATCCTTTGTACTCCACATGCCTTTCTATTTACATTTCCAGTGAAGTGCATAAACTGGCGGGAGTGCCCGCAGTAAATTTGTTAATTTTGATATTTATTGCCTATATTTGTCAGCTCTCGGGACTAAGTTTATAAGTATTTTTTTATATTTTCTTGATAAAAAATGAATATATAAATAATGTGTAAAAAAAATTGTATTGTGTATAAGATATTATATTTGAAAATGATTCGGATTATCCTTGTTTTTCAATTATCCGTGACCATCCTCCCCAGTATTAGCCCGGATAATCGAGAGTGCACTGTATATCTTATTATATTAGCAGTCAGTGTAAAAAAAAATATTTTTGGGCCTAGAAATAGAAATCTTGGTTCTGGGCTGGATTCTTGTGACAGGAGTGGTATTGAAACTCACGTCAGGTCTGAATTGACCAGGCTTGAACTGCAAAGCTTTATCAAACTTTGCCCAGCGCAGACCTCTGTTTTCTATACTAACATGAAAATTTAATTGCAACTGTATCATTTAAGCAGCTTCAATGTTACTCCCAAATGTCACTGATCTGTATATGAGGGAAAAATTATCATTACCGTATGAGCGGTCTTCTTATCTTCCCCGCAGCATAAACATATATCTGCTGCTTTATCGATCAGACTCTCGGTTGTTATTTCTGTGTCAGAAACGTGTCCGTCTTCATCAAAGTCGTAAGGATTTCCTTTTTCTGTCTCGATAACAACTTCTGTCTCCAAGCTGTCATTGTAAACATCAGAATGATCAGAAATAAAATTGTAATTTTTGGAGTTTACATCGTTGTGATTCTCGGCAATTTTTTCAGAAGTGAAATGCTTGGCGTCGGGCATCTGGAGGAGAATTTCATCAGGAGCGTTGTTGCAAATTTTTAAATGACGTTTTAGCCCCAATGATGTAGTATATTTCTTATTGCATTTATTGCACATATGCTGAATAATGGATGCTTTCACATCGGCAATCTTTTCAGCAGGTCCTCCGCCATCTGGCGTTTTGATGATGACAATCATGTCACCTTTAGGGTTGTTGGATGCCATTATACGGGGTGAGGATCTGACGCTGCGCATTTTTGATACAGTGTTATATAAAAATATTTTAAATCAATAATAGTATAATTTCCTTCCGTTAACAGTTGTTTCTAAGTGAAGCATTATTGTAGAGATCAAAATCTGTGAATGAAATCATAAGGAGTAAATTACGCACTATTCAAAGTTTTGCAATAATTATTATTGATCAATAGATTTAAATATGAGATGAGTAATGAAAGCAATAATACCACAGTCTGACCATTGCATGACAATGCTTTTAATAGTTTAGAAGCAACACATAGATAGCGAGTGGATAATATTATCATCTCAATTCAGAATCTTTTTATTATATACCGTTAGTTTTAAGTACACTGAGAGATTTTTAGAAATCTATGTCCGCTCTCAAAGTGGAGCATGTGGACTTTCAATGGAAGTATCTCAACATATTTTTTTGTACTTACGACAGCTCCTCATTAGCTAAATCTCTCTTTAGTTCAATTAAAGATTAGTGGTAGAAATGGGCTAAGAGAGGATTAGTGGTTAGCTATACGCTATGTCTTACTTATAATATCTGATGTGTGACAAAAACACCCATGACTTCAAAAGGTCCATAACTGAAAAATGTTCTCTTGCAGTGCTAAGACTTGAATTCTGTTCTGCCCACTTTACTTTCAGATATGTTCAAGTACTCACTTTTTAATGCAAAAGTATGATTTATGATCGTAGAGCTCATTGTCAAGCATATGAATTTGGATAAGGCACCATGGTTTAATATCTACCTTCTGACTTAAAATGTGTTATATGGCTTATTACTAACAACCTCTTAATTAGCCTGCTATTGGATAGTGGTGCGATTGAATACACGCAAAAATATTTCCTATAGGAAAAAATATATCCAGAAGTACAATAGGAATTTAAAGGTGCATTATTTTTCAGGAATTTTCTAGTTATAAAACGGCCTATTTGTAATAATATTATTGTATTGCTCTATATAACCCAGAATTGTAGCCCGCTCTCTTTTTGTTGATTAATTTGTTTTCTCCTAAAGCTTCAACATAAGTCTATCTCAATAAGCATAAGAGATTTGTGCTAGTGATGAGTAAATGTTAGGAAAGTCAAATATACACATTGGTTACTGACTGTTAGTAAATATTTACAAACTTCAGCTCAACAAGTAAAACTCCTATTGTCCTGCAATCTGCCAAAATACGACATGACCGACGGCTCGGTAGACTAGACACCAGGCGCGACAGCCATTTTTAAATGTTGCTATTAAAAAAATAAACATGCAAGCTTCTTTATTTGACATAGCCTCCTATAATACCTCACTGTATTTAAAAAACATCTATATTAAGATTTGTTTGTCTTTACTCTTAATTTCTAAATAATGAAAATCTCTATCAAAAAATATAAATAGACTGTATATTAACGAATATTATGTATTTTTTTACATATTTTTTGTCTAGCTCGCTGTCTATGGTTCAAATGACAGTAACTGTCAGATAGTATTAACCTTAAAATACAAATTTTGAGATATACTACATTACCGAACTGAGTAATGAAATCGCGCTTATTTGGGTTCCGTAGACTTGTTAAATTTCATTTTGGTCGAAATTTTCATAATGTAAGTGGATATATTGAGGGGTTCTATACTGCAATAGCTGTCAAAATTCATTCATGTTTATACTTGAGAAATATAGTTTTTTTGAAATATTATCCTTAACAGCGGACACAGTTATTCTCAAAAACCACGTCAACAATGGACGAGAATATCAAATTCAGAGAGAACCCGGTCGTAGTCAAGCTGGATACGCCAGAATTTAAATCCATTTTCACAGATGAACTAGCAGACCTACGAAAGATTTTCGATAAATACGGATTTGAAATGAGAATTGCTGGAGGAGCCGTCAGGTAAATATACTTTGAATGTATTAACTAGCCATACAAAAAATACATATATAAAGTTGCGAATGTTTGCATGATGAAATCTTGTGAAAAGATTCAAATTGTACCAAGCGAACAACTCGACCACAGTGATTGGCGACAAACGCTTTGAAATATATAATCCATACATATTGTTTGGTCTGCGGACACAATAGGTATCGATGAATAATAGTGAAAACTTTTTCCTACACAAAAAAACCAGGAAGTAATAAAGCACATTTACAAATCATTATTTCAACGTGTTTTCACAGAGATCTTCTGATGGGTATGACTCCTAAAGATTTAGATTTTGCCACAACCGCCACTCCGTTGGAAATGAAAGATATGTTTACAAAAGAAAATATTCGAATGATCAATATGAATGGAGAAAAACATGGAACTATTACTCCTCGCATCAACGATAAAGAAAACTTTGAAATCACAACATTAAGAATTGATCTTATCACTGATGGTCGACACGCTGAAGTTAAATTTACAACCGATTGGAAGCTTGATGCCAACAGACGAGACTTAACTGTCAATTCAATGTTTTTAGGTGAGTTAAAATCATTAAAAAAAGTTTCACCTGGAAAACATGAAATACAATATTGAGAATATAATTAAATATACTTTATTTAATATTGGGATATTGAAATTTTGCCCTCATATTTCTAAAAACAAGGGGAAGTCTTCTTCTGCAACAATATCCCAAAATTGTGATTATTCCACAATAGCATTTTGGTACTTTTTTAAAGTCATTTAATGTACATTTATCTCTTTGGTACGACCTGCGATTTTTAAAAGTTATCTTTAAATTTTGTCAGTGTAAAATAATAAGTAGGTTTCATGAATAAAGTTTTCCTAAGATTCTAAATAAAACCCCTGAAATTCTTAAGGAAAGAAAAACCTTCTATTATTTGACTTTTTACAAAATAAAGTCATGCATTTTTAATTTAAATGTAAACAAAAATTATACTTTATTTCAGGTTTTGATGGTTCTGTGTATGACTATTTCTACGGCTATGAAGATATACTTGCTAAAAGGATTGCATTTGTTGGAAATGCTGATACTAGAATAAAAGAAGATTTTCTCAGAATTTTACGTTATTTTAGGTGAATCTTTGACTTATTATTTATTATTTTTGAAAATCATCCATATCGTTTATCAATGTTGATATTATTTTAGACACCTTTATACACTGCTTTTACTCTACATATAAGACTGCAGGTCAAATTCTTTCTTACTATCACCTTGAGCTGATCTCTGCTGATTTTTTAAACTCTCAATATAGAAGAAGAAGCGTGTTTCTCTCATAATTATTATAACATTTGTTCTCTGAGTCTTTCAACCCATTGACTGCTTACATCTCAACTGTTGAGATGGCTGATTTCAGTGTGTTGATAGTGGATACTCAAAAGTAGGAAAATGTTAATAGTTTTGGCAATTTCGTGTACAAAATAACTTCAGTGTTAAAATTAAATCCTGATTTATCCAGATATCTTGAACATCAAAATTACTCAATTAGTTTTCGAAATATTCGGTATTGGAATTTCTTTTACATAATTTATAATATAGAACAGATTAATTGATACTAATACATTAGACATGTAAATAAGATTTATTACTCAAAAAAAAAAAAAAACAATTTACGCAAGTAGTTTTATATTTTATCACTGTTTTATCCATAATTTACAAGGTTTCTTACTTTTGAATCTTCAAAAAAAAAGTATGTACAAATTTTTATTAGTATGAAAATAGTTTACTCGTGATTTACTAACAATGTGTAAATTTATTTTTGAAGATTTTACGGAAGGATTGCTGAGCGCGCAAACAGTCACGATGCGGACATCTTAAAAACCATATCGGAAAATGTAGAAGGCTTACAAAGAATTTCCGGAGAACGGATATGGACCGAAGTAAAGAAAATATTAGCTGGAAATTTCGCTGGCGATATTTTAAAAACAATGCTGAATGCAGGCATAGGGAAATATATAGGTAAACGAAATAAGTGTCATTTGAAATTAACCTTACATAATGTGGTTACAAAGTTGCTAATTGTTTTGTTTTCTACAGCAATATGCCAGTATCCCTTAGTATATCCTACCGATAGTCTGCTCCTGAAGAAAGCGGATTTTATTGATTAATTTACTTAAAATCTCTCTTACTGTTTGCATTTAAAATTCAATCTTGATTGTACGACTGCATTTTATATTATATTTTAGGTCTTCCAGAAAACCCTAACACCGCTGAACTGGAGAAAATTTGGGAACGATCACAGGCATTGAAAATGCAGCCGATGACACTTCTAACTAGTCTTTTAGATACTGTAGATGATGTAATGTTTTTAAACAATAGATTAAAAGTATCGGCTTATGACCGAGACTTGGCATTTTTCATCGTCAAAAACAGAGAAGATAAACCATCACCAAAACCTCTCCTGTAAGTTATTATTTGATTTTTTTGTTTTGTTAATATTGCATGAAGTGGAGGGAAATGATTGTAGATTTTTTGACCCACTTAACCTTTCATGTTTATAGTAGACACATTGTTTTTAATTAATTAAATATAATAAATACTGCACCTGAATTTTGAATATCTCTAATTTATATATGTATATATATTCACTTAAATAATACATAATCGTTGAGTTAATTCCCCTCACTGATGTATCACAGTTCTAAATTTAGTGGATAAACTGATTAATTAAACTGCATTATACATTTTATAATAAATAAATATTTACAGACCGTATCAAAAGCTGTTACTGAACACATCATTGAAGCACAAAGACGTGCGAGAATATATTGTTGAAGTGCTAAAATACAGAAGTGATGCATCACTCATTGAAATGTTTAATAAATGGACACTTCCGAGATTTCCTGTGAATGGTGAAACCCTCTCACAATGCAAAGTGAAAAATAAGAAGTCATATGGAACAATTATACGCATTCTAAAGGACTATTGGGCTGATTGTGATTTCGATGTTTCCGTAGAAGAATTAGTCAAAAGGGTTCCAGAAATTGAAAATGATATCAATGAGAAAAATTCTCGAGCTGAAGAGTTAAAGACATTGAAACGATGATTATACAATAAATGGACTCCAGTGATATGTAATTAATATATTGTTATTATATAATATAATAAATATTTTAATCGGCTATTTTATTTATTACTAGTTATGCTAAATTATTTAACAAAATGTTGACATTCCTTTTAACCCTCTGACTACTAACATCTCAACTGGTGAAACGGCTAATAGCTGTAAACACCAATGAATATATAAAATTTAAAATAACTTTGATTATTCCATGTATTGTGCTACTAACTGTGACATGTGTTTCGCCTCTTTCAGAGGCATCTTCAGACTTACAATTAACAATTAATAAAGAGGCAAAACACGTGTCACAGTTAGTAGCACAATACGTGGAATAATCAAAGTTATTTTATATTAAAATGAACTTCCACAAAGTTACCGCCGAAACCATCGAAAGTATACCAATGAATATAACGCTTTTCCACTAAGAAGTAGCAGTGAACACCTTAATAGGTAAGGTATCCATAAGTCGTAACCCGAAGGGCCTGGAATTTCTTCAATAAGTCAAAACTTAAAAAATATTTTTTTTTTGGTTGATAATTCTTGGCATGTCGTGTCTTAATATTTCACCATGATTCTGATAGATGTCAATGTGCACTTAAAATATTAAATTATTTAACAGTCAAGCTTGGCTAGGCATTGTTTAGATATTGCTAGATGTATTGCACTAATTTTCTATGGCTAGCCTGCCATGCACGCAATCATACAGCACATTTATGTGCTTATGGTATTTAAGGGATTAAGCCCAATTATATTACATTGCCTACCTTATTAATAATTCTGTTTTTAATTCTATAGGCATTCTTGCCAAGAAATTTTGGAATTTAATAAGCTAGATATATTTATAGAATTTTAAATGGAAGGATGAAATTATGAGTATAATATATAGGGCATCAATTCACTTTAAATCATTGGACACAGTCAGGTTACCAGTTAGAAGCAGTTGTCAAATTTATTTTAATAAAACTTGATTTTAATGATTTAAGTTTCATACATCATTTAAATAAATAATACTGCGTACAAAATACAGCAAGTAGAATAAATGGACTAATAGTTAAAGCTGCAGTGATGAAAATATATTATATAATTAAAAATACAGTTAATGACATGAGTTTTAACATATTCCCTCTGAAAGAAAATTAACAATTAATAATGTTTTACATAATATGACTCATGTTAATTTTCTTATTTAAGAATTAGATTCCAGCTGAAATACACAGACAATAATGTATTTATATATATGTATTAAAAAGATGCGGAAAATGTGAATTAAGGAAAATTAAATGCGCCAACATCAATAGACGGGTTATGTTCTGCATATTGATTTGATTAATCATTGAATACTTGGTGATATAAATGTAAGTCTTCCATTATTTGAATTGATGTGCCTAGCACCTAGCTTATACTGGGTTTCGATGAAAAACCTGTAACCAGATTTGTTGATTTTACAATACTTTGACTTTTCGTTTATGAAAAGGAAAATGATCCAAAACTATAAGTTTTTTTTACACCAAAATGCCAATATGTGTAAAGTATCTTAATTTTGATTCTATGTTAATATTTGATTTCAATATGTAAAGATAAATTGGCAAACAAATGTAAAATGAATATTATTGTCAGCAGTATGGCCAGATGAAATTAGGATTCACATTCAATGTTCAATTCACAATTTCAATACATATTGTAAATGATTTTATACGTTTTGGTGTTAAATCCATTCATATATATGTATATTTTCAAAAGTAATGATTTCAATCCATTCGTAAGCTATTTCTCAATTTCAAATCTGATTGATAATATACCTTAAATTTACCCTAGATTTTTAAAAAATGCACACAGAATCAGGCATTTCTAAGCACCAAATTTTCACAAACATGTTAGCCTTGACAGTTATACATAGTAGTAATTATATGATATAATCATAGCTATATTTAAAAGCAGTTAGATTAAGAATAACGGCATATGCGGCAAAAATTATATCAACTTGGTTTTTAAATAGTGCAAAATTAATCAAAATACAATTATTATTAAGAAATATATTGCTATAATTAATTTGAATTATCTCCAGTAATTCGCTTCCTTTGATTCAATATAATATTTAATATGAACTAAACACAATCTTCTTATTACGATTATTTGCTTCAAATAAAGTAGCATTTTGGTCAAGTTAGATTAATGCTTCTAAAAAACCGTTCAACGAATAATGTTTATTTTGAAATATAATGTCTGATATGAGACAAAATCTATGTGCAGTGTTAATGAATTCTAATTATTGATATTATACTGTGCATAATTTATTGACAAATCTCCAAAATTCTTATTTAAGTGACTGTTATATACTGTTATGACTATTTATAATCAAATCATTTCATAGATAATGAGAAAATTACATCCAAAATTAGTCTTCATTGCTCCTGAAAAATTTACTAAATATCAGATGGATATTTTGCCGGGTCACCAACAATATGAAATGTTAGAATTATCTTATTTTTTTATAAATATAAAAATAAGCATTTTTTTCATAATATACCTAAAGTAAAAAGAAATATGTATAATATATATATATGCAATATATCTTCAATTTTATTAAAGATGGTACAAGAGTTTCCAAAATGAATTGGGAAGAAATTTTATTGCAAAAAAATATAGCTAAAATTGATTTTCATGAGAAATGCAAGAGGTTGAAAGTTTTTCAAAATAATAATGTCATTCTCAATAAAATGTTATAGATGTGGGGTCAAGCATCATAATCATATACGAAATCAATTATTTAGACTATAACATTGATATAAAAAAAAATTACAGAAAATTCCGCCATGACAGTAATCTATGAACAAATATGATTTATTATCTATGGATAATACAGTACAAAAGCACCACCCACTGAAAGAAAATAGAAGGAATACATGTTTCTTTTAAAATTGATATTGATAATATCGGCATTTCAGAAAGTTTATCTCTGGGCTTATCTACTCGCTATGCTACATAAGCCGACAAGGACAAACTGAAATTTTATGGTGACAATGCTGACAACAAGAACTATATAACACGTGTTAGGTACGATTTGGCAGAATCAATGGGATTCTTTTGCCAAAGGAAGGCAAACCTTCAAATGTTTTCCGAATATATTGTCAATTGTGTTGGCTTAATGAGATTTAGAGAAAATGTATTCACAGTATTGCAAGCATGAGGCCCAGACTTTCTAGGTATAAATGCAAAAAACAGATGTTTTTGTTATGCTGGTAATACAATTTGTAAAAATGATGTGAAGCGGTAGCTGTTAGTAATTACTACAAATTGTGTGTAAATGGGATTACATAATATTCATATGATACAATAAATATATTACAGCAATGGTATTGTTTCAGTAAAATTACATACATTCTCATCATATCTAATCACATCATCAGTTGAAATATATGTGTTAAGCAGTAGTTCTCATGTCAACTTTCACTATAGTCGTATTATAAACATAAGCAGTCGTATGGAAATGTCCTGTGACCATGCAGGTACAAAAACCCATTTTTATATTAATATCAATATTTACTATGAAGCTGATGGTTTCCGCAGACATACTCTGATGGGTGCACATGAGAACCAATGGTATAAAGATATGTGAAATATTTTTTAATTTTTATCAGTATACTGCAGAAAGTTTAAGAAGATGTGAACTAATGGTTAAATTGCAATGCAAACTATCCTGGTTTCCAAATTTTGAATGATGAGGAAATAATTAAAGAAATATCTGCCTTAGATGACAAGACCAAGAAGGCGAAGAAGAGGTTTGGTGAGTTTTCCAGTGTTTAGATGTCGCCATGAAGTGGTTTGAGAGTCAAGAACAGTGCAATTCAGGATAACTTTAATGTCTGAAAGTATTCACGATTTGGCAACATCAAAAAGAAAAGCTAGCTTTAAGCAGAAATTGATAATTGATTTTTTCAATGAAAATTAATTTAACATTACAGCTTTTTATTAATCTAAAGAAATGAAAATGATTCATACTGAATTAACTTGTCTTTTCCCGTTAATTATAATTTTTGTTTTTTTGTTTATCTGGATTTGTTCTTATCCGGACTATCTTCATCCCCGATTAGTCTGGATAATCAAAATTCTACTGTATTTCCAGTGATAGGACACTCGTTTCAGAACATTGATTGAAAAGATAGAAAGATACCGCAGTCGAAAGTTCAGCACATCGTTGCTACCATATTTCACTTCAAACGTACTTTGCTGTATCATATATTCAAATAAAAATTACACAACGCATTGACCACTTTCAATATCTCATCTACTTCATGAGAATATATTTCAAATACTTTTTCTACATTATTAACAGTAGATTCAATATTAATTTGATTTGTTCAGTCAGAACACATTGTGCAAGTGTAATATTTAAGTGATAATTCTTAATTGAATCATTATTAAAGCAATCATTCAAATAATAAATTAATAGGCCCATACACCGATATAAAAGAGAAATATGTTTTTAAGACAAAATGAAGCGGGGACAAAATTTAGATATTTTTGTACAAATTATTTGGTGAAGAGAGTGTATTTCAATACTCGTCTACATTATATTCTCTTTAGATACTTTCATCTTCAGATGTTTTCTCTTCAGGCGTCAATTCTTCAGATGACATAGCAGAGTCGTCGCTGCAGCCTTCATCATCGCTCACTTTAGACAATACCTACAAATTTATTAATCAATTTTATAATATCTCTAAAATAAAATTATCTTTGATATACCAATGGTTTTGTTACTATTTGAGACTAGTGTTTCACCTCTTTGAGAAGCTTTTCAAAATAATTATATTTTAAAAATTTTATTCATTACATAGTTGTGAGATTACTTTCGTGAAAAAGATGCTTTTTCAAAGGTTAATTCATTTAATAACACTTTGACCTCAAATTGTCGATATATCTGTGCAAACTTCAAATAATCCTTCCTTGGGCACAAAGAGATATTAATACTATCAAATTTGGTCTTACCTCTCTTTACAGAAAAGCCTTCTCATCACTTCTCATATATAAATTGAAAATTAGAATCAAAAAAGAAAATTAAAAAAATCAACACTATCTAGAACTGTATGTTATCAACTGAGCGGCAATGTAACTCGAGTATCATGTTAATTTGTGACTGGCTAATTAATCCAGATACCTGTTGAATCACCCGGTCTTCTTCTGACATGGTGTTATCCACTGCCATTGCACTGTTTTTAGCATCTGCTGGAATACCTTTCAAAATATTAAGTCTTTTCTGGATATCATCACTCGGGACTGCACTATTTTCCGATATCTGACACTCTTCCATGTATTGTTTGAGAAGATCATCAGATTTCTCTTGGTCTGTACGTGTGTCGACTACTGGAGTATATGCCTGCCAATTAAATTAATGATTAACATGATTTCAACGGAAGTTAACCTAAGACAACTATTTGTGACAGAGCTTCTTTTTTCAGAATACATAGCTAAGATAGAACTGCTGGCTAGCAGATCATTGTCACTTTGTCATATTCTTAATGGATAAAGTAATGCAAAAAGCCATGAATCTTCTAAAATCCTTCTACACTAGCGTTGCAGGGTCTGTGATGACAAGGTAATGTGAGTTTTTGAGGAAAAACGATTAACTAGCAGATAGCTACAATTTGTACTAATGCTATTTATTTTTTACATTAATTTTTTATATCAAAAAAGAATCATTTAAAGAGATTTATATCTAGTTCAGATAAATGCTAATTTGATATTAAAATTTTGAAATGAAAATTTAACTACTTAAACCATTATAATTACACAATTTTGCCAAAGATACACATGTGAAATGGTATCAATGTGGTAGCACTATTAAAAGACTTAAAAAAAATAAACGTTTGTTTTAAAATGTATTCCAGTGTGAAAATATTTCTTCATTGTTAGAAAATGAACCCACGGTGGTGCATGCTATGGCATATTTAATAATTACTTTAGCTGTAGAAGCCATAGGAGCATCTCTCAATTTGGCCAATCTTTCTCTGATGTCATCGTCAGACACTCCAGTTACGTCAGGCACATTACTCATCTTCATTCTGTCATCTTTAAGTTTTCCAAGGCGTTCAGCGATTTCACAATCCGCTTCTGACAGGCCTCTCTTCAGCTGTTGCAACCTGTCTTGTTTGTAGACGGTAATCGGTGGCTTGGAAGGATGATCCAAGCTTTCAAGTCTCCTGAAATTGATAAGAAAATTTAGTACTGAATAATAAGTATACCGATATAAAAAAATATGCTACAGGATAAGATTTTTTTTTTCTAAACAATTTTTTTAATGATAAAAAAAATGCAGTTCTTAGAAAATTTAATTGATAAAAAGAAACTATCAAATTATCATAGATGGGAATTAGAGAAACCAACAAGTTATGCAACATATCAATATAATACCAATGTGAGAAACTCATCACGATATGTCAAATAGTACTTCTTAGAAAAAACTGTATAGCACGTTTGAAATATAGACACAGATTTCTTTAGACAGTATTTACAAATTTTTCATGACTTCTTGAACCTTGTGTTTGATTTTTTGTTTACTTTTAGACAAAAGAAGGGAAGCATGTTGTCAAAATATTCACCTTTTATAATTGTGTAATTATTATACAACTCTACCACTAAAAATTTGATACCTTAAATATGCTTTGGGTGGCTCGATAACAGATGGCTCAGATGTGGCGGTT
Source organism: Himalopsyche japonica (assembly GCA_028555115.1). Taxonomy (NCBI): domain Eukaryota; kingdom Metazoa; phylum Arthropoda; class Insecta; order Trichoptera; family Rhyacophilidae; genus Himalopsyche; species Himalopsyche japonica. The sequence continues at coordinate 3,481,724 of JAHFWJ010000483.1, forward strand.
CCACTTTCAACAGACATTTTACACTTATAACAGACCTGAAATAAGTAAAATAATTTTGAAAGATTATTGGCATAATGGTAAAAGAATACTCTTATGATATGACATATATTTTCGATATGCTGGCAGTAGACATAATGTCAAAAATATATTGTTGTTTCAGAAAACCTATGAATGCAGATTTTAACAGTATTTGAGTACGAGAATTTTATTGATTGTTATTACTGGCAGAAAACTAGAAATAACTTAAGATTTTTAGACTGAACAGATTTCATTTGTAAAGGTGTTAAAAAGACAATAAGATCATTTGACTTTTTAGCGGTATCCATTTTCACGTGTCGTTATTTCATTTCAATTATTGACTACAGTAGTGGTCCCTGCGTAAAAATGTATTATGTCAACATTATAAACATCAGCGGTCCTATGGAAATATCCTGTAGCCAAACCAAATTTTTGTTTTGAGATATGATGATAGTAGTTATATATATTCAAAAGAAATTTATATCAAATAAAAGACTTTATTTAAACACATATTTATTTAAAATCAATGCAAGTGGATATTGTTTTTTCCTACGCAAGCTGTTGGTAGCCACAGCAAAATCCCATGGTTTACACACATGAGTACTACTGGCCTATGGCCACACTAAAACAGCAAAATTCTATTTGACATAAAATTAATCCATTTCTATAATAATTAAAAAGTCCTGTGTGATTATGACTTAACTGCTGTAGTTTTTGCAATAATTTAACTATTCTGTTGATAAATTGTACCAATAAAAACTTTAATGTTTCCCTTTTACTACTAAATTAAAAAAAAAACTTAATACTTTTACTCTATAGAGGACATAATGAACTTTTGAATATGTATATTATATATCAATTGAAGAGTGCCTTCAAGTCGGTAGCGGATATAATTAAATTGTTTACTTAAAATAGATAGCCATTTAAGATGAAATATACTTGCCTTCGCTTTCTTATTTAACTTTTCAACGAATATTTCGTTGGTCAAACACTTGCTGCAATATCCGAATCCACAACCAGGGCAACCGCGCTAAAAATTAAATTTTAAATAAAAGCAATAATTCATCGGAGAAGACAGTTACGGGAGCAAAAACGATTCGATTTTCAATATTTCATACCTCTGATTTGAATACGGTAAATTTACTTGCACAACCGGTACAGGACATTTGTATTAAATAGTATTATGAGTAAAACAATAATGACAAATGAAATTGCGTCAGATTTTGACAGTTAAAATAATGAAGCAAAATTTTATTTTATAATAAAACCACTGTTTCGCGATAAAAAGCGGAATTGACACGATATGACATATATTTACTTATTTTGATAACTCAATGAATAACTTGAAATTATATTCAATTTAGAAGAAGCCATCGAGGAGACGGTTATTTTGTACAGCCAGAAATTTTATTGTTTTGACGGATCTAGGTGATATTCTAGGGTTACCAGTATTTATATCAATTTTAATTGGCTACAAAAATACAATTGATAACAAAGTTTTTCTCATCTAATTAGTACATATAGAAATGTTTCATCCATTTAAACTATAATCAATATCACAGGAAAAAATCAAACGTCACTTCACATATATTTATTATTGAAACACATTTTTTTTATTATTAAATTTCAAGTGAAACCCGGTCGCATAAATTTTATTTTGGCAAAATCAATACAGCTGTGAAATAATTTGCAAGTATAATCATTTTTTTTATACTTATCACAAAAATACTTAATCAAACAAATACATAAATATAAACGCTAATAATTTTTTACTTGTCTCCGTTTGTTCCATCATTTGATGTGTAAGTTTCATATCATTTGTAGTTAGTATCAGTATCACTTGTAATGAATTTTATTTTACCCTTACTTATTTCCTCTCATCCACTATCGCCAACTACCGCTAAGTATTGATTCACACATTAATTGTATTTGGTACATCAATAAGGCTACAACAAAAAAAAAAAAACAGTTATGACCACAAATAATATACTATATGATTATGACATTACATTATATTCAGAAATGAAATTTTATGCCTTGTAAGATTTACTTTGACTTAAAACCATTTTTTCTTGATATAAAGTTGAAAACTATAAGATGTCAGCACCACATTACATTCAATGATTTTTGAAAATTTATAACTTATTATCAGTTAAGTAAGACTTAATACTATTTAGAAAAAAAATAATCCACCAATATAATTGACTAGGAATAAATTTTAATTACCTTCCCCCACATTGATACACCAACCCTCATTTCTATATATTTTTTTTCAAATAAAAAAAAATGAATATCAAAATATTTTATTTACATTACATAAATTCATTCCAAATAGTGTTTTAATTTTCATTCGAAACTTTAAGCTTGGCCGGTCTTCTTGTCTATTATCTGCTATGCTTTGGTGAATTCTGAGCCATGATTTAGCAAATGGTATGGAATCCCATGAAGTCAGTGGCAAAGCTATCAAAGTCATGGTCATGAAGTCTGATATATGTTGAATATTTAAATTTGTTCTTTATTCAGAACATTTTTTTAGCTACATGGCTACACTATATTTTTGGCAAATGTGTGGGAATGAATTTTATAAATTTAGCATTAAAATAAAATTTCATATGTAGGTATAATATACTGTCCATATCGGGATTTGAGCATGTGACCACTGTTATTATATTTATCTATTTCACAACCAGTATATTATAGCAAAATAAAAGAAGATATTCATTTAAATATAAGTTTATTTAAAAAATAGTAAAAACTTTTTATCATTAATTTGGAATCCAACAACTTCTATAGAACCATTAAACTATAGCATATTGTTCATAAAGCAATTCTCGCACTTTATAATATTCTTCAGTTATACAGCCCTCCAGAGACACATTTCCAGTTTCATGCTGCAAATTAATTGAGAAATAATTAAATTAAGAAGATTACTTCAACCCAAAAACAGAAAAGCAGTGATAAACCTATGTGTAAGACAACCAGCAATATCTGTGATCATAATGTTTTTAATTGTTTAACCCTTTATAGGACAGTGGTAAATATATGTACCACTTTCAATAAAGATCACTAAATTCGGTCCTATAAAGGGTGAAATCAAGATGTGTTTTTATTATTTGAAATATCATGCCTTTCCATCAAGAAGTCACAGTTAACACTTTAGAAGTGATCAAGATGTGTTTTTCAGAGATCCATTTTAAAAAACAAAGAAAATGCTGTTTTCGTCAAAGGAACTAAAGTTTACCAAATTAATAAGTTTAAAATAGAGTAATTCTATTTAAAAAAATATTAATATGTTCACAGGCCGGATTCATGTTTTTTTTTTTTTGTAATCAAGAAAAAAAGAAATTTCAATTAGATTTGCTTGAAATTCACTTTAAATGCAGCACCTAAATCATTGCTGGTCTTTCATTCTTGGTTTAGGGAGAGGTAAGACATGTAGTCTTATCCATGTGTTTGTTAATGGCAAAAAAAACTTATATAATATAACCGAAGCAGGAAATGCTTCACACCTCACACAGGTCAAGTGGTATGATTTTTTTTTTTTCTCTAAAGATTTTTTTTATGTAACTAGTTCTTTATAAATGTTATGTTAACTGGTTAAACATTTTTAAGTCTGATTAATCCTGTCCATTAACTCTACTATATGTAAGTGATTATCAAGATGTTTCATGTTTAACTGAAGATTGAACATGGCTTCCATGAATACTGCATTTCAATAAATACTAGTACAAAAATTATCCGAGTCAGCGCAAGGGTATAAAACATTTACTGCCTATGCCTAATTAATGTCTACTCACTAATAAACATGGCAATAGAAGAGAAGGTATGATGATGATGGAAGATTGCCAGTTGATTATTCCATTTAAGATATTTAAGTTGAAAGTGTTAACTATATTTGATATATACTTCAGTATCATGCCATCATCAGAAATAATTACCCTTCGAACAGCCAGAGTCCCGTTGCAACACCAGAGAACTCCACCAATGAATTCTGAATTAATATTAAACTTTGACAGAATTTGTTTGAAATTCGATAATTTTAATTCATTAATGAAGGAAGTTTGATGTGGTTGAGTTTCATTTAAAGGTAAGGGCTCCAATGTGAATATTTGTTCTTCTTCTGAGTTTTCTGCAATTTATAAAAAACAAGGAATTTGTTGAAAATGAAATGCCATTTTTCAAAATGAACTTATTCATTATAAATCTATCATTTAGACTTCTGAGGATGAAACCTTTAATAACACAGTGAAAAAATAGCAATGTATTTTAGTTCTACAAAATTATTTTTAAAAAATATAGTTGATAGCTATTTCGGCTCACGCCATCATCAGAACTATGCTTAAACTAACATTTGCTTATCTATATATAGCTGTGCAGAAAAGGCACACAACACATCCTCTCTCCTGTTCCAACGGCCTAGCTTGTTATTTTAACACAATGACATTAAATTTTCAAAATTCCAAATGAAACAATAGGTGTCTATGACAATAAGATTATATGTGGGACGGAAGTGGTCCCTATGGAAGCAAATCAGACCACCCCTTTGTACAACGGCTGGACAAGTGGCGATACTATTATGTTAGTTTGTTCGTTAATTCGTTATAATTGGTGTCTATTCGATTCTTAACGAACAAACTAACATAATAGTATCGCCACTTGTCCAGCCGTTGTACAAAGGGGTGGTTTGATTTGCTTCCATAAGGACCACTTCCGTCCCACATATAATCTTATTGTCATAGACACCTATTGTTTCATTTAGAATTTTGAAAATTTAATGTCATTGTGTTAAAGTAACAAGACAAGTAGATAAGCAAATGTTAGTTTAAGCATAGTTCTGACGATGGCGTGAGCCGAAATAGCTATCAACTATATTTGTTAAAAATAATTTTGTAGAACTAAAATACATCGCTATTTTTTCACCGTGTTATAATGGAGTTCTACCAAGTGAATGCTAATTCAATCAATAAACCTTTAATAATGTAAAACTTAATTTAATAACAAAGAATGATCTGAAAAAAATTACACCTATTTTTACTACAATTACCTTGATAACACAGTTTGTCCGTAAAATTTCAGTGTGCAGTGAATTTATGTATTTCTTGCTCGTTCACATAGAAACACAAAGGTGAGAGGGAGATAAATTCAAAGCATGCTACAGCTTTGCATCTATTAAATAAACATTGTGGTGTTTTGAATGTAGGTAAAGAGAACCCTTTGTTTATCTCGAGATATAGGCTTTGGACATGATCATAACCAAGTAAAGGCAACATATATTTATTATTTTGAAGAATAGAATATACCCCCTTATTTTTAATGAATAAAATTACATAGTAGATAGAGAATGCACTTTCAATGCGTTTTCTGTATGCATACAGCATGTAAACAAAATGATAATTGTGATTATAAATAAGAGTTTTGACAAAGCCGGTTATACCTGTGTTTGATTCATCCTGATCTATGGGTTTGTGCTCGCTCTCTCTGACACCGATTTTGCCACTGAGCCACGCTATCTCGGCTCCACCTGATCCTTTCTGCCACACTAAGCCTGACACCAAGGCATCTGTTAATCTTACCTAACAAAAAGATTAAATATTTTAAATACGTGTGACTGGTTAATGGCAAATTCAGAGGATCTTTTTTCGTAAAGAAGTGAGGTAAAAATTATCAAATTATATATTATGATGATTGTCACTGCAAAAACTTTTTATGAAGGACTTATTTTGTAGTAAAGTCAAAAAAATTCAAATTTAATTATTTTATGTTGATAAAAAAGATTAGGCTGTTATGATTCATACAATGATGATAAAAACAATAATGTTGTACTTGATAAATGTGTGATTCTGTTGTGGCATCGACCGTTTCTCCTTTGGCAGGTGCAAACACTTTTGTACATCCTTCATTCATGCAATGAGTTCTGTGGAAGTAAATAAAAACTCATTTTACTAATCTTAAAATCACATTTATGAATTAATAGATCCATTTGAGGGAGTATTATTTATATTGCATCAAAAAATTCTATAGATTGACTTGCGAGAAAGACAATAGCAACATCACTGTCCACAGGATTCTCTAATGTAGTGTTAACAATATAACATAAAAAGTCGTTTTGTTTAGTCTTTGGCAATTCTGTTTTTTTCTTTTTTTTATAATGATGGTAATACGGGTGTTGAATTGTTTCATCTCAATGACTTAATTTTTTTGTTCAGACGTGGATTACGTGCTGCAGGAACAGTTTAACTTGTGTGGCATCCATGTTTCACTGATTATTCCATGACTTTATGCAAATTCTCCAGGGAGTATACTAAATAAATACCAACTTTAATCAAAATGTCTTCATTCAAAATCTTCCACTTTTGGCACTATTTTTTATGTTGAAGATTCTGGATTGAGACCACCTCTTGTTATTGTTGATATGTTCGAATGTCTAAAAATATGGCTAGTACACAACAACTTTTTAAATGTTTTTGAGATCTTTTATATTATATGTATCACAAAACACGTTATGAGAAGTAAACAAACAAACCACTGTTGAGACGAAAATGAACATTATAAATATAGCATTATTTTCTGGATTCTCTTTTACAAATAGTAAAGCGGTTCACTGGATATTTTCCACAACAATAGTACATACAATAGTTTAAATATGTCATGCGGTTCTGAAATTCTTGTAACAAGCCACTGCTTCAATACAAGGCCAATATACTTGGAAGACATGAATTAAGTAAATATTTTATACCTGAGAGTGTCGACAGCCTTTTGCCCTCCCCTGAGACAAATTACATTTCTGGCACGCAGCTGAGAGATGATCTTAAGCAACGACTCTCCATCAGAGCGACCTTCAAAGTCAATATATTGTATGGACGCTTTCACTACAATTTGTTTTTTAGACTCTATACATTTTGTAGGAATCACAATGAATTCCTCTGAAAATAAAAATAAATAAATATTATGAATAAGCAATCACTAATCAATATTAATATTTAAAGAGCTTGTTGAAAATATAACAAACCAATATCCTCATCTTTCTTTACTGGAATGGGAACGCTTTCTTTTGCATCTACATCTACTTCCATCACCTCAGCTAGTCTATAATCTTCCAGCTAGAATTTGAATAGAAATTTTCTAGATCATTATGTTCAAAGGGCAAAGATATATATATGTACATTTTATAATAAATTACCAATGGTCTTATTCCTAGTATATTAGTGGTTAGATATTAACACAACCCTGGCAATAAATGCTGTATTCCTCCAGACTTAGCGAAACAACTGTTGTCTTTCCTCTACAAATTTTTATATTATACGATAGCACTAGTGATAATATTTAAGTAATGTTTTAAAAAACTATGAAAAGATCGCAATAACCACATATGAAAAATTAGTACTAGTTAAGACTTCATAATTTTAGTATTAGCATGTTTTTTGTGCCCGAATTGTAAAATCAATTATGTGTAGAATGTATGAACAATTTTCAAACCTTGATTATTTCTCCATATTCATCACTTTTTGTTTTCTCCTCATGGAACGGAAACATTGCATGTTGTCTTTTGTTTGACTTAAAGAATCCAGAATGTCTTTGTATTTCATTTCTAACAATAATATCGTGCTTTCCTGTTATAACCGACATTTCTATATCGTCATCTGATTCTGAATCAGAGCTGATTCCAACTTCTTCCTCTCTGAAAAAGAAGAAAGAATCTTTATTCAAAAGTTTAGAACAAATAATCGCTGTATTAGTATTAACCCTTTGAATATTGTAATATGTTTCAAATACTATATATACTATATATACTACCAATTATTGTTGTCAAAAGAATAGCTTATTTTTTGACATTTTATTTTTCTAATTGATTGCTCAAAATCATATTATATATTAACACATTGCATATGGTATATTGTTATAACATCTTATTTACAAAAGATACTCTACGTAATAAACACTTGATAACATATTTTTTTTGTTTGTTGCTAGTATTATATTCAGGCAGGACACAATGATAATGATATGTCATATAATTATTAATGTTAAAGAATATTTTTAAATATTATGTATAAAATAAATGGCATTACAGTAACATATGTGTGGATAAATTTGGTTGCAGTCAATTACAATCCTTAGTTAGGACATCAATACAATACATACAACACTGTGTGTGCACCATACACCTATAGGATAAATATTTTATTTAGTGATGGGTTGGTAATACAAACTGTTGAAAAATCTTACTTTTTGATGATGTCCGTTCGATCCTTATGAGTCCTCATGAATTCTTCAAGTTCTGGTCCTTCCAACTTCACACGTCTCTTGACATTTAGTTCTATGGTTCTGTTACCACCATTATCAAGAAGGTCTCTTGCTAGTGTACCAGGAGATGTTCTGTAAAAAAAAAATTGTGTGTCCGATTAAAGTCAGCTGTACTTATTAGATAAATGGATACTATCACTGTCTCTATGGAATAGAAATAAGTATTAACTATAATTTAAATGATAATACATTAATAAATGGATGAAATTTTACCTTGTAGTTAGAACAATACTATTTTGTGGTTGACTGGCCCATGACAGAAACAAATCTCTTGAAAATCCCGAATCGAGATCGGGGCAACTGGCGAGAACAACTTTGGGTCCGGGTATTCGTTGAACTTCTCCTGCACTGTGACACAATTGAAGATGTCTCAGCTGGAATGGATTACTCCGAGCGGTTTCAAAGCTTCTCATCAATTTATCACTCATCCATTCAATCTAGAACACAAATAAGAGACATAATTCACAGTGGAGTGTGCGGTGAGTTGGAGTAAGAGCAGTAGTAGGGTTTGCTGTAAATCAACGAATAACTCATTTTAATTGTTGATGCTTAAAATCTATGCATGTTACATATTTGCTTGAAAACTTGTATTTGTGAAGTTAGAATTATTTCTATGTGCTTTGTAATGAGTACATTGACAATTCACAACATTTTAATTCTTTTAGCATGTAAAGCTTTTATAGCTGTCAATTATAACACGAGAAAAACGCAGTTAATATGACTTTTTTGTGTGTTGTAGCATGCAAAAAATAATAATGAAAACTTAAATCATAAAAGAACACTTGTAGCACTTAAGGCTAAGTCACTGAAATGAAGTATATTCAATGGTCGGTATCACCAATATGATGCTTTTTTTGTACCTGGGATTTAGCGAACTCAACCACATTATAGCTGACATTATTAAGAAGTACCAAAGAATATGCTATCAATCCTGAGTCTTTGTTTTTCCACAGTTGATCCAACATATGTGCTAGTTCTAATACTCGACCAGCTGTGTCTGCGGCGACTAGAACGGATCCTCCCCCACGTAATGTGGAAAGTATTGTAGCTGAAAACAAATAAAAATTAATAACACTACTTCTGATGGGATACTTCTGTGTATCATTATTTCGCATACACGGCAAAACTATTTGATATCTGATTTATCTGACTACCACAAAATAGTGTTTCTTGTTCACAAGAGAAAAATTACACAGAATAAATTCTAAGATGTTATATTTATGTTTTTATATTGGTCTTTCATGTATATGTATTTTCCAATTATTTTTTGTTTTTTCTTCATTCTTATAAGTTTTGTTGTGGAAGCAGAAGTTTATATCCCAAGTGAGCACTTCAATAATGGGTTATTAACCCACTTAATGCTGAGCCACATATAGGATATTCCAACACTGAATATTTTAAAAATTGATTCAGTAGTGTAGGTGTTAGTCAAACTTACAGAGATTGTCTGGGCAAATACTCAATTTTCTTATATGTTTAATTGTCAGCTAAAATTACACATTGCAATCAGCCATCTCAACAATTCAGACATCAACAGTCAGAGGGTTAAAAGAAAACTGTTATTAGCCTTTCAAGTTTTTTTTTGTTCATCAATTATGCAGATATATGGTGATGAGTGAACCTTTATAGCAAAGGGTACTCCCATACATATTGCATTATAGTGCTGAAAAGAGGTAAGGTTAGAAAGAATGGATGGGAATATAGGAATTGATGGTAAGCTTATGGATTGAAGATGATGTCAAATGAGGCAACATCGATTGACTGACAATTTGTCTTATGCACATACAGTAGTAATAAAACCATTACTTACTCATTAGTTTTTCATCTCTGGTCCTCCTTCTCGCTTGTTGATAGTTGGCATTCAATGCGTCAGTTATGAGAACCGTAGGTCTTAAAAGTTTCTCCAGTTCGCAACCGTTAAGATGTCGCTCTTTTTTGTGATTAAAATCTGTTGCATAAATGATGTCATCTTCACCTTCTTTGACTATTTTCCAAATAGTTCCTCCAATCATGTGACCGGCGGGAAGCGGAGTTATAGTAAGCCCGTAACCTTTACCTGATAAAAGTACAACATAGAAGCGTTAAATTTAGGTCCAAACATATAAAACAATGGAGACATTAGAGGGTAAGCCTGTTGAAGGTTGTCAACCAATTTTATAGAAGATTTCTCAATTGTATTGCATAATAGTTTTAAAGGGAGAGTTTATGTACATCTACAAATTTCATAACCCAGTCATTAATAATTATCTTCAGATGATACTGCCATCCATTATCATATTCATCGACATCCCAGTTTGATTCTCTGTAGACAGAGCCACCTCAAGTAGAATGAGGCACTTATAATATGCACTACAACCTTGACAAGAAAAAGAAAGTCTATAAATATATCAGTTCACTTTTTTCAATTTTGAAAATCAACAATTTTCTAGTGAATTTTTACCTTTCATGCTGACACTTTGGTTGTACTTCAACTGGGTCATCCGGTCAAATGCTGCATCAACATCGTCAAGTGTAAAAAGGTCAAAGTTCTCCATATTGTATCTCGATTGGTATAAATCATACATAAACATTTGCCCCATTTTATAGACAGGCAGGGTGGCATAAATCGGGCAGTTTAAACCCAACTTTCCAACAGCATATGGCAGTCCGCCAAGATGAAGAGGATCCGGATATGAAAGAAGCACTGCATCAATACTGTTAATATACCTGAAGGATAAAAAAAATCGAGAATTCAGTCAGGCAATATGGTGCAATGTCATTTAATGTATGGTTCCATGTTTCTAGAATACATAAAACGAGACTACAAGATTCTAGCAAGTTTTTTTTTTATGAAATCACTTGATTTTTAGTCATAATTTTGTTATTTGTTCTAATACATTAAGAATATTTTTGGTTTTTTTCAATACAAAAAAAATAAATTTGATGTATAAATGTTATAAAGAACATCAATTTTACTGCAACTGGTCAAGAGCAAGGTGCCGAATGTTTTTAGTCAAATACCGAAACAATAACCCACTCCAATTTCCATTCTTGTTTTCTTGCCATGCCCACAAAACATGGTTGAATGAGCAGTTTACAACCAATCTCATGACCATATCGATCATGAGATATGACAATATCATGTTGAGAAAAACACTGAGGTAGTGCTTTAGTTGTATGAAATTTTATAATCTGTATAATGAGAATGTCATGAATTCCCGAAGATGGTAATGTATGTATCTATTTATTGCAATATATCAAGATTAAAGGATTTCTTTAATCTAATACCTCTTTAGTTCTTTTGGAAATTCCATATCGAATTTCTCATCCCATCCGCAATCCAATAAAAATCTAAACTCGTCAACTTGCAATATATAGCAGGGCGGGGACTCATCCATCGCCCCCGATATTGCGTGAAGTTTTATGATAGAAGTCATATTTGCAGTGGATAGAATGTATTAGTTTAAGTTCAAAAAATTGCAAATTTAAATGTCTTCGTCTCTTCAAAGACATCCGAGTATTGGAGAAGATATGCAATAACGCCTGAATTAGTTTAAAAAAATAATAATATTATTAATTAAATCGAATCTTTTGGTAGCATTCTAATATGAATTATTTATTTTTTGTGGTTATGGTGCACTTCCAATTACCGCGAAGCGGCTAGTATTTTGACGTTTCTAGCTCTAGTGCTGGCAGCAGTAAATAATACTTTTGTATAAATGATATATATTTTTTATTATTAATAAAATTTCTTTATATTTGAGCGTACTGCATTTAATATTATTAATTCAATGAAAACAATCATAAATATTTAATTAAATTGTTTTTTGAACGATATATCGCATTTATTAATTTAAATAGATCATTTACTTAACATAAAGAAAAAATATTTAATTCAATTTGACTTACATAAAAAATATACCATTCTTCACAGGCACTATTTGTTTAACTTCTCCATTATCAAAGTGGTCTAGGAGAGAGTTATGTATTATGCATTGTCGCTGAGGAAGGTATGTGTTTTAGTTGGTTAGTTTGAGAAGTTTTTTATGAATTGTCGCTTACGACGTGTTGCTCTTGAGACTTCAATGAGTGTTTTTTTAATTGTCACTTACGACGTTTTGTTTCGGAGATGGCGGAGATTCTTTTAGTTGCTTTACTTGTCGTCCGAGAGGTGCTGGTTTTGATACCTTATGGTTATTTCGAGAAGTTTTTTATGATTGGTCGCTTTCGAAGTGTTAGTTTCTGAGACGGCATCGTTTCTTTGGAGAGATTTTTTCATGAAATGTTTCTTAAGATGTGCTATTTTTGAGTTCCTCCTAACTTCGTACTTTTTTTATAAAAATTGTTTTATTTAATAAAAAATAACTTGACTTATATATATCATATTGTTTTGAAAATGTTTGTATTAAGGCTTAAGAGATATAGAAAAAGTCAACTAAGCTGTTTTTATAACATTTTTGGGCTGAATTAACACAATGTGTGAAATATATATGTATTTTTATTGATATTATTTCATATCCGTATCATTTTGTTTTGAAAAAAACTGTCAAAAATACAAATTCTTCAAACTTTTCATATAACCTAACGGCCACTGTTTTATTTTTATTCACGAATACGACTTATTTGTTAATATTAAAATTGGATTTGAAATAATTCATATTTTTTAAATAAATTTTTGCGTATTTACAGTAAGATTTCATTTATAGTTTTTCAGCCAGTGTTTATAGCGTGTTGGCAATACTACAAATCGCTGCTCCACGTCCGCTCGTTTTAAACCGGAGTTTGACGTTTGTGAAATTTGTCATAATATTTTTGAGAAGCCTGCAACAAAATGGTATCCGTACTAAACACTATCGACACCGGACATGAAGACATGATACACGACGCTGAACTCGACTATTATGGTTTGAGATTAGCGACATGCTCTTCGGACTATTCTGTTAAAATTTACGATATTAAAAGCGGCACACAAACTTTGGCTGCCGATTTAAAAGGACACTTTGGTCCCGTTTGGCAAGTAGCCTGGGCCCATCCTAAATACGGTAACTTGTTAGCGTCGTGCTCTTATGACCGCAAAGTGATTATATGGAAAGAGGCCGGTGAGTGGAGTAAATTGTACGAGTACAGCAATCACGAATCGTCTGTTAACTCTGTGGCATGGGCTCCCGCCGAATACGGTCTCATACTGGCTTGCGGCAGTTCTGACGGTTCAATATCCATTGTATCTTACAATCAGGATGGAAACTGGGATGCTCGGAAGATTCCCGGGGCTCACGCGATCGGATGCAACGCCATCAGTTGGTGCCCTTCGATTTCGGCTGATCCTAACCTAGATCCACTTGGAAATAAAAGTGCTGCAAAACGACTGGTATCCGGAGGATGTGATAATTTAGTGAAGGTATTTATGCCATATTCGAATTCCTATTTCTAGAACGTCACAGAATATTTATAAACACAAACAATATTTTTTTTTTGACTACTATGAAAGTAGCACCACTGGTGATCAGCTGAATATTTTTTTTTTGAGAACAGTCACTACTGTAAAGCTGTCAGCCCTTACGATTAGGTGCTAGTTCATGCGGACACTCAAAACTGGTTTTTATTTTGATTGCCTATAAATAATTGAATTATCTATTATAAATTGTCATCAAACCTACTTGGTCAATCTAATATCATATTTGCTCCATTATAAGTCTACAGTCACCATGCAGCACTTTCAAGGTTCCCTGTTACCCTCAGTTACATCAAATATAGTATGTGGATATTACCCGGTGTTCGTTGAAGATATGAGAGTTGGACTGCTTAAAAGAAGAGGCCTTCTGAAGTAATCTACTGCTGTTGTTTCAGCTGCTAGCTCATTTTCTTTTATAGATCTGTTATACATCAGTTGAATCCTAGATTATTTATGACAGTGGTTAGCAACTTTTTGAGAGACTGGGTAAAGAAATCAAATTGTATTTATTTTAATAAAGTATATGAGTAAATAATAATTTACCTTCACTTACTTTCTTAAAGGTGATTTTCAGATATTTTTATTGTATAAGTTTACAAAATAAATAATTTGATGAAAAAAATATTATTCTTTGGCGGATGACTGAAAATGTTGTAGTGGGTTCTAATGAATGTCCTAATTGCTGCATTTAACATATTTTCTATACTTTAAATTAGGACTTAGAATCAAGCTCATTGACACCATGTTGAGAAACCCATTCTTAACTGATACATTACACTCTTTGAGTTCATTTAATCATTTTTTCATGAATGTGTTCACTTCTTCAGTTTTTTAAATTTAGTCTTTATCTTTTGTTAAATGAAATGAATAATGATATCGCAGTGAAATTATTGTATCTGTTTTCCTGATAGATTTGGATTGAAGAGGGAGATCAATGGACGGAAGAAACTCGCTTCGAAGTTCACACTGACTGGATCAGAGACGTCGCTTGGGCGCCTTCCATCGGATTGCCTCGATCAGTAATAGCATCATGCTCTCAAGACAAACGGGTTGTCATCTGGACCAGCGACGACAACGTCTCCTGGAATTCAACAGTCCTGCACACATTCGATGATGTCGTTTGGAGCGTGAGCTGGTCCCTCACGGGCAACATATTAGCCGTCTCCGGGGGTGATAATAAAGTTAGTCTGTGGCGGGAAAACAATGAAGGGCAGTGGACTTGCATTAGTGAGGTTGCCCGCGGGATCGGGAGTATGGGAAACGGAGATGATATAGGTCTCAACTGAACCAAAGCGAAAATAAATTTTAAAATCAAATCTTAGTTGGAATTGACTAACTTAAGAAATTGTTTTGTCAAAGAATATTTCATTTATTTTGTTATAGATATTTTATAGGAATTTTTATGCATTTCACTTAGGATGGCTTTTCTGTGAAATATGCAATATAATGCCTTTGTTTAATATATAGCATTGATAATTTAAATACAATACCTAAATTGAATCAGATTTTTTTTCATCAAACCTTAAAGAAAAAAAGAAACTTTCCCAAAATTATTCCACACGATAGATCTACAATAAAGTTTATATATTTATCTAATTAAAACGCTGGGATAAATTGTAATTTTGTTTTCGTACAATCATCAATATTATCTTACATTCTTGATTATCCATAAAAAATTACAACATATTTAAAATACATTTTAGTTTGTTTATAGGCGAGTAAGATTGCGATTTATCATGTCCTTAGGTACACAATGCAGCCTTAAAGTAATTGCGTCAAAATGTTGACGTAACAGGCCGTGATATAATAAATTTGAAAATTATTAAGACATGCTGTTATTTTTATAAATGTTTGAGTGCACGAGTTTGCGAATTTGAAGAATGCTTTGCACATGATTAACCTTTTGGCTCATAAAGTGTGTAGCATAAAAACTAATTAAACATAACACACTGCTGTAGAATAAAAATACAAAATTTACACAATCGTATAATATTTGTGGAGAAATGTTGAACTGGTGGACCGTAATCTAAAATTGTGGTGTCGATGAGTACTTGAATAATGTAATTATGATTAATAATTATTTCATCATCACTCTTGCTTGATTAACTACACGGTGAATGGTCTTCTCATCCAAATCTAATATTAAAAAAATATGAACTGAAGTCGATTGTGTTAAATAATTGCAGCAGTTTTAACAGATGTATGATTTGATCTTTTTTGGCTCATTTTTAAAAAAAAAATACCCTCATTTTTTCATTTAACAAGCATATACAGAGAACTTTAATTATTATCAAATGGCTTTAATGGATAACAATTTGATTGCATTAGACCATTAAATAAAGAGTTAAGGGCATAGCATTTATATTTCTTGCTAGCATTTTTGCATTTATTTGAACTGCTCGCCACAAGACTGTGTTTCATTGTTGTTCTAATTTTTGACTGAAAATGCTGCTATCTACCAGAATGTATAAGCCAATATTGTTTTACCTAAACCTGTTTGCCAGAAGTCAAATACAATGTACAATATACATAAATTTTTGTTTTCTTTCATTTTGGGGAACACTGAAACATCATCAGACCCTAATAATAGTCAGATTCCTTTGTTTTATATTGAAAGTATTAAATATTTGATATATTTCAGATGTACAATTTAAGGGTTCATTATAAAATTAAAAATAAACAATGATTTAATAATAAGGAAATATATCTGCCTCACAATTTTGAATACTAACAAGATAATTCGATTCCTACTTTGATTTAAAAGACATAATTAACCATTTTCCCCATGATAATTACGGCTTGCAACCCCCTGGTTGGGGCTCATGCAGAGTAGGTGAATGTTGCTAGCTATTTCTCCAATTCTCTTTCCAGGGTGCATAGCCTGATGAGATAAAGTCAAGATAATATTATGTTGTTTTTTTTTTTATATGATACAAGAAAATAAATAAAATATGTTGAAAATATGGTTTTTTATAATAAAAACACGTTTGTATTACACAATTGATGTTTTATTTTTAATTTAACCCCTTCTATTAGGTGACATTACTCCTGTGGACTTGATATTAACCCGATCGACACGGCTGTTTTTCATACAAATAAAATCTCTCAGCTTTGCTATTTTTCGAAATGTTTTCTTTTCATATAGAGTTATAAATAGAGCAATGAAAAATAATTGGGTTAGCTTTCACGGAAGCCAGATGCATTAGGAATGTTTCACAACATTAAAAGCACAAAGAAGTGTCCTATGATGTCGTAATCACTTTCCATAACAGATAACTCACTCGTAATCACCATTGCCGTGACGAATCGAAGCCACAAATCAATGACAAATAGCAAGCGCCATTACTGTCACGTGTCATGGAGTGTAATTATTGCGAAGATCAGCGTGAATTTTAAAACTGATCTCTGGTGCGACACTCACGCACTGGCCCCGCACCTTACCATCGCAGACCCTGCAATGTTAGCGTAGAAAGAGTTAACACTAATTACATATACAATTAACGCAACTTACAACGTAATAACTAAAACTCGTATGACAAACAGGTCAAGAAACAGCACTTTATAACAACTTCACAGGAAACGGAATAAATTCACCGGCACATTATGTGATTTATATGATATGAAATGGTGACCTTACTAAATCCCTCAGTGGATTTTTTACGTGAAATAAGTTCAATCACTCAACAATGTTAATAAATTATATGTTAGATTTAATTATGATTAAGTATTTACATCAAATTTTTTCAGATTTCATTTTGATAGTAATTGGTTTTTATGGCCACCTCTAATTACAAAGTCATTATATTGGATTTTTATTTAAGAAAATGGCTTCAAAAATTTCAACGTATCAGCGAATTTTCTTTTGACAAATAGCAGTTAGTCGTGACTGAAGTATTGTTTAATTGGATTGTAAATTGAATATCACAGTCTCCAGAAGAAGAGGCATTTTGAAATAGTCTCCAATCATTTTGAAGGTTTTCAACGTTGTCAGCATTTCTTCTTTGGTAGACATCAACTTAAAGTCACCAGCACATGTACAGACAGTTGCTAAGTTGTCTCGTTTCACCTGCAAATTAAATTACATAATTACAACGCATCCAATTTGCTCTAAAATAATAAATTCTTCACACAAAGAAATTATTGTATTTGTGAATAAAATACATTCCTTTTACTGATTTTATCACATAGTCAAAATCCATAGCTACTAATCATTATTATTCAAGACTTTTCTCCTGCAAAATGACCAAAAGTGAGTTACTACTTCATTTAAAATAGTAAATGGTACAGTTTAATTATGAAATTTCTTGAGGAAGTATACAAATATTAGGTCACTGACAGAGAATTTGCTTGAAATCAACAAGAAACATATTTTTTTAAGTTAATCTAGAATTAATTTTTCATTACTATATTTATTTACAACACCTTCCCGTTGTATCCATCAAATATCAACTCATGTCTTCATGAGTGATAGCTGCCAATGCATAACGGAAGTTACAAATGAGTTGTTGTACTATCGATTAACCAAATATTAAATCTTTATCGAACCAAAAGTAGAATATGTAACAATGAGTCGTACCAGCTTAGTGAGATTTGGCTTAACATTTTATTTTATTTTACAAAGTAACTGCAATCTTTGGCCCTTTTTACCTGACGACATCGGACACAGATGAGATCTTGTAACGTATACGACATGGTTTTCTTATTAAGCGCTTCTAATAATCTCCATTCCAATTCCACATTGTCATAAGCAGTGCTGCATATTGGACAAAGACACACGGGGCTAGAAACAGAAAATTCAATAACTATTCATTTTATAATCATTACTTATGTTAATATATTAGTGTGATAATTGCCATTAAGGTCTTATAGCAGAGTGGTAAACCTTTTCATGCATTTATTTTATTTGGTTGCAGAGTTCACAGGTTCAAATACAAATTCAGGACAACGCTTAATTAAAAACAGAATTGAATTATGGGGTTATGTTTGTCACTGAATGGATTCAAACCACCTAATATTTGAAGTAAAAAAGAATAGTGAACGAAACATTAATCAGAAGATCCTTTCAAAGAAACTTTTTGAAACTAAAACTCCTTGACGTTATGACTATATATTGATACACCTTGTGTACGCTAATAGCCATCAGATGAAATAACAAAAAGCAAAAATTAAATATCCACATTGACACTTTTAAAACTTTTGTTTTTTTTTTAAATATTAACATATAAACACACATCTTATCAGACTTCTCAATAGTTAATACAGTAGCAGTCAATGAGTTAGCTGAAGAACTAAAAAATAGCAAAAAAATGACTACTGTTCAATGTGCACTACAGAAGTAAATCATCAAATCAAGATCATTAGAAATCGATCACCATGATATTTAAGATAAAAAAATAGCTCCCGAACTTCAAGAGATTGAATACCCATGTGATATAATGATGTCAACCATTCAGTTGCCTACAATGCCCTGAACACAAATGTACCAGTTGGAGAAAAAGTAGTATTGCTGTTATAAAATAGTGGTTATTTATTCACCAGTCATTTTCTATGTCCCTATGGTTATCCTTGCACATGTCTATGTCTCGACAGTGGTTACAGAGTTTACAGATCACCTCGCACAATGTAAACGAGGAGCAAGGGTCATGCCAGATGGCAGCTTCGCTGAATTCTCCAATGTTGATGAGTCTTAGTAAGTTACGACGCAAGAGGCTCACCTGGGAAATTATTATAATTATCTAAATAACATACTTCACACGAGTTAAGTTTTAGCCAAATACAATCATCAATTTTAATTATTAAAACTCTTTTGTGTTGAATGCCATCACTTAATTAAAATATAATGTATAATGTAATGTATAAATATTTTTTTGGAATTATATTCAGGCTTTCATCGTGAAATCTTTCGCATTCGGTTTTGTCACTACTTAATTATCTAAAGTGACATCTTAAATTGTTAATCATGTAGGGTTAAGTGCAGATGAAATAATAATTTAAAAAAATAATAATCAACCTCTCAATAGCCAAATGAGTATTTGTTAAGTTAGTACCCAGGTATTTAGTATTTCATTGAGTCTAACTTTTTGGTTACACACGAGACCTGCAGTTTATGCGGTCAAATGCTTAATATTTTTTAGTTAACAAAGTCAAAAACATGGTTTTTAAATTTTTTTTCCAATTACTCACCTCTTCCTCCATGGCAGCATCTAATTGAAATACTTTGCAAACTGCATTGACAAATTCTAGAGCAGGATTCCGATTGACATTTTTTCCATCAAAGTAAACACTCATGAGACTGCCATCATTTTTCGATTGAATTGAAGGTAGTTTAGTATGGATTCTCTCAGTTATTCTACAGTGAAAAAAGATAATTAAATATTTTAATTATTTACTAGACTTATTCAACAAATCTTAACTAAAGTAATTATGCCACTAAGTTCCAACTTTGCTCTCTGTGGGAACAGATATGAATTGAAATGGGACACTGTTAAGTATTAAATTTTATTGAGCAGATTAAATTGAGTATCAGTTGGAATCTGTTCCGTAAAATTATACATTATATAGGATATATTTCATCTTTTTTTGCCATTTTGTTAATATTTTAGCTTATTGGTCCTGAGTTATACGGTTTTGGAATATTGTGGCACATTGGTTATTTTTATGCGGCCTTCATGTAACACACCAGAGTGACAATGAATTAGTAACTTCATATGTATGGTCCTGCGATGTATGCGAAGAATCACAGTGACCCCAGTTTTTTGAAAACATTTTAAAGGTTTGTATTCTTTTTGTCGCATATTGAACATCTGGTGATAACCAGAGAGCATATATCAGCAATTGATTGTACTACTCATAAAACGGACACTTTCCAAAATGGTCTGAGATTAAGAGGGTTAACCTGCTATTACTGTATCAGATTTAAACAGAATACAATTACTACAGAGAAAAGGCACAGCGTGTGAAATTGTAAAGTAGTTACTGGAAAAGCTTCTGAGACATCTCCCCCCTGAGAAGCGTCGGAAGTTGATTTGGTGTAGAGTGAGCAGTGCCGACATATCCAGCTACAGCTCCACAGAATTGCTCACGAACTTGTGCAGGCAAATACTCCATCATATTCCAATTCATCTCAATAGATTCCTGAAGAATAACCAAATAAGTATTCAGCAAAAAGTCTATAATTCAAAAGAAGCCCAATTATATGTCCATTGAAGAATTGTATTTTAGAACTTTTGAATGTTAAATATAATAACAGGGTAATAAAAATCACCAAGTGTGTGGCGAAAATGATCGGCTGACAACGATAGACAGTGGACTTTTAATTTTAAATACATGTCAAAATAAAAGAAGAAAACTAGAATTTTGTATTTTGCATACTTCCTCATCGTCTTCATCGATATCGAGATTAGGTATCCCATTTTCTGTAAGTTGAGATTCACCTACTTCCATCAAACCGTTTGGTAGTTTTCCCTAGAAAGGATTAATATAATTAATACTATATAATAATAAAATGCCAGATCAAAATGAAATCTGTATTGATATAAAAATAATAAAACAGGTACACCAAAAGCTTTTTTGTAAAAGTCATCTGGAGGTGGTTAAACATAGGTTATATTAATTTCATATAGCTAAGATTTGCATATTCATCTCATCATTTGATTAAATGCAATGTTCGTCGGTAATGCAGGCGATCTTTTGCATATAGGACTGATTTTGGTTTCAAAATATGGCTTAATTTGTCCTGTTACTGCCACCTTCATACACTTGTCAAAAGTATTTGGTTGAAATGTTAAAAATATTGATTTTTCGAACCCTTTAAATTTATCACAATCTCCGCCAGTCACAAATCCGTTTTAAATTTCGCACCAATCTTCACAGCTTTACAATAATAACACTCCGTGACATGTGATAGTAATGACGCTTGCTCATTCATGATTGATTTGTAGCTTCGATTCGTTATGGTAATGGCGATTACAAGTGAGTTATTTGTTAGGGATATATTTGTTAAAGTGATTGCGACAACAAAGGACATTTCTTTGTGTCCTTAGGTTGTGAAACATTCCCAACGCATCTGGCTTCCATAAAAACCAATCCAATTTTTTTTTATCGCTCTATTTGTAACTTTATATGGAAAGAAAACATTTCGAAAAATAGCAATGCCGAGAGATTTAAATTGTATGAAAAACAGCCGAGTCGATCAGGTTAACCACACCAAGTACTTGACACAATGAAACGACGACAGATTTTGTGGGCTCAATTTCTGTATTTCATGTGATCCCGTCTTATTATTTTATTTGTTACCAGTGTGTCAGTCTGCAGGAATGAAAGCTTTACTATGGTCTATATCTTTAGATGTGACCACGGTTGCACATTTCTGATTACTTCATAATAATCACACCAAAAAAGATTTGGATCTTACCTTGATGCCAGCATGATTTGCCAGGTCCAGCCAAAGTAAATATGACCAGCATTTCTTGTACGATATTTCAATTCCGTGAAACAGTTCTTTATTTCTGATGCTCTGCACAACGAACTCCACATATCCTGTAATATTAAAAAAAGTAACATGGATAAAATAAAAGAAAAAACTGAGGATTTCTCTCACGTTTTAATGCCATTGCTTAAATTAATAATAATGATGGGTGGAAGAAGGTAAAGGTCCTACGTTGGGATCTTAACATTAATGGTTTTATATAAAAATGTTTTCATGTGCAATTGGGTGATGTGTATGTTTTCAGACAGAAATGTCACACACTCTTTTTCATTTTAAAGCAAACACCACTCAATCATGTGTGAATGTGCACGCCAAAGCTGGTATTAACAGAAAGTAAACAAACAGTTTTCAAACTTGACTAAAATAGAATCTGTCAGTTATGAAGTACTTTATATTGACAATTTATTGTTCTCTGGAAAATCTAATTGATTGAAGAAAAAAAACCTCTCTTTAACACCACTTGCACTGTAAAAATTTAAAATTTTTCAAATCCAGAAATGAAAATTTTATAGCACATTTGTAGGAAATTGGTTTAAAATATTGACCCTTTCAAAAATTAAAAAGTAAAAAGTACTGAAATTGCTATACCTATAGCGTCTTGAATGGATGATTTTTTAGTCCACAATAGAATTTTATTGAAATTGGCAAAAACAATTTGTGACCCTAGTCGTTTAAATTCAGCCACCAGCTGTAGGAAAAGCTTTTTCATCAGATTGTGGAGAGTTCTACGAAGAGCTGGATCATATAATAGACAAGTGGGAGTTCGCAACCATCTATAACAGAATTCATATAAGATTACTCACAATTATTTTGTAGCCAAATCAATATAGACCAATGACGATCAATGCAATTTTTTGGATTATATAATAGATGTTTGGCTAAAGAAAAAAAACTATAAAGCTCACCGGTAGAAGTGTGAAATTTGGAAATCCGCAAAGACGTTTTTGTAACAGGACACGTCTCTCAACCAAGCTCCAACCATTGTCCTGAGAACCTTGAACGCTGCACTGCATTGAGCCGATTCATCATAGTTCAATGATGCTCCAGGACCTTAATTATACATCAGGATAACTGATTATACATCAAAATTTCCAAAACAGATTGACATTGACATTAGTTTCTGTTGTAGAACTCATGAGTTTGAATTTCAGCACATATAGAATCATAAATTGATTTTACAATCGATTCATAGAATAACTTTTAATGTCTCAAAAATTCTCTCATCCAATCCTTAAAACGAGGCATAAAAAGTGTGATTAGCTAACCAGTAATATTATCCTAGTCATATCCGTCTATCGCTACCCTCTTTAAAAAAAAGGTTGAGTAACTGAGAAACAGTATAGAGATAATGTCAATAGGAGTTTATATACTCGATATTGAGATTGGACATTGTTTCTCAAATGATAAATCAAATTGCATTATTAGATTATATCTATGAGGCTTATAAGTATAGTCCACAAATGTCATTAATTCATTGCTTTGCGGTTGCTTAAATTTGAATAAAAAAGAGTTTATATCAATGCTGCGGGCATGCATGTGCTCAATATGAAAAAAGAAACAACAAAAATACAAAATAAAAAAAAAACAATTGATTTAGTGATAGAAATAATATATTTTCGAGCCACGTGTCCAAACCCTACATTGGCAACACCTTTTCTTCTCCCATCTCTTCCCTACCCAAGCCACGCCATCCACGTGACGCCGTTATGTATGTCATTGTCACTCAAGGTGCACCAGGTAGGGGTTACCTGGATTTTGGACATTGCTGGAAACACAATAAGAGTTTTATTGGTAGGTAAAACTCCTATATTGTGTGTTCTGGCAGTAATGTCCAAGATCCCCTGAGTGAATGTTTGTTATCACCTGGTGGCTCGTGGGGGAAGAGTTATGTCATCAATGTGAGATCTTAGCCAGTCTTCAGCTGATGGTCCGGGTATGATATTGTGGCCATCTAAACTGGTTTGAAAGGGTTAGTGATAAGGCCTTCCGTCGGATGTGATCACTCTCGCCAGTTATTACCTTTCGTCTATGGCTGTCCTGGAGGCCGGCTTATCGGGCCCCATAGCTGTAAAAAAAAGTTCTTGGAGGTCTCCGCCTTTCTTTCGACTTCCTTCCGAGGCTTTAACCAGTCGGCGAAGCCAATATATTGGGGCTATATTTTGCGTGTCTCCTTTCCTAATGTGCCAACCCGATTGCTGATGGGTAGTTGACCCGAATGCAGGCCATAAAGTTATCTGGTCCCGTTCCTCTCTAAGCCCGCTGTCTGAATAACTGAGCAATGTCTGGAACTTCATGAACTTGTCTAACCGACGTCAGTAGTAGCAATGTTGCCGTCCTACAAGACACTTCATATAGGCTGGATGTAGGTGGAGTGGTTGCCTTCAAGTGACGGACTTCCTCCTGACATCCCATATAGAGGCTTTTGGGGTCTTTACTCTGGCTAGGGATATGGCTCGAGTACACGCCTCACCAGGGCGTTTCCGCTAATGTCCACGCCGCCCACTGGTTTGCAGAAGGTTGTTATGGCTGACTTGTGCACCCCAATTGTGGAGTACGCCAAGCCTTCTCGGAGGTAGAGGTGAGCTAAGTACCTGGCAACTTGTTCCGGATGGGGTGATTTGTGACCACTAATCTAAGGTTGCATCAGGTGATCCATCTAACCCAAGCCAATTGGTACGTGACGTGTGCACCCCAATTGTGGAGTACGCCAAGCCTCCTCTGAGGTAGAGGTGTGTTAAGTACCTGGCAACTTGTTCCGGATGGGGTGATTTGCGACCACTGATCTAAGGTTGCATCAGGTGGTCCATCTAACCCATGCCAATCGGTACGCTATCATCAGGGTGGACTGACGCTACCCTGATGATAGCAGCTCTTTTCCTTCAGGGCTCCACTCGCGAATTAGACTCTCCCACCCAAAATCCTTCACAGATGGAGCGACAGGTCTTGTATTTTGGAGGTGGTCGGCCGGTTGACATGCCCACCCGCACTGATGCCAAGTAGGGTATCGTGTGTGGCAGCCCTGTCGCTCTCCTCTGAAGGTCTGCTCCCCAGAATGGTTACTTCCAGTCTGGTACGACAAGGAGATATCTCCCTCCCGCCGTGTTCAGGTGGGCCAATACTTGGGGAATCATGTTCGGATGGGTAAAGACCCACACCAGTTCGTAGTCCCACAAGCGGCTGAAAGCGTTGTGATACAGAGCGCCGCAGTCGGAGCTGTCGTGAGATACATACCTGGGAATTACTCGCGACTCTTTTGACGATCTCGGGCGTGCCTCTGTGATCGAAGATCTGCTCTGTTGCTGTACCGGGAATGTGCCATTCGGGAACTTGTGTTCCGTGAGATAGACGGTCGGCCGTGCCGTTGTAAATTCCCAGTAGGTACTGCGCAGTTAGGGAGATGCCGTACTTATCCACCAATGCAACCATCTCCTGTGTCAGTAAGAAGAGGTCTAGCGACCGTGTGTCTCCTTCTTTGTTTATATATAAGACTACTAACCTGTTGTCCGACTGTAAAAATACCTCTGCTCCTCTTATTTCATCGGCTTGCAGTTTGATTGCCGATATCACCGCATACAGCTCCTTCCGATTGGAGTGCCATGACCGATGCTGCCACTTCCACTGTCCCGACATGAGGGTGTCGTTCAGTTGAGCTCCCCAACCTGCATCTGCTGCATCCGTGGTTCAGAAGTGGCGAAAAATTGGTCTATGCAGTGGGTGTTGCCACTCCAATTATCTGTACCCACCAATTCAACTCCTCTATGGCTGGACCTAGAATCGCAACCGTAAGGTGAGGCGGCAGATGGCGCAATTGGCGGATGTGTCGTTGTAGGTGAAGGCAATGCAGCCGTCCTCGATCCCCAGGAATTCCAGTTTCTATCAGGGTACAGGGATTGCCTTCTTGTTTTGTTTGAGTTTACTGTCCAACCTAGCTTTTTTAGAAACCCTACGATCTCTAATGCTTGAGAGGTTAGGACTGTTTTGGATTGATTTGCAATCAAGAAGTCGTCCAGGTACGTAACCCTCCGAATGTCTCGGTCCCGAAGTTTTTCAGCTACCCAATTCGTCAGTAATGTGAACATTCGTGGAGCCGCTGATAGACCGAAGGTGAGGCTTGCGAACCGGATCAGCTCGTCTCTAAAGCAGGGCGGAGGAGTTGCCGATGTCGCTTCGCTATAGGAAGATGGAGGTATGCCTGATGCAGGTCTATCTTTATCATTCAGTTGTTCCTCTGCTCAGCTATGGTTGAACAGTTTGAAAGGTCTGGGATCCAAAAAGAAAACCATTCAACATCTTCAAGTAGAAGATTGGTCGTTCTCCGCCATCCGTTTCTTGACTAAAAATAATTTCGAGAGGTAGCTGGACGTTCCGTCTGCCGCTCCCAAGATTTACAGTTCCTTTAACACAGTTACTTGAGCCTGCATCTTGCCCGTTACCTGCGTCTGGAATTCCCGCAGTAGCTGTGGTGTCTGAGGGAGAAGGGCGGCTTCAGGGTGAATGGAATGCGCCTCCCCCCCCTAACATCCTCAGAAGGGGTAAGGGTGCTCCTTCTGCCTTCCAAACTTCCACAAGGTGTCGCAGGCAACCCCCTTTTAAGGGTTTGGCGTCATCTGGGGCGGCGCCACCGTCGAAGATTCTTTCTTTTGTGCAATTCCCTGTTTTTTTTTTTTTTGTAGGAGGGCCTTCGATTGTACATTGCTGAAGGTCTACCACTGCTGGCCCTCCTAACACTGGGCGTTGGGACTTGCTCCCGAAAGGGCAACCTATCATTCTCAGGCGAGGGTCTAGGTCTGGCCAGCCTTTCCTGCAACCTGGGTGAGGATTTTCGCCAGTCTGTCCCTGACGTGTTCCTCCTTCACGTTGGCCCGGATGGTTTCGGCGGTGCTGGATCTGTTCGGCCCTCTTCCCACACACTATTTGCATAATGTCTTCGGTTATAAGTTGATGGGAAGAGTCTTTTCCGAACTTTCCTTCGATTGACTGAAACAGCCCCGCGGGTGTAAGAGGTACCGTCTTATTCCTCCCCCCCACTCAATGACGAACTGCCGGCCCTCGAGTAAGGCTTCCTGTTGTGCCAGTAACGCGTCTGATAGGGCTGCGAGCGTCCTCCCCGTCAACTGAGCTGTTAGAGCTCCTTGGTCGTACCCACGGAACTCATCGTTCACTTCCAGCTCGGTGGACAACGGCGTCGCGGCATATTTTTTTTTGCGTTTCATAGTAACAGAGCCCGGCCCAATCTGATGTGCCACATCGCTGGATGCCGATCATCGTCGATATCCTGGCCGGGTCCGCATTGGGTACGATCGGCTCCTTCACAGTCCCGACCAACGCTGTCAGTTGTTGTTTATTGGACGGGGCGGCCTCCTTCGGGAGGCGAAAGGAATCTCCTATCGACACAAGGGGATTCTTTCGGGCCGTGAGGTGGACGGTTGATCTTGTTTCGATTGAAACAAGAACTTTCTATCTGGCTCTCCACTCTATCCAAACGATCACCCGCCACCCTTGACGTCTGGCCGGCGTTTGTTTCGTCTTCCGACGCGGAGTCTTCATGCGAAGCCAACGATACATCACGCATGATTACGATATGTATATATATATATAATATATATTAAAAGTCACGTCACTTTGGAAGAACTACAGTGGTTTACGCATGGATGCTAATTTAGTGACTTTAAAAATAGTCAACACGTGTCGATGTTTACGGATTTGTTTTTGTAGCGACGATCGCATAACACTTCAGGCGCGTTGAAAAACAACGTCATCAATGACATACATAACGGCGTCACCCGGATGGCGTGGCTTGGGTAGGGAAGAGAGGGGAGAAGAAAAGGTGTTGCCAACGTAGGGTTTGGACGCGTGGCAAATTGCAGCTGTTAATGCGTTGCGTTAAATGCGTTTCTTTCAGTTTGTGAGGAACCCATGTATCGAGTTTTTGAACATAGCCAAGTTGTTGTAAGTGATTTTCAATGCATGTATGTGATACATGAAGCTTCTCTGTGATCTCACGTGTTGTACTGTGACGATCCGAATCGATGATTGCTTTGATTAGGTCGTCATCAACTTCAACTGGACGACCAGAGCGTTGTTCATCTTTGAGTGAAAAATCACCAGAACGAAAATTGGCAAACCAAATTTGACACTGCCGTTCTTTTAAGTCTTTGTCACCATAAACAGCACATAACTTTTTGTGAGCTTGCGATGCGTTTTCCCTTTGCGGAAATAAAAAAGCACAATATGACGAAAATGTTCCTTTTGATTTTCCATTTTTCAACGAACGCCAAACGAAAACTACGCAACCGATCCAAAAAAATTATTACTGATTGACAGCTGAATTGTCAACTATCCAATAACAAAATGTGTTTACATTTGGACTATGTCGCAAACCTAAAAATTCAACTGGAGCCATCTATGAGTGAAATCCGCAATTACTTAGTTGGCAACCCAATATTTTTACTAACCATTAACAGCAATGGCATCCTGTATCAGGGCCTGTGATTGTGCGCCAAATGAAGTGGCGACACTGGTTCCCTCTGTTTGTAGGATTTGCGAAGCTTGCATAAGAGCGCAAACCGCAAGTGAATCAGTCTCCAGTTCAACACAGACGCTCGGATATGATCCACTGGCACTGTGAGTGCTGCCACCCAGTTCTTCTGTCTCGCTGACAAGTCTTGAAAAAAATTATATAATATCACATTGACTTATTCACTAATATGGTCGACTTTCAAAAAAGTCAAAAAATTAGAGAAAAATCGGCACTACTGAGTCATATTGGCAGTAAAATTTATTACTACCTCATTTAATATTGAAATGAAAAGCATTTCTTAAATTTACCTGTTGTCATCAGTTTCTCTCCCTCCAAGATCAGGTCTGTCCATATTGGAGCACCACAAGACGAAGTTATGCTTTAGCAGATGGCGAGCAAAAAATATGTCAGCTCCAAATAGAGTAGGATCCGACGGCATGTTGCCGAGTGGAACATGGAAATATCTACAACAAATAAAATGTTTTAATGCTAACACAGATGGATCAATTGAAATATATTTAGCAGTGATAGTGGAAACATTTAATTTATGGAAAAACCTAATAATAGTAGACGAGTTCCAACAGCTTGTTTACTACAAAAAATTAAATTTCCTCTTGACTCATGATACATTATTGAATTGATAATAGGTGATCTAAGATGCAGAACCAGTCTGTCAATTAACAATGTTCAAAAGTATCGCTTCAGATGTCAACATATTCTGTTTGGATGAGAGTAAGTTCAATTGAATACTATTGTATAATATATGAAAGTAGATTTTTGCCTGGGCTTGCTTGGTTGTTTTACTTGTTATTTTTTCTTTGAATTTCCAATGTTACCTTTTATAAATCTTTTCTACATTGTAAGCCATAAAGCTATAATTTGTAATTTTTGTAACGTATATGTAAAGAAAAAATAAAGAAATGAGCCCAACCTCTGATTTTGTATGAGTATAGTTGTCCCAATAGCATCTTGTAAAGAAGAACCCCTATTTATTGCATTATCCACGAGTCTATTCTATACATAAAATATCTAATAGTAGTCTCAAATTGCATCTAACTCTGTTTGGTGATTATTTTTACTTTATTATAATTGAAAAAAAAATGCCAATTTAATCAATTTACTGTATTATAAATGAACAAAAAATTTTATGAAAGTGAGAACAATTTTTTTTATTTACCTGCATTGCTCAATGGTGAGGTCCAGAATAGTGTCCACGTTAAGATAGTGCCTGAGAATAGCTCTGGCTCCAAGTCTTTGCCAATCTAGGGTACCATAAAGTGTTTCCACATCTCTCACATGTATCGGGACTAGAGGAAACTCTCCTAAGCCTAAAATTAAATATAAACATGATACGGAGAATCCTAAAATATTGTTTAAAGCAACGAACCTATAAAATGTATTATTTATCGACAAATGTAGTCAATGAGATTATAAAAAGAATAACAAACCAGGCATATGCGCTTGCAACATCGCTAACGAAAGTGAAGACTGCACAGCACACAATGTAGGTCCTTTGTGATCTTCCCGATAGTCTTGCAGTGCTCGCTGTATTAACCGGTAAACTTGCTTCACATCTGTTTCGCATCGAACTTCAAATGATATATCGGCTGGTGGGAGATCACTTTCTTTAGTACCACTTGAGATTCTATACAATGAACAATTCAAGGTTAGCAAGATTTTCATTCACCTCGAACAGATAGCAGATATGGTTTAAAAAAGACTGGATGATTAAAATCAGGGTAAAATAGTTTTAAGCCATGAGGTTTTGTTATTGATATAGTGTTAAAGTAAATAAATTTACTAACTTTGCTGCTCTTTCGGCGTTATACAATATGTTCATATTAGGCATCTGATTTGTTTTGACGGTATCCAGAACAAAAATGTGCCCCCGCTTTGTAGGTCCAAGACAAAGTGCCCACATAGCACGGGATGAAGAATTTGCAACATGATGATATAGAAAGACGTGTTTCAAAGGTGATGCACCGTTCTGGAATGAAAAAATGTTTTTGAAGTTTGTACGGTGTCTTGCAAAATTATTTATTTAACCTTTAAACGCCCAGCGGTCCCGTACGGGACCGGTGATTATGGTGCATTTCGCTATCGAGTTACACTGATTTATGAAAATAGTATTCAAAATATGAATATTAGCTTATATAAATAATGTCTTTGAGATACCGTTCAATAATTTTATTTTCGGTTCCAAAAATTATTTTTATCGTGATGAATAATATAAACATCTGGTTACAATATTGGCTCTTGGTATGTGCGTTGTTATTTTAGGCGAAACATAATAAATCAGCTTAATCTACACTATTCACTGCATTTTAATGGGGAAACAGATTTTTTTCATACAATACATAGAATATTTTTTCTTTGAGGCAATGGGTTCCAATCTGAGTGCGCGAACCCCTCAGAGAAGTTTTTATTCTTTAACTTTAACGCGTAAGTATATAAAATGTGAAAAATTACGTATAAAGCTTTAGTAAATTATAAACAATCTTTTATTTTGATAATGTTTCTTATTATACCCAAATATAATAAATAGATTTAGAGATGTAATTATTTTTATAACAACTGCGGGTCGCGCGAATATTTCACAAAAAAATGCTTGGGCGGTTAAAGGTTTATAATGAAAATAATAATTGGTCAACAAATTCAAAGTTCAGCAGTTCAATACAGGAATCAAACTCAGCATAAGAACTCTCAAGTCTTGTAGTGATGAAAAATTTTAATATGAAAATACACTAAATTAAATCATGTTTAATTTTAATAAAAAATAACTACAAAACTATGGATTTTTCTGTTTTAAAGTAGGTTTTGTTGGAACATAATCAGTAGCCATCCTTTCCAATGTTTATATAATGTCACACAATAAAGGTGTTAATTTGTGCGGCGATTTTAAATAAATAAATTGTGTAATAATTCATTTTTTATGGGCCACTACACAAAAGTTGAAGGTTGGCTTTCTCTTGCAGTATTCAAGAACTAAAATCTTAATAGATGCATCTGTAGTGAATGATTATTATGATTAAGTATTCAAAAATTTTGTAACTAACCGTTTTTTGTAGATATGGTTGATACGCAATGCTCTTGAACAGAAGTTGACTCAATAAGAAGTTATCCATATTTGTGACTCCTTTTGAAGCTAATCTGATAAAAAAAGACATTTAAATTAATTTCTTTGATTCAAAATGAAAAACAATTCTTTCAATCAGTAGCCAAAGGTGGGTTTTATTAAACGGAAATAAATTTAGTCAACTAATTTCTTATTGATCTTGATGCTTAGATGAAATTTATAATTACTTTCTGGCCTGCACACGGTCCACAGTGCAAACACAGCCGAGCTGTACTAATGCTCTGAACTCCAAGCTCATTTGAGTCTCGTAGATTCCTTCAATTTCTGGCGCAGACAACTCTCCCATGAGCTCCCTGAAAACAAAATAATACACACTTATGACTAGTTTCTAAACCAAAAAAGTGGGTGTAAAGCTACACAAAGCACAATATGGAAAGTTGGCCCTTTAGTCAAATGATAAATGCCTCCGGTTTGTACTATTTGGTAAATGGCTTTTCAAATAATGTATCAATCTGATTAGATATTTAGTAGTTTTCAACATCAACTTCTGATGCCTTCATATCTACTGATCCCAGAATTAACATATTCAAAAATTGATAAACTTAACACTCTGACTATGTACGATTCCAGATGTCTTTTCACTAACAATCCGGGTTTTGCCTTTTGGCATCTTCAGGCATTCATCAGTTCTGTTGCAAACGTATGATAGAATGCCTGAAGATGCCGAAAGGCGAAACAAAGTTTTAACATTCCAAATTTAATATTGAAATTCCATCAAGCACCCACAGTCGATAGCATAAATTTATGTTTTGACTTCTGCCAATGGTCAAATTGTAATTCTCAAATCAATGAATATTTTTTTTTTGTTTGCAACTTTTATTATACGTAAAATAAATAAATTTCAACTCACTCTTGGTGCTGTCTGTAAAGATCTTCTGGCACTGTGTACTGATAAAGATGCACAACGGGTCGGCCTCTCGGCAGAATTCTGTTACATTTCTTCCAAAGGTTACCTTGGTCTTCAGGTCGACTAATTCTTTGATTTACGTAGAATATTCTAGGAACAGTTAAACGAATTTGATGCAACTCACTGCCGACTAGAGCCCATAACTTGAAAAGGCCTGCCTCTCCAGTCTCAGTGATCTAATTGAAAAAGAAAAAAATAATTCAAATCATAATTATTCTTAAAATGTATACAAGCACATTAATCTTTTCCACGCTAACGCCCCGACGTATGGGACGGCAATGTGCAAGGCCTGTGCGCGAGTGCCCCAGACGTTGGGACGGGAACATTCAAACATCGATAACACAGGCAATCTTTTGCATATAGGACTAATTTTAGTTTTAAAATATCGCCCAATGCGTCCTGATACTACTACCTCCATTAAATTGTCAAAATTACTAGGTTTAAATGCTTACAACATCGATTTTTCGAACCCTTCAAATTTATTCCGATCCGCAAAATCAGTTTGAAACTGCGTGCTAAACTCGCGTCTAACTTCGCACTGAACTTTGCACCAATCTCGCGGCATTGCATCTGCTTGTTCATTTGAGTTTGATTGGTTGCCTCATTGCATCACGGTAATGGCGATTTACGAGTTAGTTATTTGTTAGGGATATTTTTGTTAAGGTGATTGTGACAACATAGGACATTTCTTTGTGTTTTTTAATGTTGTGAAACATTCCTAACGCTTCTAGCTTCCATAAAAGCAAACCCAATTATTTTTCATTGGTGTATTTATAGCTCTACATAAAAGAGAATATTTTGAAAAATAGCAACGCGAACAGATTTTGTTTGTATGAAAAACTGTCGCGCGACGATCGGGTTAATTGTGTGCATTCAATCATCAAGCGCAAATGATTACAATAAGCCTTTTTTTGACACGCTCTAGTTTTGTACATTCAACATTCATACACACTTTCATGCACAAATCAAGTATGAATTTCAACGGTTGCCAGTATATATGATTTACATTTCAATCATATTTTCCTATTTATTGAATTAGCATCCCATTAAAATAAGGTAAAAATAACAAAGTATTCAGTTGCACAAATTTTTATACTTACATGGCTTTTGATAGTTATTTCAGTTCCTGCCATCGTCAGAACAAAGATAGTTATCAAAAACCATAAATAAAAATTTGTAGAGATAAATATTATTTTAATTCAATCCCATCTTTTCCTATACTATAACTAAATAAATATTTCAGATAGTCCACTCAATTAGTTCTGCCAAAAACTTGAGATTGTTTCAGATCAGAATCCAGGATGATAGGCTTCATATCTTAGAGCAATCCCAGTAAGTTGTTTTATAATATTTCTCTCCGATCCACCTCTAACCAATAATACAGCTCCAAAATTTTATACATAATTCACCTGAATAATTTGCCACGGTGAATCGAGTAATGTTCTCTGAGCTCTCTTTAGAAAGCCTCCGAGGGTTGCTGCTGGACCTTGGCTGCGAATTGGTGCGAGGAATTCACCTGAATCCGTTTCATTAGATTCAGCTACAGTACGTTTGCCTATACACAGAAAATATATTTGGCTTTAAGAATCATTTGAAAAAATTGACTAGTAATTAAGATTTTTTATGCTTCCATATAAATTTTGTCTGTGACAGCCTCAACTACAGGGATATTAAAAAAAAAACAACTTTTCTAACACTGTAATATGTGGAGTTTCAATAGAACATGGTCCATGATTGTCAACTAGTGCCTTTTTTAAGAAGAATGAAAAAAAACTTGTCACTAATGGCTTTTTTTATTT
This sequence comes from Himalopsyche japonica, assembly GCA_028555115.1. Classification (NCBI taxonomy): domain Eukaryota; kingdom Metazoa; phylum Arthropoda; class Insecta; order Trichoptera; family Rhyacophilidae; genus Himalopsyche; species Himalopsyche japonica. Next base: position 3,516,327 of record JAHFWJ010000483.1, read on the forward strand.
TCGATTTACATTATTTCCAGGTCGATATGTAGTTGACACAGACATCTTTGACCATAGATCCAGAGATTTTAACTCGTGAAACCACAACCAGAATAAAAGCTCAAGTTTGATCATTTGACAGCAGTTGGCATTGATGTCTGTGATAATCATATACTACTCCCATCCATCCGATAACAAATTGTTTAAAATTTCATGTGGAATCGTACAAAGTTGTAACAATTCAAATTTGATATTGAAATTCTATCAAGCACTTTCAGTTGATATCATAAATTACAAATTGTTTAATTTATAGAAAGCGATGTAACTACAAGAATTTTCCAAGATGCACTCGTTAACAGTCTTCTAAAAAAAAAGGTTGACTGACAAAACAGACTTAGTTATGTGGTCTAGTAGTGTGTTCTTAAAGTGAGAATGTAAAACCCACTCTTTCGTTTTAGAGCAAATTCACCACACTCACTCCAATGTATATAGAAGCGTCTGTGTGTTAACCCAGCTGAAAAAATCACATTGGGAGCAGTTAAAAGTTTCGAGTGACATAAAATAACAATTTGATTTTCTAATATAATAAATATTGCCATACCTTTTTTTCGTTTGGATCCAACCCCTCTTTGGGCTGCTTGCCAGGCCCATTTGCTTTTTTGGAAAACAATCCACGCTGTCATTTGCGTCTAGAAATTTGAATAAGTAAATCGATGATTTTATAGCACAATAAAGTTATTTTCAACAATAATACTAACCAATTTGCATCTTAACCATGAAATAAGTTACCAACACAGTGAAAAAAATAGCAATGTATTTTAGTTCTACAAAATTGTTGTCACAATCACCTTAACAAATATATCCCTAACAACTAACTAACTCGTAAATTGGCATTACCATGACGTAACGAGGCAACCAATCAAACTCAAATAAACAAGGCCATTACTAACACGGTGAAAAAAATAGCAATGTATTTTAGTTCTATAAAATTATTTTTAACAAATATAGTTGATAGCTATTTTGGCTCACGCCATCGTCAGAACTATGCTTAAAGTAACATTTGCTTATCTATATATGGCTGTATAGAAAAGGTACACAATACATCTTCTCTCCTGTTTTAACGACCTAGCTTGTTTCTTGCTCGCAATAAAACTAAAAATTTTAAATGAAACTAAAAAGGCGGCTATATCAATAAGTTTACATATGGCACGGAAATGGTCTATTACAGAAACAAAGAAGCACCCCCCAGAGGGTTGAGTAATGGTGACCGACATATATTAGTTTGTTCATTAAGAATCCATTGTGATAGTTGATATCTATTGATTTACAGCTGTTCCAAAGCCAAGTTTTGAGTTCCAAAGCCAGTTCAAGTATATTGGACTCAATGAAATTATTTGGTAATGTCACCTTGGTATTTCCAAATGGCGGTGGTGGACCTAGAGCCTCCCTCCATGTAGAGTGCTTGGTGAGTTCTGCAGTCGCCGAAGCTTCCCTTTTCCTCTTAACAATTGTCACCATAGGTCGAATAATACCTGCCGCCATATTTTGAGATGCGCCAATGTCTTCTAGATCTCCAATCTAGAGATTGATATGATAAACATAAATAAAGAATTGCAAATTTTAGTATCTCTTTGAGTTTCAACAACTAAGATTTCCTGTCATCAGTCATTCTTTTTGCATCCTTAAATGATACTGTAGGATCCTTCAAGGAACGCCGAAATCCTGCTGGTCGAAAGAAGATGCAAGCAAGGTGTACTTATTTATTGACAGTAAATATTAACAGCGGCAGCTTACGTTCTGTGAGGATTCACCATTTTCTTCACTTCCTTCAGTGTTGTTTTCAAGGACTGGTTTGGGTTTCAGGACAAACATTTCATTTATTCTTCTCTGTTTAAAAACATCATTTTTTTCAAGTATCTTCTTATGCAGCCAGTCAGGGTGTTTTACCCTCGGCACAGGGTTTGTGAGCTAGAATATATGAAAGCATATTTAAGTGTGGCATTAGGCTAGTTATGGAGTGGCCAAGTTAAAATTGTGCTACGAACAACTCCTGAGATTTGAACACTTAACATTACTGGACACCCACAGTTATTAATCTTAGAAGGTTTAATGCGCCAGAATCATCAGTGAAAGAATAATTGAAACCAAAAATATTGCATAACATAATTAATACATAAATTGCAAATTTGAATTGTTACAATTTTGTACGATTCCACATGTTTTGTCACTAACGACCCAGGTTTCGCCTTTCGGCATCTTCAGGCATTCTATCACACGGATGCAACAGAACTGACCAGTTCTGTCAGTCAGTTCTGTTCTGTTCAGTGAGTCAGTTCTGTTGCATCCCGTGTGATAGAATGCCTGAAGATGCCGAAAGGCGAAACCCGGGTCGTTAGTGACAAAACATGTGTAATCGTACAAAATTGTAACAATTCAAATTTGATATTGAAATTCCATCAAGCACCTTCAGTCGATATCATAAATTACATAAATTACACTTAAGAAGTCTGGGTAGGTTAACCCGATCGGCGCGACAGTTTTTCATACAAACAAAATCGGTCCGCGTTGCTATTTTTCAAAATATTCTCTCTCCACATAGAGCTATAAATACACCAATAGAAAATAATTGGGTTGGCTTTTATGGAAGCTAGATGCATTAGGAATGTTTCACAACATTAAAAAACACAAAGAAATGTCCTATGTTGTCACAATCACCTTAACAAATAACTATCTCGTAAATCGCCATTACCGTGATGTAACGAAGCCACCAATCAAACTCAAATGAACAAGCACCATTACTGTCACGTGTCATGGAGTGTCAAATTGCAATGCCGCGAAATTGGTGCAAAGTTCAGTGCGAAGTTAGACGAGAGTTTAGCACGCAGTTTCAAACTGATTTGGCTGGATCGGAATAAATTTGATGGGTTCGAAAAATTTATGTATTAAGCATTTAAACCTAATACTTTTGACAAGTTTATGGAAGTGGTAGTATCAGGACGAATTGGGCGATATTTTAAAACCAAAACCAGTCCTATATGCAAAATATTGCCTGCGTTACCGAAGTTTGAATGTTCGCGTCCCAACGTCTGGGGCGCTCGCGCACAGGCCTTGCACATTGCCGTCCCATACGTTGGGGCGTTAGCGTGTAAGAGATTAAATGACAGTTTCTATGAGTTCTAAAACATTAATCTGTAAATAAATATTTAATTATTTTAACATTTGTCAATTCAACCAATTGCTGTCAACACTTTACATCATAAGATGGCGGAATACCACTGAACTCACCCCCTGCAGAGCTGCCGGTATTGTAATGATCTTCTGAATGGTACCACTCAATCTCTCGATATAGTACGCCCAATCTAAGACGTCTCTTATATCAATATCATCATTGATAGAGTTATCTTTTAGCCACCGTCGTAGGTGATATCGCTTGACACTCGCACCCGTTTGGAATATAGCTAAAGGTATGGCCCTCTCGGTGACCGGAGCCCCTTCAGGTTTTCTTGATATGATGAATTTACACGCCAACCCTGCATCCTTGACCATCTGATCACCTAAGAACTCGGCTAATCTTTTTGCTGTTGAGATCGATGTAGACTTTTGACTGCCATACTCTTCTAGTTTCTTGGACATGGATCTGTTTTCTGATATCAATTCAAACAGCTCCGAATCGGGCATATTACTACCTTTGCTGTACAGTACATCCAACCAGTAATCGGCTACTTTGGCCACAGCGGCATAGCATGTTTCGAGAGTGTCGCCTTTTAAGAATGCATCAAATACTGAAGATTGGAAGATTTTTATTATTTGGAGTTCTCCTCTTCGTTTGACCTCGAAGCCTTTCAGTTCCGCGAGTGATCCGTCGAAATCGAACACAGCATATCGTTTCTTCAGCTTTTTTCCTTCTTCTTTAGATGCTGGCAAAATCATTCCAAAATAAGGTCCATCAACTTCAAAGAATATAGAGTTTTCAGATCTTTGGCTGTATTTCATGGCAACTGGGTCATCTAATTCATGATACTGATCATTGGTGAAATAGTCCTGAAAATATCAAGGAACAACACTGATTTTTGAATTTTTACACAGCATATCCACCTATTCAGTTTATAATTCAATATCTCTCTCTCTCTGAATAGGTACTGATTGGTTAGTAAAAAATATAAGATCATTCTTTTGCTATGGGTCAATCTGGGGAGAATATTACTTATTATTTCAGAGTGAATGAATTTGAATTTTTTTAAAACTGATCATTAAAATAAGATTGAATTTCTTCATCATGTTGGAAATGTTTTCTATTAATTATCTGGGCTTAGATTTTTATTGCACTCTGAGCTCATATGGTTCTTCCTTGTTGTGGATCACAAAGGAAGGAGGAATTCTTTTCTTCATTTGAAGCAATATCAAAATACAATATAAAATAAAGACAGAAGACAATGTGTTAGAAGGCCGCGACTCTATTCGGTGGATGGGAAAATATTTGAGCCATTGTGTAGAGAAGAAGCAAAAAGAAGCAGATTAGCCATAAAGTAAATGATCTTTCATGAATTATAAATGTAGTCAAATTAAATAATTTTCATTATTTGTCACACCTTGACCATAGAATTTAGCACTGCATTTGGGTATGAGACTTTTAGCTTCGACTTCTTCGCATGGTTTGTGGTAACAAGAAAAGTCTCGGGGAATGTCGACGGCAGAATGCACCAGATACCGTCAGTGTCCAATTCAAGTGGCCTGCCAACCTGTTCGATGATTTCTCTAGCCTTCATAATTATATGAGCCCCTGTGTAGCAGACAATGCCCGCCATTTCCATGCTGTGCCATCGAGCTCTGAAATTACAACATACACATTTGCCTGTCACAATACACATATACATGCTCTTTCTCGGCCTGCCCATCATGATACACTCTATATATGACACTCAGATGTAAACTACCTCTATATATTTTTTAATTGAATCCATTTCCACTCCCAATGTCATGAATATGGCCTCGAAAATTCTTTTAAGAGAAAACATTCTAATATTAATCACATTACCTAATAGAAACACATTATTTTTTGTATATTCTTCATTTATTTTGTTATCTTGATTACTATTTGGTCCAGATAAACCAACTTCTAACATGATAAAATGCATTTAAAGTATGACTCACCCTCGTCTCATTACATATCCGTAAAAAGAATTGAGAATACATTTGTGGGCCAGCTGAAGTGAATCGTAAAGTACTTCGCAACTCTTTGCAAGTTTTATTTCTCCGGCATCGCCTTTGGATACAGCGTCCACCACCATCTGCTTTGCTTGTTTGTTCAGAGCTTTGTATTCGTAGCGCCTGTCCCTAAATAATGCAGACACAATAAAATTATTGAAATGATAAAGTTTTCAATGTCGTAAAATTCAATTAGCTCGACAGTCTTTTATAATTTATTAAATCGACTGTAGGTGCTTCGTGGAATTTTAATATCAAACTTGAATAAGTCAATTCAATTAAAATTTGATATTAAAATATAAGGTTTCGTACACAGTTTCAACAATTCAATTTAGTCACTTAATTAACACATTATATACACTATTAAAAAGAGAATGTATAAAAATATGTAGGAAAATTATTGTGAAAATATTTAGCCAGTTTTGTTTCACATTGAAGGAAAACTTAATTATAAGAATGAAATTAAATAGTTTGTCAGGACTGCAGTGTTATTTTGTGTTAACTGATATTTATCAACTAAGCATTTTCATTGATAATGCTCAGGATGAGAGAAACTGTTCCTGATCATATATTTAGTGGAAATAGTACAAAAAAAAAATGATTTAATTTATGATTTCAACTGAAGGTGCTTGAAGGAACTTCAATATCAAATTTGAATTGTTACAATTTTGTACGATTTCACATGTTTTGTCACTAATGACCCAGGTTTCGCCTTTCGGCATCTTCAGGCATTCTATCACACGGATGCAACAGAACTGATGTAAAATAAACAGTTAGCATCGTTTATATATTAAAGTCATTAATTTCAGGAAAACATTTACCCCTAGGCAAGCAGTAAATTACAGCCAAAACAAAAGCTTGTTTGTTTTGTTTGTTTGTTTATTTTACATCAGTTCTGTTGCATCCGTGTGTTAGAGTGCCTGAAGATGCCGAAAGGCGAAACCCGGGTCATTAGTGACAAAACATGTGGAATCGTACAAAATTGTAACAATTCCAATTTGAAAAAAAAAATGATTATATGAAACATCATGCCTTTCCATCAAGAAATGACAACTAACACCTTAAAAGCATTATCATATTGAACTTTTTTGACTGTAGTTTTAGAGTAACAAAAATTGTTAACTAAGAGATGTATGAGATTATTTTTTACAGTATCGAGAAATAAAAAAAAAACAACCACTATCTTACCTAAATGCTCTGACGGTATCAACATAAAACGAGTTCTCTTTTTGACAAATTGTTGTAGTTTTCACTTCCTCTTTGGTGACTTTGGTTTTTCGGTAAGCTATTCTGCAGTAATCAGCCAATCTCTTCTTTTCATAAGCAGCCTAAAATTTTAAACGTAAGGATTGTGTTCCACACACGGATGTGATACAAATGATACCATTTAGAAACGGCATGATTAATTGGTATAATAAGATGTAAGAGATGGTTTGATTTCTATCACCACATAATTTTACTTAGTTTGTGTTTTTATTCATGCCATTATTTTCCATTTCAATTAGATGTCTGTAATCTATATCAAATAAGTGTTAAAAACACTTTCAGTTTAGAATCAATATATCTAAGAATTTGTGAAAATAATTATTTTTATATATAAACAAATTAAATTGTTTAACTGTCAGTTTGAGTTCATATCAAAACTCAGCCCATCATAGTTGATGTTGATGATGTCACTCACCCGATGTCTTTTAGTTACTTTTAAGGTGCTAACTGTCACTTCTTGATAGAAAGGCATGATATTTTAAATAATAAAAACACATTTTTTTTTTGTCTTTTAGTTAATTGTTTTGTTAGTTTGTAAAATTGTGTGATCCTTAATGACAACTGAAACTTATCACTAACGAAATAAGTGTTGTCAACTGAAAAACATTAGTAAATAAAACATTGACTATAATACAATAGTAAAACAACTCCTACATCTGATTGTCTTCAATGATTGTGACAGAATCAGAACTTCTGTGTAGGATGGTATCTGGGTTATGACATATTTCTACATTATTTGTGTTTATATTTACATTGATGAGATAAATATATAAACATGTTACCTGGTCTTCTTTGGGCAACGCATGGAAAGGTCTCGGCTGTCCTCCTGGATGTAACGAGGGAAACTTTTCTATTTCCAATTGCTGCTGTATCCGTTGATACTCACTACGACTTGCAGGCACTTAAATATAAAACAATCCTTGAAGTACAAAATAAATCGCTATTCATTATCCTATACGATGTGAAAGAATTGTGTTTTACTTACAGTAATCACCTCTCCAAACCCATTCCATGCTTCGTTGACAGGTGGCACCAGGACGATTAAGATCACACACAGCACAGATACTGGGGTTTACCATAGCTGATGGCTGAAGTCTAAAATTCAATTGTTTTATAATTTTATTGATCATCAGCTCTTCAGAGGCATGGACTGCTAATTGTTGGTGAAAAAATATAGCATTTTTTTGTATTAACTCATTGATTACGGGATGCACAAATTTTTGCGTTTCAAAAACTTTCTGTTGCGGCGGGGTGCACATTTTTGTGCGTTTAGGTACATTCAACTTCATATATAAAAAATAAATGTTTAAATGTCATAATTCTTGTCGATTTCTTTTTTGCTGTATCGCGGGAAGATGTCACTAAAAGCCCACAATTGTTATCGATCCTTTACTGGATCAAAACACGACTAAAAATCGTCCTGTTTCGTAGGTAGCATTTCAATATTCTTTTCTGAGAAGTCATACAAATCTAGTCTAAAACAAAGACGAAAGATGGTGATGTTTTTTTTATATAGAATAATTCAGTATTCCCCTTTGTTCAAAAATGACATAAAATATAGGAGTTTTACCTACCAATAAAACTCTTATTGTGTTTCCAGCAATGTCCAAGATCCCCTGAGATGATGCGTCTCTGTTTTCGAGCCACGCATCCAAACCCTATGTTGGCAACACCTTTTCTTCTCCCCTCTCTTCCCTACCCAAGCCACGCCATCCGCGTGACGCCGTTATGTATGTCATTGTGGCCATCTAGACTGGTTGGAAAGAGTTAGTGATAAGGTCCTCTGTCGGATGTGATCACTCTCGTCTATGGCTGTCCTGGAGGCCGGCTTATCGGGCCCCATAGCTGTAAAAAAAAGTTCTTGGAGGTCTCCGCCTTTCTTTCGACTTCCTTCCGAGGCTTTAACCAGTCGGCGAAGCCAATATATTGGGGCTATATTTTGCGTGTCTCCTTTCCTAATGTGCCAACCCGATTGCTGATGGGTAGTTGACCCGAACGCAGGCCATAGAGTTATCTTGTCCTGTTCCTCTCTAAGCCCGCTGTCTGAATAACTGAGCAATGTCTGGAACTTCATGAACTTGTCTAACCGACGTCAGTAGTAGCAATGTTGCCGTCCTACAAGACACTTCATATAGGCTGGATGTAGGTGGAGTGGTTGCCTTCAAGTGACGAACTTCCTCATGACATCCCATATAGAGGCTTTCGGGGTCTTTACTCTGGCTAGGGATATGGCTCGAAGTACACGCCTCACCAGGGCGTTTCTGCTAATGTCCACTCCGCCCACTGGTTTGCAGAAGGTTGTTATGGCTAACTTGTGCACCCCAATTGTGGAGTACGCCAAGCCTCCTCTGAGGTAGAGGTGAGCTAAGTACCTGGCAACTTGTTCCGGATGGGGTGATTTGCGACCACTGATCTAAGGTTGCATCACGTGGTCCATCTAACCCATGCCAATCGGTACGCTATCATCAGGGTGGACTGACGCTACCCTGATGATAGCAGCCCTTTTCCTACAGGGCTCCACTCGCGAATTAGACTCTCCCACCCAAAATCCTCCACAGATGGAGCGACAGGTCTTGTATTTTGTACACTTTAGACGCGTTCAAAAACAACGTCATCAATGACATACATAACGGCGTCACCCGGATGGCGTGGCTTGGGTAGGGAAGAGAGGGGAAAAGAAAAGGTGTTGCCAACGTAGGGTTTGGACGCGTGGCTCGAAAAACAGAGACGCATCATCTCAGGGGATCTTGGACATTGCTGCCAGAACACACAATACTAATTTCATGGCCTTCGATAAAAGTCCTTTGACAACGATGAAGACATCATGTCAAGTGCGGGCCCGATACATATCATTTTTTATGTGCCTCGTATTTCGTTCTCCAGCAATTGTTAAATCATGTTATATTCGACTTTATCGTAATATATTATATCCAGTGTATTTTGGTTTTTTTGATACGCGCTCCACAGTTTGATGTTTGCTGACGTTCTTAGGTTGAGTTATTAATTGCGCAATCCGTGGCAATCTCGCCCGCTGAAACTCATAGTTTTTGAACAAACATACCCGTTATCAATGAGTTAATTAATAAAAAGATGATTGTTTGAAAATATAACATTGAATGTAAAAATACTATACATTTTCTCATTTGGAAACAATCTCGAGAGAGAATGCAACATACACCAATAAATATCTAGAAATAAATTGGAAGTAAAAGCTTCTTTTAAAAAAATATATATATGATACAATTGGGAGAAAATGGCACTGATGACTGTATTTTAAAATTGTGGGAATAGTACTAAAAAAATTATTTTATTTATATAATTATGGTATGTGATAAAAGTATTTGAAAAAAAACATATTTTTTTGTAATAAAACATGAAAGAATAATAACTTCCAATTTTTCATCTCAGACTGACTGAAATGAATGATTTTTTAAGCATTATTTTTTAAATTAGTGATAATACAAAAAAAAAAAAAAATTTGATAGAAAATATTACTTCACAAATCAAAGGGTTATTTTATTTTGAATATAATTATCGATATCCTGAAAGCTGATTGGATGATGAAGAATTAACCTGTTTGTCAATATGATATTTGGGTACATAGCACCGACATCCAAATGGTAGATTATGGGATTTTCTAGTCGGTTAGGTTGATCTCTCAGTGCCTCCAATTTGATTTTAATCTTCGCACATACATCATCAAAGTTAGTCACCAGATCGATCGGAACATTTTCTTCGACTTCTATTGCGTGTTTGAGAACTTTTTCAACATCTTCAATCAGTTTGTCAAATGCTTCCGGAACCAGTCTAAATCTGCATGGAATATCAGCTCGAAAAACTCCTAAAATTATTAGACAATTTTTACCGGCAAAACTATGACATATATATAATATTGAATATATGGATTCATTCTATGAGAACAGCTTGATCATTTGATCTACCTCTTTTTTTAGAGATTGAGAAACTCAGTGAAAAAAATACTGCCACTATGCAATCTATTTTAGGATTGGATGGGTGGGAAGGAATGTAAATATGTTTTTTTTTGCATTTGAAAACAAATCCAAATATTGATTGATAAAATTTGTGCATACTTGATCATATACATATAAAAAGCTTGACTACTTGGCTACAGGACAGGCAAGTTTCTACTCATAAAATATCTGCTGGATCAGTGTGAAAAGGTCAAGGCCATTTGTTTTCATCAGGTAATTAATATTTCATAGTGCTAGATATCCAGTTTATGATATTGAAATTCATTACAATTTTAACAACAGACATAGAAAATGTGAGTAATAAACTACTAGTCTTGTTGTTTACAGTTTCTAAATTGGGGTTAAGCAACTGTGCAACAAACAGTTCCTGTAAAACGAATTCTGATACGATGTTTTATTGCGAGTCTGTATATTCCACAATCGGAGTGGACATAGATAGTTACCAAAGTTTATTGAAATTTTATGGCATCATGCAAAATGAGTAAAAAAAATATTTTCCAACAAAATCAAACAATATTTAATTTTATCTATGTTACATACCCGATTCTAATGCCTCCACATGCCCACCGACATAGGTTTCTTGTTCCAATAAATGGCCATCAGGTGTCAGTTTGTTCAACTCCTCTATTTGCTTATTCGGGAAGACGATGTTGCCGTGAAATGCTTCAACCATCAACAATGATTCGCACAGTGTACCTGATCCTTTTCGCAACACCTGGAAAGTTTTAATTTAAGGGTAGTAGAAAATTTTTTTCAAAACACATTGGAGTGTCTTTCGAAGATGATTCTCAGTATTTACTTATTATAAGATGATATTAATTTCTTAATTTTGTATAATTATATAAATTAAAGGACATGCCCTGTCTTTAAAAATATATATTTTTATGGTGTCGTCAAAGAGAATTGGGTTATCAGCCTCCGATTGGAGCCGATGATGCTTTCGCCAAAAGCATCTACTCGGCTATGCATCCGTGTACACAGTCGGACCCATTTGAAGATTCTTCCATTATGCATGGAGGAGTGTTCAATTTAGAGTTCTCACCAGAAGGGTAAATGTCATTATAAAGTCTCAGTTATAGCTGCCAATGTAAACCTGAATGCTTATAATTAAATATTATATTTGTTGATAATATACTCAATCTACATCTTTCAAATAACTTAGAAGCAGGGTTTCAGGTAAAATTTGAGCACTTGCCATGTAATTACCATTTCATAGTAAAACAAATTACATACTAGTACCAAATTGCCATATGGTCTTACTCAAAAAACCTATCACTATGCAATCAAAATAATCGTTAATTTCTATTTTAAAATAGGCACCTTAGGTTCTTTGGTTTTAACTAGTACAGTGCCTCACCAGTGTTTGTAGGTGAATGGAGTTCTCGACATTAGCAACACTGAAGTGTTAAACAGCACGAAATGTAATATTTTTCACAAACTTTTAATCTCATCATGACTCTATTTCAATAAATTGAAAAACTCTATATTTTTATAATAATATTAATGGCATTTTCAATGTTTTAGAAACACAAGACTTATTGTTAGTGTAATATTTTTACAATCTAGGCACTGAAAGAGTTGATATGATTAAAAGATTTTGTTTTTTATTGGAGGGGGGATACATTTATTAATATTTTGTCCCTTTCACTCCTGGCACACAGAAAGTCACTTTGTAATTGTATTTGAAGTTACTTATAATAGAAGACTTGATGGCTTTACTATCACTTACTTCGTCAGGCTCCTGAGGAATGATGGTGCAGAGGGCAAAAATAAATGGATGCACGTATTTCATGTAAAGATAGTATGTTGCTACAGCGTCGGACACAGAATAATTTGACAATACCTGGAAATAAAAATATACTGAAATCATTATCAAAATAAAAAAATAAAAACTTTATTCTAATAATTATTAACACTTTGGCTGCGGAAAAACACCTACCTCGTACATACGTATTTTGGAACCACATTTACACGTGTAACACATTTTATTATAATATGCTACATTTATATAAGATGGCTTGTAGCAATCACTTTGTAATATTTTATATTATACAAACATAGAGTAACTCTTAATGCAATAAGCGTTTGATCAGCGTTCCTTCAATATAATGGATTACGCACCAGGTGCGTTTTCAGCATCCGACGTGTTAATTAAAACTAGAATTTTTGTTGGTATCATCTGACAAGAATTTTCTAAATCTCCTTGAAATACTTACTGGATTCCTTTCTCTTGCTATTAAAATTGACTGGCAGATATCAGTCTATTCAGTAACAATAGTTGGTACCGCTGGTCACAAATGTTTGAATTTTAACTATTGGTATAAGAGACATTTGGATGGCAGTGAAAACTAATTAAGAGTGCGTGCTGTGATCAGTAATAAGTCTTGGCAGAGGAAACATGCAAGCATCATAAAAACAAAACATGTCTTGCGGTCATGGTTATTAAACTAATCAGATAGCTGGCAGCTAGAGGTGGTTGCATTTGCTTCTGAGTAGGATAAAAAATATTTAACAAAAATGATTGATTTAGGTAAAATTAGTTAAGGATAACAATGAGTAATAAATTATTTAAAATTGTCTAGGACGTGGAACAATATATGAAGGAAAACGAGGATAATATTAGATCATGGTACCAAAATACTTACTATACTAAGATCCAGTCTGCTATATTTTAACCTGTTAACTTCTAATATCTCAAATGCGGAGACAGCTGATGATGTTGTGAGTAACACTTTTGTCTACAATCTATCTTTTGTGTTATAGTATAGCCTGATAATCTTACTTTGTGAAGTATTCATGTATGTAAGACTGTCTGTCACACAACTTAGTGGGGATTAGGTTAAAAATGAAAGATGGTTCTACTCTTGTCAACTAATAATAAAAAAAAAACTTTATTCTTACTTGAGGCTGTTCCACGGCCATTCTACACATGTCTTCAGGGTCTAATTCAACAGGATCATATCTGAGTTTAGCTTTTGCAACAGCTTTTAGGCCCTGGGATCCAACAGGTAAATAAGAATCACGTTTCACCCAACTGAGAAACAGAAAAAGGAATATTAAAATATCACAACTTAAATTTTACTGAGGATATTTTTTGAAGTTGATTCAATTGCCAATGTGTCTCATATATTATAAATATAAATCAAATAAATTGTCACTTGAACTTTACTCCAGGAGAAACTTTGCCAAGAATTAAGTTCAGATCCATCTACTATCCATCACTGGGGCAAATTTTTTACCACTGAACCTCAGTGGGAAATTACATGTTAGCTGTTCTGATAAAAAGTTTAGTACATACTTAAATCAGTAGTTATGTGTGTGTTTGAACAATTTGATAATTTTACAATTTATAGTTTGATTATCGAAAAAATTGGTTAAGTGTTAACATGTTGATTGTGGAAAAAATGCCTACCGCATACACACATATTTTGGAAACACATTTACATGTGTGACACATTTTATTATGATATGCTACATTTATATAAGATGGCTTGTAGCAATAACTTTGCAATATTTGGCATCACACAAACATAGGGTAACTCTTGATGCGATAGGCGCTTGATCAGAGTTTCTTCAATATATTGTATAACGCCCTAGGGGCGTTTTCAGCATCCAGCGTGTTAAGTAATGAATTCTAATAAATGTCTTGCATCTCTATGGATAATTTCAATGACACGTGTTTTGTGTAAATTTTCTAGATCGTAAAAAATTATCATTTTCGTAACTGCTCTCTCAGTAACAACTAAGGAAAACTTACCACAAGCAATCCATATGCATAGCAGGCCTGCATAGATATGAACCTTCACGTGAGTTTTGCTTGGAAAATCCGATTTCTCTCTTCATGTCCAGTCCATGTATCTGAGCACGAGTTTCTACAAACGGCCAATCGAAGAAATCACCTGCAACCGAAACAAAATGATAAGCAGAAGTTGAAATGGAAATGCTTGCGGTTATTCAATTTGATTCAACACGGAAATATAATCAGTGTATTATTGCGCATATATATATGTGAATGATCATTCTCAAATTATCATGCATATAAAAAAGGGTGTATTGAGAATCCAAATGTTATAATAGAGAACAATTTCAATGCTATGAAAAGGTAGTGTTTAAAGCACCTTTTTTTACCTTTTCAAGTATTTTCACTGTAAGAGAGTTGTGAAGCTATAGTGAGAGTTGAATATTAACAAGATGGTAAGAAATTCAATTCACAGAATATTATAAGAGCTTTATAGAATTTGGAGTTATGCAGTGCTATGCTATGCTTATATTTATGCTTCAATAAAAAATAGTACTATGATTATTAATAAATACCATTGTATGTAACAAATATGTGGGGCTTGACGTCTAATATGTGATCAAAGAATTTTTGTAGAAGGGCTTTTTCATTTGGCTCATTGTAGATCGTAAATAGTCTGAAAAATAAATTAGAAAAATGGATACAATTGGGGACCCAGAGTTTTGGAGGATAAGTCATAAAACATAATAAAAAAACAAATTAAAAAAGATTTTGTGAATGTTTTTAAAAAATGACACAAAAAAATTGTGAATTGCTATGATTGCAACGATTTTGCTTCCTTGTATTGCAAATCAATCATGGTACAAAAAAAAAATGCTGTTTCTGGACTTCATGCGCATCTTCACTCAAAAAGTTTCACATGGTTTTATTATTTAAAGAAAGATCGGTGCCTCCTATGAATGAGAATTAATATTGTATATAATTCATAATACATCCATGATGGAATTCATTACCCTTCAAACTCTGGTTTTGGTGTATATTCAAAATCTTCAACATCAGTGGAAATAATCTCTCTGTTGGTGATCAAATATCCTTGGGCGTCTATCATATAAGAAATCATCATGATCTGATCTGTTTGAACATCAGGAAACTTTAACGGCAACTTGGTTGTTTCAATATCGAAAGCCAACACTATTGGGTCAGGTCTTTCCAATAGATCTTCACGTTTAGTTATGATTGGAGGTTCGGTTACAGTTCCCCTGGCTTTGACATTATACCATAAGCCACAGAAGATCTTCAGGTCAATTGATACTCTCACATGGTATGGTACGTCATGCTCTCTAAAATAAAGAAAATAAAAACATCTATCTCTTTTTTCATATCACATGGCCAAATACAATTAATCGAAATTAAAAACTATGACATAGTTTGTCTATGATTGAAATATTTTCGTCTATTTGATTTTAAAAACGGAAGTTTATTTCGAATCAGTATGTTACAAATAATTCAAAGAGACGAAGTATTGGATCAGTTACCAAAATTATGTATAAATATTGTGATGAATTCAGTATGCTTAAAACAAACACTGATTCGAGCTAATTGCCTTCACAATCTGATGTAAATCATTTTAAATTGCACATGATAGGCTGCCGCACAATTGACTAGCGATATTGTGTTTAGGTCAGGTTTTTCATATTACCCAATTGTCATTTGTTTCTTGGCTTTGAGTGGGTTCAGAAGCTTAGTATCCAAAATAATTAGGACCAAATGAGGAATTGGCCGGGACCACATATTCAATACAGGGAAACTGTGGTTAAGCTATGATGCAGTGATATAAACCAAGTAATGGTAATCATAACAATATCGTCAAACAGTCTTGAAAAGCATCAGCACCACGTTAAATTATAATGGTCATTATAGTTCAAAACCTTCACCTTATATCTATAATGTTTTCCATGTGATCAGTTGTTTTCTTAGCCTGCTCCAAGGCAGCTGCACTGGTGAGAGCATTTGTCAACATCTCTGAATAAATGGTGTCTGTTTTTTCTCTCTCCTTGTTTTTATTGACGGCTGTAAGGATTTCTTTGCGGACCTTCGTCATATCATTTGTCGACGCAAAAGACAGTTTAATATACCGCTGCTTCAAGCCAGACAGGTGGTTAGCCTAAAAAGAAACAATCAATGGTTGTTTTTGATTAATTTTAAGCCACTAAGCTTGTTATTTATAAAAAAAATATTGAATGCTGTCTTTATAATCACAACCAACAAATGAGTAAATTGAATTGTGAGATTCATCCAAAATTGAATAGAAGGTTCCAAAATATCCAAAATTATATCAATTGGGTTATACAACTGATATAAAATTGGAAATTGTGTCACATAATAGATAAAAATGAATTGGTTAACAGTTTGTACAATTATTGGATTGAAAACATTTTTCTCTTAATTGGCCATTGCATGATCACATTTGAGGAAAACATCTGATAAAAAAATGCATTTTTCTAAATCTTGTTGAGGTGCAACCAAATAAATCATGATTCAAGTTTATATATATATATATTGTATATGTATGAATGCAGTAGTCTGATTTCATAATGTCTTTAATTCCTAGTTTTTTATGAGTGGCAGCACTTTTATGAAGCTTTTTTTTTTAAATTAAAACTAAAGTTCATTGGAGTTCATTTTTTTAAGTCATTAATATAAAAAATTATTAAGTCACATCATATTTACCCACCAATTCTAGATCTTCCTTTTCAAGCACCACCATCTTTGCAATAGTGCCAGCAAACTTTTTGCTCAAAAACAGGATAACCTCCTGTTCACATTCTTTTCGAGCATTGATGAGGAAGTATGGCTGAAAGGCCAGAGACACTTTGAATCGAGACCCATCCATTTCAATGAAGTAGTAGTCCATTGCAGCCACAAGCCGTTTGTCTTCATCCAAGATTTCAGTCTAAAAAATCAAAGTAAGTCACTAACCTGTCTTCTGGTGAACAACATAAAATTTATTTTAACGCCCATTATTTCAAAAATTTATCCTGTAGTGTCGGTGTTAACCAAACTAGGATTATCAGGATAAATCAAGCTATATTTTAATAAAAATAAAAATCAATAAAAAAAAATGGCACAACACAGAAGTTTTGACTCTGTTAGCCATCTCATATTTCTAACTCTCTGACTCCAAACATCTCAAGTCTTGAGACTGATGTTTGCATTACATTGATAATTATTCACACTTAAGCATGTAAGACACAAACTACTGTTTTTAGAGAAAATTTGTGTGCATACATATTATTTTTGACTATTTTTTTCATTTATCTATTGATGTTGTGACCAATGTATGAAGATTACTTGCTATCGGCCAAATCATAAAAAGATCACCACAAAAAATTGGGTTTCAAAAATAAATAAAAACTATTGTTATTTTGGCAAAAATTGCTTGCAACATTTCATGCATAACAATAAAAAAAGGGCTTTGACCAAAAGGACTAAGGGCGATACTAAATAATAATTGACATTTGTTCGAAATTATTACAAGGTATCATAATCCTACACTTCCTTTTGGAGAGTAAAAATAATTGCACTTGGTAGTCAAATTGTGTCATAATAAAGGTTTTTTCTTTGGTTCAAGGCAATGTAATAAAAAGTATTTATTAAGAAAGCCTCTTTCATTAAAAGATAACATGAAATATTCTTACAGTATGCATATTGATAAGAAAACCAGTTCTTTCAATATGATCCCGGATCCTGTCAAATCCATATTTAGAATCGACTCTATCGTTTTCGAGGGCAATGCGTATGCGGGGTTCTGCAGATTCTTCCCTGAAATAGTAAAAACGATAGTTTATATCAATCAATTTTTATAATGAGACTAAGATATAAATCCTGTTTAAATCGTATACTGACCCAGTAGAACTATTTCCCCCTTTATCCGCTCGATATTTCCCTGTGTTCTGGTATACCATCTTTGTAATTCAATCTTAATATTTTGGATTACAAGTTAAAAAGTAGAGTTCATGGTCAATTAATAAAGTTCGCAATTAAAAATTATGTAGTTATCAGCGTGACATAAAGTTTCTGTATTGAAACTTAAAACGTCAAAAATGAGGCGCGAAAATCGTAGTCTTCTAATATTTTAAGGCAAATAAAAACATTCTGAATATTTTATCCAACGAAAATAAAATGATTCGGGTGAAATGATTTTGTCAGGAAATTAGTATTTATGAATATAATATATAGTATGATGAAATCAGTATTTTCTAGAGTACTTCGGTTTTCCAAAATATTTTTTTCCCTTATTCATAAATTAAAATGTGGCTGACGATCTGTAGAATTTTGATATTTTAAATGCTGCCATAAAAGCGAGAAAAGCAGTAGTATTCAACAATCTATCTGTCAACTTCCCAGTTTTACTGATTGTTTTGCTATCATAGGCTCTGATAAACATAATTGATTAATAAATCATGGTACACAATACAATGTGATCTACCGCAATTATCCAATTTATTGAATGAAATCCGGATCTCAACAGCTATTTTTCCATAACGTCAAAATAACTCTCGGCTGGCATCGTGCGTTCAAAATGTAGGTTTTCTGTTGTAAGGAAATATAAAGTATTTGTTTTTGCTCTATAATTATTTGAAGGTTATTTATATACAATAATTTTATTAGAAATCACACCATCGCATGTTTATTTAGGGTTTAACCGGAATTTCATATTTTGTTTCCGTCCCTGCACATGTTACTATACCTAGTCGAATTTACCGATGTCAGGTATTTTGTAAGCATTTATTATGACAGCATAAGCAAAACACCACTAACTCAGGTGCGTTAAAGTAAATAATAGCGCAAAACAGTTTATTATCATCGTTGTAAATAAAATAGACACATGGCTCTCGTCGATTGTTCGTCACGCTACAGGGATCGCCATCAAAATATTTGTTTTTGATAGAAATAATATCGCTCGATTCTGTGCGTCATATCTGATAAAAGATTGATAGCCGATAAAAGATCTTGCTTCTAGGAGCCGTAAAGTAATCATCACTCTTAATTTTTGAGTTGGAACTAGAACTCGAGATACAAAAATATACACGTTTATTGCACTCGAAAAAAATTAGTGGCACCCGAACGCGGGTTGATTGCCTTTTCTTTTTCTTTCGTGATGTTTTTAAATATTAGTATTTGGTGATCTGTGAAATTATAATAACACACTTATCTCATAACTTTGTAACATCCTGATTGATTAATGCAGAATTTTGAAAAAATCTGTTTGCATATTGTTAGTTTTATAACCTTAGTTATTCGGTACCTGCTTTACTAATTCTCTTCTAGTATTTCATTCTTCTAGTAGTGCATTATTTTTAAAATATATTATTGATGAGTTATAAACTTTGGGGGACTAAACATTTCTTTGAATATTTGAATTTCTTTTACCGTAACAAAAAGAGATGGCTTTATTTAGATTATATTACACAAAATTACACTATCAAAGAAAACTTCAAATTATTTCAATTGATCATTATGTTCTCTGTTTTTGGGTTTAATTTTTACATTTTTTCTTTTAGCTATCCATTATGAGGTATGCTGCAAAGGATTATGGAGCATTCAAAGGGATATGGTGTCGCCAAAGAGAATTGGGTTATCAGCCTCCGATTGGAGCCGGTGATGCTTTTGCCAAAAGCATCTACTCGGCTATGCAGCCGTGTGGTCAGTCAGACCCATTTGAAGATTCTTCCATCATGCATGGAGGAGTGTTCAACTTAGAGTTCTCACCAGAAGGGTAAATGTCATTATACAGTCTTATTTATAGCTGTCAATGTAAACCTGAATGCTTATGATTAAGATATAATTTTTGATAATATACTCAATCTACATCTTTCAAATAACTTAAAAGCAGGGTTTCAGGTAAATTTGAGTCTCAAGCCCTTGCCATGTAATTACCATTTCATAGTAAAAAAAATTACATACTAGTATATTGTTTTATAAAATATATTTGCACCTTCCATATTTCAAATGTGAAGTCTTACACAATGTTATTATGACAGCACTTCCCTTTTATTCATTAATTTCTTCACGTAACTGATCTGAAAAAAAAAACAAAATCCAATAAATGTTGAAAAATGATATTCCAGTAATCTGCATGTCAGATTTGTAGTGGATAAAGTGTTTCTGAAAAGTTGTAGGGAAAAAATGATATATGCAAAATATTTTGTACATTTTAGAATTGGGAGTAACTTAATTGACATCCAGTTTTCACACGGAAATGGCTTAAATACTTCTTGTTGAACTCAATACAATTTTTTACTGTATATTGAATAATCAATTGAATTTTAACCATACTGTTATGCTCATATCATTGTGTTGTTGAAACTGTATTCAGTCACAAACGGGGTTTCACGTTTTGACTTTTTCAAGCATTGTATCACGGATGGAATAGAACTGACAAAGACAATACACGTGGAAGTGTACACAGTTTCAACAGCAACAGTTCTATGTTGAAATTCCACCAAGAATCTTCAGCTGATGTAATCAACTCCTACTATGCTTTATTGATTTCCTGTTCAGCAATTTTAATTGAATCAATCGAGACATCAACATTTTGTCAAAATATATCATTTTAAAATTTACAGGTCCCTATTGGTGGCAGCCTGCGAAAAAAAATCCATTTTAATATTTGACCCCCTCACCCACAAAAAAATTCACTACATTAGCGACGCACACACCGACTGTGTAAATTGTGTCAAGTGAGTATTGTTTTACATTTTAATAACTGTTTGAGGAATATGTGACCCACTGACACACAAAAAAATTTTGGACAAAATAACATCACAATTACTTCGACAATATTTATCTAATAAGTTGTTCTAAAGAGCAGAAGATCAGATGTGACATTTTTTCAGTTTTCAGCAATAAAAACTTTTTCCTTCACAGGAAACACAGAAAGACATTTTATGAAACAATATCTGTGAAATGAAAATTTTTAATTGATATCTTTATTATTGTACTTGGTGTGTTAAAAAATATGTGACACATGTTTCGCCTTTCTGAGAAGCATCTTCTAACTAACTATTGCATGATTTTATCCAAACAACATTTTGCGCCCCAAAAAGAAGATGCATTGATTCCTGGGGGCATGCGATCCACGAGTTTCAGAAGTGTCCGCCTATGTCATTGAATAATCAACAACGGTATTCATATTTGAATAATTGAAACTTTGTACAATTCCATGTATTTTGTCACTAATGACATCTTCACACATTCTATCACATGGATGCAACATAACTGACTCAGTGCCTCTGTTCTGTTGTGAAGTTGTTAGTGATATTTAGAATAGTACAGTTTCAACAATTCAAATATGATATTGAATTTTCATCAAGCCACACCACGTCAATATCAGTTTTCATCATAAAATTTTAAATTTTTTGTGATCGATGACTTGCCTATCAATTGTTTGTCTTTTAATTGTAATCATTCCTATATGATAACTATGTTTTATATTCAATTACAGATTCCTAGACTCCCGAATGTTTGCAACTTGCTCCGACGACACAACCATCGCGCTGTGGGATGTCCGTAATCTTAAATCACGCATTAGAACATTGCAAGGCCACTCAAATTGGGTGAAAAACATTGAATATTCAGTCAAAGACAAGTTGTTGGTGACTTCGGGGCTGGACGGCAGCATATACACTTGGGACATCAATTGCTTCACAGAAGTCAGTGTCGTATATCACAGAGTCTTCCATGCCGCCGGACTGATGAGGTGTAGGATCTCTCCAGACGCAAGTCAATTGGTTATGTGCACGACTGGAGGACTACTCATAATTATACATAACCTCAATTTGAAGACAATAGCTCAGGATTTAAATGGCTTTAAGGTATGTATTGTCAATGTATTATGAATAGAAATGTATTGCCCGGAAATTCCCCTGTTTTTTTAATATTATGCCATAACTGACTTATTATGGATAGATTTAAGCTACTTTCACAAAAAAGCGTACACTGAAAATATGGGATGGTCATCATAAGCTCTGCACTATTATATCAGTTATAGATATCTTAAAAATATATTTGCAGGGCTGAAATTTTTTGTATGTTCTAATATATAATATATATATATTATTGTTTTAATATGTTCTGAGCAAAGCATTTATACAAAATTTTATACTTTATCACTTCTTGGTGAAAAAAACATTGCTGTCGCAGCCAAAACAATTGCTAAGCAATATTTTGGAGGCTTAAAGATTTATATTGCTAAATTGAAAAAATAACCTCTATAAGCGCTATACTTTAAGTTGTGGTTGAAGACATTTTTCCCATCGAAGTTGAAATAAACCCAACAACAACTATGCAGGAAATTTGTGACAATTAAAAATACTAACGGTCAAATCTGCACGGTAAGGTAAGTGGACACTGTTTGAATTTAGCGTGTTCATGCAGAACGATCACCCGCATCTAGACATTCTTAAAATCAATCATTAATCACTCACCATATTCTTTGGGCCTCGTTTGCATCAGATTATAATCAACCGTTACGTAGAAATCTTTTTTTTTTTTTTTATAATATATAGTACCCTGCTCACTCCATGGGTGTAATGTTTAGCATTTTATGATTTGTTCTGATTTCCAGCCGAGCATGTATCGACTGATGCAGATGAGCGGTCAGCAAATCCCCATTGCCACCATTTATAATCACCTCTTTGAGAGAAAACGAAAGCAAAATCGAGTAGAATTCATCAGTGATTTTCCAGTCGGAAATGAAGCCGAAGTAGTAAGCTCGCTACAGGTCAGTGTCAATTACACAATTTTTTAATTTGTCAAGAACTGCAAATCGAATAATTTTAATTATTGCAGAGCAACTCTATTTTTGCATATAAATATTGGTCATTGTTCTCGTTAAAAGGAATTGAAATTAAACTGACTGTTGAAATTTTGTCATTTTTAGGTCCATCCTCAGGGTTGGTGCGCCTTGAGTAGAAATATTAGCCACGATGACAGGTCTGAAGTAAGTATTGAAACTTGTCTAAATATTAAGTCAGTCTCGCTATTTTCGATGGAGTAAATATATGGAAATGTTTCACATTGGTTCGTTTTAATGTGACTTTTTTCCTGGGCTACAAAATTTCAAAACTAAATGTTTTTAATACAAATAATATTATATTGTTGTTTAGCATTCAAAGAGGCTTGATAACAGAATCATATTGATCCAGGAATTCATAAATTGTCCATGTGGTCTTTTTTTAATATATCGACATCGTTTCTATGCATGAATGTTAATCTACATTATCATTTAACAGTTACTCAATGTGATCATATAATCAAAAAATTTGCACATTGTTTTTTTCACAGAGAACAAGAATGCCAAAATATCAACACCCTATGATCAAAAAGTTCTCCTACTGATATTCAAATATGGTTAAACATCTAAATAATAATTTACAGGATATCAAAATAAAAAAGCTTAATTATTGTACATTCATTATATTGTAACGAAGCTTGAATAAGCAAAATTTAAATATTTTCTTATTAAATGAAATTTAAATGTTTATTCTTCAGTGGACGTGTATTCATGACATTCAAGAAAACGACTCGTCAGAAGACGTGGAGCCAGATTCGCCTCCTCATCCTCGGATGTCATGTCGTTTGATGTGGGCTGACCGAATGAGTAGAGGAATCCCCCTCCCCAGGAGTCGCGGTGCAGGCTCTTCTGCCGATCGATGGCAAGATCAATCGGCTTTTGCGGAGCCTTCGGATGACATCCCTCCGACAAATCCCAGCACTGCTGCACCCCCACAAAGAGATGCCACATATGAAAGGGTTGGTGTTTTTTTATATTCACTACTTTGCCATATAGACATGTCATCCATATAATCGAATAAATTTATCAAAAAAGGATCACGGTAAACAAAACTCTAGAAGGAATTCATAGACGGCCCTCGACTTTCTAATGTTCCACTCTCTTACACTTCACTATATCATATATTTCCAAAAATTTTGGTCATTGATGATCGTGCAAAAATTATACACTTCCATGCTGACGTTCGGTCAGTTCTGTTGCATCCGTGTGATAGAATGCCTGAAGATGCCGAAAGGCAAAATCCGGGTCGTTAGTGACAAAACATGTGGAATCGTACAAAATTGTAACAATTCAAATTTGATATTGAAATTCCATCAAGCACCTTCAGTCGATATCATAAGTTATACCAAGATAACAGCTGAGTACTAATGTCCCTTGTTACCAATATTAAGATTTTTAGATTAATGTTATTTTGTTATATTTTTAATTATTGTTTTACTTCCATACATATATTCATAAACTTTCTCAGGAACCAATTATGTACCAAAGTGGAGAGTTATCTGTACTCCCCATTCTTTTAATTATTGTGTAATATAAGTGTATATATAAATGAATTTCATGGCATTGATTGGCGTAAAGCAGTTAAACTCAAGTCAGCTCATAAGGATATCCAATGGTTTTAGACTCTTGTCATAGTGAAATATAAAGCGAGTAACGTGACCATAGCAACACAGTTGATAGTGCATAGCAGAATATAACTGTTCAATATGCAACCGGCAGACCGAGCATTTGAGAAATAAAACTATTTTCATGTAATATTGGTTGAAAATTTTTTTTTGACTCGTGGACTTGATGTCATTTGACAAACACATGCTCATAGAAAGTAATAATGAATTATTTTTTGAAATAATTCATTATATTTCTTCCAGATTGGCATAACAACAAATAAATTTTGTTGCAAGTAAAAATAATCAAGATTTACAAAAAAAATAACAATTTTTCATCACAAAATCAATTTGATAAAAATTAACTCGCCAATCAATGAGTAAAAAAGTTCTGATTTTATGTTATATCCAAATTAAAACTAAATATATTAAATTGGATTTTTGGCTGTATTTTTATTACCTATGACAAATGTGTAATTACAAATTTTGTCTACTTTCAGGGCACATCGATGGTTGGACAGAATGACGTATGGGAAGCGCTTATAACCCTTCGTCAAAAGAGGATTCGTTCCGACTTAATCAGCAGGTAAGGCTTTTTCATAAAATCGAAGTACTATCATTAATGCTCGCGATGAGCGAAACTGATCATAAAATATATTGATAGTACTAAAAATGTGCTTTTATTATTTAAAATATCATGCTTTTACATCAAGAAGTGACAGTTAACAACATATATCATGATTTTATCAATGAATGCTCATTAGTTTTACACAGAATGATTCTGTCACTGAAATAATTTATTTTATACAACTATTACAATTTTATTGTTAATGAGAGTTACCATAAAGCGTAAAACACACCCGTACCAAGGCAATGCACCAAGACAAGATACACCAGGGCAATAGGCTAATACACTAGTATGTAATATACAAAAGAGGCTTTTTTTTTTGCCATTTATGTAGACTGTATATTTCGAGTTATTGTAAAAAAGCTACAATACATGAGTTAAAATCATAGGTATCTTAAACCTTAACCCGATGCGCGGCTGTTTTTCATACAAATTAAATCGGTCCACGTTGTTATTTTTCAAAATGTTTTCTTTCCATATAGAGTTACAAATAGAGCATTAAAAAATAATTGGGTTGGCTTTTATGGAAACCAGATGCATTGAGAATGTTTCACAACATTAAAAGACACAAAGAAATGTCCTATGTTGTCACAATTACTATAACAAATAACTCACTCGTAATCGCTATTACCGTGATAAATCGAAGCCACCAATCAAACTCAAACGAACAAGCTCCATTACTGACACGTGTCATGGTTTGTCACACTGCAAAGCCGCGAGATTGGTGCGAAGTTTAAAACTGATTTGTGACTGGCAGAGATTGCGATCGAAAAATTGATGTTTTAAACAATTAAACCTAATACTTTTGACAAGTGTATGGAGGTGGCAGTAGCATGACAAATTAGGCGATATTTTGAAACCAAAATCAGTCCTATATGCAAAAGATTGCCTGCATTACCGACGATTGAAAGTTCGCATCTCAGGGTCTGCGATGCTCGTGCACTGCTCCCGCACCTTACCGTCACAGACTCTGAGTTAGCATGGAAATGATTAATAATAATATTATCATGCTCGATAAAACCAATTTTGACCGTATTTTTCTGTTACATTCAAGGGGAGAAACGCATCGCAGTTTTAATATGCAACGAATCACTGGTATTAGCTCGGGAATACCCACTCCTGAAGAAAGAACACAATCTTCATCTTCAGACTCTGCTAGTCCTTCGTCACCTCCTAATCTAGGGTAAATATTCTATTTGTGGGTGATGAGTGGGAAGTAAACTGGAAGTTGAGTCTAAGTGTCGTAGTACTTGTGTTGCTTTTGTAGTTGATTTTGAAAGAAAATTACTTATTCTTAAACTGTAAACACAGCATTGCAACTGCAACTTTTTTGGTCAATTTGCAAGTTCAAAAGAAATTTGCAAACCGTTTGCCTTATTTTTTTTTTAAGTCGGTTCAATATGGTTAAAAAACTACAATATATATTTTTTAAGGCATCTAGGAGAAAAGGGATAGATTTAATCAATGAACCATCACATTTTTTTTATCAATGTTCTTGTTCAATTTGGTTTTAGCTTCTCCGAAAAGTGTTTAATTTTAGATTTAGACCTTTTCTTTTCGTACACAGGTTTGTTTGCATTTTTTTGTTACATTCCTATATGTTTTTCCATTTTTTTTTCTGTCATTTATCTGTACTGTCATTGATTATTTCCAATTGTCAGCAAACTATGGACGGTGGGAGGTTGTTTCTGTACTGTTTTTGTGGTGTGGTCATTGTTGTCGGATCGACTTAATTATATATGAATAATCAGGGATTCTTGCAATTAATTAGGTTATAGCATCCATGTTATTAAAATGACATCTTCAAATTGACGTAATTTTTTTTAGTTTAGTACGGCAGATCACTGAATGGATATATCTTTGATTAACATGTGCTAATCAAAGTTTATCTCGCTCATAACAACTCAACATAACAAACGCCTCTCCAACAAATTCAACCAGATTTATGCAACCAAGTCATTGAAAATTGGACCTCCCGAATATGTGCTACCGTACAAAGCTGCGGAGGACATTTTAATGAAACTATATTTCACACTTAATGTCAATAAATAATACTTTCAAATGAAGAAAAAAAATGAGTGAATATTTTACACAGCACTTGTTCTATTTACATTTTAACAAAATTCGAGTGTCCTATTGAAAGACCATTTAGAAGAGATCTGACTAAAATTCAATTGAAGACAAATCAAATGAGTATTTTATTTGTGCTAATTGAAAATAGTTTTTCACTGGTTATAATTTTAATGCGTTGGTTTATTATTGCTTCCACATTAAATGGTGTACAGGGAATTTAGTTTTCTGAAATCTTATTGATTGATAACAATATTAATAGTATGTTTTGTCCGCAGAGTCAGGCCGTCCACTTCAAGTTCATCGAACATTCCAATTGTAGACGATAACCCAGGCCAAGAACCAGATCCAATAGCTCCTTCCAAATTAATTATTCAACAGAATAAAAAACGGCTTTTATACTACATAGAAGAACCCAATTTAGGAAAAGGCTTTATAAAGGTATGTTTAGACATGTTAACATTTTTTTATTTTGACATGAACATTACTGTAAAAACTTTTAACAACCACTAGTTGAAAACAATACAGTGAAACCTCGATTTTACGTTTTCCAAGGGACCCTGAAAAAATTACGGTGATTGCGGGAAACGGTGAATGCGGGAAAGCTTCAAATAATAATAAACGAGTAAAAAATATTTATTTATTAGTTACTTGTACATACTGTACATAAAATTCATTTTTTAAAAAAGTCCTTCATGTTCGTTTGCTTCTTTGTTATTTGGCACTTTGATCGGAACAAAGACTTGTTACTAAACTTGTGACTAAAAGTTTGTATGTACAGGAATCATTATTACCATGAATTTTAAACAACTCTACATTTTCATCATAAACAATAATACGCGTGTGGTGGATTTCAACCCAAAAAATAGCACATGCGACCAATGCATTATGTCTAAGATGTACAGCGCATTCTAACGTGTCTACACATAACACCTGCACTCGGCTGTGTCAAACTTGCTTGCCGAGATACGAAGAAATATGCAATAAAAACGGTCAATCGGGATAATATTTGTGACGGGACCAAAATATTTAGACGGTTTATCAAGTAAATCGGGGAATCGGGAAACGGTCAATGCGGGATTATTTAACATTGTTCTTATGGGAGTTTGACGGGACTATAAAAAATAAGCGTTCCAGCCGGGAAAACGTATTATGCGAGAACGGTTGATCGAGGTTCCACTGTATTCTATTTATTTTTAATTCATATCTGCTAACGACAAACTACAAATTCGTAAACATTTGGCCAGAATCCTCCTGGTTAAAGAATTATATTGGCAATGTGTTTGGCATAAATCACAAACTAAATCTGTCCGCGTTGCTATTTTTCAAAATGTTCTCTTTCTACATAGAGCTATAAGTACAGCAATAAAAAATAATTGGGTTGGCTTATATGGAAGCTACATGCATTAGGAATGTTTCACAACATTAAAAAACACAAAGAAATGTCCTATGTTGTCACAATCACGTTAACAAATATATTCTTAACAAATAACTCACTCGTAAATCGCCATTACCGTGACGTAACGAAGCCACCAATCAAACTCAAACGAACAAGCGCCATTACTGTCACGTGTCATGGAGTGTCACATTTTGGTGCAAAGTTCAGTGCGAAATTAGATGCGAGTTTAGCATGTAGTTTCAAACTGTTTTGTTACTTGCTAAAAATCGATGTTTCAAACATTTAAACCTAATACTTTTGACAAGTAGTATCAGGAAGAATTGGGCGATATTTTAAAACCAAAATCAGTCCTATATGCAAAAGACTGCCTGCGTTACCGACGTTTGAATGTTCGTATTCCAATGTCTGGGGCGCTCGCATACAGGCCTTGCACATTGCCGTCGCATACGTCGGGGCGTTAGCTTGGAAGAGATTAAATATTATGAGATTTTTGTAAATTTTAGGTGTTACGGTGTTCAAATGCAGAACAGAATATTATTTTCATACCCTCATCTCCTGATTTATACAGAACTTTTTTCACTACAACATGGTCAAGCAAAATGCATTAAAAATGAATCATTATGTATCTACCATAATTTTGAAAAAGACAATTTGATATAAAAAACTATAGATCTTTTTTTATGCAGATTTTTTAGGGCTCGTCTTCAGATTTTGTATGTAATTAGAAGTATTTATTTACGCAGTTTATTTTTATATAATGAAACTAATCTTTTAATTTTCCATACCTTTTTTGTACGGTTTCTTGGGGTTATTATATGGGTATATGAAAAACATTTCGTCTACGTAAAGAGAGGTGAATGTATATTTATGTTGAAATGCCAGAAAGTAATAGAAGTGTCACACCTTTTGATGTAGATTTTGATTCAATATATGTTTGAATAGCAGCTGTATTGTTAAGCTGTAAAATTTTAAGGTTGGAATTTTTTTTTTTATTTGTGTGTTAAATTGTTCATTTTTGTTTTTTAGGAGTTGTGCTTTTCGGCAGACGGTCGACTCATATGCTCCCCGTACGGCTATGGAGTAAGACTGCTCAGTTTATCGGAGAACTGCTCCGAGTTACCAAACTGTGTTCCTGAACCGGGCAATCCGCTCACACTAGTAGAATTAGGGCAGAGCATCCGACACGTAGACCTAGTAGTTAGTTCTAAATTTAGCCCGAGGCACTGTATGTTAGTGACAGGTTGCTTGGGCGGTAGAATAGTGTGGTATCAACCTCAGGCGTAATGAGCTATTACTCATATCATGCATATTTATTTCACGAATTAAGGCTATAAATAAGTATATATAATTTAATATTGATTGAAATGGAAATTAACAAATTACATTTTTAAGAATCTCAAAAAAAAATCTTTGCGCCGATAAAACCAGCCAATTGTTGCCCATTCCATATCTATGCAGGATCAAGATTTACACCTCACACGTCTCATATATTATATATGATTAAATAATTCTTGAAATTTTGGGTGTGCGTAAATCACTCAAATCGTTTGAACATTGAACAGGTTTATGCAATATTGTTTTTGTGAACTATCAGAAGTGCAGAAGAAAGTTGGAAACGTTATATAGTATACATATTTACGTTTTTCTTTAAAAGAGAGTGTTTCAGGTGCAATGACCCAAACTTTGTAAGCTTATATTTAAGTATGCAGAAAATCAATATAGACAAATGTAACATCTCGTAGATTGTCTTATATGTCACTCAATTGGCATGTATTTCAAATATTCACGCAGCTCCTTTTGCATTAATTGGCCATTGACCCGACATTAGCACCCGGTGAATATACCTATCACCTGATATTGAGCAAATGAATGAATATTATATTCTATTTTAGCTATCACTGTAAACTTCTATTGTAATACGGTGAAAAAATAGCAATGTATTTTAGTTCTACAAAATTTTATAAGATGTAGTTGATAGCTATTTCGGCTCACGCCATCATCAGAACTATGTTTAAACGTATATTTACTTATCTATATATAGCTGTGTAGAAAAGGTACACAATGCATATTCTCTTCTGTTTTAACAACCTAGCTTATATCGCGCTAGCAAAAAAACTAAAATTTAAATTTAAATTAAACAAAACAGGCGGCACTTTCAGTATGCTTAAATACTGGCCGGAGATGATTGATTACAGGAATGCATTAGACTTTCGCAATGGTCTGAGGAGCGGCGAAGGACTTATATGGACAAATATAAGTCCTTCATGCTATTTTTTCGCGGTATTATAATGGAGTTCTATCAAGTAAATGCCAAATCAATAAATATGTTCTATTGTAATGTTAAACTGTGTGAAGATGTATCACCTGTAGCGATTGGGCAGGGAAAAGCCTTCATTCATTGATGTAATTTTGCAAACTTACGGTTAAACAATTCAATTACTGTTCAGATGTATGTCATGGTGAGAGATTTGGTTCTTATGTGTAATAGAATTGTAACAATATCAACCGAACATGGAAACAGACCTGTTAACCAATACACTAAATATTTGAAGCACAAAATTAATTGACTGTTGATTGTGTACACACCAGAACAGTGTCCGACGCCTTGGACATGTTACCTTATTTCGCATCCAGCAGCAAAAACACCTCCAGTATTAATGTATGTTTATTTAACTTTCAGAATTGTCCATCTTCCGCTATAATTTTACAATATAATTTTGTTTTAATACTCAAATCAATACAGCTTGGTTGAATTGTCAATTATTGTGTTTTAATGACTTATCAGTTTGAAATAATGCTCAATTCGAAACTCAATAATTAAAATCTTAATATAAATATTTGCAAGCAAACTACCCATCAAAATTAGCTACAATTATTTCAAAATTAATAAACTTGTCACGATCTTGTTGGAAAACATGGTTTGCTTTTTTAGTTCAGTTTTTCAATAAATGATGGCCTAATTTTTATTACAATATTTTAACTTTCAAATATCCTGCATGGTTTTTAGTTGAATATTTTGTCTGATTGTATGACGTGTAAATATATATGTTGCTTGGTGATACTGTAATTTTAATATCATAATTTAGTTTATAATTTCTTATGTACCAATAGGTATATAAGTATGAAATAAATATAATTGATTTGGACTAACGCTAGGTATGTGGTAGGTAAATTTATATACCGACTTATATTGATGTAAATATTATGTTGAAAGTAAGAATGTTTTAGTTTCTGTAAGGCTTTTAGTATTTTTTTTCCCCACATATATATATATATATATATATATATATATAGAGACCTATATATTCATTACAACGGATCGAATATACCCTGTAACACTGATTGTTAGGCTTGTTTTAGGAGCAATCAACCGATATTTTTTATTCATGCACAAGTGTGCTTGAAAAGTAAAACGAGAGTTTGTTATAGCAAGCTAGTTGAGGTATATTTCTTTTTGTCAAATGCAATACATGTTTCTCCCGTTATCAAGCTGAAATGCCTGACCGGTTGGAGAAGTGTTTCTTAATCTAGCCCGCATTTGAAGCCATGGCCTTTTTTATCACAGAACAATTATTTCTTTTAATAACCAATTTTACTTTCTTTCAATAAGAACCAATATACTTTTAAGGTGTTAACTATCACTTCTTGATGGAAAGGCATGATATTTTAAATAATAAAAACACATTTTTTAGTACTTATTTCCACAATATATTTTTTGATCAGGACCGGTTTCGCTCATTGCGAGCATTATCAACTGATGATAATGCTCGCGATGAGCGAAACCGGTCCTGATCAAAAAATATTTTGTAGAAATAAGTACTAAAAAATGTGTTTTTATTATTTAAAAAAAAAAAGAACCAATATATACTAAATTGATTTTAATGTACAAGAACTGGAATATGCTCACTCAAATAAATCAAAGCGGCTATCTCACGATGGTTGGTAGAAATGATTTATTGTCATGTATTCATTCGGCCACCCAGGTTTTAAAATATAAACATTAGGTTTTTACAATACTAAAAAACACCGATTTAGATTGAGTTGGTGATTCTTCCCTTTCAGTGTTCACCTCTGTACCTTCCCTGTAAAGGCTATGATCAGCATCCTGCAATTTATTACCACATTCTGGTTATCCTTGTATGGAATTATATTTATTGTGCCGTCGAAATCAAGTAAAATATTTTTATTTCATTTGCTTTGAGGTTATATTGTAAATCTTTTACTGTCTTATTGAATGATTTATTACACAATATGTTAAACATAATGAATGTGACTGTGTTGCAGGAAGCCAAGATGGCAGAACTACTTAAAATTGTATATATTTGCAGTTATCGAAACAGTTCCTTTAAAACTATATTTACTGCCATATTGTATTTTAGATTTAATATGTTACTGGCCATGATTTATTTTGTACTTCAGTATTTCACCAAATCAATCTGTCAGAATACGTTTCCAAGCATATGCAATTATGGTATTAAACTGCAGTTGTATTATTGTGTATTTTAAAGTTGACAATTTTTATTTAGACATCCTTTTGAAGTAGTTGATTGCTCGCTGGTTTTAAACAATAACTTTTTATAAGTAAGTTATTGTATCATGATATATATTCTGGCTGTCTACTTTTGGATTTATCTTGTACCCAATAGCCAAAGATGTTTCGATGTTAATTTTTTTACCAATATGATAAATAAATGTGTAAAAACGTATTGCTTTTTCATTACGCTCCAAACTTTTGAATCAAAATATATCAATAAAATTTGTTAAGTGTAAAAATATCTTCTGGTTCTCAATTCGGTTAAATATTTGGTTTCGGCATTTATTTTTTATAATTTATGATAGGTGCTTAATGGAATTAAAATATGCCCAATAGTATTGAAATTGTCTATGGGGGATTCGGGATTAGACATAACAGCATTATAAATAATAGACCTAAATATATTTATAAATCTCAATTATCTATTTATTTTAACAAGAAAAAACTTCTGTATAAAAATATAACAAAAACACTTCCCAGATATTTATATACAAAATTGGTGGCTAAATGAAATATCAATTACCAATTAATATTAATGAACTCGAGGATATTATCGGAAGTATTGAGGCACAACCACTTCAAACATGACCCTTCTCTTTCAATTTGGCGACTAATGTATCCACATCAGGAATAATGGATCCTGCAATTCTCACAGGTGGATCTTCAACAGAGACAATTTTTATTCTAGCTGAAATGTCAATGCCGAGGTCTTTAGCTGTCATTTTTTTGATTGGTTTCTTCTTGGCTTTCTGCAAAATGGAGTACATAAAACATTAAACAAAAATACAAAACAGGTATTTTGAACTATGAGAAAGTCTCGAGTTACCTCTCACGGGTCCTAGCTTTCTTCAAAGGGAAGATTTTGGTTGCATGTCGACTAATGTAAAAAACAAAATAAAAATGAACACTAGTTGACTTAGAGACACAATCAAACTAAAACATGAGCTGACACAAGACACCATTTTTTGACTCTACAATAATTGTTGAAAGGAATCACACTAAATAAACACACATGAATGGAACAATCAGGGTATTATGATGATAAATCAAACAATCGAGGTAATGTCTGTGAAAGGTCCATAGTAATAAACCAGAATATTGATGAAAGTGATATTCCACAGTAAAGTTTTATTTAATTTGATATTGTTTT
This sequence comes from Himalopsyche japonica, assembly GCA_028555115.1. Taxonomy (NCBI): domain Eukaryota; kingdom Metazoa; phylum Arthropoda; class Insecta; order Trichoptera; family Rhyacophilidae; genus Himalopsyche; species Himalopsyche japonica. The sequence continues at coordinate 3,550,750 of JAHFWJ010000483.1, forward strand.
ACTTGTGTACTTGACTAACTGATATTTCTCATTCACTTTCCATCCCGATAAATCCCATGACTGCTATATACTCGAGAATATTTCTAGATGATACGGCACTTTGTATCAATGTTATAGGGGCACATTTGTTTGATAGATAATGTAACAATAATAAAAATACTATGAGATTTTCCTCTACATTTTTTCTCGTAAGTAACCAGAGAAAAAAGTGTTGCGACAGTGACAAGCCTATAGTTACCATTATATTAGGAAGAGTGGCATATCTTGGTTCGTTGAGGCGTAGATCTGCACTGATCACAGCAGGAAGTTTACATTTGATGGTTTCCAAGCCACCGTCTACTTCTCTGGTCACAGTTAGGCCTGCATCAGTCTTCTCAACCTATAAATTCATTATTAAAACAATTCATAAGTTTTGGCTATAATTTTTTCTGAGAAAATATTGATTTGACTATTACTAAGGGAATGTTCTAAGCCTAATGTATAATAATACGGGTTTCGATCCCATTCTCTGTTAAAGTCGCTGTAGACCATAAGTAAAGAAATCGTCTAATAAATATTTTTTTATGTGGTTTTAAGTGTCAATTCTAGGTGAGAAAGCAATATAATTAATAAAAATAGAGCACAATATTTGTACCAACTCGCAATTTTAACAAATTGGTAAAATAATCAGGAAACAATTATTACAAACTCTATAGGGTTATAAGAATCAATAATCTTTTGATGATAATGTTTATATGTTATTATTGAATTTCACTCATAATCAAATACATGAACAAAATGTTTGCAAGCATTATTAATTAATAAAGGTAATTGACATGTAATTTTGGGCCTGCTAATTGATTGGCAAACATGTTATTTTATATAAATGAAGCCTTTATGTATTTTGATCATTATCATGGACTTATAATTAATAAAATCAGGCCGAAGAGTTTGTGTGGAACAATATTTACCTTGGAAGCAAAAGTCGCCTGTGGCCAGTCTAACATAGCAGCTGTCATCTGAGCTGTTTGATTTGAGTCATCGTCAATAGCCTGCAATATCAAGTATTTTTTCATTAAATAATCATATACACCCAGTCCTATTTTTACTTAATTTTTTTTTACGTGAATTCGATTATACATGATTTTTTTGGACGGCATCGTTACATTTTTTACGCGATTTTTTCCCCAAATTTGTTTTAAAGAAGAAATTTATATATGATGCTAGGCATGTACATTTCATTGTTTTTTTTAAATAAAAAAAAATATGTGTATTTTTGAAAATTAGTTTTGTTAAGCATTCCATTTTTTTAAATACACATACAATTGACAAATGTTGACAAGTGTATCGGATATTATGTGAATTTATGTTTTAGGGTGTGTAAAGAAATATAATGCAATTGCATAATATCATGGGATGTATGTCCGCTCGTAAACTTGTTTAAACACAATACATTTATTAAATTTGTTGAATAGCACTTTTCTCGGCTTTTAATAATTCATATAAGTGTATATAAGATCGCAAAATATATATTTTTTTGCACGAATTTCGAAGATCAAATTTTGATTTTTCGTATGTTTCTGATACTTTTTTCCGCGATATTTTAATTTTTGGAACCAATTTATCAAATTACATGAAAGTTATGATTGTTTACAGGTTTTTTTTACGCGCTTTTTTGCGAACCAATGTATCGCGTAAAAAAAGGACTGGGTGTAATACAAAAAAAATATTATTTTTAGTCAGTTCTGTTGCATCCGTGTGATAGAATGCATGAAGATGCCGTTCAAAGTTTCAACAACTCAAATTTCATATTGAAATTCCATGAAACATCTTTAGTTGATATCATAAACTATGTCTCTATTATTTATTACACATAAATATTCATTCAAATCTTTACAATACTACAGCTTTCACAAACTATCCCATATAATTCATTTGTATAATGAAAAAAAGTTACATACTTGTTTACCGACTATGATCATATCAGCTTTCTCATCTATAGCGAGTTTTGCGAGAATCTTAGAGATGTGCAGAGGCTGGAGGGTTTCATATTCAGCACCTGAGATTTCTACATGAATACCTTTATCTACTCCCATGGCAAGGGCGGTACGAATTGTTTCCTATTGAATGAAATGTTTTTATTAGAGAAGTTACAAATGAATAGGACTTGAGGGAATTGAAGGCACATTAAAGAATTTCAAAGCACAATTTGTATACTGTGTGAGTATAATGAATATGGTAGTTCTGAATACACTTCATAGAAATCCTTCAAAGTCAGCTTATTAATGTTTGTTTCTATCAAAAAACTGTCCAAATCTGTTTAGTCAGAAGCGGTATCGTTATGAAATTACTGAAGATAATGGAATTTATTATACATCAATATTCTACAGGGGAATTCTATTTCTTTGTTTACTGAATGACGCAAAAGGAAAAGCTTTAAATGTAAGAAAGTTGAAGTATTTTCAGTCTCTCAGATAGAGTTTTAATTTACTTAATAGTGTTTTGTTAATGCAAGTTGAAATAATACACCAAAATACTTCAGTGATTGCGTCGAATCACATTTGTTTGATGGCAAAACTTCAACAAAAACATTAGATAGGAATAAAATTTCTGGTGAGACTGAGAAAAGTAGATTAAAAAAATTGAAATTTTTTAAATAACATTACTAGATTGACATGTCTTATCTATGGAGAAGGTCAAAACGTTTTTTGCTTCAATCATAAGTGATAAAATAAATGATAACATACTAGACAAAAAACTTATTTACCAAATGATGTAACAGAAAATTGGAAAATGAATTGTGTATTAATGGAAGAAAGCATACTGTTATGAGCATAACTGTAATTGTTTTGATTAAAGATATATATTATTATCATATATTTTCTAAAATATTATATTGACATCAAATAAATCTACTCATTATTGAAGACAATGAAATTTAATGTATTTCAAATAACTATGACAGTTGTAAAAATGACATAATTTAATAGTTTTAAGAGTAAATGTAAATTGATTATTACAAAACGAGGTCAATTTTATTCTTATGATAAAGTAAAAAAATATTGAAGAGTTTCAATTCTTGGACAGAATTAAAATTAACAACTTTGTTATTCCGTTTATTATCAACTGATTTAAACTTCCTCAAAGTTACCCCGCTTAATCCACGGGAAAAATGGTCGAAGGTTTGTTCTCTTTGCGGGATACAAATGGGTTTAGAATTTCATTTGAAAACAACATTGATGGGAGTAGTCTGACGAATGAAAAATATTTTTTTAAATATAATTTCTATCATTGTAAAACATGTGTTGTTAAAATCTTTTCAAAGAAAGACCCATATTATGAGTTAGCATTTTGATAATACCAACACACGCATTAAGTACCTGGGCTTGGGCTGGACCACAAGACACGGCAATAATTTCCGATACAATCTTCTTCTCCTTCATGCGCACCGCTTCTTCTACGGCGATTTCATCAAAAGGGTTCATAGAATGTTTCACTCCTTCAGTTACTACTCCGGTTTTATCTGGCTTAACTCGAACCTGAAAATAATTATGATTGCATTCATTCATGTATTGGTATGAATTAACCACTATTTTTTTTTTGCACTGGCGCTTATAAAGTGAAAAGTGATGGATGATTATTTTCCATCACTTCAAGCAAATTAATTACAAATAAATGAAAATACAATAGTTTTCCTCTTTTACTCAATTGCCGCCATAAATACAGTAAAAAAAATCTTTTTTAACTCAAATACAATCAGTACGGCTGCGATAGGACAAAGTAATTAAGTAATTTTGTAAATTGATTTTAAGTTAATATTTTAAAACAAAAAGAGAATCACGTGTACCATCAGATTTAAGATGGGTTAACAAAAGTGAGTTAAGAGAATGAATATTCATTAGATATATATTGCAAAACAATATCTTTGTTAAAGAAAACCGTAAATGTCTTGTGGGACAATATTTAGAAGTGCATATTTGAAACTTGGGATAGTAATTTAAGTAATTTTCGCAAACAAAAAATAATTATGAATAAATCATACATCAACTATGAAACATTTTATCAATTAATTTTAAATAAATAGCCCATTAATTAGTTTTTTGATTTCATAAAAAGCTTATATTGTTGGTCATCAGTTGAATAAAAACTGTTTTTTTATGGTTACGACCTGATGAATTTGTGTAGGAAAACACTTGGCTGATAAGTGAAAATAACGACAGTAATACATAAATTGATTGAATTGGCATTCACTTGGTAGAACTCCATTATAACACGGTGAAAAAATAGCAATGTATTTTAGTTGTACAAAATTATTTTTAACAAATATAGTTGATAGCTATTTCGGCTCACGCCATCGTCAGAACTAGTTATAGTTAATAATTCTGACGATGGCTGAGCCGAAATAGCTATCAACTATATTTGTTAAAAATAATTTTGTACAACTAAAATACATTGCTATTTTTTCACCGTGTTGTAATACATAAACGTTGAGCAATTCTTTTCGATTCGAGAGTAATAAATTAAGCATAAGACAGAAAAAGCCATAATTTTATTTTTGCCATACAGATTAAATTATGGTTATATAAATTAAGTAACGTTATCAAATGTATCTAATGTAACCTTTGATCTCAACTTATGAGTATCATTAAAAAGTTGAAAATAATTATTTTCCTGTCTGCTACATAATTACCTTGACTGCATAATCGATAACTCTTTTTACTCCAACCAAAACACGGGACATTTTTGTGATTTATAGAAAAGGCTGTATATTTTAAAAAGTGACAGCTGTAAATCGCTTCAATCGACGAACACCTTTTCCCATAGACAAATTGGCTAAACTTATCCAAATATCTATATACAGTGATATAGTCATAGAGCAAATTACCAACTCAGCTGCTAGCAAACGGTTCGAAAACTATTACAATGTTGAAAGCTACAAATTAATGTTTCTGATAAATCGTATGTATTGATTGATCTTAATTAACATCACAATAAAAATACATTTTCAGCTTATTCTAAAGTAATCAATTAATTCTCTAAATATTGTGAAGCATTAAATGTACATTTAATTTGAATTAATGTTTTCATAGACACAATCCGCTTGTTTTGATAGTTCTGAGAGAATATTAAATAAGTTGCCAGCATGACTGTGGTAATGTCATAGTTGGGCGTTTTCAATAGGTGATGTTATTGTTTTCGGTGCGAGTTCGTTATTTTATTCAATGTTCATTTCCATCGAAGATATTTTGCAGTGTCTGTGTTAATGATATAATTCGAACATGATCCACAGAAAGATGACACAATGTATCATAACTAGTTAACAACCCGGCCACTTTGAATATAAAAATCCGTATCAGTTATATTTAAACTGTAAACAAATCGGCTTAAAAATGAAAATTTATATTGTGTTATTGACAGTGTGTGTACTATTGCCGATGTGTTATTCTGACAAAGGCGACGCTGTTGGTTGTTTTAATTTTGAAGTTGAATTCTTAAACACCCACACCGGTGGTTCGGTGGAGATATGTACATCGGCGTGCGAAGAAATATTTTATCGATATGCTCTGTTATCCAACGGCTCATACTGTTACTGTGGCAACATGCCGGGAAAATCTCCGACAGATGAAACGCTGTGCAAAATGCCATGTCCCCGGAATACCACGCAGATGTGCGGCGGGGACAAAGTCAGCAGCGTTTACGACACCGGAGTAACCATTTCAGGCCCCCCGACGGACATTAAAATCACCAACGTTACACAGACGACCATCCACATGTGGTGGAAACAGCCCGAAGCGCACACCAGAATTACGGGATACAAAATAAGAAGTGAAGTTATATCTACGTTTGCCGATAACGTTTTGAAGCCACTGGAATGGTTCTTTTCAAATAACACATTTCACACTGAACTGTTAAATTTACATCCTGGAACCCTTTATAATTTAACCATAAGTGCCTTATCTACGGAAGGGCCAGGAATAGCGACGCACGCCGAAGTGGAGACTGAAATCGGAGACCCTGATCCTTCTCCTCCGCAAGCGATTATAATGGAACGCCACGGAGATCGCATGGTTGTGCGTATTCCCAAAGCTTCCAATGTGAACGGGCCCGTATCAAAATACAGGATTGTAGTAATCAACGAAGACTTGCAACAGGGATTCCTGGCGGAGTATTTGAAGGCATATCATGAAGCAGCCGAAGAAGGATTGCCATATTACATTACGGCTGAAATAGACCCTGAAGATATCAAAAATCAATTTATAGTCGGAGATCGTTCAAATTATAATGGCTTTTATAATGCACCTCTTCCCACAAGTAGAGATATACAGATATCTGTCGGAGTAGTTAGTCATAAGAAAGGAATTACTAAAGTTAGGTACACTCATTCGAGTGACGTTGTGGTGCTTAATGTGAACGAGGAAGAGCAAACATCCGGTTTGGTGATGTTCCTCGGAGGAGCCGTAGCCATCGGGGTCGTATTATTGATAATAGGTCTCGGAGTACTGATAGTTCTTCGTCGTAGAGTTGGACTCAACAGAAGACATCGACTGTCTCAGTCGATGCCATTGAGTGGACCGTGCATCGAAATAGAAAACACCGGTTTTATCCCAGATGAAGACGAGCGCGTCGATCACTATGTCAATTTAAAGAGGCAACTCTGGAATATTCCCAGGAATTTTTTAGAGGTCGATAACGGCTCAATCGTGGGAATGGGAAGTTTCGGACAGTTTCTCAGAGGACGAGTGCAACATCATGGTTCTCATAAACCTGCATTAGTTCAAGCTATAGCCGACAGCGAACTAACAAAGACAGACAGAAAAGTAATGCTGGGCGAGCTCGACTTACTGATAAAATCGAGCGGTCACGAAAATGTTGTATCGTTGATTGGAATCTGTGAGATTCCTGATACGTTGTATGTTGTACTTGAAGACACGAGACACACGTTGAAAGAATTATTGTTATCGTCTCGACACAAAGACTCTCAGAGTGGAAAATTCTGTCTGATAAATGAAAGCAAAATTTTACAAATATCTCTAGATATATCTAAAGGTATGGAATATCTCACCAGTAAGAAGATTCTGCACAAACGTGTCGCTTGTAGAAATGTTATCATGGCCGACGGCATGACTCCAAAAGTAAGCGGATTCGGCTTGTGCCATATGTACACTGCCAGTGAAAAACCTGACTATTCCAGGTGGACGGCACAAGAAATGTTCAGACAGAATAACTTCTCTATAAAAAGCGACGTCTGGTCATTTGGTTGTCTTTTATGGGAGCTGCTGTCTTTGGGAGGCACCTTGTATCCGCAGGTTCCCAGTAAAGATGTCCCGAATAGAGTTATGAGGGGAATGCGACCGGCTCAGTTACCATATATCGGAGACGAGCTTTACCAAATATGTCTTCACTGCTGGCAGCTGGATCTGGACGAGAGACCGCCATTTTCAGAGATCGTTTCCACGTTAGAGGCACTCTTGAATCAGAGCACGTCAGGAATGTTGAGTTTCGTCTATTATAATGGTTTCCAGTATGAATCTTACAATCCTGAGTTGGAATTTTTAAATTAGTTTTTGATAGAACACCATTCTCCGCAATGCCCAAGTGTACTCTGTGATATGTTTGTTTTTTTCAGTTGTCCATCTTTTTCAATTACAATGAGTGGATATCAAAGACTGCTTGGAGACTTATTTCAGTAAAAAATTATTACATTTAAATTTAGCTTAAACTAATTTCGCATGTTAATTTGTGCACTTTTCTTTTGAAAGTTTTTTCCAAATAAGTCTTCTTCATTTACATTCCCTTGGATTAATTATCTGAGCTAAAAATTAAAATAAAATAAAATAATAAAGACCTAAGTTTTGCTTTAGATTCCGAAATTTATGTAAAATATCTGGGGACCAGGAGCATAAGGGCGAACTGAAAACTGGCATTAATATTTTATTCAAAAATCTTCTCATAAATATACATACATTATTATAGATAGTAGTAAATATAATGTACATCAGGAAATGATTAAATATCTTTTTTTTTCATTTAAAATTGGTATTTTTCCAAAATTTTAATTGAAAAAAAACTTATGCTTATCAGCCTTAATAACTATTTGTGTAATTTTAAAAGAAACCATTTGTAACAATAATAACTGCCAGTTCAATTTACTCAGTTTGGTGTTTTTGTAGTTTTGCCCATATACACCTAGCCTCTGAAAAAAATGAGTCAGTAATGCAAGCAATATTTGTTGTTTGCTGTTGTTTATTATATTTTCATAATTGTGACTATTTTTTACTGTATTTAAATTCTTAACTATTTGTTTCATTTTTTCTGTTGCATTATATACTATACCGATGATATTTTTGAAACAAGCAATTATAAATAATAATCTGTTAGAAGCGGTAAAATTATGCTTCAAGTGTATCTGAATCCTGCATGTCTACAAATAATGTAGGTTAATTCCACATATATGTTATTTTTTATTCTGAAAATTGATGAAATTAGAATCTCTTAGGTAAAGTGCTTCCGCACATCAAAAATTTCCTCAATATTCATAATTATTTTTTTTGTTGCAGAATTTCTTTCACTGACAATTGGAAATTGTTTTTAGAACTCTTCCAAGCATTATTTTGTATCCATACTTTGTTTATTATTTATTACCCTGTAGTAAACGTTTATTTTCAAAAGTCCCTGAATCATTGAAACGCCAATTGAATGTGATTCTATTCAGCTAATTCTAAATATTTTTGAAACATGATGAAAAATTGTTTTTTAATTTGATGTTCCGTGAAAAATATTAATATTTTACTTAAAATGACAGGATGTTGACGCTTGTCAACATTTTAATTATAGAAGAAACATTACTTTGGTTTATTATGTGTTGTGGCATTGATTATTTATTATTATGACATTTTAAGTGTTCAATTATAGTGATGTACAATATTAATATATTTTTCACTACACAGACAATAAGTACTGTAACTTAATTATATTTTATCAAGGCTGATTTTTAATATTTCACATTCCGTAAAATTTATATGAATATTGTACAAAATACTTTATTGTTACTGTATTTCACTGTGTTACACGAAATTGCTGCATTGGTCCATTATTTGCAGTCATGTACGATTGCATTTTTGAGTTTATTTGCAATGCTTATATAATGGTAGGTTTTTGGATATTATACAAAATATGTTCTGTTATTTTTGCTATCATAAATGTTATGACAAAAATTATCTCCATGCTGTGTTTGCAAAATCATATTTTTTTCATTTTATGGATATTGTGAATAAAAATGTATTTATTTTAGGCCCGAAGGTGTTAATCACCAAAGTAACCAGTTGAAACCATTGACTTAATATTTATTGTTTGTTAAAATTATTAACACTATTTAGATATTTAAGGTCAAAGATTCCGAACCAATTTTAAAATATCCAAGCAGCCATTTTTTTTATATTATGGAAAATGCTAAAAAACAGTTGTTTACTATGTCTTATGTTACTCACTGAATGTATATTACTTCAAATATAAATCTCAACTTATTTGAAATTCATTCTGATTCTTGATATGAAGCAAATAAAAACAAATGTAAACGTATGCATGTAAAAAATTGTTTTCTAAAGAATCAATCATTCTGCAGGTTCACAGGAATGTTTATTATATTCAGTCAGTTATCATCTATATATAAGCAGATAATGATTGTAAAATAGCTTGTTCTGTAAGCTAACTAGTTTGTTTTCAAACGTATATTCAAGATTTTTTCGCTACTCAAGTTTCTATAATTGAATTGAGATCAATTTGAATATTGTTTGGTAGTTGGCAACCCTTCAGTGGTCTCTTGCTAAACATTGATATTGATAAAGACTCATAATGACTTGTTCACTTGTCTTAAATACTCTTTAGTTTAAATATATGTAGATATTTTCTTTCAGCAATTTATAAAACAAATCGCATAGAAGATGAAGCAAATAGATTATCTCATGATCTTTGGTAGGAAACTCCATGCTTAGTTTTAAATCTGAAGTACTTTCCCTAGAAAATAAATTTTATTTTGTATATCCAAAAATACCTTTCTAGTCTTCTATACAAACCTTTCTGAATTATTTTTTTGATACTAGTGCAAATATGTGTTTGGTAGTTACGTTAATTGACACTAGACTAGCAAAGATGTTTGATAAAGCAAAGAGCACAATATTTTTTATTTAAAATATTTACACTATTACGGGTTAGGCTATTCTCTTTTTGTTTATTAATATTTTTTTTATATCAGCAATAGAAAACACTATATTTACATCTAAAAAAACTACATTAAAAATGTGAATTAATACCATACAAATTTATTTTAAATTTAAATTGATAACTCGTTTACTTTCTTTGAGAGCTTTTTTCAGACTGTTTAACAGGTCTATTATAATAATTTTAAATCAAAGGACAATTACTATTCTTGACATATCTGCGTGTACAGGTTTAGTGTGCGATTTTCCAAATTTGCTTTATATCCATATCTTAGAGATTTCATGTTCAATTTGACATATGACCCTTGACACGGGCACCTCTTACAGTAGCTCAATGCTTGAAAACTATACTTCATGAAAAAAACAGTATTAAAAAGGTGTCAAAATCATTCTTTGTGTTCAGATTGTTTAATACGAGTCTCACATTGTTGAAAGAGGGCATATCAATGCACTTGGTAGGGAAATAATTTATTTTATAAGCTTTATAAAATTAAGAAAAATCGTTTGATATTATTTTTATTCACTGAACCGTCCTAATTTTTGTATATTTTTTTATTGTGATTTTTGTTAGAACACCCCTTTAACCCTGCAGTATAGGTTGTGTAAAAAAATGAATCACAATACATTTTTATTTTGTAGATTTATGTACATTGCTGGCCTGTTGTATTGGATGGACGTAACAGGACACGCATGATGTTTATATATTTCTTGTAAGGTTGTAAAATAAAAAAACATTTGTACCATTTGATAAGGTTTTATTTAATGTTAATGTAATATAGACATTGTTTGTTCATCAAGGTACCTTCTGAATGAATAACATAACTTCAAAATATGCCGTCCACAATAAACATTTGTCATTTCCCCACACACGGGTTTGAACATCGGGCGGGGTTCGCACAGAACCCGAAACTTTGACAACATAACACATCGTAAACCCCTATCCATACTATTTCGAAACAAATAAAATATATGTCAACTTTACAAAACAAAAATATAATTAATAACACAATAACTTTTACATAGGATCCTATTTACATAAACTTTATAAGTAATTTTGAAAATAGTTTTATGCAACAAGATTATTATTATATCAATCTCAACATGTGTAAAGGATGCGTCTGCGATTATGGAAGTGTTTCAACCCGGTTTCGGCGAGAGGGCGACAGTCCTCCTCGATGAAATCTTTCTTATGAATGCAATGACAAAAGGCACAAACAAGATGAACATTTTAATGCAGGATTTATGAGGTATAAGGTCTATATAACATTCATTTACACTAATGAAACTTTTCTTTAAGCTATTAACAAATCGTGATCCCGTAGAGCTCACTTTCACCTTACGGCAATAATAATTGAATGTCATTATCATCACTTAACTGTTTTGTGTATCTACAGTGCACAGCCATCGTTTTTGTAAAACCTTCTAATTGCATTCAATTGCAGAGGCCGAGTGAACACGACATTCAAAACGGAATTTCAGCATTTTAAATTTGTCTGCGATCTAGCATTTCAGGATGTATCATTAATTTTGTAAAAAAAAATACCACATTGAAGAGGGTAAATCGGCACAGGTGTGCCTTTAAGAATACAGCTCGACGACTGTAGCGTAAAATATACAGAAAGATGATTGACCAACACCCGAAGAACCCGGTAACATCGGAACCTACCACCGTTTAAAATAGATAATAAGACCCATTTCAAAGTATGAGGATTGCAAACAATATCGAAGACAATGTAGTTACACTAAGACTAAACATCATTCTCTAATATTAAAAATAATAAACGCGCGACACGGGCGCTGCGCAGACGTGTCGGCGCGTTTTCGTCGCAGTCAGGTAACTCGAGATGGAAAAGTCAATTCGTCCCGGCCTCGCCGCCAAACTGACAAGTCTCATTCCTGCGTTTGTCGCGAAGGCTCGTCGGGATTATTAAAATTTTACAATTCCAACACCTATATTTAAAAGAGAGGGATATACTTTAAATAGATGAAAATTTTATTTATTTATGTAATTTTATACTTCTATATATCTATTATTTCTTGTCTAGTATAACTATAAATAGTGGCTGTTTTTCTTCCATCAAAGAAATTATGTGAAGAGTTTGAAAAGTACGTGTATCAGAGGATTGACTATTCAAACGGAGAGTGAGTAAATATTTGATATTTACCAATATGAAAGAATGAAATTATTAGGTACAAGTATATACAAACGTATTTCATCAAATTCAACGTAGATTGCACCAATGATAATATAAGCCTAGTGAAGATCGATGAATGAACAGATAATTGAAATAAAATAAGAGTATAATTAAGACACCTTAATTCGCATAATTCATATGCATGAATAATCGGTAGAGTTTTCGAGAATAAAAAATATAAACTACTTGTAAATTACATTGATTTAAAGAAGAAATTTAACAGGGTATGGTCAGATATAAAATATGTTCATTTTAAAAAACTTTGAATATTCTTTAGTGTACATATAAAACGTTCAGTTACTTGATCATTAAAGTATCGTTATTGATTCATTCTTATTTATACAGCAGTATAATCATCAAATACATAAGAAACAAAAGAATTTTTCACCAATATAATAGAATTGTGAATTATAAACAAAACAGTTCGACATGCTGTTAATTTCTGATAATGGAAACTGCGTAAATAAGTGTTCTGAAATTATAGTTATTATTGTGAGAGAAATATGATAAAACTTGTATACCCTTTCGCACCAGCGATAATTACATTAAAGCTGTTTTATTTTCGAGGTTAAGATAAACCTTTTGTTGCTTCCAAAAAATTGTTATGGTATTGAATTCAAGTCGATGGTGGGGTATTACTAAAATTAGCTCGTAATTGACAGTTATAATTCTAGCGCATAAAAATGTTAAATATGTTGATAAAAGTGGGGTCTTATTGCGAATTGATTGCACAGAAGTAGAGTATTGACTTAGTAAGCACAAAGAGTATAGCTGCATTTTACACAACTGAGTGCTTTATTTTTCAAATTAAAGACAAATATCTTTATATCAATACAATGAATACGCTACTAATTGTTTTTTTACCAATTGTGAGATGTTTCACAATCTTATTGATTATCCTCTGTGCTTACCAAGATTGGAGAAGTCCACGGTGTTGAGTATGAAAGATAGAAAGAAGCGTTGCGAGAGCGTGCTGATTATAGAAAGCCGTAGTTGATGAGTGAACGCGGACGTGTGCACGTGCAAAGGAGACAGACAACAGCCGAGGAAAGGAGCGAGAGAGATGGAGAGGGACGCAACGCCACTCTCCGGTGACTGACTCCACGCAATCCTCGATATCACAGAACAGTAAATAATCAATTTCACATTTATTCACTTGGCACTAGATGGCAGCGATCCGGACATTACGACGGTTGATATTCATAAACACGCTACACTATTATAAATACCCATTTAAATTTATTATTAAACGTCTGCTATTACAAAATCAACTCTAGCGGGCTTCACTATAAATTTAAAAAACAATTATTATAAATCTTCAGACTCTGTATTTTCTAGGATGTTAACGAAAGAATGTGAATGAAATGTTCATTTGCTTTGCATTAGTCGCAATGTACCAATTGCTAAATGTTTAAATTTATTCTCTGCAGTAAAGTGAACGCAAAAGTAAGAGACACTAACCTTTTTCAGTCACAAACGTTAACTTACTGATGGCATGTAGTGCGCTACCTTCTTGTAATGAAAACTGTGTCTTGTGAGGTTTGTTTTAAATAAAAACCAAAAAAATGATGGAATTTATTAAAAATGCAGGTGTTGTTAAATATTTAAAGATGTTATATAAAAAATCTATCCAAAAACAACTATCAACAATGCAGAAAAAGTACTAAAATGTTATCATAAAAGTCTACGTTAATACTATTATATAAAGAGCTATTCAACTGCAACACCATGTATTTTGTGTTATTCTGCGATTCGTATGCCGGCCATCCTGGAAAATTGAGAGTCGCGGTGAGCAACTTGACAGTTTCGGAGTATTTCATCGCGTTGCTCACGTTAAAACGCTACACCTCCCTCGAGCCTAATTTAGTGGGTTAAAAACGGTAACAAATCTCGCATCACTCCAGTGATATAGGATCTCTTTATCAATAGGCATATTTTCATTAGAATATCACGTTATATCACATGCATTTTTATTTAAAATAGTCGACTACAACAACAAAAACAGGAGGATTCTATATATATGTATTACATTATACCCGGTGGTTTCAGATTTAATATATTTGCACGATTACATGTCATTAAACTAAAGAGTGAAAACGCCGCAATGACCCGCCCTACTCCATCTAATGATTTACATATAGCAAATGATTTCTCTTAACCTGAACAATTAGATGATTTCTTCCTTTATTTCTTTCGTGATATATTATATACTCTCAAATATTAGTAACAACTTTAATTATAACAACATTAACATTTCAATATCTTTAAATTATTATCTAAGTTATTATTTATACAGACAATACATATATTATTAATAATAATATATAAATAACACCTTTATCTGAGCTAGGCAGTGCGCGTGCGGACTTCCACGTGGCTTAGGGCTTACAAAAACAAAAAACAACAGGTCTTTATATATTTCACAATGATGGCCAGGTGTGAATTTCGGATTGGATTAGCCCAATGCAGTTTGGTGAATTCAAATCTTAGCTTTAATTCAAATTTATTATGCGCCAAGGTGCATATAAAAAAACAATTTTGATTGAAGGCAGCTCTTATATATTACACAAAGTATGGTAAATTTTCGTTAAGTCGGTATATATAATATCATTTTTAATAATTGTACTATAGAACATTTTATGAGATTATCGAACACTGTGATACAACTAAACATCAATGTGCTAAGGTATTACACTTTTTCTTACAAATACTTGGAACAGAGTTAGTATCCTCGAATATTTAGCCATTCACAATATATAACATCATTCTGTATTTATCACTATAGTAAAACCTCAATTGATGCAGGCGAAAGTGTATTTGTTGAACAATTATGAAAATTTTGTTGTTTATGTCAAGATAAATTCACAAACAAGGAAGGCTAGTGTTCTGAAAATGGTTGAGATACGAGGTAGTGAAGGCCAACTTATTGGCGGGCACGTATAAAACTGTCGCAGCTATGCTTGTTCAAGAGCTGATATTTTTGAATAGAGCATGAATACCAAAAACCAAGATGTTTTAACAATTTTTGAATTAAATCGAAAATAAATATAAATTACATTGTACTGCAGCAATCTGTTGAGTGTTTCAAAAACACAGATAAATGTTAAGAAACCTTCTAGCAATTAAAGAAAAAAATCAATACGATGCCTGCAATCAGATTTATCGATATGGTGAAAATTCCCCATACATTACAATAAGCCACCACGAATTGCTCCGTCCGGATAATATCCGTTAATAAAATTTTACTAGTGCTGGAATGTCGACATCTAATGGGAGCAATTTCGCCCACCGCGCGCACTTCCCGAAACTTAAACCGAACAATTTATTTCCGCAATATAAAAAAAGAGGAAAGAAAAATAAAACATTTCTTTTACAGTAAATTAAAAAGAAAAAACAAGAAAGAAAAAAAAATACCACCCAAGGTGAATTAAATTCATAATAGCTATTCTTATAATATTACATTCTAAACATTTTCAAATATTTTGTCATGATTTTTAATCCAACAAACAATGAGAATATGCACATATTATGTTTTTCATTAATTCGTCAACGTTGTTGCCTCTGCTACGTTACACTTTATGTGACAAAGAAATCAAACAGAAAACAATAATGTCACAATTATTCAGGTAGCATTTGCAAGGAGCTTTCTTATCACATAAGAACTGACAAAAAAAGAAAACCGGCTCCCCTATCACAAAAGACATAATAATCATGAGGAAAAATAAAACAAATCATCTATTATAATATTTATAGTCATACATATAGCAACAGATAAAGAGTCAAATAAACTATAGTCAATATTTCTTCAACTACATGGGAAAATATTTTGGATCACCTGACGTTATTTCTATTGTCCTGTAAAAATTTTATTCGTCGCACATCCAAACCATAGTGTACATAATGAAAGGTGGGTGAAAAAAATTTGGTTTTGCAACATCAAACTATGTCACTTTGTGAACATATGCATATTATTGATAGAAAAGAACAAACATAGGTCACTTTTTTACCGTTTGGGCTCTTGAAAAATCTGATTGATTAAAAAATTTTGCCAATAGTTTTACCAATACTGAAATATTTTTTCCGTAAAATATGAATCTATTCACACACTCATAAATTATATTTATAAATGTGCTAAATAGTTGAAATCGTTTTTGATTAATAAATAGTTCAACCGGATCGGATTGTAGCCAAATATAACTCTTACGTTTGAAGGTTTACGACAAATATTTTCCCAAATAAAATCTTTAAAGTATATATAAACTGTCTGCGATATTATTCTATTACATACAATTAATCTGCATTAACCTAAGTTACTCCACATACATGTTTTTTTTTTCTTCAATTAATTCATTATAAGTTGTCTGCAATAATGAGTAATATGTATTATTAAAATACAGAAACGTAAACTAATCTGCATTCGACGGGTGGTCGGTATGCAGCACGGCCGGCCAGCCAAATTGACAACCCACATTTAAATATCACAGCCAAAAGTCCAAGGCTATGTCGACGGTACGAGTAATGATACATTCAACAAAGTCATCCGCAAAGAATATATTCGTATCAATATATTTATAAACAAATGGAAAAACGGTCGTATTAATATGGCAACACAATAAAAATTACAACTTTAACATTAACAAAATAACATTTTTATGAAATGAACATTTAACTATATACCCTTAAATAATTTAGACACACTCGAATTTTTGTACTCTTTATATATATTTATAGAAATGATTTTTGTTTATCAATATTTTAAAAACAAAATATGAAACTGCCAAAAATAACTTTTCTTTTATGTAACATCTGCCATTTCACAAGCAATATTCCGATAAGCCCGTGAAATATTTCACGAAGAATGGACACCAGAATTAATCAAATATGATTTTTTTAATTATTACGGAGAAATATGATATTAAAATTATTTTCACATAAATTGCTGCCAGTATTTTAATTTTTAAAAATAATATACTTCTTTCACAACAAGGTATTAAATAAACAAAAAAAAAAGATGTTTTTTTAAAAATTCAAACACTGACGATATACTATGCATTTATGAAAGTTATTGTTAATTTTTTTGTCGTTGACTGTTTCAAATTTGTTTCGCTTTTTGAATATTGACAAACAAAAAACCGGCGCACCGGTGCGACGAAAAAGTATCAGAATAAGATACATAGCCCGATAATGAAGAAAAAAAATATGAAAAATCGATAATGATTCACATCTATGTACAAATGAATTGGCGTGATAACAATTATCGTGTAAAGAATGGTAAGTTGAACAATGCTGCAAGACAATGAGAGTGAATCGGCAGCGAGGAATGTACCGCAAATGAGATGAACGCCACGGGCAGCGCTAACGGTCACGTAACATTACCGGCCGAGCCGTGGGCAAAGCGACCTAACCGACGCATGCACTAACATTACATATATAATTATGTACTTCTTTTATGGCATCGATGAGCAACAACTAAACTAAATATATATATTATATTGGTATCGTATATAATTCTTTTTCAAAGGTACCAACTTCACTGCAAATTAGAACTATAATGTAAATAATTTGCTCAAAGGTTTTTGAAATGTCTGGCATTATTATAACAATTCAAAAGTTGCTTTTTTTTTAATATCTGTGATTTCATATGAACTATATATCTGTTTAACACTTTATACACTTTTGTCATTTTTGAAACAATTAAATAGATTTTTATCAGCACATGCCAAAATCCTTTGAGCTAAAATCTGCATAGTTGGGTAACGGTACAGTCCGAACTGACCTATTGTAAATATATCATTTGTAATATATCCGTAAGAGACCCACAGCCCCGGTTCTTGTACATTATCGTGTTCGGCTAATAAAAAAATAAATGAAATTTTACAGAGAAAAAAATATACAATTATATTATTTGATACATGTGTGAAAGAAAAAAGAAGAGCTTTGCAAACATTGACAAAGTTGATGTTGAACAATAACAAATGACGAAACGACCGAACGGGGTAAAAAACCAAAAAGTTGTCAATGACAGAACATTAATACGGCCAAAATTTTCTCTGGTTCAAAAGTGAGCTATTGCACGCACCTTAGTCGAGTGGCGTTTTAACGCTCGAGCACATTGTGAGCCGCAAGTGTTCAAAAAAAGTCACAGCAGAAACAAAGCAAGACAAAGCTTCGCCGACTCCTATCGAATTGATACGGATCGGCGAATGAGGTAACACGTTGAACTTTCTCATCACCCGTTCTGTCCTTAAGCCATCTTTAAAAATACCCGCCATCGTACAAAATCATTACAGCCATTAGCGTGTCGAGACTCCCCGGTTATCTGGGATCGTATCGCCGCATTTCAAATAAGTGCACTATCCAATGACCGACGGCTCTAGCTTAAAACACGATGTAACTAACGATTGCTTCACATATCTCTGACTATAGAAATTTTGCTGTAAACTTTCTTGCTCATTGAATTGATGAACAATCACATACAACCGTCTTCTGTGGCAATCGAACGAGGCTTAATAATTATTATGTTATAAAATCATACACATGTGAAAGACACAGTTACAATTAATGTATATTTAATTTATAAATTAAATTAAGTTCAATATTGCTTTGATTAACTCGTCATTATAATTGACACATAGACGTGTTGCAGGCGATCGGGCGTTGTCGCAATTAATTGCACGGTTAGTCTGAAGTTATGAAAAATCACCGTTCAATGATAGCGAATGTTTAAATTACTACGGATATTCTACGTTTGTGATGGCTCAATTGTATTGTTATCGAAACCATGATGATTTAGGCCATTTTTAGTCGAGTTGACTGGTTATTCCCATAAATCTGATGCCTACACGCTGACTTCAGCGGAGAAAATGGAGGATACAATCGATGATACAACAAAAAAGTCATAATATGCAAATAATAAAACATTTTTCAAAATGTATTATAAGTAATGCAATGAGGGGGTTAATGAGAAATGAACAATAAAACGACCAACAATAAATAATTACAATGAATATTTTATACGATGCATTAAAAAGTGCATTCATTTCAATAATGGCTACTCGGCGGCAGCCCTTAACTAATGAAACTAGCTATCTTTGAAGAATGGCTATCAACAATATTAATTTTAAATAACAACATTTCGTATTTCTCCTATTGCCAATCGTCAAACATTATATTTTATATATTGTGAACCTCAATACATACGACTAGTAACAATTATTACACCAGCCAAGTGAATGCCCTTCCAACATCACTTCTTAAATCAGCTGGATGACGATCCGCACACCGCCTTCGGAAACCACCACAAGGTAGAAATTGAAAGAGGGTAATATGTCAAAACGCGAAAGGCAGAATTGATTGAATATGAGTCCACCGGGATCCGCGAGTGTGCGTCTCGTAACCTGTTCATGACCAATAGACTATAATTCTTTCATCAATACATTTGATATAGCTCATAAAAAAGTTTGCCTCGCCGAAGTCTTCTTTGAATATTTTCTCTATCATTTGATTTACATGAAAAAGAAGAAGACGGAGGATAGCAGTGCGTCTTTCTGTTTTATACTCTGTAAAACGAGATATAAAAAATTTATTGCTGGGAGCACTATACACATTGGCATCAATCGAATGCGGTGATTGTGTTTTGTTTTGCCTAGCATCGTTTAGAGGAAGCAAAGAGAGAAAGAATAAATGTTAAGACAGGTGACATATGTTTGTGAAGATGGCCGTCGTTTACTGCATGATTCCGAGGACGTTGTTGCGAGCGCGCTTCATCTCCTCCTCGTGGATGCGCTGCTGGATGTAGTAGTGAGCGTTTCCGATGCAGTTTGGTGATCCAGTGATGGTGACAATGCGATTGCGTGTGCCCGGCGCGAAAGAACCTTTCTTGCTTATCTGGATGTTGGCCCCCGACAGATTCTGGATCTCCGTCAGGCTACGTCCGCCTGGCCCTGACCATATCAACAAACTCATTGTATTACAAGTAGAAAATTACGCCAAAGGTGACGGGAAATCAGCTATAAACTCATTTTACTCTAATATATTGAAGTTTATAAATTATCCTGCTCGTGACCAATGCCTATTCTTTTGATATCTCAATTTCAACAAACAAAAAAGGTCACGATACAGCTATCAATCACAATGGCACTTTGAAGTGTTGCACCCGTAGTGAATAGATTAATTTTACCAATCAGCGAACATTCTCTGAAAGACTATTTGCCCGGCCTCAATTTTTACTGCCAAATCGAATGAGCAAATCATAAATAAAATCAGTCACTCTAAACTCGTTAAAAAATAAAATAAAACAGTGCCATTCTATCTATTATTTTAAAATACTTTTCTGTCACGTTATTTCAATTTAATTTTGACAAAGGGCATACCGGATACCATTAAATTTGATCGAGCACAATCTGCGTGTTAATAATCTATGCAAAATTATCGACAACAAAAAACAGGTTGCATCAAGACACCACCGAAGAACCAATTTTTTTTCAGCTTCAAAACTGCACGTCGATTGAATGATAGATGAATTTTTATGAAATCGGTGAAATTAAAGATGGTATCCGATGATTTGGAAAAGATAGATAAACACAAAAAGCATGACTGAAAAGCATCTTCGAATGATCTAAGGAGAGAATGTTAAAAGCGATGGTTTAGCGTGAGCTATGTATCACAATCCTAATCGAATTTAGTTGTTTTATAATATCATAAGGTATTGTCACACAGTCAAAATGCCATCTGAAATCAATATATACCTACCAATTTAGAGTGTATTATATGATGTCACTTTACAGTGAACCTAAATTAAGATTTCATTGTAACAAAAGAAAATTGAATGCCTCGTAAACTTGTAATGTTTGTAAATTTAAGAGCCCTTATCAGTTTCAATCTCTCAGCATGATTAAAGGATCGATACCATATTGTGAGTCGAAGCAACATTTGGATGTGCAAGATATGCGGCTTTCGTTGTATTTTTAATATTATTAACCATGTCCCAAACATGATAAAGTTGCAATATTGCATATAACTTAACTGATAATATGCACACATCCTTAGTTTTCTCAGTTAAATTAGCACGGCTAGATATTATATAAAAATGTATCACATCGAAATCGCAGAAATGTAATCTTTCAGGAGACAGGTATTGAAGATATGAATGCTTTGTTATTTAGTTAACGATTAACGTTTGAGGGGATTTTCTTATGTTACAATTACTTTGCAATGGTTTTGTATCAATGATGATAAAATATGTATTCGGATTACATAAGCTTGTAATATACTTCGATATTCTTGAGCTTATTTTAACAAAATCGGCACATATCCCTCTGAAGAAATATTTGAGACCAGTATTCTTTCGCTGTTTTTGTCACATAGCCAAAAATCAGTTGCTTCTTCTCTCTTTTTTAGGACCATATCTATATTTAAATTTAGAATATTTCAATATCAAACTATGGAGTTTAAGAGTTTATTAAAAATAGTTAACTTACATAAAAAAAAAGAATGTAACCTATTCTGTTATATAGGTACACAATAAAAAATACAATCTAGCTGTTACATTTTATAAAAAAGTAATACTCATAGACAAGTAAATACTATAAAAAACTAATTTTGAAGAAGATCTTCATTTGAGCAAATTGGGGTGAATTTTTTTCAAT
Source organism: Himalopsyche japonica (assembly GCA_028555115.1). NCBI lineage: Eukaryota > Metazoa > Arthropoda > Insecta > Trichoptera > Rhyacophilidae > Himalopsyche > Himalopsyche japonica. The sequence goes on from JAHFWJ010000483.1 coordinate 3,572,788, forward strand.
CACTTGTTACAGATTCATTATGTTTCAATCACAGAATTATTTTGAATGATTTGTGAAACCCTAATATGGGAGAAAAACTATGAGAAAGAATTGATATTTAATATTTCTAACTATTTGAAAACTTCAAGATTTTTTTTCCATCAGACAATACTTACAATTGGAAAATATGTAATATAAATACAATCCAATTTCTAAAAGACATTGTGGTAATATCGATAGCATACTTTATACCATTTACCGATATGGTAATTAGAAGCTAATCTATTCATCTCACTCGCTCATGAAATATCACCGCCAATTTTCAGGGGCGACAAAGCACTGTGATAGATCATTTTGCTGAGCAAACTGTCGATAGTAATCATTGGGATCATAGAACGAACCCAGAATGGCGCCGACGATGACCTCCGCGATCTCCACGTGCTTCTGGTCCTTGGTGCCCAGGTCGCCGGGAGTGGGGCTCTTGCTCAGGGGGACCAGCCCCTGGCCGGGAGCACCCCCCGTGGCCAGCCCGAAGGAATTATTGTTGAGGCTTATGGGTGCTACGGCCGGCTGTCGGAAGCCTGCCGCTTCAAATGTCACATCGCCTGCGAATCGTTCCAGGGAACTCCGCGTTGTTGGTGAAGTGTTGCCTGAAAAAGTCCAACATCTTGTCACAATACCTTCAACTTTTTTCCATTTGAGTCTTTCGCCTTCACAACTCCTTTAATTCTTTGACCTCTAAGAATTTATAGATATTACAAAGAGACACATAAATTCATACCTGTTTCTTGTTAAGATCGTTTTTTCTGCTAATAAAATATATTTTCAGATGTTTCCTAGAGGAACTATTAATGATAACTTATATTAATTAACATTCTTTATATTAAAATTATAATGAATGTTACAACATGACACAAGAAAATCTTTGGTTAATTGCATAGCCTGTAAATGTTCTTTAATAGCGTGTGAGTATATATATTGGACAGCTTGATAAATACAAAGTAATACATTAAACATACTATTCCGAACTCAACATTTGGACAGAGTTAAGAAAGGGTATATTAAAGAACGATTGATGATGATTCCATCAGGCACAAAGTCGCTTTTTTTGACGCAGACATTATCGGCCTTCCTATGACAAATATATGGGATTGAAAAGGTAACCTCAGACCTGTGTAAGCTTTTTTTAAGAACATATTCCAGTGTCAAGATTTAAGAGTTTGGGCGGTGGTATGCACAATAGGCAGAGGAGCATGTATAGCATCACATCTGGGGAAGAAAAATAACGGGAATCCTACCCTAGATGATGGCTTCTATGAGGGATTTGAGGGGAGGCAGAAGGGGCATCCTTCTGCCTTCTGAAGATGATATGCTTCCAACAATATGCTTACTGTGAGACTTTTAGACCCAAGTGAGTGCCGTAAAACAAATGAGAGTTTAAAACAGAGCTGATGGGGTAGGGAGCTAGCTATCAAAGTTGCTCATAATATGGACAACAATCCGAGTCCAATTTGGAACGAAAGAAAACAGACAAAGTTACTGTACACCCAGTCCTTTTTATACGCGATTTTTTTGGACGGCACCACTACATTTCTTTACACGCTTCACTCGTTTTTATTTAATTTTTTCCCCAAATTTGTTTTAAAGAAGACATTTATATATGATGCTAGGCATGTACGTTTCATTATTTTTTTAAATAAAAAAAATATGTGTGTTTTTAAAACTTAATTTTGTAAAGCATTCCATTTTTTTAAATACACATACAATTGCCAAATGTTAACAAGTGTATCGGATACTATGCGAATTTATGTTTTAGGGTGTGTAAAGAAGTATAATGCAATTGCGTGAAATCATTTTTTTTACGAGCCTTTTTCTGGAACCAATGTATCGCGTAAAAAAGGACTGGGTGTATTTCAAAATGTAGATTCAAAGGTATGAAGTCAGCTCTTTTATATCTTTAAATATAAACTGTTTACTTAAGCATTTGAGGAAAACAAAAATAATGCCAAAGAAAGATGGCAGAGGATTCATGTTTGACAGCAAAACCTACTGAGCTCTAAACCACTTTTGAAGAGCACAATCAGGGTATTCATTCACATTTGATTAAAATGATAGGATCCAACCGACTCTGACCTGTGTACCATATGTATTAATAAAAATCCCATAGATTTGGTGATAACATCGTTATTATTTAAGTTACTAATAATAATACACTATTTCGCCTCTTTGAGAAACTGTCTTCAGACTAACTGTAACATAGGTTATGTTTTACTTATAAATAGAAAACGAAGAATGGGGGTGGAAATATATCCAACTATCAGTCATGTAGAGGGAATTTAACACAAAAAATAAATGCTAAGATATGCCACAATGGTTTAAATTTCGAAACAATACATAAATTCTTGCATTAGAAAAATTCTTTTCGGTAACAACATTCCATTTATTTGATATATTTTTACATGTCATTGAAAAAACATTTGTTTCTTTTGAGTTGGGGTTTACTTGGAAAAACTCCTTTATAGAAATGTAAAAATATCAGTACTCAGCTTCACAACTTTCAATATTTCAATTAATAGGTATTTCAGCATTATGCATGTCATTATCAGAGCTGTAATTAAATATTTTTACCTTAATATTGAAATATACCCGCCGAAACTGTACATAGTGACAATGGTGATGAGCAAGGCCCGACAAAAGATTTACCCTTTACCAATCCTGCAGTAATTTTTTACCAACAAGTAATATTTGGAGAATGTTAATAAATTATTTTTGTCGAGCCCTGAAGATGAGGATGGATTTAATCTATTTTCAAATACAAACTTTATCAGCGGTTCTCAATCCGTTCAATTTTAAATATCTTAAAGTGGTGAGAAGATATATTATAACAAAATATTTAACAAGTCAATCACAGTTTTTATGTTAATGATTATTGTGCCGGCTTTTTGGCTGTATTTTGTGTGAATAATATATATTATATCACTGTATTACAGTATAAAATGCTTGATACACAATCCGCGGCGATAAAACATTGAAAAGCACTAGATTTTATTTAAAATAAAAAGTTAATAATTAGGTGGAAAAATATGCTTTCCAGCGAGAATTTCCATTTCTTAGATCTATTGATTCAATTACCAAGAAAGTATCGTCAATAAATATTTTTTAACACTCATTAGTCATTATCATGAAATGATGGCAAAACTGTCATGTCAATTCTTTATGTATCATTATTGTCGTTCTACCAAAAAAAAAATTGTGACTTGTTTGCCTGCTTGAGGCTCCGGTAAGTTCATCAACAATAATTTAATGATTTACGTATCCAGTGAAGATAAAATATCACAATCGCCATGCGCAAAAAAATAAATAAAATATAAAACCAAAAAATGAATATTTGAATTAATTAATATTGATTGATCATTCAGATTCCTAAGTTTCAAAAAAATGGGAACTGCTGATAACATGTAAAATAATATTCAGTAATAAAACAAAAATAGAACCCACTTAGAGTTTCAGTGAGATGTCATAACTTGACTGTGATATGATAATGGTAATAATGATAATGAAATAAATCAATCCATCTCCATAAACGTCATTGTCAATATCTGTTTCTACTCACTTATATTAGTATGAAAATATCCCATCTTCTCACCTAGGCTGACCTGTCCGATGGGTCCAAAGACACTAGCCGTGGCCGACTGGTCTGCCGATAAAGGATAATAAGGAAGCGCGTTGGGCAATGTCGCCGAGGCCTGGAGAGGCGTGAGGCCGAAGCCCAGGATCCCGTGCTTGGCGAGCAGACACAGGGCCGTGCATATTTCGCTTACGCCCGTTTCCGAGCATCCTGTGCTGCGGAGTGAGCCCTGTTGTGAAAGATAAAATGACAATTTAACAATTAAAAGTCGATTTTAAAAGCAATTAGAATTCGAGTTTTCAGAATTCTCAATAGCCACTCCATTGTTACTAACCAATTCATCGCTTTCAAAGATGAAAAAGTATCCGTATTTCAGAATCCATTACAAAAAAGATATATAGCTACGTGCAAGATTCAAGAAAACATTTTGATTCATAAAACATATTAACATTTAACTCTGCTTCTTGTGAACAATTTATTTAATTTGACTAAAAAAGTTATCTGCTGATTATTTCCACAAATATGCCATAGAATATCTCCTGTAATATTAACAATATATATAACATGAACAGGATACGATCTGAGAAAGAAGAATGGGAATGATACCTTGATATGATCGAGCATTTGTGTGGTGATGGACGTATTGGGTGGCTGCGGCGAACCGAGATTTAGTGTGAGATTTAAACTTCCCAGAGCACCTCCGTTGACCAAAACCCCCGTCGCCCCCGCCACACCGCTTACTCCCAAGCCCGTGCTGTTCAGAGACGCCGTACTCGAACTGAATGAATGAGCCTTTTGACAAAAACCAATCAACAGATTAATCGATGTTTAAAATTATTTTTGTAAAGTGAATATCAAAATACTGATCTCTGAAAAGAATAGTGAGGCAAAGCGACGAAGTAATTTCCATAGTAATTGGCTGACCTGCATATTGTGAGTGCTATTTGTGTCAAACTTTATACATTTTCTGTATTCATGTCCCTATTTAAGCTCAACCTCCCTTGTCGGAGATGATAATGAAAGAAGGATGACACCAGGACAGTTAGGTAGCCGGGAAGTATGAAAACAACACAGAAATTAATGCCTTCAGATACATGATTTCAATGTATGAAACTTTCCATTCAGAATTTCAAATGAAAGTGTAATAACATCAATAGGACTTGTCAATAATGAGCAGTGGTATATATATCTTGAAATAATAAATAAAGTATTTAATTCCTCGACGATTATAAGATATTTCTGATGACTGCAGAGCCGAACTATCTGATCAATTAGATATATTTTGCTTTGCTATTTTTGGCATATTAAAATATTAAACGAATTCAGACAAATTCTTCAATTATTCCATTACTAGTCAATTTGCAGTAAAAATATTTTTGGAACATAATAATTCTGTATGTTATCATTTCCTTCATTTTGCATGTTTAATACATTGGCTTCTAAACAATATACAGCTAGCTAGCATGACTTTGATTAGCACTGTTTATTTAAATTTTCCTTGAATTCAATTACAAACATACTGTTTTGTATTTCTGGTTAAAACCACATATTAGATAATTGAAGGATCTTGATAATAATATTGTTTAGGTACAAGCACATAAATGAGAATTACTCTCGTCATACTATATAATACTAAATTATACTTGCGATAAGTAATTGAAATTGATATATTTGTATTTTTATTCCACTCATTGAATAAATTGTTGAAAATATGCTTGGCACATTTACTATGCACATTCTGCTAGAAGCATTATTCAATTGATTGTAATTAATTGCTGCTTTGTAAAATAGCCACCGTTTCCCTCCATCTTCGACTCTCAGCATATTATAATTATTCATCACCTTGATTGCTACCTTTGTGTATTCAGTGCAAAATCAATTAACTCCTAGAGTGAACGAAATATTAATAATAACAAATTGGTGGATTAGGAAATGTTGTCACCTTACTGGGAGAATTAAGAAAGCAAATAGACAAGCTATTGAAACTATTCATTTAACCGTAATATTATTGTACCAGACTGACATAAAGCCGTCAGTATATTGATAGAATAATTATGTGTTACCTAAGCGTTGAGGGTAGACGCTTCTAGAAAAACTTTAATCAGTCTGTTATTTACCAACTTCTGTTGGTACAGTGACAATATCGCTATTTGTCAAGCAATATATGATACAAGTCTCACTCACAAAGATTCAAACTGAGTCATATAATGGCATCATAAAGCGTTTCCTTTCTACAATCATCAATGTAACAACATTCACAAGAATTTCAGCTTGAAACAGATGTAACTATTATTTTGATTTATAAACAATATACGATTAAAATGATAACCTTTTGAATTTATACAATTTTTGTAAACATAAAAAAGAAAAAATATTCTGATCTGAATGTAGATGGCATTGAAAAGCAATGATCAAGAGACATAATATCATGTCATCATAATTTGAATTAATAATCAATTTAATTCTCAACTGGCAAGAATGCTAAACATAACATTAAAGAAATATAATTACCACAAGTCAATTTAATTCAGCCGCATATACCTTCATCAATACTGGCTATTACAGGCTAAAATATCAGCAAAAAATCGGTCTGTCAACAGAACCACTTAATGCAAGCTGTATTTCTGCCTTATTTCAATATTCAAATGATTCATTTACAACATTTAGATAAGATGTTGCAGGCTTGATGCAAATGCAATACTGAAATTTATCACTGATATAAAAATACTAAAATTATATAGATACTGAGCAAAAATTCATAAGCAAGGCGTGAGTAATATCACTTAAATTTTAAAATAATAAATACATGAGCTGTTGACTAATTTTGAATGCTTTGAAGTATTAACAAAGAAGGGTGACAAAAATATGACAAACATTGTATGGTTGAGTTTAAAAAGAATTCTTAAAAATAATTTTCAGTTGCCTATACGATAAACGGGCTTTTTTCATCAGACATTATCCGGTGTACGTTTTCGCTGCAAACGAAATCAGTTATTTACATATTACAAATAGTGATGTATGTATATCTGGAAATGACCTTTATGTTGATTATTGAAAAAAAATACATCACAGAAATAAGGTTAAGTGTTACCTGCTGTCCTTGTGCATAAGGAGATCCGGTGGGGTTAAAGTTTGCTACAGGTCCTACTACATCTGCGTACGATGTGTTTAAGCATGAGCCTGATAAAGGATCATCCACAACTTTTGTTAAAATCATCATACATGCTGTTCTGTTTGATTCTTTGTCACCTGTAACAGAGAAGAATTTTTATCATTCATTAAGTACTTACAGCCATACTGTATGTCACTTGAATATAGTTAGGCAACACACAAGTTTGAGTGATAGTTAATGGGCCATATTATTTTTCAAAGCAATGAAAAAAAAAGATGTACAAAACCTTGGTTTGCATTCCTCAAATACAATTTTTAATGACTATTGCAGGAAATTGAGAAGTGATCAGTGTAAACATATTTGAAAACAAATATTTCAGAACCTGTAAGCAATATCAAGCCACTAGAGCAGGGATTCCCAACCCCGTGCCCGCGGGCACTATGGCGCCTGCGGAACAATTCGTGTGTGCCCGCCACTATTTGAACGTAACAGATTTTTTAATAAGCACTAATTAAAACTGTAAACTATTTTTATATATTTGTTAGAGTTAAAAATTTTTTTTTGAGTAACTAAGTTTATTATATAGTGACAATAAACGTAGAGATCTTTTTTATTTATTTATTAATCATGTCTAATTATAAATACCCGTTGAAAAAAATGGGTGGTGCTGCCACCCTACCGATATTTTAGAATGCGCTCTAGAGAATAAAAAGGTTGGTAATCCCTGAGTTAGACAATAGACAAGTTTGAGTGATAGTTAATTCGCCATATTATTTTTCAAAGCGATGCAAAAAAAAGATGTGCAAAACCTTGGTTTGCATTCCTTTAATACAATTTTTAATGACTATTGCAGGAAATTGAGAAGTGATCAGTATAAGCATATTTTGAAAACAAATATTACAATACATAATAATATCAATTCGTATGTTCCGGATAGTTTTTTAAGAAATCGTGTACATAATTTGTTTGTTCTTCCAAAGTGTAGAACCAGTCTGCCAATGGGCATGCCAATGGTAAGAGCATTAACAATCTTCAACAGTATTTCTTCGGATGTTGACTTATTTCATGTGGACGAAAGTGAGTTCAAAAGAATGCTATTTTTTTCAGTTAAAGTAGACATTTCATGAGCTTACTTGGTTGACTTTTTTTTTGCAATCCTTATTGATTGCTTTATTGTATATTTGTTGAATTTTTATATTTAAATATGTTAATATGTTATGGTGCAAAAGCAATGAATTGATAATTTGTAAGTTTTGTACCGTGTAGTTGTAATAAATAAATAAAATAATACACTAGAGAATGAGTAATGCACCAAATTACTTAAAAGCACTAACCAATAACTGTAATACATCTTTCTTGCAATGATACGTCTTTTGCCTTCTGCGAGATCTGAACGTAGCTTCCGCTAGCTTCCTTAATCTGCTTGATATAGTTGCCTGCTTTTCCGATGATCATGCCCGCCGTGGAATTGGGCACGAGGATCTTCACCTGTTTGTCTCTCTCTTGCGCTATCTTTGGGTCAATGTCCGTGAATGCTTTGCTTATCTCCGGTTTCTCTTTTATCTTGTCCATGATGAAGTCCATCACGGTTAATATTGCATCCACAGACCCGCTCACCAGACATATTCGTTCCGATGTGCCTGAATCATTTCAATGCATATATTAGTAGCAGGAAATACTTTTGAGTCACGTTTTAGATTACATTTGAAATAATAAGCCGAATTTATTTATGGTACAGTACATATGTTAAAAATGTCAATGGTAAAAAAATAGTTACTATAGAAATATTTGAATTTATTGAGAATTTTTAAATTCTTTCAAGATCAACTCGAGGAGATAGACATCACAAACACCCATACCTAAGATGTCAAATGTTGAATTGAAAATAAAAAAAATATCTCAATAAAATAATAAGTATATATATATATATATATACATATTATTTTATTGAGATATTTTTTATATATATATATAGTTTTTTAAGAATTTAACGATTTGGATGAATGATAGTTATTTTAAACTAAAACCCTCTGTTGACAACTGATTGAAATAAGATTTGAATTGTTACAACTTTGTATGATTCCACATGCTTTGTCACTAAGGACCTGGGTTTCACCTTTCGGCATCTTTAGCTATTCTATCACACGGATGCAACAGAACTGACTAACCGAGTCTCAGTTCTGTTGCATTCGTGTGATAGAATGCCCGAAGATGCGGAGATATGAAACCCGGATCGTTAGTGACAAAACATGTGGAATCGTACAAAGTTGTAACAATTCAAATTTGATAGTGAAATTTCACCAAGCACCTTCAGTCGATACCATAAATGATTGAAATAAGTTAAATAAAGGCGAAAATTTCATAGTGTAAGATGATTTTGTAAAAAACAAAAATGCCGAAATTAATATTGTTTCCACGAATGCAAAATTAAATACCTGGGTAAAAGTCGTGCGATTTGGACATCTTGATACGTGCCCCGGTTTCTTTCTGCACCTGAGCGATCGCCTCGCCCCCCTTTCCGATAATGGCGCCCGCCGCCACTGATGGCACCAGCGTCTTGAAGTGGTACGTGACATCTCCTGCTGGAAAAAAAATACAAGAGTGAAATTTAGCATCTCCATAGCTTTTTATCTACACAGCCAATATTGTTTCGAGGAATCCGCAACAAAAAAATTGCAGCGATTTTATTATATTGCGCGAAAAATATATTTGGTATTAACCAATAGCGACGTCAAATTGACAGTCAACAGGTCATTGTATTCGCATATTTCAGTAATGTCCATATGCTTTGTAATTCAGATATAATTTAGTAATTGAATCTAATTAAATTAATTAGAATGTAACATACCCCATTCACGTAATATCCATATTCACATAATACGAGATATTTTTATATTTCTTAAAAATAAAGATTTAAAAAAAGACGGTTAATTTTACTATACGTATCGAAGAGAAACTAGAGTGGCATGTAGTGCAACGTATATGAACGTCCGTTTCAAGTACAGGTTCCACAAACTCGAATATCCTTACAAATAATTATACAAACAAAATTAATTTTTCAATTGATTTACAGAAACGAGTACAAAAATATGTACGCTTGTTTTGTTTGCATACCTTGTATACATCCGACCTTTAAGACAGAATGTAGCGAGAACGAATAGCAACGCATTCTTATCTTGGTGACATTTATCCAAAGTGATCTTATCTGGTAAAATTAAATTGATCGAATGAATGACAACCAGTTTTGTAGAAACAGCTTTTGTTGAAATACTCCATTGAAGCCTCTTACGCGACACTAAAAAAAATACCACAGTCCGAAATCGTGACGAATGCAAGATAAATTTTTGTTGTATTATATAATAACATGTATTTGATGTATTTACCTAATTAATGTTAAAACAAAAAAAAAATAGTCAATTCAATATTGTAATTAAAGAAATGTGGATAAAAAGTTAAGCGGGAATATCGTAACAACCATAAATCGATAAATATATTATCCGACGAAACAAAAATAAACAAATAGAACAGTTTGAAAATGAGGTGTGTTCGAAAATGCACAGATCTTCATTAAAAATTGATCGCAAGTAAGTATGTTCGATGATGTCATCAAATTTGCGCATTGCGAAATAATACGGCAGCACCGGCTGACGGCCGACGCCAACACTTTATGTATTATGCAGGCGCTATTTTGAAGGCGCAAATCAAACGCTTTGATTAATTCAATTTTACAAAGCGACGGGCATCTCGGCGGTGCCGGCTTTGAATCTTAATTCGATTTTAACAGGTTTTCGGCGAATGAGTGCATCGTTTTAAATTCAAACAAACAATATTGCCCTACAGCGAAACCGGAGACGTGAGAATGCCGCTATAGTTTTCCATTTTCGATGTTCTGGAATCAAAATTCTCCAAAACCACTTCTACTATAATAAATAGTATTCAATTCAGTAAACGATTGTGGAGCATTTGTAACAGATCTTTACCGCAGTCGTCATTAAATTTGGATGAAAATTTATAAAATACCAACGTTGCAAACAAACATGGATTTTATAAAAGAAAAATGGTCATAAAAATATATATAGATTCAGTGAAGTCGCTGATTGTGCAGACAGTGCGGCCGGAATGTCGAACGAATTACAAAAAACAATCGGCACTTAATTGATTGATTACCCGAAGCGTTAAACAAGTTAGCGTTTGAACGGTTTCCTATTATTATCTGAGCGCGACATCAGAAAAGATTCGACTGCTGTTATTGTAGGAAAATAAAAGAAAAACGACAATTTTAAACCAACAAAAAGAAAGCGAGAAACGTGCGATGGGAAAGTCTCGCTTGGATCGTGATTGAGATTCTTTTTACTCCTACAAGTCATCAACTGCGGAAGATTACGGTAATTTAATTCACACAATTTTGCCAGATGACAAAATTAATTTCTATTATCAAATTAGATACTTCCTGTTCAATATTTCCGGATAGAAATATACCATGTATTGATATTATAACTAAATACTTTTTGGATATAAGCCTTCCATTGCTTATGCCATTTTGATAAAAAAAATAATCATAATAAACCATTTGATTGTGGCGCAGACTCCAATGCTATCACGTAATGAAATTTGCAAAATCCGACAAACACAGGTATGATTTTGATAGATTTTCACATTAAATAAATTCCATTGTGTTAAGTGTAATTTTAGTAACAATTTTCTATGTATGTTTATCTTTTCTCTTTAACTGTTATGTAATCTGTTTATTTGTAAAAAGATTTAAGTCCGCATTGTTTCTTTTCATCAAAAGTGCACCGTGGTTTGAAAAGGTTAAGAACCACTGGCGAGGCCTAAACTGATCCCTTATATTAACACTTTTATAAGAGTTTGAATTACTGAAAACAAATTGTACATCTCTATGTGTTTGTTATATACGACCCCAGTTTCGCCTTGCGGTGTATTCAGTCATTCTGTCACACGGGTGCAATAGAAACGACACAGATATAAAGAATGATGATGCCAAAAGGCGAAATCCGAGACGTGAGTGACAAAACATGTTCAACAATTCAAATTTGATATTTAAATTCCATCAATGACCATCAGTCAATATCGTAAAATGCATATTGGGAACGGATATGGATTACAAAAAAGATCATGCACACGTGAGTGCGATGGGTGACAGTAAAAATTAACACGTCAGTAATGGTAACGATCAGAAAAGAATTAGTAGTCGATCGATAGATCATACTTTTTAACGACACGAAATATACTCGATAAACAACAATGTGAAAAGAAAGTTACACTTTGAGCGTAGTTTTTTTTAACCTGGTTAACTCGATGCAAACAATTGCATTTGGTGACAAGCCGATGAATTGCGCGCTACGGTTAAGAATAACAAATTGCAAAATCAACCAAAGCTAAAACACAGAATGAAGATAACACGACATGCTTCTGCAGAATTTTTTAAAACTAGAAACGCGCAGACGAGCCACGAAAGAGTTGTAAATGAAAAATAATGAGTCGATTTGGTTCGAAGATAAATTGAGCAGTGTTACGATATGATTGTACGGTCCTTGCGACGGAGAGATGATTTCGTTTGGAATAAAATAACCTATGCACACAATGGGCCAATGGCAATAGAAATAAACACTTGTGAACAGATTTAGACGACCTACATTATCAGCTACATGCGAATGCAAGTGCAACCGATAAAGATTTTATACCCGACTGGCACATTATTCATTGTACATTGTGCAGATCTATCCACGGAGAAATTGCTCGAGTACTATAGTACGTTGTACCTATAAATTTTCTCCGCCAATACTTTTACAATTAAGTGATTACGCTGAGGTTTTTTTTTTATAATAGCTTGGAAGGTATACGATTTTCCCGTCGGAAACTTCATATGCGTTGAATTTGCAGTATCGTATTCTTCACGATTAGGGATGGAAGATGCCATTAACCCTTGCACTCGTATTTTTTTTTGGGTGAGGGTAGCCTCAACTCGTAATTAATTTCACGCATTTTCGAGGATTCATAATCAAAACTTAAAATGAAAATAAATCGTATTTTCAACGGATTTTTGTTCAACAAAAAACTTACGCGTACATAAGACTGTTTTTTAGTATTTTTATAGAAATAAAATCCTAAAAAGTTTTTAATTTCTATTTTACGAAAGTTTTAATCCGAGTATATGAATTTTAAACATGATATTTTTAAAAGCTTTAAAAACATTATAGATAAAGAATATCACATATATCGTTTATTTTCATAACGATTATTTATAAAACTCGTATTTTTAAAGTCAATACAGACATTTGAAATACATAAACTGGAAATTTTTTAATAATAATAATTATATGGTACAATCCAATTCGAAACGAAAATCGAACCTCGACTTTTGCTTTAAAATATCTATTCAAATTAAACATTTTCATATGAATTTTAATCATATGATAGAGAAAATATTATCTGCACGATATATATAATATGATAAACAGCAATGAATATCAATAAAATGTGGTACATAGAAAATATTCGAGCTTAAAGTTTTGGTTCCCCAGAGGGGAAATACGAGTAGAAAGGGTTAATATTTTCCTATTCAACGCTTTGCCAATGTGAATTCTTCATAGGTTTCGTTCAGGAACATTTGACGGTTTAATAAACTGTGGTCGATTTATCAACGTCATTGACTTCGGTTACGGTGCTTACAAGTTCGAATCCTACTACGGAATATTCCATAAATTATTATTCTAATAGATAATGAATATGCGAGTCGCTAACCACTAATTCTGCCCTAGAAAAAAATAAATACCGAGCAATTGGGTAACAAGTTTGAAGAAACATTTTAACACTGAAAACAATATTCTTCACACTTGAAACTGGCATGGATAAAAAAATAACAGCGCACTGGTCACCATCGGAGAAACTCTGCTCCAAATAAAAGTGATCTATAGGTTAATAAATTATCGCAATACATTACCTTCTGTAACGAATCGTTGCAATTATTACTACGCGTAGTTCTAATGGCTAACCTCACGACGAGATATCTTGATAAATGAGCGGCTAAAATAAATTATTCATTTCCATAAAGCATTCAATTTGATTGAAAATTAATTGATAATATTGACAAATAATGTTTGTGTGTTAGACGAAAACGGACGACTGTGATAAAAAATACACTTGTTTCATGGAGAATTCATACTTTACTTTTACGCTGAAACTACAGGTCTGGTGTATGTAGTAAGTTCGCAGTTTTTTGACTATTTTACTCAGAAGGTGGATGGATACAGACAAAAGTTTTAGATCTCTTTGTCACATATATCCAAGCTAAGCACTAAGTCTTCGCAGGGAATAATAAATGAGAAAACCCCTTACAAATACTGACTACTATAGTTCGATAATTATAATATTCCAAGTGGATATAAAACGCCGTGAATAGTTTTGAAATACCGCTATCATATATATATCTGAGCATATTTAGCATTACTAAGAAATTCTATACAAACTGTTTCTGAATGTGTTCCTACATTTTGGCCACACTATGAAATTAAGCGAAAGATTATTAAAATGATGGTGACGTTGTCCATGACAACAAGCAATGAGATAGTTCCGTGAAAACGACGATTCATCAACTTCTTGTGGTTCTATAGGGTACCTGAAATATAAGTGTCGTTTTTCGTCGCACAGTTATTGAAAATAGGGTACAATTGCGCGTTCAAGTATTTGATTTTTGTAATTCACAAAATAAATTGGTGCCGTTTCGTTCTCTTATCAAAGCACATTTTGCAAACTAGCTGTACTATATTGTATAACGGACTTTCGATTTAATCAGACACCTTGGTGTAGACTAGTGGTTTGGTCGTCAACCTACAACGAGTGGGCAATTGAATTACCCACATTTTTAGTTACCCGTCAAAGAAATATGTTATTTTTTTAATCAAATCATTTATTTATTGAAATATTTATTTGAAAATGAAAAATTAATAATGATTTTTTATCCCTTTTAAGTAAGTAACTCTAGGTAAATTTTTGTTTACTTGTGTATTAATTACATTAATATAATCATAATTTTGTCAAAACAAATTTGTTTGAAAAAAAATGTTTGAAACTAACTATGCAAATAAATTTACAAAATTGATTTTTTTAACCCAGTCTCTCAAAAGATCGCTAACCACTGGCGTAGACTGTAGATTATAATCTATGCGTAAGGTCTATTAGCGAGTACCAACCTTTGTGCGTGTAATCAAATTGGAGCATATTCAATTAATTTGTAATTGTTTTTTTAATAAACAAAACAAAAACTAACAATCAAAGATATTAGACATTGCTTCAACTATTTTGAAACCGTTAAATCAAAAATTAGGTGTTTGAATTGTAAAGAATCGAAAAGAACTATTGATCATGCTGGGGCCGAAATCTAAATCCATTTGGCAAGCAATAAAACTTTAATCCACACTCAACAGAGGGTGACAAAAAAAAATATTGGATAAAATGACATCAACTCCGGGTATCCCTATTATTGAGAGTGATATATACAGGACAACGTATGAATAGTCACTTATTTATTTATTTATTGCGCCTTTAGTGTTACTATCGACAATGCACAATATCGCAGAGCAAGCACGGCGTCGATGCGGCCAACAATGGATGGATATAAACTTCATAATGTAATTGGCAGCACGACGTTTTCCCGAACAAAAGATGATCGCCGGCGACCGTCTTTAACCGAGTCCTTTAGTTTGAAAATGGAATCTAGATTTACATATCATCGTTAACATTCGAATAATTTTGAATACTTTCATTATTTACTTCACTTATTTTTACCGGAACGATTTTGTACTTTCAATGGCGTGTTTGGTAATGTATTGAAGGAATCTAATGTGAGTTATTTGAGAAAAGGTCAGTGAGAATATGAAAAGCATGTGGCAAGAATTTATTAATCTGTCAGTCTGTAACGGTATGAAAGTATGCAACGCATTCATTTGTTTATAAAATTTTATGTAAACATAAATCGAATAAAAATCAACGTATCAAAACGTCGATTTTGAGAATGCAAATCTGAAAATAGTTACAGTCCCAATGTTTTACTAATTTATACCTTGACTAAAAGTAATTGCTTTTTACATAAATCCACGATTTATTTAACCACTGTAACAGCGCCAAAATAAACCATTTTCATTAATTTTTATTCGTGTAAACTTATCTTAAAAAACACACAATTTCTACTTGAAATAAGCAAATCATAATAAAATTATAATAATTTACGTTTAGGTTTGTTTATATGAAATAAACGTAATTAATTTCAAATCAATTATAACCGAATCGCTGCGTAACCGTTTTAACGATATTACGGCACTGAAAATTTCAAAAAATAATCCAGTAGAGTTAGTGTTAACAAAATAATGTAGATTATCAGAAAAATCGATTCGATTATCGACGAAAGTTTTCGATTATCGACGAACAAAAACACACGACATTCTGTCGCCTCAGCAATTGAGATGTCAGCACTAAGTCAGCACTTATATGTGCTGAATGTAAAAAAATGTATATATATATATATATCAAGTTGTAGTACGTTCATTAAAGAAAGTCAGCTTGATTGGTATCTCAAATCAAAAATCAATACAGAATTTTTGTCGTATTTTTAATTTTCGGTATGGAAAATGATTTTTTGACAATTTTCAAACTGAATACCCCTGGCAGATTGTATAAGTACTTTAAAGCATTTATCTGAGAGTGATCATAACTAAGGTATCCGTTTGCCAGTTACATACAATACTACCGCACGGAATAGAATATGTACCTACTCGGCAATATGAATAATGAATGTAGTTTCAACGAATAAGGTACGAACGTTTGAGAGGACGACTCGCTGCGACGTCGACATTTGCGGATAATGTTTCCGGGAAGAACCGATCCGACATCGCAATACAGGCGCAAACGATATCTAAGTGCGGCATATGCTGTCAGAAAATTCTGAAATTCGCGAAAAGAAACATTTCCGATACCAACGTCGGCAGATATTTATTGAATACCCGACGGCGGCGTGATTCTTTGGCGAGATAGTGTGAAAAATATTTATGATTGTTTTGAACTGTAAAAACAAAATGCCAACCAGGCTGTGGCATCGTTTGACACAGGGGTTGCCGACTTGTGGTACGTGAGTTTTTTTGACAGTAACAACGGCTATTGGAGCGAAGAATAGTTCAACTTATTTTAAATATGCAGACATAAATATATCACAAGCTTTTTAACTGAGTTATAATTAGGTAATTTCTTATAGTAGCTAACGTTGCACCCACCGTCGTTCTTACAGGGTGTACTTCGCAGTACAACTTTATGCGTGTTGCGATTTTTATGCCAGGAATATCCGAGAAGAAATTCTTAAAGACTTGACGACACAAACTGTGGGATGCAGAAATTCAAAACTAAAAAAATATATGATCATTATTTGTCTACCAACCGTCTCAAAATAAAGTTACTGGTCCATACAGTAGAGATCGGAAAGGTTGACGATCGCAGATTTTAAGACATAACCTTAAAAGCGAGACTGTTTTTATCATTCACTACAGACATTATTTCAACGACAGTCGTTAGGACCATTTTTTAAGAATTCCTTCTGCATATCGATTGATTTGTAACTTACGTAGAACACTGTAGCATAGTATGCAATTTCGATGCGCAAGAACCTTAGCTTAAAAGCTATTTCGGCACCAAAACATCGTTAGAATCGTTAGAACTAATCGTCGAATTATATGTCGTCACCTATTTGATGGATCAGCATAGTGGTGTTGGTGTGAATAAAAAAGAACAAATGCATGCATACACACACAATGATGAATTATTTATAAATGGAATCGGTGACACTTAGAATATTACTGGCAATTATGTAATTATTCGAATTAGTAACGAATTCATATAAAATAAGTTTTTTGACAATGGCAACTTTCAAATGAAAAAAAATATGGGACTTAAAACACAATACATTTTCAAAATAAAAGAAGAAATGATGTCGGAATTTGGCTGCTGATATACCCTAGACAGGTGGTCCCCGTGATTAAACATAAAATAACTGACATAACATGAATTCATTCTACATTTAATACAATTTAATTGGAAATAAATCATTCGTTTATATAAAATGTAATTAATTACAGTAGATCGGGAAAGATTTCTATCTCTTCTCTCGAGGACCCGCGTAACTCAATTAGCAGCTTGCTTTCAAATATAAAAATAGCGGGAAGCAGACAAATTGTCTATGATAAAGCGCTAAAAATAAATGAATGTCGGGAGAAAGGTGTTCGAATGGTATACACGACCATACAAATAAATCTTGATAGTATATAAAATTACGTTGAAAATAAACTAAAATTTTCAGTTGCTTGTGTTAGATGAATAATGTAAATTGCATTTAATTTATATCTAACCGTCGTTTACGTATGAAATATATATAAAAAAAACTCATCGCTTCTCTTTATTTTTAGATCACGTTATTTTTAGAGACTTGAAATGTGTTATCTTGAGAGAAATCTCTAAATAAGAGGGAATGTGCCGTGGTGATTTATGTTAGGTGTGCTGTGATTTATTCAGTATAAATAACGTTCAAATTTTAAGTATAAAATACAATCTTCGAAAAAAAAGCGATTAATTTATAACGTAATAAAACATTCAATTTATAAAATGACACTACATTACCTTGTATAAAAAAATTTTTTTTCTTTGTTTTCCAATATTTTTTTTATTCCTATAAAATCAAATTCTTTTTGTCTATGCCCTGGCATTTATGTCTTTGAAGTGTCGACACAGAGAATAAGAAAATTTGTGTAATATTAAAAAAGTATTTTGTTTTCAATCATTAAAATGGCGTCTGTGTTAGGATGTATGTACATTGAGTAAGTAATAAAAGTATTGGTAAAGCTATGAAATTGCGTATAGCTACATAAACTATTTTTACCACGTTAATAACAAAAAAGTGTATATGATTAAAAATACAAAACATTTTATTAAATAATGATTGTGTATATTTTTTTCTTATTGATATAACTGTCAATTTCGGGTTGCTATGTATTGATGTCGTGCGTATTGTAATACATCTATAGGTGATATAAATGTGATATTGATGTTAGGTAATTCCACAGAATGCACTACTTGGCAGTAAGAATGTGACACTCACCTACGATTTACGCGTTATTTATTTTGCGCGGTAAAAAAATGCATTCAGAAAGAATCATACAACGATTTTGACATTATAATTTTCAATAAATATTTTTGCTCTAACGAACAGTGTATCGTTTAAACGAAGATTTTTGGAAAGCACCTTTAAATTTAGTATAAAATTATTGTGTTCGTTAATGCAGTTTTTATGCGGTTTCCATTTACACGGGTCTGTGATCATCCCATCTACCGCGAAAATCGGGGGTAGTGTATCAATTTGAGCATAAAATTTAACCAATTTTAATCATAAATATGTAGTAAAGAAAATAATAAGTAGATATCCCTGTGAGATACAGAATGAAATATGTTCGAATGACAAGCCAAAATATAGCCGGTGACACCACTCTCGCCGCGACACGAGACCGTAAAGATGTATCCGAATGTAGGTGAGTGGGTCAAATATTTCGGAACATCCCGAACGTGTTATTATGATAAATTTATCTAGCGACAGTATTTCAAAATGCATCAATGAAATGATATTAATTTTGACAACAATAGCCTACTGGAACTAAATAGTTAGGCAATTTGTTCAGATATGTTCGGTATTTATGAGGAGCGATTCGATCGCACAACACAATGGAAGTATATGACATTTAAACTATCATAACGTTACGGGTCTTGTTTAGCTCCTTTGTCTATCTAAATTATTTTGGGCGATTGTGAGAGTTTTCGCCTCCTCGACTATCGGACAGAACAGTGTTATTCAATCTTTTTACATCCGCGGACCGGTGAAAATTTGAAAAATTTTTCATGAACGAGATATATATTACATACGTCAGTTCCCAGAATTTCAGTTCTCGTCTTGCGAAGGAGTATTTATTAGTAAAACATATATTTCCTCTAGTTTCTGTCAAATATTTTATTAATTTTATTTCATATTTAAACAATTGAGTTCCTTTAATTCACTAGAAAAATATTGCGATATTTAAAAAAAATGTACTTATCGAAATTAAAACATAGTTTTGTGCTAAAGGATTATTCACTTCATTTGGAATCGAATTTATGATTAAAAACTTAAAAATATTTTTTCTTCGGATTCCCATATTTTGAAATTAACATGTGCCAATCAATAGTCTTCCACCTATATAAATTTAAGATTAAAAGCCACGTTGGAGTTTCCTAAACTTTTTCAGCAACCGACACAATGACGGGTAACATAGTTTGATAAACCGAGGGCTACGTTATTTAAAAAAAATATGCCGAACGGTCATTCAATTAACGTCGATATAGTTCCGTTCAATTTCGTTGATTTATACCAGTTATACTTAACTAGCGGCCGACCGAGCTTTTCAGCATAGTCCATGAATTATCTCAAAGTCAATATTCACAACTTTTCAGGTTTTATTTTTCAATATTATCTAAAAAGATTGCATAATTTACTATGTTGTATCCCGCGTAACGTAGCAAACACACGTAAATTGCCTGGGTAAAATAAAGGTTGAGTGTTTCGAGATATTCGAGAGATTTCGTTAAATAACATAAATCAATATTATTAAGATTGACGTACACGTTTGTGAGAGAAATACCAGCACAACGGTGACGTCTTAAACGGGTTTACAAAATTGAATGCTCTCATTTGTTACGTATTCATGTCGCGTTTACAAGTATAGCGAAGGAAGAGTTGAGTAGAAGAAGAAAAAACATGATTGGAAGCGAGTGCATCGCGTGTGTACGCGCGGCTAGAATAAAAAAGCGTATTGCATAAGGATTTGTCAGCTGCTGGCAAAGTTTCAACGATGTGATTCAACGGTAACAATATAAAGAAGTGACTGTTCGCCGATGTAAGTAAAATTGTGTTTTTGACAGTGTGGACAGCTTAAAGTTTTTTCAACAGCTGGGTGAAAAGTAGCAATTGAAGTCATGTCCTTTTCAATGTACGTCAACATAACGCAGCTTAGTTAAAATACAACGGAAGCTAAAAAAAATTTTCGGTAGATCAAAAATAAAGATAATTTAGAAAATAAAAAACACACAAACAGGAAAATATTGAGTTTTCGCTATGATTAACGAAAATTATAGCAATCAAATTGGGTCGATGTGAATGCACCAACAATGGTAATTCTAGTGCATAAATATGTATTATATTAAAGTTAAAACGTTTTTTAAGAAGAATGATTATTATATCATTAAACTCATGATAATATCACGCAGATTTCATTTACGACTCTGTTATATCGGAGGTGCGATTTAAAGACATATTGTTCAACGAAAGATTCTGTCTTTCATTTTTTAGTGTAAATATATATTTTGTAGATTTTAAAAATCAAAGGTTTACATAAAAGATACAAAGTTTAGATTTTATTTAAAAATTAAAGGTGTAATATTTCATCACAAAATCTTTCAGTCCCTCCACTTTTATTTATGTAAATAACTTTTACATGAATAGGTAGATAATACAAGTCGAATCAATAAGTCAGCATAAAAATTAATACAACAAACGATGACGTCAAACAGTCTACAACACAGCCCTCTCGAGGGATGACGTCGCAAATGAACAGAAGTGAAATTATTCAATCACACGATGATTGCGCACACGAAATATCCGTACATAAAATTTGCGCAGTTAAAAAAATCTTTTAACTTAAAAAATTCTCGTAAAAAAGATTTCGATCACCATGAGCGGCAAATTTCTTGTACGAGATAATATAACAATATATAAAAAAAAACACTTGTGTGAGAGGAAAATTTCAACGTAAACAAGTTGAAGAATTAAAAGAAATGATATTAAAGGAGCAACTTGAAAATTGTCGCAGTAATGTAAACTTTATATATTAAACAGTAAGTGCACCATAGCGCCTACCTATGTGCCAACTTAGTTAAACAAAAACCACCCTTGGCATTTTAAGCGAACTCAAGAGTTATTTATTTAAATTAAACTCAGTGCTTTTAAGAAGTGGGATTATAGCACGGTATTTGGATTATACGTTCACTTGCAAGGGTGGCTATTATAAAATACGAAAAGCAAGAATTCTTATCGGACAAAAAATCTTTAATCTGTCATATAACAATAAACATGTTTGCATCTGTGAATTTGTCCAAACATAAGTGCGAAAAAACACTACATCTTAGTTCATACAACATTCGTGACTGACGAAATCGAGTCCGCCAACAATCGTGAGCGCTATTACACGTGCGAGCCCATACTTCGTCATTTAATGTTACCAGATATTGTATAAAATGGAGCGTTGATTTATAATGTTTTACTAACTATTAAGAAAAAAAAATATTCGAGATTTAACTGGAAACCTTCAGCAATACATGTATGTATGTAAAAAACGTTAATTTCAGATTACCGCGAGTATAAATGCTATTAATATTAAAATATATTCATACACTCATTTCCACAATATATTTTTTGATCAAGACCGGTTTTGCGCATCGCAAGCATTATCAACTCGCTCCAACTATTGCTCGCGATGAGCGAAACCCGGTCCGATCAAAAAAAATATTTAAAATATCACGCCTTTCCATCAAGAAATGACAGTTAACACCCTAAAAGTGATTAATATTGACTGTTGGGAGAGGAGGTTTCAATCTCGGCTGAGGGAAAGTTAACATAACAATTTAAGTACGAAATGCTCTCCCATGCCTATTCTTAGTAAAGGAGAGGTTTATCTATTTAATAATTCCCGTAATCTGTCGAGATTCTGCTCCTGGTGTTTGAAGGAAGAACGTTGTTCCACAAAAAAAACATTGAGGTCGATTCTTTATTGCTAACAATAGTCCGATTCTTCTTTATCTACTGTACTAAACAGTTAAAATTTTGCGTCGAAATAAATAGGCAGGGCAACAATTCTCCAGGAAAACCAATAGACAAAGGTCAAAGACTTTCCTGCGTACAACTGTATACAACCGAGCACACATCTGATAATAGCGACGTCATAAACAGAGCAAATAATAAGACACGGCGGTGACTGTCGGAGGACAAGTGAAGAAAGAGGAAAGGAATAAGTGTTAATAAAATAAATGAAACGCAAGAATGTAGGATAGTGTTGACGACACGGCTACACAGTTCACCTTGTCCTCCATGCCTAATTCACACTGCTCGGGTTACTAAAGCCAGTGGGTGACTATTTTAGTTGAGACTTTTTTAAAAAAAAGCATTTAACCGGTTAACTGCCAAAAGCGTCTTAAGACGCATAATTTTCTGTGAACGGAGCGCCGCTCATACAAAAATTACGTCTTAAGACGCGCCGTTTTAACAACCTTGACCTTGTTTCTTTGACAACCCGGCACCATGAACAATTAATTTTATGATTATGGATAAATGACTGCACGACTGGCGCGCTCTTCATTTATTTGGTAAGTTTTATAAATAAACTTTATTACACTTTCAATAACGATATGTTTAGAAGGTTTTATTTTTTTCGTAAAATTCGCGGCGTGCTGGGTATCGCCATACATGTACCTGCCGGCAGTTAACCGGTTAAAGTCTGCATATTACACGAGATTAGCTAGTTTTATACACAGACGCTATTAGGTGGGTTTCAAATCGAAAAAATGTGTATAATGTTACCGTTAAAAAACGTGTTTGTAGATAGTTACGGTTGATATAAAACCTTTCGAGATTTTACAAAGATAATCTCTTCATATAAACGGTGAATAGTTGGACTACGGAGAAACTATGCAGAAAAATAGACCGAACGTCTGAAGCCTTCATAGCAATAAATCTGCAAGGGACGCCTTCACAGGCCGTGTGCAATCTCAGAAGGAAAATAGAGCAAAACATACATACTCATAAATCTAACGATGAGTTGAGAGTTTCGAAAGGATTATATGTTTCCACTCGTTCAACATAAATATTTTTCAGAGGGAGGGGTAAAAAAGATTTTTCAAATAGTTGAACAGTTTGTTACATGATGGTTTAGAGAGGGTCTAAATCTATATTCATATTTGAGTTTCGGATCAGCACTTACAAAGTTCCCTCCCCGTATTATCAAATATAAATCGGTTTGTGTACAAATGTGTAATTAAATAATCGTACTTCAAGACTAATCATAGATTAAATTAAAATTGTAAGGGATATTTTGTGGTATGCGTAACGTCGCGCATTTTATTTTTTATTTTTTATGTCGGACATTGACCGTATTTATTCTTAAATGATCGGTTATTTACGGCTAAATCTTTTGAGTCGAGTAATAATGTCATGACTTTATGATGTATAACATATTTTTTGTTTATTGTTTTCGTCAACAATAAACATTTATATTTATTTCGATTTACTATGATAACCACTGATAATAAAACTACTTCAAAATATAAGAGTTCACGATGCTATGCTGACAATCGCATAGGCATTTTATTTTTATTTTACAAGGGGACTGGGTGTATGGGAAACATTTTTTTAAAACTAAATGTCCAGTGGTCTCGTTCGGGGGTAGAAACGGGAGAGAAAAAAAATCCGCTCAATCATCGACCTGTATAACGAAACCCGCACCAATGCGGGTTTGGTAGATTACGTTTGGAACAAATATACGCATTATTGCGGGATTGGTCCTTTAGGTGTTGACATGGGCATTGGTATAGTTTATGTGACATATAATTTTTAAATAAATAAATGTCCTGTGATCCAGCTAGTAAAAAATAATGTGATTCACTTGCTTTAGTTACTAACGCTTAAATTGCACGAATTTACAAGAGTAGTCATTTTGCTTCCTTACATAAAAAAGTATTTTTATTTTTCGATTACAAAAAAAAATATGTTATAAAATTGTGAAAATGAAATGTTTTTGCTTATGTAAGCAGTAACCATCAATAATGGTGGTCGCCGGAAAAAACTTATAAATATACCCACGTATACAATGTATGTTTGGGAAAAGTCGAGTCATAAACTGGGATAGAAAGATATAATAAAATTTATTTTATATGTATACCATAAAGTATTCTTTTGCAAATTTATATGAAGGTAGTTCATAATATAACAAAGAGCCTAGAGCAGCGAATTTATTTGATGTGTAAAATATAGCCAATGAAGCAAAATTATTTTCATACGGTTTTTATTATTCATTTAATGTTTGAAGGTATGAAAATAGTTAAGAAATTACAATTTTTGTTTTATTATAATGCAATGAATACTGAATATCGATTATGAAACATTTTCTTTCATTGAAATAACATACATCATTGGAATTAAGCTTTTAATTTTGGAGTTGATAAAATGTAAACCAAAACCAAAATTTCATGTGTGATACGAATATATAAAAATTAATATTAAATTTCATGCAATGCGAGGAAAACGTTACAATTGGAGCGTTGTTTTTCTTTTGTGTGCGCTTGAAGGAAACTTAAAAGAAACTTCAACAATTTTTTTTAAATTATACACTAGAAAAACAGCTTGACAAAAATAATATACGTAAGAAAGTTACATTCGAGATTCGAGCGAAAACATATTTAATTGAATAAGACAGTAAGTGGCTATTAAGATATTTTCTTTAATAATATTTATATATATATATATAAAATAAGCATTCAGATTTGACGCGGGACTTACGTCAAAGCGGCGGTGTCAAGTTGGAAGACGGTGTGCAAATTATCGCAAGGAGTCTGGACAAATTCCAAGCCGCAGTTAACAAAATTGAATAAACATTTTTCGAATAAAATAAAACACGCATTCAAAAATGATTTTCGAATAAACTGTTCTCTCTCCGGAAAGAACATCAAACGGACGGGAATGGCTGTTTAAGTAGGTTATAAACCTGACGGCATTGGCGTGCCGTCGCTCCAGTAGTCGATTTTCCAGCACACCTTTTATTTAATCAAGAACTCGCAAATTTTCATTTGTTAAAGCTCGTGTGGTCCAAGGTCCGACAAATCGGCGTTTGATACAACTCAAGATAAAACCATCGAACCCGTCGGATCTGATGTCATAGCTGAAAAAGCTTTAGGTTCATTATGATATATATGACGTACACGGGTATTTTCCTACGTTTTATATTTATTTGCATTAAATTGAAGATCAACCAACCGATTCGGCAAATTGTTCATTGCGATATTTCTCAGAATCATCTAATCGAAAAAGTAATCGCTCGTTTTTCACGACTCCGACTATGTCTATAATACCGCGACTCTATGACTCTAACTTTGTCTCCACAGCTCTGGTATTTTCAAGATTTTCAAAATTGTAGAACACATTTCATAATTGATTTGAATATCGATATTTCTTGAATAGAAATCATAAAAAATTAACAGAACATTATTACAGTTTGACTGATGACAGCTAAACCCATTCCATAAATATTAAAAACAGTCCACTTAAGATATTTTAACAAATAATATTTTTTAAATATTTCAAAAGTGTTGGTTTCCAACAAATTAATCTTGATTGTTAGGATAAAAAAATCTTTTTACATAAAGAAAAGCATTTTACAAAAGTTAAATGTGTAAAATCTTTGATAACAATATACATTGTTATCCATCGTCTCAACAGTTGCGACGCTAGTTAGCAGTCAGCTAGTTAAAAATACGAAGCTAAATAAAGTGACAGAAAAAGAAATTCGTATAATATATAAAAAAAAAAACATAACATTGAAATTGCAGTTTAAGTTTTTTCGTACCGCATATGCCGTTTGCTATATTTATACTTAACATATATTAAATAAAATTGTTGAGTAAATACAATATAATATAATATATAAATATTCAAAACGTCACGATACTGTGAGATTATGATTGATGCGCACGCCAATGCGAAGAGTAGATATCTGGTTTGAAAATATATGAGCACAGTCAATATTTATTACTTACCCGGAATAAAGTACAAACAATGATATATATGAAAAGAGCAGGCTTCAAAATCCCCGTCAAATCGGGGAAGAGTCCCTGGCAAGAGGAACGCAAATGGGGGAAGATCAATCATAATATAAGCGTGTAAGGTTGGGAGGACTGTAAATAATGTCATGTCCTTTTGCCAATATCAATTTTAATAAGAGACTCTCGTCTACGTATGGAAGATAATTTTATATTATATATCACAGAATGTATCCGCATGAAGTTAGTGAGGGAAAATAATATACTCTGCTTGTTTAGCGAAGAGTAAAAAATATTCGTCGGCGAAATTGAAAATACTTCATCGCGTTTTTTATTTCGGTTATGTAAATATTTAATCATAGTTGTTATTTGAACTATATTATAAGATTAAGAGTGATTGAATGACAGTTCTGTTGCATCCGTGTGATAAAACGCCTGAAGATGCCGAAAGGCGAAACCCGGGTCGTTAGTAACGAAACATGTGAAGTCGTACAAAGTTGTAACAATTCAAATTTGATATTGAAATTCCATCAAGCACCTTCAGTCGATA